>OZ020618.1:23849983-25071749 GCA_963971575.1 Liopterus haemorrhoidalis | reverse complement strand
CTCTTGTTCGAGCTTAGAAAGCTGTATCTCGGGTATAAAGTTAAGCTTGTAGTCTTTATAGTTGGTGTTTTGGGTGGTATGAAAGCCTCCTATCGAAGGGAAATCGAGTCCATTCCCGCCTGCAGATCTTCTGCCAACTCTTTGATCTCCAGGATGCAGAAAGCAGTGCTGCTACGGTCACTCCGCATTGCAGAGCCGGCGGAAGCGGGCATGAAAGGCATGCGCTGCATGGGGCGCCGCTGCGAGGGGGGCGCTGACGTGAGATTCAAAAGGGGCGCCATGTAAAAGTAATTTTAGAAGTGAGGACCTTTTTTTTTAGGTCTTCACTTGAAATTTAGAAGTGAGGACCTTGTTTTTTAGGTTTTCACTTGAAATTTAGAAATGTGTTTTTTTTTAGGTCTTCACTTGATAGTCTTAGTCTTGATAGTTTAGGTCTTCACTAGAAGGGAAAACCTTTTTATTTAGGTCTTCATTTTTTCACATGCTCGAAGCAAACTAGTTACGCCCTGCGTAGGGGCGCTCAATTAAATCTTGCCTACGGGCGCCACAGACCCTCGCGCCGTATCTGCCGCATTGTGCGGGTATTGGATCTGGCGTAATTTCCGTGGCTGCATATCGCCAGGGTTTAGGATGCAGTCGTGTGTATTTAGCTCCACTAGTCTCTAGTATGACGCGGCTCACAAGGTTGCTGAAGTTTGAGATTAGTGGACGCTTGCCAAAACCTGACAAACCCCATAATAATAATATTTATTATGTGCTAAAAATATTACATTTTTTACAATCGTCAGTAACATCAGTAATCGTCAGTACTTTTGCTAAATATGTAGGAAACATTACAAGATGCATATTATATTTTATATATAGGTTATAAATGTGCAGTATGTTTACAAATATCATACATAGGTACATGATATTTAGCTGGACAAACTGAGTGATCATAGATCCTCCTTCAAGTCACTGAAATCGTTTATCAGATACTCCTCAGTTGAGTAGAAGGCCCTGCATATTAAATATCTCTTGGTTATTTTTTTGAATTTTAAAATGTTGAGACTTTTGATAGCTGGAGGGAAGCACATTGTAAAATTTAATCGCGAAGAAATTGTATAAGAGACTTGTAATTTCGGAACGTTAAGCTCCGATCAGAGCTCTTAAATTAGTCGACTATAGGCTATGTCAACAAGTTTGTCATATGGCAACGCGAGCAACCGTTTAGAGCTCTAAATTTAATACGTTATACGTTGTCGATTGTCAATAGTTTTCCAAATTGATAGTTAGTGAGTTATTTTAATGAGACATATAAATACATTGGCTATCTCAGTCTACATCGAAGAGGACGTTTACATTGTATGCCTTTACATAACCTAACAAAATGTCATCTCGCTGATTACAACAAATCTCGCCCAAAATTACGAACGCCCAAAAGACGAGCAGTAAGTATAATCAATTTAGGTAATTAGGTCAGGTTTAGTTAGTAAAAACCTAGGACAGCAGAATTAGGAAAAAGATAATAGAAAATAAACATTTTACGAATCCACCGTAGTTGGTTTAGAGACACGCAGATGTCGCACTATTAGTAACGCACTAATTTCCTTAGCTATAAAGGCTGCTTTGAACGTTAAAACTATCTACTAATTTTATACACAACGCACAATAACTAATTTAAAGATCTCTGAACGCAGCTTTATAGATAGCATATGATTCGACTACTCACCAAATACTTGGTTTGCCCAATAGTGTTGTCATGATGCTACCATCGTGATGAAGAGGGTACAGAAGAAAGATGAAGCAAATTACCAATGATTAATTTGCGTATAATTTGTCCTCTAAACATGTAATAACAAGAACGGCTTGACATTTTGATTTTATTGATATATTTTTAAACTATAGCTCGTAGACTAATATAACTAATTTTAATCGTAATGTTTTTTTCTCGCTAATTTTTGAATGATATAATTCTAAATATTATTGTTGATTCTCTTACATGTGACATTCCAAATTTTATAACTTTCAACCACGGAAAACTACTTTTTTGTTGAATGCATATAAAAATTTTGGCAAGGTAGTTTTTTCTCGAGACTGTTGGAAAAGAATTCAAATTGTGTCATAAATTTTTCCTGCTTTATCAATATTCTTTTTGTTATAGTAGGGTGTCTGTTTCCAGTAAATGGAACGGAAAAATTGAGAATACGTCGATAGACGCTATAGAGTAGTATAAAAAAAGATACTGTTAAAGTCGGAGATAAGGTTAGGTAAGGTTACTCCAAGCATATCTTGTGGTTATTTAAGATGTGTGCCACATATTTAATGCAGCCTTTTTTGTTTAAATAGGTATCATGTAGTTATTTAAATTTCAAAACTAATACAGTTATTATTGATATTTCTGGGATACCACGAGAAAGGCCCTCGTAAGCCTTCAAACCACTGGCGGCTCCAGGTTGCAACTGGAGGGGCAAAAAAATACAAAAGCTACCAGTTATAAAGTTTTGTTTTCATATTGAAGATTGTTCAGATCAACCATTTGACACTTATTGGGCTGCATAGGCGCAAATAGCCTTTGATGCAGTGCATCAAAAATTTCAACTGCCTATACAACAAAACTTTGAACAATTTAATAATTCATTAATTATAAACCGATTTTTATCGCCCGTTTCATTATAATTTACAATCGAAGCTCTAATCAACCTGATTTTGTATGTCGGTTTTTGATAAAATATTCAATTTCACATAGTTTTTAATGTGCACTGCACTATAGTTATGTTATAACCTTTTCGCGTAAATGTTTTAAATTTACGACTTTTTCGACCCATTCTTTAACGATTACAATATCTTTAAAAATTGAATAAGCGAAACAGAAAAAAGCATTTTTTGTTACACTACACAAATCCACTCGTTTATTACATGCATCTTTTTTTTAAAATACTTTTTAACTTCTTTATTTTTAACTTTATTTATAGATGCCATATTCGTTATAGGAAAGGCCTACCATTGTTTTTGAATAGAAGTTATTATTCGAATGTCAAAGCTTCTCTAGTATTCAAAATACGTAAAACAATATCACTTTTATCTATATTTAGTTATTATTCACTTATTACTGTGTCACAATAATTGCAAACTAAAAATGTAAATACTGTGAAGTTATTCACATTTCAATAATTGGCGCTTTCAAGGCAAGTTAACAATTGTCGTGTCATAGTGTAGCTAATTTCATAGTTTTGGGCATATTTTGCAACGGGGAGTATAGAACGACGTTACCCACACGATGCTACGCTAGGAGAGTTTACATATTATCAGTGTCTTGGAGCAAAATAGTTGAATGGGAGGGCTGCGATGTGAACTATCGCGCGAATTCAAATTGAGCACAGCGTATAACAATAAAAAAGTTGCTAGGTTTAAAGATTTAAATTAAAAATTAAATAAGAATACCAACATCTTAAAATAAACTTTAAAAATGTTAACATTTAAAAATATAAATGGATTATTTTTTCTGGAAGAGCCCATTTTCCCTTACATAAAAACCATTCTTGCTTCAAACAATACAGTTTTTTATGTTTTTAATGAAACTTCTGGGATACATTGTAAAAGGCTCTCGTAGGCCCCAATATTATTTCAACTTCAGAAATAACAAGTTATAGGGTGATAGATTATGTTAATAAGAGGGCTCAAATTCGCGTAATAACAACGAGGTATTTTTCAGGACAATTTTGCACACACTTTTCTCGTGTTCAAATCTTCTATAAAAATCTTGTGCGCAGCATCACGTTTGAAATGTGATTTAGCAATCGGGTTGACTTTTGGCTTTACTCACATAAGTCCTCCATCTTGATCTGTTCATTGATTAGTCTTTCTATGTGTTTTGTATAGGTACCAATACTTGTTAGATCTTCGGTTAGCTGATCTCACAGTTCGGCATGAATAGGCTTCCTTGGTAGGTTATGGGCCCAGAAACGGCGCACACCCAGGAGGGGGCTCACGGGCTTGAGTCGCCTCTAGGAGCTCCAACAACACGTGGTTTTTACCTGTTTTTGTCAGAACATAAGCGACGAGCTCCCCCGCCCCTCCGAGTTCCAAATACATTGTGTTTTGGTCATCATTTGTATTTTAGAAGATTTAAATATTTGCAGTTTCTGAGCCTATCCCAAGAAAAATTCGGGGTGTGCGCCTGGCCCAGAAAATCCAGAAAACTCAACATACTGTTTAGTATGACCCAAAAACACATTCTGGAATTGTTGGAACGTTTCGGTATGATAAATTCGAACCCAGTAAAGACACCAATGGAACAAAAAATAATCGTAATCATTTTCACAAATGTTTTTATATACATTTTTGAGGTAACATAAATAATTGAGACTGAAGGACTTTAGTCTAGGCTCCCCCCTCGTAATTCCCCAAATATTCATCCAATAGAAAAGGAAAAAATGCTTAACACGAAACAGATTTGTTTTCTTATTTCAAATAACATGTCACTGGCTACCTCCGCACCGTACGCTTCCCTTATCAAAGTACTTGTAGTACACATGAAGAGTTCCGAATATACACGATAGGTACACGAAAAACAACAGACATAGGGAATTATTATATATGATTAGATTAGTATTTTAAATAAATGCAACAACTAATGACCAAAGTGGACGAATATAACTGACTGTTTAATTAATTATGCAAAACACTACCATACACTATAATTTTTCTTTACGAAATGTATTTTGATAATCTTTCTTTTTTTAATTTGCCGTGCATTTTGTTTTAATAAAACGCTTTTTTGTTCGAATTTTAAACTTCAAATAACGTATCTCATTTCAGCTCTAATATACTTCATATCCTGTCAGCTCTCTTGAAGTAAGTTATTGAACAAGATTTTATAAAGGTCAATATTGTCATTTCTACAAATCTTGACATTTATGTTATTATTTTCCAATTATATCTTATTGTTCTAATAAATTTTTCTAGAAGATATTGGAAAAATTCCGAAATATATATTTTAAACTCATATCGAGTTTATTATTTTCGCAAAAGTAATTAGAAAAATCAAGACATTAAGAGCAAATATCCAACTAATTAACTTTTTGTCTAATGAATACTTGTTCTTCTTTTTGTAGATCGTATATCTTCAATTTAAAACATTCGGCAAGTACCCCCAGGCTAGATTGTTTTCTCGTTCAGTCGGATATTGCATTTCGTTCAGTCATTTTTTGTTCATCGTATTTTGAATGTAGATTCCTTTTATCCAGATTTGTATGGACTAGTGGTGGCTGAGACAAGGTGGCGCTGGGACAGTGACCTCCTAAAAATGTTTAATAAGAAAAGCTGAATTTTAAATTTCAGTTATATTTTAAAATTGCATTTAACTAGCTAAATATATCTGCATATATTTATTTTTATGTTTCGATACACAGTGTTGTCACATGTGATTTCTAATGTATTTATCTACGCAAGTCATAAAAATATGGGTGTATGGGTTAGTGAATTTAGACCGGTGGCCTTAGCTTAGTTCGTTTGTTTTGATTTGTGATAAGTACTCAGACGTGAAACTGGATGATTAACTATGAAACTATATTATTGAAAAAATATTGATTCTCATTGGGCAAAATTGAAATTTTAACTAAAAAAAAAAAAAAAATGGAAATAGAACATTAATAGAGAGTTAAAAAATAAAATAAATAATAATGGTAATAATTTAGAATGGGCACCTAGGCTAAATTTTTGTAACTACCGATGATTGAGCCATATGTAGCTCAGAGCTTAGTAAAAAAAATATATATAAAATAAAAAATTATTCACTTTCAAGTCGTACTTGGAAGTATAATTTGAAAGCGAAATATATTTAATCATTTTTAATGTTATCATGGTCAATTTAGTTCATCAATTTTTTTACCAACTTACACATCGCGTTTTTTAAAAAAATCGTATTTCCTCTACCTTGATACATTGTGTATATGAAGTCTAAATATGTTTCACAGGTCAGATTAAGTTGGATTGGGGGCCAGATATTTAAAAATCACAGAAGTGGGCAAAATTCTGAAAATGATTTGAGAACGTGGGAAAGAAATTCTGAACGAAAGAGAGAAAGGACAGGGGGGGGGGGATTTCCGAAAATCTTTTGAGGACGGGGGGAGGGTGATTCTAAAGTAACAAGGGACAGAAGTTTCATGCGAGCCGTTTGAAACTTATTATTGGACCAAATTCGGCCCGCAGGCAATATATGGATCAAAAAGTGTTCACCCAAATATTTTACCCACCAGCTGCTATTGGTATGGACTGTCTCTTTTTCTTTTTGGCATCTATTTATTTATTTATTTATTTTTTTTTGTTTGTTTGTATTATTATTATTATGGTGTTTATCAGATTTTGAAAAGCGTCCACTGACATCAAATTTCAGGCTTGAAAATAGCCCTCGCATACATAGGCCAGTGGAATAGAGTATGCAGGGCTGTATTTGAAGGTCTAATTTGAAGAGACTCGATTAATACTGCTTTCTGTATCTTGCAGATTGGAGAGGTAGTAGACGGTTTACAAGCGGGAATGGTTTCATTTTCCCTTCTGAAAGCTTGCCCTAAACACCGATAATTAAGACAACTAGTTTCAATTTAAAACCTGTATGCAACATTATGAACTCTGACAAATGATCCATGTATTGGTTTTACCCTCTCCCTTAAGAGGTAGGTTTTTCTCAGCTGGACAAGGAAATTTCTATGACAAACATTTGTTTGTCTGGTGGTAGAAAAAGAAAATTTTCTGTAGGTTCGACACTTGAAATTTTCCACCACTGATTCTATGCCAGAGGATGATTTATAGCACACGAAGAGCAGATTTTTTAAAAATCGTTTATTGCCGGTTCAACAAATACATTTGTTATTCACAGAAGGGTTATGGGTGTTAACTATGATTCTTAATCGGTGGGGATCTTATAACTTTCCTAATTTAAATTTAAGTTATAAATTATTAGCATTATAATGTTAGTTATGTCTTGTCCAATCCTATGGAAAGGTGCCGGGCTGTAAGCCCTCAACTCGTGTCTTGTGTATTCCAACTTAAAAAGTTGGAATAAAAGATAGACTTTTCCTGTAGGTCAAAGATACTGTTCAACTGTGACCTATCATAAGAATGATACAATTCACAGTAGAGCGAATCCTAGATGAAAGGCGTTTGTCAACAATCTGTCAGTCAATCGTTGCCGGTCCGCGGACCACGAGTTGAAAAACACTAATATAGAGCTACAAAAAGTCAAATATTTTATTATTTGAATTCAAAAATTCGATTTTTTTTGTACTGATCAAAACAAGGCAAACCAAGATCAAACTTGAAAAGGTATTGCTAAAGAAGTTTAAGAAACAAATAAATTTTCTAGTTATTTAATTATACTAGTTATTTTTACAGTTGTTGTATAATAATACAAATAATTATTCAGTAAGTAGAACAGTACGTAGGGCGATTTCCACATCGCGTTCAATACACTTCCTATTACTTGTAAACCACTTGTTAAAAATGTGTTTCCACTTTTCAGTTGGTACTTCTGTATAGGTTTGGTCCCAGGCTGCTAGAAGCTCATCATTGCTCTTAAAATGGCGGGCTTATCCTTGATGAAAGAGCAGAGTCCAAAATCACATGGAGCAAGATCTGGGTTATACAGAGGATGTTCTAACACTTGTAGTCCAGAATTATTCAAAAATTCTTTTTAGTTAGTTAAGTTTGATGCGCGGGTGCATTATCCTCATGCAAGCGCCAAGTGTCATGGCGTGAATGTGGCCGTAAGTTTTGAAGAGACTGAATCTACTGAGGCAAACAATATTCAACGTACCACTTGGCTGTAACTGTTTTTTGCTCTTCTAGAACAATTCTCGTAATAATCTCTCGCTTACCAAAGAATACGAGAATCATTTTCTTTTTCACAGATCTTGATTGTTGGAGTTTCTTCGTCTTCAAAAAGCCATATCTTGTTTCTTGACTTTGATGGCATATCATAATAATAAAGCCATGTTTCGTCCCCTGTCACAATGGAGTTCACGTATTTCGTTAGTACCATTTCAGGTTTTTTTAAACATTTTTCGACACCATTAAACTCTTATTGCTGTTTGTCAGTCAGGTTATGGGGAACCAATAGCGTGCAAACTTTCCTAACTTCCAGATGGTTGCGAAGAATTGAACGGGTAGCTGGTGCATTAATGTGCAAATACTCCTCTGTCTGCCTGAATGTAATTCGCCAATTCCATCAAGTACTCATCGCTACTTATATTTACAAAATAAGTTAGGTTATGTTATTGTTATGATATGATCTTTTTAAATTGGTTATTGTTTTCCCCAATAATAACTTTCATTGAATATTAATTACTATGAATCTAACATTTTAAATCTGACGTATTCTTCATTCGAGGATATGATACTAAACTTTATCACAGCAGTGAGCGCTTTATTCAACTCTGTTCTTCTTCTTCTTATTTTGTTGGCTTCCGTTTAACACCATTCCGCCAGTGCATAGCAAATGGGGAAGCTATTCTACATATCTTTCTTGATTTCCGTTAAAAACTATAATATTTTGTCACAAACAGCTGGAGTGGGATTAGAAAGAATTGTTTTCAAGTTAAGTGAACCAGTTAGGATTTTCGCGAGATCTAAATAAAAAACTGTAGATGCTGCGGTGTGATTTGGACAGTTAAAAAGTATGTATTCCGTAGTTCCAGTTTCTCCACAGGTGAAGAACCTGTTGAGGTGTTGATATGAGTGACAATGATTGTATCTCATACGAAAGACTGTGGAGATTGTTTTTTTTTTTTTTTAAGTTAAATGAAGGTTGTGGAACCATGGCTGAGTTGCGATGAACAGTGTGATGGTATGAAAAAAAGAGTCTTTATCTTGAGCCGTGGTGTCCCATTCTTGCTGCCGTCTAGCAAGGATTGACTAGTGTATTAGAGGTAAAAGATCTTCGTATGGGACCGCCTTAATATGAGGCTGACCGGGAAGCATATTTATTAAAATCTCATTACTTTTAAGTAATTTCTCTATTACTTTGATGAGCACTCTTAGAAGCGATTATAGCAAATAAAAGTATTAAACATTTAACGTATTGGCCACTTTCACTTACTAAATGTAGTTGTAGTAGCGTAGTGGTCAACTCACTCGCATGTGTGAGATCGTGAGATCGATCCCTTGTAGAGACAAATGATTTTTGTAATATTGTAATGTATGAAAAATAATACTTCACCTCAATTTCTATGTGTTATCTAAACACTTATTATTCACAAAATTCGTTTTTTAGTGAATTCTTTAAAATCAACGTATTTTTTATAGTCAAAACAAACTTCACACATATTAAATAACCGAAAAGTATACTAAATCAACCCACTCTACATTCAGTTTACAAAAATACTTTCATGTAAATAAATTTAGCTCGCAATTTTTTATCCACTGGAGTAGCAATCAGATATTTTATAGCATAATATATATGATTTATGCTACAAATTTAAACTATATTAGAAATATTTAGAGACAATTTTAATGAGTTGATGAGAAGATATATTTGTTTTCTCGGGAGCTATAAACAGAACAGTGTAGAAAATCAAGGTTAGCAAAATACGAAGATCTAATTATTGCACATGAAACCATAGTATGTTTATTTACAACACGTGCCGTTTAAAATAAGCCGTAATTATTATAATTTAGTTGTCACATGAAATGCACTATGTCATATGACTATGTATTCTATATACGAGGGATGTTTCCAAAGTTCTGGGAATTAAGCTATAATTTTTATTATTTTGTTAATTTTCGTCAATATTACAATGTAGTTTTTCAACATAATCTCCATTTAACTGAATACATTTATCCCAACGTTAAACTAATGCTCTTGAAGTTGACGACAAGTATCAGACCTATTGAGTTTCTGTTCTGGTCCTAACAGCCTTGGCACACAGCGCGACGAAACCTTGCTAACGCCCAAACAATCATGCAAGATGTCATGAACTTGTCGTGTTCTTATCCCTAGGCGCACTCTAATTTGACGAATAGTCATTCGTCTGTCCTCTTTCAATAGGTCTTCGACGGCAGTAATGTTTCTTTCATTTACCGACGTGCTTGGGCGCCCACTGCGTGGATCGTCTTCTAGTGATGTTCTACCGGTTTTAAAACTATCGATCCACCGATAAACAAAACTTTTGGATTCTGCAGACTCACCAAATACTCCTTGCAGACGTTGAATAATTTCTGATGTTTTCACACCTTCTTTCCATAAAAAGAAAATTATTGCTCTGTGAGATTTTCCTGCGTCTTCCATGGTTACAAAAGCAGTGCTATGAAAACGCGTCTATATCAGTCGAACACCTAAATCAGACTGAACAATATTGCACTAGATAGTTGCATAAACATGTCAAGACTTGTCTGGCACCAATAACATTGCCTATAAGTTCTGCGTAATTTAATTATAACACAATTCCCAGAATTTAGGAAACATCCCTCGTACTAAATCACGTTTTATTGCTTTTTATTCTCTTACTTGAAGTACATTTTCTTACCGGAGTCGGTGGTGTAGAGGTAGCGACACTGCTTCTCGTTACAGAGATGTCAGGTTTAAATCTCGATTAGGGCATGAAAGAGAGAGTATCACACTCAGTGTGCCACTCTGTTCTCCAAAACGCACTGATGGTGGTCTCGTTGTACCGGATCAAAACGTTTCTTTCTCTTCGTTTTTATTTAAATTGTCATTTACGAATTTTATATGTTGACGCTAAAGCAAGACTATACTTTTTACCGGTATCTCTGTGGCCGTATAGAAAAAAATAAATACTTTATTCGTCATTCAGAATCAAAATTGTTCAATTCTGTTTTATTTAATTAATTCCATACATTTTTATATATAAATATTTTTAAGTTTATGTTGCCGATAGGATCGCCCTCAATGGACCGTGGTCCAATTTACCGTCTTCCAGTTGACCGTCGCCCATTATAAATAGCTCAATTGTCTCGAACCGGAGGAAGGTAAAACATGGCTGCCATGACTGTACTGTTTCCCGACGACTCGTCGTTTATTGATGAAGGGGTGAATGTGAACAAAGTCAAAAGGGCACTAAGTGGCATCCAGTCTCAGGCCTTACAGTGGTTCACAAGTAACGGCTTAAGTTTACATATAGAAAAAACGAAAACAATAGTTTTTAGTCTAAACAGACATTTGGACAATATTGAACTTCACCCGGATGCCACTGTAAGGTTCCTTGGGAGCCACTTGGATGCCCGACTCACTTGGCAAGAGCACAAAAACCACGTGTCCAAAAAAACTGAATAGTGTTGGATTTATGTTAAAAAAGCTGATGCTAACTGTGTCAACGGAGATTGTTAGAATTCCGTACTTCTTCTTTTTTCCATCTGCCATTAGCTATAACATTGAGATGTGGGGTGCGTCAACTGGCTGACAAAGAATTTTTATAATCTAAAAACGAGCCATCAGGACTTTAGACAGTCCCTTCTCTGTTTATATTACATATACTAATGCATATAAAAACCAACGAAAACAGCATACTAAGGCACAGTCAGATCCATAAGTACAATACTAGGAACAGAGAACTTTTTATTATACCTAGGCACAGATATAGTGCATCTAGAAATCTACCCTTAATTACAGGTATCGGTCTCTATAATGCCCTGCCAACTGTGCTCAGAAATAGCTGCAGTGTCAATATCAAAAGAGGCCTTAAAAATATACTGCTTGAAGGAGCGTTTTATAGCGTCTCTGAATTTGTAGATACGATTAGTGTCGTAAAATTTTGAAATATATTATTGTTTGTATTGACGTAAGTTACTGTATACTAAATGTACTTCAATCAAATGATCAGCTTCAATAAAATGATTTGATTTGAAGACACCGACCATCTCATTCAAAGCGTGGCTCGCAGAGTAGGGGACTTAATTAATTTACGGGGAACTGAGACTCATTATTGAATTCGGGGGCTAAACACCTTTCTAATCATCATGAAATTTTAATCGTTTAAAGGTACGCGTCTACTGGTCTGAATCGCGCACAACACACACTGCATCACATTTAATTAAACACATATTTAAACGACAGTGCGTCTACCAACCTACAATACAAGCAGCGCACAGCTGTAAATGCGGCCAACATTCTCGACAAATAATATATTTGCAATGTTCTGCACAATCGCATTTTTGTCTTAGCGTTCGCGTAGCAGCATCCACCATTACGAGATGTTTTTCAGATTTTTAGATCAATCCCTTTGGGAGATAGGGTGGGGGACAAATGTTTTCTAACACATTTTTGGCAAAAACCTAAAAAAAATTATTTTTCATAAATAAAAATGTGTTTGTTGATCCACACATTAACAGGTTTCATTTAATATGCAACTCGAAATTACAAAAATATATATATATATGCATATTTTATAAATACATATTTGTTTATATTTATTTCGAGATGTGTTTTTTTGAACTCTCAGTATTTTTCCTATATGTGGGTCAAAAAGTTGTATAAGCATGCCTATCCCTTTGGCTACAATTTCTACCGTACAGATAGCCAACGGAGTGGCCGAGCGCACTAAGTCGTGCGGTTTGTACTGGCGGAAACCCAGTACGACTGTCCGGTCGATAGTTCGAGCCTCCTTCGTTGGTGATATTATTCGGGCGAGAATAATATGTTTACATTACTCCCATTTTCATAATCATTCACCCCTTATCCAGGTGTAGGAGCTCGCCCCCTGGCATCGGCGATTAGCCTCGATGCAGAAATAAAGGCCGATGTAAAATAAATAATATAATAATAATAATAATCTACCGTACAGACAAACAGACAGCCAGACACACAGACACGTGAGTGACGTTATAAGGATGAGTGACTTTATTTCACAGTCATTATTAAGATCAGTTTATTTTGCAAAATTTCATACAATTATAAATTATGCTATTATTTTCTGGGGAGCATCAAAAGAAGCTCATAAAATTCTCTTGCAGCAAAAAAAAGCTATTCGAATATTAGCATTTAATCCATATATTGAGTTGTCACATAAGTCCGTTCGTTTTTTTTTTACCTTTTATTCCATAAAATATACATTCTAAAAAAACTTTTATTATCAAATGTACTGTCCATTATTTTCTATAACTTTGGACAAACTCTCAGGCAATTTCATAATGCCATCTCTCCAGAAGGTTTCGTCTTTGCTCTCGAAAAATCTGTAGAGGTGAATTTTGATATCGTCCAATGATGCGAAATTTTTTCCGTTAAGAGAATTTTGTAGAGAGCGTTACAAATAGTAGTCGGAGCATATGATCCAGACATCGCACCATCCGACTATCATTTGTTCTGCTTTTTATACTTTTTATACTATCAGAAACCTTATTATACAATCTTGCAGCTATAAAACGAGGACTTTGCTCGTACAAAGTAGTATGGTGCCTCTCAATATTCAAGTTAGATTTACTCCTTGTATTGTGATTATGATAATCACTATTTATATCAAAGTTACTATAATGATTTCTAAAAATAATACGCATTCTAATATAAAAATTGAGGGAACTGTTAATATTTTAAGATCTTTAAATAAGTTTCTACAGGAAACTTTATAACCTCTTCAATTCATCTTTCTACGTTCATTATTTATAATAATAAATTTACGAGTATTATATTAACTTAAAATTTAAAAAAATGTTAGAAAAAAATAAATGTTCAATCAACCTTGTACACTTACCATTCCTAATTCCACTATTTGTCAAACTTAACATAAAATTGTGAGACAGACAGTGTTGCCAACTATAGATACTTTCAATGCACTAAATAGAGCGTAAGAATCCACCAGAAATGCACCAAAACTGGGGCGTAGTCCAAGTTTGGGGAGTTCAAAACCAATATCGAACAATTACTTTTTTGTTGTATGAAGATGTTTGTTAGTAATAATAATAAATTTATTTATTTATTTTTTATTGTTGAATTATAACTTAATATTTTAATATGCAGTACAAGAATAATAAATATATAATAAACATTAACTATTAACTTAATCACATTCAAAACAAAAACTACACATTGCAAACTCCCAATTGCCTAGTTAACATATCTTTAATCACAAGATAAAGTAAATGTTTTTCATCTTAACTAACAAAATAGGAACTCATCATAGGAAAGTATTATTTATTTTAATTTATTAAAGATAGATATTAAATGCTTCTTCCTCGTCTTGATTTATTTAATTTTTGTATGTTTCGTTTGTTTTGATTTTAGAAACCACTGAATCGGCAGTTCATAATTAAAGCAACATTTGTTGCATCTTTTAAGTCCAGCCTTTACTGTTAATATTTCATTAACAGTATCAACCTGAAGCCTATTTCTTAATTTGTTTTTAATTATGTTCGAATGGCTAAAAAGTCTTTCTACTTCAGCATTAGAGTGGGGCAATACTAACAATGATGTGTGTGGAGAAGTTTGTACGGTTTGCGGACATAAATGATACAACTAGATCTAGCTGACCAGTTTCGAAATATTTTATTTCTTCATCAGAGCTGATCTAAAATGTACGGTCATTGTGAGATAGTAAAAATATAGAAATTAAACATTAGTAAAAGTCATAATGTTAAATAATAAAAAATAAATAAAATAGTCAGTAGTTAAAATATAAATAAATAAATAAGAAATAAATAAATAAATAGTAAATGAATAAACTAAAGAGTTTTACAAAATAATAATTACGTAGCACACAAGTTATAATATAAGATGTCGCCGAAAATGTGGTGAGCTGCAGAGTCTGCAGTTCACCACATTTTCGCAGTTTTAAATCACAGTTGTAAATTATCAACAGATGGTTTAAAACAGAAACACACCAGAATTTGCACTAGCGCACTAGAACGCAATTTTGGTCACTCGATAGGCTTTCAATACACCAGATCTAGTGCAAAATGCACCAACTTGGCATCACTGGAGACAGACCGCACGGTCGACACACGGATCACGTGCGGACAAGTGGGGTCTCCTATCACCGTCACCGACAGTCGGCTGATTTGCGGTGCGGACGCGGTGCGGTCATGTGGGGTCCGACTTTAACGCGTTGTCTGCTATGCCTGCATTACGGCCCAATGCATGTTTACCTTAATACTCTATTATTTGTACCCATTTTATAAACCATAAAAATATTAATATATATTTATGTTAACTTCATAATGTTCCTATATTTTCAAAGGCAATCAGATATGTAACTGTACGTTTTTATTTATGTTAGACATAATTGCAATTTTTGTTAAATTTTCTTTTGTTTTTTGGGAAAATATTGGATTGGCCCAAAGATAAAGTAAAAATATATGACATTAAGATTGTTTTGTTTTGTGGCTGAACAAAAGTGCTTAATTATAAGTATACACTTAACGTTTACTTATTATTACACTATAACCTTTTGTTATTTAAATATTTTTAGATACTGAAGCAAAGAATAATTATATTTTTTTGTAGTTAATAAAGATATTGTTTCAACAATGTTAAAAGCTATCTAATGTGACATTTTAATAACATGCCGCAGTTTAACCATGCCTGATAACTGATGTCATTGAATTAAAATTCACTATTCGTAAACTTTATTATAACTTTATCGGTATTACTAATACCTCAATTTTCCAAGCAAACATCAAATAGGTACACATTAAAGAGTTTTACAAACACTGTAAAACAACAACCAATTAATATGGAAATTGCATCTTATACAACATGAGTTACGTAAAATGCTATTGTGGTACAATACTTGCTATAATTTCTTTATATTGTCACAAATTAAAAATAAATATTTTAATAACATTATTAGACTTAATAAAAAAACGAAAACACGATGAGTAATATATTTTTTTTTTCGTAAGCAAGGACAGTGTATTTAAAATAATGCATAGCATATCAGTTTTAGTTATCATGGACGTAATTTAACTTCATGTGTGATATTGCGTACTTCCCAAACAAGAAAAATGAGTAAATAAATAAAAATTGATGTGAAGTGTGAATTTTCACACATTTCAGGGTTTCGCAGGTATAATAAGTGAAGGCAGCATAGTGTGTAGGACAAACTTTGCTTTGTAGTAATTACGGCAAAATGAACGATATTTTTAAAATAATTTATCGTTTGTTAATCTAAGAGCTTCAAAAACAAATTTTATATTAAAATATTTTTTTCTCAATTTTAATTCGAATATCTAATACCATTATTTAGGTTTCTGAATATGTGCAGTATTTTTTTTTATATAGCAAGGTTCATTAAGATTTTGAAAATTGCACCTATAGTTTCCGTTGGTTGTTATTAGTTTTATTTTTCGCCCCTCTAGTTTCGTATACATGACACATAGAATGAAAATATAATTCCAACAATTCCAACTGGTTATTAAATTTACGCTCTTAAAAATTAAATGCAACATTTGCCAAAATATAACTGGAATTTTGACAAAATAATTTAAACAAAATAAAAATGGCGCAAAAACAAAAAATAAAATTGTCTCCTGGAGCGAAGAGCCTTCGCCCGAGAGTGAACCCAAGTTTACTGCGTAGCTGCGTTTAAGCTAGGAAGCTAACCATTACACCAGGATACGCCAGTGTACGCTTAGTATAGTGTGTTATATGACTATAACTTTTGTACATCGTCAACCAAGAAAAACACAAAAAATGCGTTATTTTCTGAAAACATAATCTGATAAAAATATTTCTGTTGTACTATTCCGTTTCACACCAACGTAAGTACATTACTTAGCATTTTTTCAGATTTTTATTTAAACAATCTGGGCTACAGGGTGTGGGACAAATTTTTTTTGCACAATTTTGGCAAAAATCACATCGAAATTAATTATTTCTAAAAATAAAATTTTGATCGTTAATTCACGTACTAAGGGCTTTCATTTGATACCCTACCCAGAATTAAAAAAAAAAAATATTTTTTTTTCGATGAGCACATATTTGTTTATATTTTTAGGGGGATATGTTTTTTAGATGTTTTAGTACTTTTCCTATGTGCGGGTCAAAGAGTTGTTTAAGCATTTCAAATTTCAACTTTCTAGGTTTAGCCATTTGGCTACAATTAAATTTGAAATGTGTTAATTATAAGCAAAAAAGATGGATATTGTATGCAATGTTATGTTGGAATTATATTATGTTTTGTATATGTATCTTCTTAGTAATAATAATAAATAAATAAAATAAAATAAATAAAATAAAATGCCGTAAGTAGGCAGGTGCAATAGGTGCTCAGGCACAGAGCCCAAGTGGAAAGGGGGCCTGAAAAATAGTCAATGAAAGGCCAAGTCAGACTGTGGATAACCTTTTTGAGCAATCTTGCACAGGGCCCAGAAAAGCTAGTTACGGTTCTGATTGTATGTTATTACCTGCGTGCACAAATATCGTTATATATTTAGAACTACTGAACAGATTAAGATAAAAATTATTTCAATTGTATAAATCATGTTCACCTTGTCGCTGATGAAACTTACATAGCTGATAGTTTCAAAAAAATGCGTTAAATATGAACGGTGAACATAGATCTTGTTGAACTCGCGCGCACAAATTTAATTATAACTTCTGAACCGATTTTAATAAAAAGCTATCCAAAACCTGACCAGTCGATGTAGCTATAGGTAAACGAAAACAGCATGAAAATCGGATCAACTGTTCTCGAGTAATGCGTTAAATATAAATCGTGAATCCACTTTGCCGCTGACGAAACCTTGACAAACTATGTTGTCGCTGATAATTTCAGGAAAATGCGTTAAAAATGAATGGAAAACATGGATTTCATTTAATTTGAGAGCATAAATATCATTATAACTTTGAATCTATTGAACCGATTTTAATAAAACATAGCTGAAAACCTGACCAGATGATGAAGTTCAAAAAACCGCTTGAAAATCGGATCAGCAGTTCTCTAATGAAAAGCGCATATAAGGACAATCAGAAAGATAAACAGACAGAGAGAAATTGCCTATTATATATCGTCTAGTAAGCCTTTAATTTTATTTTTTTTAAATGCTAAGTTCAAGCAATTCTGGGCTGTTTATCGTTTTTGGGCATTTACTTTCGTTGCTTGTGACCATAATGTGTATTTTTCAATATTATAATACAAATACGAGGTCTGTTCAAAAAGTATCGCGAATTTTGTGTTTTTTCAAAAATTATTTATTTATTCATGAATATCTATTTTGTCCCCTTCAAAGTAATCCCCACCAGATATTATACACTTGTGCCAACGTTTTTTCTAATCCTCGAAGCACTTGAAAAAATCATTTTTTGTGATCTTGTTCAGCTCCTCCTTCGATGCCGTCTTTATCTCTTCACTCGTAGCGTAGCGTCGTACTTTCATTGGCCTCTTCAGTTTTGGGAACAAGAAAAAGTCACAGGGGGGCAGATCTGGGGAATACGATGGCTGCGGCATTATTATTGTGTTGTTTTTGGCCAAACATTCGCGCACAAGCAACGATGTTTCACAACGATGTTTCGCGGCGACCCGTCTCATGCCCAAATCATTGGTAAAAATCGAATGGCACGAGCCAATCGATATGTTTAGGTCCTCAGCAACTTCTCTGACGGTGATTCGATGATTGGCCAATACTATTTTCTTCACTTCATCAATGTTTTCGTCTGTTGTTGACGTGCTCGGGTGTTCGGCACGCTCTTCGTCGTTCACATCTACTCGGCCCTCTGAGAACATTTTGTACCACCGATAAACGTTGTTTCGGTCTAAGGTAGCTTCACCATATGCCACAGTCAACATTCGGAATGCGTCCGTGCACTTAATTTTGTTTTTCACACAAAATTTGATACAGATTCTTTGATCCATTTTTTGGTATAGGCAAAAATCGAAGACGAGCCAAAACACGTGCAAGCAAAGCAACTGTCAAAAATTAACTGAACATTCAAAATGGCCGAACTTGTCGGCATAAGTGAGAGACATAAGTACCAACATAACGCCACAAAAATATCAAAAATCGATTATACGTAACCCGCGGAAATTCAATATTCGCGATACTTTTTGAACAGACCTCGTATATCTTTTTACAAATACATGTTTGTTTTGAATATAACTTCAAACTCAGATGTCGGATGTCGGTTGAGTTATACTGGAGAGCGATATAACCAACTAAATTTTTTAAAAAATATCCATGGTAATCTAGTTGATCTACAGATAGACGAAAAAGTAAACTACAAGTGTAAAGATACGGAAGTGTTTAAATCAAAACGCTGTCGGAGACGAAAAAAATGTTTAAGTAAAAGTTTTTTCTCAACACAATTTTAACAATATTCCGCCATGGATACTAGAATCACCTAAATACAATACTGAGCTAAGCTCAAAAGTTATCAAAACAGTTTACTAGTACTAAAACGTACAAACAAAAGTTCCTGAAAAATATGAACAAATTCCAACAACACTTAGCTATTTACACCGATGGGTCGAAGATAACAAAACTGGTGCAGCACTACTGATAAAGGGAAAAATCCGTCAATATCACCTACCCCCGACAACAAGTGTGTTTACTGCAGAAGTATACAGCATTTTTCAGGCTATCAAACAAATACAAAATAATGAAAATAACAAGAAATTTCTAATAATAACTGATTCGTTAAGCGCAATTGATAGCTTGAAGCAACTGTATTCTAAAAACAGTCTATTCCAGAAAATTCAGGACATGATGCACAACATTATTAGAACCGACAAATAAATAACAATACTGCGGATCCCATCTCATTGCGGAATCGAGGGCAATGAAGAAGTAGACAGAGCAGCCAAACTTGCAACTAACACCTCGCAAATAAATCTACAAATTCCGCAATATGACATTAAGAACCTACTAACTAGAACAGTATTAGAAGAATGGGAAGAAGACTGGCGTCAGACCCGAAACAATAAATTAAGAAATATAAAACAGGATACAAGAAAATGGCAAACAGTTAACAATAGAAGAGATTTTTGGATTGATTGTTTTATTTTTTGTAATGGTTAATACCCTGAACGCCGCAAGACCTAGGGAATAAAGAATATATACATCATACAGGACTGACACATAAATTCATCTTACAGAAAATTGACTCTATTAAATGCAGTATCTGCAACACACATCTCACTGTGGAACATGTACTTATCGACTACCAACAGTACAACCGAGAAAGAAGCCGACATAATCTACCAGATACAGTGACAGAAGCTCTATCCAATAAGTTGGAAACAACTGCTCGAATACTAAAATATCTGGAGGACATATCACTCAAAAATGAAATATAAATGTTTTATATTATTAATTAATTCTTACCAAATTCAATACAATATATATCAATCAATGTAAAATTATGTATCTATACCTATCTATGTAAAACTATGTACTTAATGTAAAAATCTAAAACTTTGTATTCTAACGTCGCGGGATACTAATAAGCAATAGTAGTTGATGTACCCGAAAAAAATTTATAAAAAAAAAGTTCTGTCTAAAAATACTCATCACGATATATGATCTCATTTAAGAAATCCTACCAAAGTTGGACTTACATCTTGTACTTCCGAAATATTCCGGAAAATTTCAATACTACCACTGGATTCTTTGGGTCAACTTTGGTCATATGTTAAAATTTCACAATACCATTCACAAATCACTTCACAATCATTTTTTCTTTATCCGTTTCTTAAATACGCAATATATTGTAACTGCATGAAAACTCATATTTTTCATTTCTGTTATTTTACCTGTCTTAAAGTTGTCTCATTGAAATATCGACATAAAAATTTAGAGAGAGAGAAAATACCTCCCTTGCGCTTGTGGAAAGAAATAAAAGCACAACAATATTATTAAATATGCATTACGCAATTTTCCTACTACTACACATTCAACATTTTCAACGACAAATAAAGTAGCATTTCATGTGGTACTTTTGAAAAGTTTGTTTTAAAATAGAGGGTTTCAAAAATGCATAAATTGCGTGCCCCTTTCTATAATGCAGGTAATATGATGTTGCTTATATAGGGTTGTAATTTTAAAAGCTTTGCATGTCAAGTTCCCCTCTGGGATTAAGATACCCATATGAATTAGTTATGCAAACATGAAAAGGATACAATTACCTTTCCTGAGATGGGAACCTCCATCCGGATAAACACTCTAACTTTACCTTTACCATTACATCAAGTGGGAAGGAAATTCTATATCATTTAAAGTGTTTCTTTTGTATGATTTTCTAACCAAATATACTCATACATATTTTAATTGAATTTGTTTTTGCTTAAAAATTTAAAACTGAGAACTATTATACGATGGTTTCTACTCTAATTTTTCGGATAACGAGGAAAATAATAAAATTTATTTTTAAATATTATTTTTGTTTTTTAAAATATTCTTTCATGCTTAATGCACTTTTCTATCCGGTGAAACCAATCCTGGAAGCATTGGTCCCATCGTTTAGATGTCACTTCAGAAACGAGATTTGTCGTAGGCTTCAATCGCGGCTTCAGAGCTAATATACGAGGGATGTTTCCTAAATTCTAGGAATTGTGCTATAATTAATATACGCAGAACTTATAGGCAATGTTATTGGTGTCAGACAAGTCTTGACATGTTTATGCAACTATCTAGTGCAATATTGTTCAGTCTGATTTAGGTGTTCGACTGATATAGACGCGTTTTCATAGCACTGTTTTTGTAACCATGGAAGACGCAGCAAAATCTTAAAGAGCAAAAATTTTCTTTTTGTGGAAAGAAGGTGTGAAAACATCAGAAATTATTCAGCGTCTGCAGATTACTGTGAGTCTGTGAGTCTGCAGAATCCAAAAGTACTGTTTATCGGTGGATCGATCGTTTTAAAACCGGTAGAACATCACTAGAAGACGATCCACGCAGTGGGCGTCCAAGCACGTCGGTAAATGAAAGAAACATTACTGCCGTCGAAGACCTACTGAAAGAGGACAGGCGAATGACTATTCGTCAAATTAGTGTGCGCTTAGGGATAGGTACACGACAAGTTCATTACATCTTGCATGATTGTTTGGGCGTTAGCAAGGTTTCGCCGCGCTGGGTGCCAAGGCTGTTGGGACCAGAACAGAATCTCAATAGGTCTGATACTTTGAGGACGGCTTAAAAAAATTAGTTTATCGTTGGGATAAATGTATTCAGTTAAATGGAGATTATGTTGAAAAACTACATTGTAATATTGACGAAAATTAACAAAATAATAAAAATTATAGCCAAATTCCCAGAACTTTGGAAACATCCCTCGTACTTTAATCCGCGTATTTTATCCTTTATAAAAGGGAAGAGGAAGAAGTCACAATTCGTGACTGTAAGGCGGATGAGTAATTTCTTTCACTCTTGAAGCTGTCAGGAACTCGGTAATCCTTGCTATGGTATGTGGTCGTGTTTTTCGCGTACTTTTTGGAACACATCCGGCAAACAACCGATAATGTTCCAATTGTACAATGGCAATATGACCCGTATGTCCGAAGAATAAAGCAACCATTTTCTAGCTAGTGCTCCGTGTACGTTTCATTTTCACTGGTTTGTCTTCATCAGGGACGATCCACTGGGCTGAGTGCCGTTTACTTTCTGGTTTGTAGCAGTAAATCCATTCTTTGTCATCTGTTACTATGTTGTAGACAGCTTTTGACTGGCCTCTGTTAAATTTAACAAGAATTTTCTTGCTCCACATCACATGCGTGGTCTTTTGAATATAAGTTAACTGGTGGGACGATTAACTGTGCCTGACGGTCTGTTGTTCATAGGATTTTATTGATTCAAGTCATAGATATGCCCAAGGATGCCTCAATATCCCTGTAAGTGTAGCGATTATCCACCTCCAACATATTCCGGAGAGTCAATAGTTTTTGGAATGACAAAATGAACAATACGATCTTAACGATGTTCATCTTTTAGAGAAATCCTCCCACTCTGGAACTCGGTGAACTATAGTTGCCAAGGATGGTACTTCATTGCCAATAAAAACTTTAATTTTTGCAAACATATTGTCGAGTAAGGCAATTTTTAAAATCATAAAAAATCAAGGTTCGAAAATGTTCGCGTGTTAGTTCCCTTTTTTTATAGAAATTGTTTTATTTAAATGCGTGCCAAAATCGTACATAGCTTATTTCGATGACTTTCTAAAAAATTATTGTAAAAAAACTTGAACAATTCAAAAAGTAAGATGTCGAATCCAACATCTATTACCTAAGCAACAGATAGGAGTCGGAGTTGGAGTCGGTAAAAATGTACCAACTTCGACTCCTAACTAAAGTGGGTTTTACACGATTCAATTTGTTGATCAGTTAATTGAAAAAGTTGACCTTCAATTAATTGATTTGTGTAAAGTGTAAAAATTTCGTCAATTAATTGACAAAAAATTTGATCAATTTATTTTGAAAATAGAACAAGTTCTATTTTTCGTAAATTTTTCATAAATTTTTTAAGGAATTCTAGGTATATTTTTATATATTGTTTATTGTAAAATCTAGGTAGTTTTATATATTTTTGTTTAGTTAAGATATTGCCAACTGTTTAGTTCTAGCATAACCTCGAAATATATTATTTGTGTTTCGTTTTCAAATCTAACATAACCTCAAACGTTCTAATTTATCATCATCTAGGTCAGCGGTTCTTAATCTGTGGTCCGCGTAGCCATTACCGGGGGTCCGCGAAACAATTTGTGACATTAACTTTACATCCCCCAACTTTTCGCTTTTATTCAAAAAACTTATTTAATAAAAATCCTACATGGTCAAGACTTTTTATATTTGTTGTTATCTAACTAGTTACTGACATAACTAAACAATAATTAGTAAAAATTTAGTTATTTTTATTCAACTGAAAATTATTTACAGAAATCATATTATAATAAGATCTATTTTGACTAATATTTGACCAAGAAATGTTTGTATGAGTTTAACGTATTATAATTTTTAACTTTTTTTAATTATTTTTACTACTATTTTTATTCATTTTATGCTTTTTATTCGATATGCTAATAAAAATGTTCATCTCTATAAATGCGCAAGACCATTTATTAAAATAACCAGCGATACATTTTTACCAATATTTATTATAACGTAGTGCCCATGAGATTATTGAGCCAGAAAGTCTCAAGAACGACATAAAATGCCTAGGGTTGGGATGGGGTCCGCAAAAAAAATGTTGTTCATGAAGGGGTCCGCGGACTACATAAGTTTAAGAACCCCTGATCTAGGTTATTTCTTTTGTTTTTGTTCACAGCTCGTAATTTTGTGAAGATTTTTCCAATATTTTCATTTTGATAAATATGTCACCATGTTTTACAGTTGGTAATGTAAAAATATTCAAAAAAAAATTGATGTGTGTAAAGTGATGTTTTTTTTTATTTTTTATTTAAAACGAATTTAGTAACAAAAATATTACCCGTGGATACTGCATAGGCACTTAGAACTGGTTATTAATCCCTCTCCCCCAACTTTGTACGTCCAATAATTTTCTAATTAAGATATACCCTGTATAATCTAATTATAAAGGGAGGGGTCGGTGTTGGACTCGGAGTTGGAGGAAACTAAAATTTCAGAGTCGGAGTCGGATTCGGCAGTTTGACCAACTCGACTGTCCTGGTTTTGTTCTCCTACCAGCATTTAGATTTCTTTTGCAACTTTCTTTCGGAATTGGCAACTCTTGTTTTAATATATTTGTATATGGTGTTTTTTCTAATTTTGTGACTCTTTTTGTTATTGTTTATTTCTTTTTTTGTAATTAGTTTGTTGTTGCATCAATTCATTAAACTGATTTATTATTCAATTTCCTAGCCGACAAAATATATTAACCGTTGTCACCGCTTTTTATCCCATTTTGCAATAAAATAATAAATTTAATATTTCATTTGCACTGAATTATATTCCCTTTGTAGTTACTAACAGAATTATCATTCCAGTTATTTTATTATTGTTCTTAATTCAATTATCTCATCATATTTTTTTTTTTTTTAAATTAACACGTCCCATTTATTAAAGCATATGCGTGGAACTTTTTGCAAAACTTTACAGGCTGCCAGCTGTTATCATTGAAGGCTTTTCAGATGCACCTGGGAAACAACAAAGAAATATTTAATTAAATTTCTACGTTTTCTTCTTGTATGTTGACAGAACTGTGAGATAAATAATGTATTTCCTGAAAACTGATAGAAGATCCCAGGTGGAAAATATCATCTAGTAAAATATGAGTATTGAAATAATAAATTCCAACTTTTCTGGTGTGAACATAAAGAAATATACAGGGTGTTTTTGGGAACTATTTAAACATTTTTCTTTATTATAATAGATACGAAGGAGGTTAAATTAGAAAAGATGTAGTAAAACGTATCATTAATAATAATTATTATAATAAACCTTTATTCAAATTAAAATAATTTACAAGTCATGTCAAAAAGGATAAGTATATGAAAACAAAGTTTACAAACAATTATAAACAATTTCTTAACAATACAGTAAATTCAAGCTATCCATGTATAATCTGCAAATTGCGCAATTTCAATATTTATAAATACAGGTAATTCATGTAAATAAATAATTAAAAGATCTGGAACAAGAATCAGTGGCGGACTTTCGCAAAGACAAAAAAGACATTTGTCTTGGGCCCGTAATTTTCAAGGGCCCGGATTTGGGAGGTGAGAACCTTTTTTTTTTGCTCTTCACTGGGATTTAAGAGGTGAGTTTGCTCTTCACAACGCCTCTAGGTTGAGGGCCCGTGAATCAAAAATGTCTTGGGCCCGGCGAAGGCTTGATCCGCCACTGCCAAGAATAGAGTCTTGGGGAACTTCAACTGCCATTTGACGTACATTTGATATTGAATTATTTATAACTACTTGAAATTTGCGTTCCCTTAAATAAACTTTAATAAATTTCATTAGATGTGATGGGATTATTTTGCTAGATAGTGTCAAATGCTTTTTGGATGTCTAGAAATACTCCAGCCGTCAACTTTTTCCGCATTATTTAGATATTCTTGAACAGAATACTAAGTTTGTTGGCCAAGGATTTTTTTTTTTTTAAATATATTTAATTTCTTCACATTTATATGTGTTTCGCTCAGGGGCGGGGATTTTGTTTAAAATATTGAATCCAATATTCATCCTTCTGCTAGTCGTGATTGAGGCACAGTTAGATTTTCTTTGGATCATATATTGTCAATATGAAATTCTTTGCGCTTAACGGATTTCCACATATTTTCTTTACTTCTGAAATATAATCTGCGAATGACGCGCGAGAATATTCAATTCCTTGAAAATTGGTTTGCTGATACTGATATTGATTGATGCTGGTATTGGTACATTTACAATTGTCCTAACTGTTTTCTGTAACTCAAGTAGAAATATCTTTTCTGCTCTTGGTGGACTTCCCCAAACTGACAACCCATAAACTATGACTGAATGAAATAGCGCATAGTATGTTGTCTGGGTTAATTTTTGATTCGATATCTTCCTTACTCGTCGAATGGCATAAATCGTTTTGTATAGTTTTCCACTTCGACATGGCATTTCGATCTATCGATGTGGCATTTATATGACAAAATTAGAAAGTCTGCTGTGTAGGAACTGGATTTTTCTGTTGGATGTGAAGATCATATTAGGTTTTTCTTTATTTAAATGAAGTTTATATACGTCAAACAATTCTATCGTTTATAAGTTTGCGGCAGTAGCCTTAATCGATAATATGTCGTCATATTCGTCGTTTATGATTAATAACTAATGTCTTTGTAAATTGTAAAATCAATTGAACATCAAATTAAGGAGATATTTAAAAAAATGTATTTTTTTAAATGGAACAGCTTATTTATTTTTAGTCTACCGTTTATAAAATGAGTATATCCCAAGTATAACAAATATAATTTCCATGTTTCATAGCCACCTTCTTAATTAAGATTAAATAAATGTTAAAACTCAAGTCTTAAAAACTTATTATAAATAAATTTTAGAAAAATATTGAAAAGACGTTATCAATGCTTAAACAGTTCCTAGAAACATACTGTATAATATTGCTCATAGTTAAACTTTCAGGAAACATGCCTTTTTCCAACATTCCGCTATCTTGCCAAGTTTTTAAGTATTAAGACTTAAGAAATCTTGTATACTAATAGTCGCTGTAAAATTTGTCAGTAGATCTTTCCGTTGTTAGCAAAGTCTTCTTACTAGTCGATCGATCTTTTTTACCATTCTACTCTCTTTCATCCTCATTACGGATTTAGACGATTACAATGGATAGCCCCCATTACAATCGTCTAAATGCTCATTTGTGTGATATTCTGCTTTGATTGCATTGCTCGGATATATTTCTTTTTGCAGCTTCTTTATTTGCCACTAATTTGAATAGAACAAAAATTGTTCGTGGTATTTTGATTTTAAACACTGAGCTTTTGAACACGATTCATCTATGTTTCAGCGCTTTACTTGGCATGTAGGAGTAAAGGAAAAGGAGAAAAGATAGGGAAGTATTGACTGCTGTGAAAGCAAGAAATTCCAGTACCTCGGCTACATCATGAAAAATGAAAGAAAAAATTCCATCTACAGTAGAATATATTATAAGGAAAAATACTGGGAAAAGGTGCTGGAAGGATGAATTGAATAAACAATATCGTGGATGAAAAGTCTCAAAACCTGATTTTCTCTTACTTCGAAATGATTTTTTCGATCCAAAAAAGCAATGATTGCCGAAATCCCAAATGGATAGGAACTTTAAGAGACGCATACTTTAATTTTGTAGAGCTGATCTTGTTTCTAGAGAGGAGAAAAGATTGAATTCTGTTTTTAATTTCTTTGTATTTAATCAAATTTATCTAATGTATCATATAATATAATATAACAATAATTGTTTAAGGTAGTATTTAATAATTGTTTATACGTAAAAACCATTTGAAAAGTATCGCCCAATAGGTTTATGGTGTTTCGAGAAAAGTCATAAGTCTGGCGAGGAGATCACAAACTTCTTGTTCAGTTCTTCGACAGTGTGTATGCAAGTGCAATTATGTAAAATTAAGATTATAATTTATAAATATATATGTGCAATTAAATTAAATTAAAATTATATTCTATTTAAATCAAGCAACACATAAATTGAAATAATTCTAAAATTGTAAATTTTAAAACTGTAAAAACTGTAACTTATGATTGAATAAATTGAATTTGAATCATGTTATTCAGATATATAAGGCGCATTACAACCCTCACAAATATTTTGCTATTTGTATACAAGTACTTCTTAACCTTCAAGCAGGCGCGTGGTCATTTGGAACGACAGTGGTCGCGCGTAACCTAAAAGACCTATTGGAGATTTTTAGGGATTTAAAACACCAAATAATTAAATAATCATTTATTTTTTATAATTTAAACAATTATCTTTCGGTTAGCAAACGATTTAGTTGGATTAGGTCACAATTTGACAACATAAATCTTACTTTTTGATTAGGATAAAATCCAAATTTAAAATAAATTAAAAACTAACACAAATCTCTTTGGATTTTAAAACCATTTGGTAAGATGAATCCTTATACTTAATTATAAAACAAAATCAAAATTATAATGTTAGTTAATATTTTTTTTTTTTTTTGGCGCTCAGCAACAAAGACTATTTGCGCTCAAAATTATAAAAACAAAAAACTTCTACAATAATTATCTTTGGATTATAAATCAATTTGGCAAGATAAATCCTTATAATCAGAAATTAAAATTATAAAATCAAAAATCTAGTATATAGGGTGTTTGTTTGAAACGGGGCACCCCGAAAACCTTCTTTATTTGTAAAGATACAAAAAATCTTCAGAACAAAAGTGAAACTAGACAAAAAGGCCCATCTAAAGGTTACTATAAGAATTCTGGAACACTTCTGGTTTCACCGGAAATGATGTCAACTTTTGATCTAGCATAGGGAATCGAGAATTTTTTAATTTTTTTTTCCTAAAAGTACATTAAATTAGCTTTACAATGACACCAAAAAGTCATATTTTTATGTTAACCATTTCAAAATGGCGACCATTTATTTACAAAATAATAATCAACATAAGTTTTACAAAGTTGAACGTAGCAAGCTTTGAAAACAATAAAAAAAAGAAACAAAAGGTGAAACCGGTAGTTCCTCAGAATTCTTATAGTAACCTTTAGATGGGCCTTTTTGTCTAGTTTAACTTTTGTTCTGAAGATTTTTTGTATCTTTACAAATAAAGGAGATTTTCAAACAAACACCCTGTATACTACTTATAATTTAGTTTTCTTCCTCATTTGTCTCTTTGTCATGGTAACATTCATTGCAAACAAATGTAGTGTGGTCCCTGCAAATATTTCTTAGCCAAGATGTGCATTGTGTCTTAGATTGTCTCCTTTTTTTATCTGGACATATTTTGCAGCTTCCTCTGCTTGCAGTGGAACTTGTGCTGGTTCATTGCTTCTGTCTTCAGTACTTACGTGTGTACTCAGATGGTGGATTCTTATATTCCTTTTGAGTTTTCTTGGGAGGTTGACCATTGTAGGTCTTCTCTGTACGTACTCTTTTGTCAGTTCTATTCCCAATGCTCGTAGGAACTCGAGCTGCTAGTTTCTTCTACATACTGAATTCCTTCGTTACTTTCAACATTAGAAAGGTGGTCGGAAACTTCTGAATTAGAGCACTGTTTCACTCTCTATATCTTGTATTTGCGTAACTACCTCGGAATCACTGATAGGTCTACGAGCCATTTTATATAAAAAATAGCAACTTAGTTGAAAAAGCGAGAAAAAAAGTTTTAGCAAACATAGTCGCGCGTAACCTTTTCGACGCCTACGCCGCGTATGAAACAAAAAATAAATATCTTTTGTTGGGCAAAACGGGTCCCGCGGGGAAGAGTGGTATATAGTTGTTTTTGTTTGTAGTGAACTTAGAAGAGGCTACTGGGGACAAAAAATAATTGTGGCGGAAATAATCTAAATTATAAACAAAAATGCATCAAGTGTGGTCGATTCGACCCCGCACGCCCGCTTGAAGGTTAATAATAATAATGGTAGTAACACATAAAAATATGTGATTTCAGGCATATATAAATATAAGTGTTTTTCGACATATATAATTATATGTGTTTTTAAACATACACAATTACCGAACGTTGACATTTTTAAAATGTTTGCGATATATTGTTTGACAAATATTTTATTTCCTCTATTAAACATACATTTTAATTTGTTAATTCAGTTTTAATAATATATTTGACATGGCCACGCCATTGTATAAGCATAATAACGTAGTGGATGAGGCAATTAACCTACCAATGTTATATACGATATGCGTTGTAGTTATACTAAAAAAATTTATGTGAAGTGTGAATTTTCACACATTTCTGGGTTTTGCAGGTATTTAGTAACTGAATGATGATTATTTGGGATGCCAAAACAAATTTTATGTCAAAATATTTTTTTTATGAATTTTAATTCGAATGCCTAATACCATTATTTAAGTTTCTAAATATGTGCAGTATTTTTTTATATAGCAAGGTTCATTAAGATTTTGAAAAATGCGCCTATGGCTTCCATTGGTTGCTTAAATCATAAGCCCCGCCCTCTGATTTCGTCAAACATAGAATTAAATCATAATTTCAACACTTCCCACTGGTTATTAAATTTACGCTTTTAAAAATTAAATGCAACATTTACCAAAATATAACTAGAATTTTGACAAAATAATTTAAACAAAATAAAAATACAAAAAAAAAAACAGAAAAAATAAAATTAACAGGATTCGAACTCTGGTTTGCAAATTAAGTTACACTATTAAGCGCACGACAAAACCAACTACGCTACTAGAGCTACTGATCTGGTGTGTTACATAGCGAATTAAATATTTAACATATTTTAGTTAAAAACACAAAAAATGCGTTATTTTCCGAAAACATAATCTGATCAAAAATTCCTATTGTACTATTTCGGTTCACACTAATATACATTACTTAGAATTTTTTTTTTTGCACAATTTTGGCAAAAATCGCAACAAAATAATTTATTTTGCAAAAATAAAATTTTGATCGTTTATCCACGTACTAAGGGCTTTCATTTGATATCCCACTCAGAAAAATATAAAAAATATAAAAAATTAAAAAAATTTTTTTTTTTTCGATGAGCACATATTTGTTTATATTTTTAGGTGGTTATGTTTTTTAGATGTTTTAGTATTTTTTCTATATGCGGGTCAAAGAGTTGTATAAGCATGCCAAATTTCAACTCTCTAGGTTTAGCCGTTTGGCTACAATTTTTACCGAACAGACAGACGACAAATTGACGTTTTTTTGGTCATACCTACAAAACCCTAAAAAAGTGTGTATATATAAAACATAGCACTTAATGAAACCAAGTATATCGAACACAAATTTCCCATTTAATTGATATATTATGTGAGAATTTTGGGCTATACTACACTCTGTTCCAAACGGTTAGGCGGAACTAAATTGGAATTTCGTTCTTTTAGGTTGTCACGAGTTTGGGTTATTTCATTTTTCGCGTTGGAATGTCAAAATTTAAAATTCAAACAATGAAACAATGGAAACGAATGACATATGTCAAAATTTAATTACTTTTTTTACATATTTTAATGACAAAAAAATAAATAAATGGGAAATTTGTATTAAGAATGACACAAAAAATCAAAATATAAAGAAAATGACATTTTTAAATGATATTAACCTTAACCAAAAAATGTTTATTGTAAGTATGATTTACAAAGCTTAAACAAAACGTCCGAAAAGCACGATTTAAACGATGAAAGTAACTAGATTGCAAAATCTAGTTCCGCCTAACCGTTTGGAACAGACTTTAACTAAAACAATCGAATTTATATGGAAGTTTATAGGCATATGAATCATCATCATATTGGTTCGACAGCCTTGGACGGGTGTAGGCCTGTTCAAAGATTTTCCTCATAGTACTTGGTTCTGAAGAACTGCTTTCCAGTCTTTCAGTTTTAGAATTTTGTTGTTTTACAATTTTTTTAGATCTATCATTTTTTCTACGGTAACTATCCATCGCTTTATTTTTATGAATTTGACTAGTATGTGTGCTAATAAGCAATATTTAGTAGTAGTTATCAGGAACACCTAGAGAGGGGTAACATCTAAGACTTTTGTCCCAGGTTTAGCCGTGAAAGAGGCCCGGTCTGGTTAATTTTTACGTAGATAAAAAATAATATTAATAATAATAACCTATAGAGTTTAACCGCCCCGTTTTTTTGGGGCAGCGGGTGTAAGCAAATTGAATCCGTCGCCGCGTTTTCGGGTTATTATTATTATATTCGATGATAATATCTATTTCTGCTAAATGCGCAAGCTCATATTGCGATTGACACGGATCTTCATCGATTAGCGCCTGAAATTCCTCGTCCTCGAACTTCTTCGGCTAACCTGGACGAGGTTTGTCATCGATACTGAAATCATCACTTTTGAAACGTCGAAACCATTCTCTATAAGATTTATCGGTGATAGCACTTTCACCATAAGCTTCTACGAGCATTCGATGAGCTTCAGTGAGAACTTCCCGGAAATGATGCTTTTTTGGCTAGAATTTCGATATTTTTGAATCAGATAAACACGATGTTATTGTTACAAACCCAAACCTTTATCAACTGAATATTATTGTCATATGTCAACACTAAAACATAAAGCCGGTTGCAGACATTAGAGGTTAGAAAATTACATAGTACAGCAACTGACCGCTAGATGGACCGAATTAATTCACACACCTAATATGTGTGATTGACTTGTGATATTTGTTATTCTTAAAGCTTTGGATTTTGTATTTATAACCTATCAACTATTAACACAGTGTGTGAAACTTAAATGCATACTTGATATTGTAATAATATTTAGTAGGTGTCAGTGTGCTACAGTCTGTTCCAAACGGTTAAGCGGAACTAGATTTTGCAATCTGGTTACTTTCATCGTTTAAATCGTGCCTTTCGGCCGTTTTGTTTAAGCTTTGTAAATCATACTTTCAATAAACATTTTTTGGTTAAGGTTAATATCATTTTAAAATGTCATTTTCTTCATATTTTGATTTTTTGTGTCATTTTTAATACAAATTTCCCATTTATTTATTTTTTTGTCATTAAAATATAAAAAAAAAATATTTAATTTTGACATATGTCATTCGTTTCCATGGTTTCATTGTTGGAATTTTAAATTTTGACATCCCAACTTGAAAAATGAAATAACCCAAGCAAGGTCCCTTCTCGTGACAACCTAAAAGAACTAAATTGCCATTTAGTTCCGTTTAACCGTTTGGAACAGACTGTATATCTTTTATAGATGGCGTAAATCTTTTGATTTTGTAGTTCACATATATTTGTATTATCTGTCTCATTTTGTAATACGAAACTAAGACGGAAAATTCTTTTTTTATGTGACATATTTATCATCTTAGGGTGATAATTTTGAAGTGGCACCTTTCAAAATATTTTACATGTCTATCACAATTTTGACATGTCAATCGCAATTTTGACATGTCAGTTTGTTATCTAAATTACATAGTTTTTGAATGAATATAACCTCGATATAATAAAACTTAACCAAACATTTAAAAACCAGATTTACAAGTTCACATGTTTCCATAAAAGTCGATTTACACCACAAAAATCACCAAAGTAACCAGATCTACTTTCGTATTACAAAATGAGACAGATTATATAGTAGGGTATAGTACTAATATGAAAATGCAATCTTCATTATTTTGTATGTTAGATTTTTATTAAATCAGAATGATAATTTTGTTTTATTACTATATAAAATTAATGGTACATTTCCTACTGCAGCTTTTTGAACTACTATAGATACTTCTGAAGCTCTTGCTTCTATATAACTTTTTTCTTTAGCTTTCATAAAGCTCGTGAACTTTTGTCGCAATATTGAAAATATGGTAATAATACTGCTATTATTAATGCACAAACATTATCTGCAGTTATTAAGTACGGTGCAATAGAATTGCATGACAGTTTGATGTTTTGAGTCCTTGTCAATGATGATTCTCTGGTGTGACTGATAGGGGAATTATTATTGCATTATAAATCAGTATATAATTCCTAAATTACATAGATTTTTTTCATGTTACATTGTAAATGAACGTATAATTGTTTATATTAATATTAAATTTCCTTTTCTTATTTTCAAATTTACACGATATGAAAATATAAAATTGTTGTAGTTATGCAAAGCTAGAAAACTAAGTAATTTCGGAAGAACACCATGTAAACTGCACGTGTGTATAATTTATATTATTAATTAATTATAGGATATTACTGGTACCTCATTACTGTATCTATATTATTCTATAGAAATACAAAATAAATGGTATAAGTAGAACTTCACTTCCTGGTTCTATTATTATTTATTAATATTATATTTTTATCTACAAATAATGATCTTATTCCCTGAATTTACGATATTTGAACGAATTGCGATATTTGTGACTAGAGATGGGTCGTTCATGAACGAACCGGCTCACTGAGCCGACTTAGTACACTGACCGAAGTGACACGGTTCACCAAATTGAAATGAGCCGGCTCACGGCTCACTGTTTAGTTTCAAGTTTCAAGGATACGATTGGTCAGGCGATTGTGAGCAGTAACCGGAGTGATCCGGATCTGGATCGATGTCATGTTGAACTTCGCGAGAACTCGGCTTGTAATGTATTATCACAAAGTGTATTTTGTCATCAATTTGTAAGGCAGTTTATTTGAAACTAATAGGCTTAGTCTGTATTTTCTTACAACCATACTATATAAAAATATTAAAAATATTGCCCAAATCCCAGATGTCCGATTTATAAGGGCAATAAACATCGCCATAAACTTAACACATCTGGTTTAAAATACAATAGCTACATAAAGTGAATTGTTTGTTTCAAAAATGTTAGAAAAGAACCGGGGCTAAGCGACGTTCTACCTACGAGAGAACGACCGACAACTGACCGGGTTTAAGCGACGTTCTACCTACGAGCGAACGACCGACCACTGACCGGGTCTAAGGAACAGCCGGCTCTAAGCGACGTCTACCTACAAGCGAACGACCGACAACTGATCGGGTCTAAGCAAGAGCCGGTTCTAAGCGACGTTCTACCTACGAACGAACGACTGACCGACCTGTGTCTCGGGATCATGTTTACAGTTCATATATTGCAAGAACCGGATCTAAGCGACCGACCTGTGTCTCGAAAACATGTTTACTTAACCGGATCACTGAACCGGATCAATGAACCGGCTCAACAAACTGAACGACCTCCACTGATCCGGTTCCGCAAACTGAGCCGAAATTCCCATCTCTATTTGTGACCAATTGCAGCTAGGGTTGCTACCTCTTCCGAGTTTCCGAGTTTTTAATACAAGTACGGGTTTCAGTCTTTATAGTAATTTCTCTGCAGGCGCACACACATGGCCATCGGATTCGGACCCACTTCAGGACCGAAGAAAACAGAAAAACTATATATCTAACCAACCGACAATAAAAATTTATTTAAATTGTAAAATCTCTGACATTTCAGGGTTTTAGGTATTTAGTAAGTGGTACCGTAGCAAATTGTGTGGGTACATACGAAAAATCATAAATTTCGATAATTTTTGTAAAAATAATGCACGTGCATTCGCTAGAGATTTATAAGCGTATTTGAGATGCGCTCGCATTATGACTCAGCTACAACTGTCTAGTTTTCCATTCAGGCAGTGTTGTGTTGTGAACATTTTTTTTCTTCTTTAATTGAAAATATTGTCACGGGGTGAAGTCAAGAACGGAATCTTTTCTACAAAATGTTTTATCTATGATTATTGTTGGTAAAATGGCTGCTGGTGTTTTCCGTTTAGAAGCTGATGTTAGTCTCGTTCTTGCCCCGGCTCCTCCAAGATCGGTCGAACCACTCCAGGTATCCGCACTAGGCGAACACGTGGAGAAGCCCTGTAGACAGCACTCACATCTCGTCTTGGCGACTTCAACAGTTGAGCTGGGCCTCAGGCAGCGTGATGCGGACTGATGACCACCGACGTGATGACTGGTCACAATAATGACTACTCCGACTCTATTCCCTAAGACCATTTTATAACTGTTAACCAGGACACTATGACGTCAGGTCCGACCTCAATTGTTTTGGAAACATTATTCATTTGTGTAGTTGTTCAACACTTATGTTGGCAAACACGCAACACCCTGCACATTCTATAATTCCCAAAACCGTACGTCAGCAACCTTGACCTACACAGTCTAAAAGCCGCTCAAGGAATTGGGACATTTGAGTACAATTATATCATAATTGTGAGAATGTCTTATTAGATAAATAAAAATTCGCTGCAAATTTTGATCTGTAGATTATTATTGTTATTAGTTTTATTAGATTGTTAGTTTTGTATAAGAAATTCTATTTTTTGGGGGTTATATGCAGCGTTAACTATTGTTATCGTAAATTTACTTTAAGTCTCGTAATTTTACTGCAACGCAAAAACCTTTATGTAATTACCATCAAATGCTATGAATAACTTTTTATCTAACATTTTTATTTATCTCCGTTCCGGGGGTTATACGTAGCGTTAAGAGCTTTCTTTTGATTCTACACAGTAAATTAAATAAATATTTTTCAACGACAAGAAAAATACAATATTTTTCGAAAAACTAATCTCATCAAAAAATTTCTGTTGAACTATTTCGGTTTCCACTAATGTACATAATGGTAAAGTCAGGGTGTGGGACAAAAGTTTGAAACATTTTTTGCAAAAATCGTATAAAAATACTTGATTTTTTTACATATTTAAAAATTTTATCAAATATTTAAATATTTGATAAAATTCTGCTCGTTTATCTACGCATCAAAAGGTTTTATTTGATACGTTATTTCTCTTTCTGGTGGAAAAGCCTGGTCTTTCCACCTTGGTTTACCTCCACCAGAGTTTTTAGGTGTTTTGCGGTGTTTACCACCAGAGGTTTACCTACCAGGTAAACCTCTAGTAACTATCTGACTGATAAGGTAATCTGGAACTTCATCTCCTGATTAAATGTCAATACCAATCAGTGAATTCAATGATGGGTATTAATCTCATTTTCCGTTAGAAAACTATCCGATAAATAAATTTGTATTGAAAGATGGGATGACATTTATTCAGCACAGAAAGCATCACATAACCTTATCTGTCAGATACTTACCTAGAGGCTTACTTGAAGGTGGAAAGACTGGGCCTAAGAAAAATAAATATATATTTCGTTAAACACAAATTTGTTTATAATTTTCGGACGACGTATGCGGGTAAGAGTAGACCGTGCAGACAGATAGAGAGACAGACAGACACATGAGTGTATATATAAGGGTTTTTTGGTTATACCTGCAAATCTCTATAAAAGTTTAAATATGTATATGTTGATGAATTATGTCCGTAAATAATATAATAATTGAGTTAATGGGAGTCTGACAGGTGTAGAAATAAATAAAAAAGTTAGTTTTACTAAGCTTACGTTTCGATTTTATTAAAATCTTCCTCAGAGCTGAAAAGATTTTGAATAATTAGTTGAAAAAATTACATAATTGATTATTGTTATACACGAATACATTGATAAAACTACAGCAGAATGGATCAGGTACTAAGTATACATAAATAAATTATTAGTTTTATAGATATGCTAAGATAATAAACTAGTTAAATATTAAAATTAATAAAGTCAAATAATAAAATATAGTTACGTAAAATTTAATTTAAAATAAATAAATACATAAATATATTTTTTTTACTATACCTAGTTAAAATCACATAATTTGAAATAAAACGTTAAATAAATAAAATATATTAGTAAACGTGTCCATGATATATAAGGTCGTTGAACTCAGTGATAAGAATGTAACTGAAAGATCAAGTCTGAATTCGAAGTAATTAACAGGTAAAAAAGTTACAACTAGCAAATATTACTATTAAAAGTTATTAAATATATTACAATAGATGGCGTTCATCGTATTGCAATCAGTTTTAAAGTTTATTGTTTTATTGTCTCGTTGGATGTTGATACTTTCGTATATTAATATTTTATTTAAATTATTAACTCTATTAAGGATTTTAGTTTCATCAAAATTAAATGTATGATTAGTTTCAAAGAAATGTGTGCTAAGAGCATTATTTTCTTTTTTGTTCCTATATTTTTCTTGGCAACTATTTTTATGTTGGTAATTTTTTTTAGATATTGTTTAGTTTGTCCAATATATCCTAAATCACAACCCGCGCAAGGCATTTGGTAGACAACTGAAGATGTATTTAATTTAGGTGTCGGGTCTTTTAATTGGGAATATAATTCTTTAACAGTCTTAAGATTGTAGAATGCTAATTGTATGTTAATGGGTTTAAATAGTTTGGCAATATTAAATGAAATGTTATCTATGTAGGGAAATTTAAGATATATGTTTTTAGTATTAATATTAGATGTTATATTGTTCTGTGTATTATTATTATTGGAATTATTATAAAAAATAGTATTAATCAGAGTTCTAGGGAAATTATTCTTCATTAATTGGACAGTTGCTATTTTAAAATTTTCACTATGAAATTTAGGATTACTTAAATTGACAATTCTGTGTTTATAAGACTTTATAATCGCGATTTTTTGTTTGTAAGGATGTTCGGATAAGAAATTTATTGTACGGCCTGAGCTAGTAGGTTTAGTATACCAATTGGTAGATAAAGTACCATCTGAGTTCCGAATTAAGATAAGATATCTAGGAAAGGGATAGTATTGTTATTTTCTATTTCTATGGTGAATTGTAGATTATTATGGAAACAACTTTTTTATTTATTTCTACACCTGTCCGACTCCCATTAACTCAATTATTATAAAAGTTTAAGTAAAAGTTGTTTCTCTTCAACAGCTCTGCCCAAAGACACCCAACTTGATATACATTACCATTTCAAAAATCAAAGTTATTTCGATTCTTTGTATAGACTTGGGTCGCTAAAATTTTTTCCAAAACCTACTCACGCATCGCGTTTTCGAAAAAAAAAAAAAAAAATGGACGAGTGGTTTGAAACCCTCTGTAAAACTACATTTATAATATTTCTTATATAACATATAAGAGTTATATAGATTATATAGCAATAGTTGTTATCGTTATACGCAAAAACTAGTTTTAGTCATCATCACACGCAGTTGAAATTGAAAGTAAATATTTCATACAATTTTGCAATAAGAATTTATCTGAAATGTGAAAAAGTCTTTTATGTGAACTATTCATAAATTGATTCTATATTTACTTCCTCTTGAAGCACATGTGGCTAGAATACGTCGTTACTCTTTCATAAATAGACATTCTGAAAAGATAAATCTCAGGACCTGTACCAATTCAAAAGTAGAGTTATGTAAAGTGAAATTTTACGAAATATATATAGATTTTAGACATTCGCATTTATATTGTAATTTTTCAGAATTTAAATAAAATATATATTGTCAATAGCAATCGTATACATTCAAGAACTATGTGGTAAATTTGTTTTTGTTTTTGTTGCCAATATTATGAATCCTTGAATATGACATTTTATGATTTTTCTGCCTATTAAAACTCATATTTTACGTAATTTTGTTTCTAAATTGCTAATATGATTATAAAATAAATATTTTTTACATAAATCTTTTAAAATAGTTTTGAATCATATTATATATGCTTATATTTAATTATATATTCATTATATATTCACAATGTTGAACATGCCAAAACTAATAAAGTAAAATTATACTAAGTTAGTTCAAAATTGGTTTGCAGCTAACAAATTATATCTTAACGATGATAAAACAAAAAATATGTTATTTACATTAAATAGGTGCGTTAATGAGTGTTATGAGGGTTTCAGCAAGCAAGCCAAATTTCTTGGTTTTATGCTGGATAACAAACTTAACTAGAAGCTACAAATAAATAACATTGCCACAAAAAATAATAAATTTATCTTCTTGTTACATATGCTATCCAAGATAACATGTTTAACAATGAAAATAGTATATTTTTCCTAAATTCAATCAACTTATATCCTACGGTATTATTTTATGGGGAAATTCAGTTGATACCTTAAGATTATTCAGGCTAAAGAAGAGATGTATTAGAATTTTAAGTGGGGTCAAATCGAGCACACCTTAGAAAGAACTGTTCATACAGCATGGTATTTTCACTTTTCCAGCACTTTATGTGGATGTGGTATATGACATCCTAATCTGCACCAAAGAAAATTCTTCATCTTTAAAAACAAATACAGTACGTCATATAACATTATTTCTTGTCCGTTATACAATACTTGACAGAAACATTTAGTTAGCAAACATATTTCTAAGGACATGTACACATAGGCGTACATTCTATTTTGGTTACCTTATACCAATGGTATTCAATCAGTGGTATTCAAATCCGCGGAACCCTGGGGTTTCGTGGAACGTTTTCAGGGGTTCCGCAACTATAATTAAACGGTTTTATTCTGTTTTTTAATGACTGCTTGGATACAGTGATTTTGGTAAATTTTGAAAATTGAATAACTTTAAATCTGTGGGTGCTACAAAATTTTTAATCACCATTTCCGCCATCAGTACGTAATATTTATTCCAAAACAGCTAATTTTACATCGACAAAAAGTTCAAATTTGTTGATAGTGATTATTATTACTTCTTATATCACCTACCATTTAATTATGTACTTTGTACTATATTACTTTGATTTTATGTTTTTAATGATTGCTAGTAAATGTTAATAATAAATAAATAATTAAGATTCAAAACAGCATATCGCTAATTATTCGATCCAATTTTTATTTATAATTTGCATTAAAAATTACATTAGGTAGGTATGGCAATATTTAAAAAGTAAAATAGAATACCTACATTTAATAAATATGGATATATAGTCAGGTAAAAAATATCAATTTTGATCCAGACTAAATTCAATAGTATACATTTATATTATTATTTTAAAACGTTTGACTTTAAAATACAAAAACGATAGCCTAATGTGGCATTTTGCCTTTCGTGGGTTCAAAAGAAATGACATTTAAACTGTAGAGTTCCGCAGATGTAAGAAGTTTGAGGACCACTGCCTAATACGAATTAATTATTAAATGAACACTATTTTTCTCTACACGCCAATGAGTTGATAACAAATATTATGTTATAAACACATCTTCGTTATTCCTCGGGTGAGTTCGGACCAACGAAGTAATCTGATTGGTTCTTTGTTAAATTGGAATTTTCAGCTGTGAATTAAAATACAGTTTAGATAACGTAAAACCCATTGTTTACCATTATGTGACGGTCAGGATTTAATGATCGCACTGTAGTTCTTTTCATGGTTAGTCGCAATGGAACTGATTTTAGAATATCCTTTTCTGGCTATGTGAAAAACCAGCCTTCACGCCCTGTCACGACGTATATGTTGAAATGTGTTTTAGTCCGGGGGGTTGAGGCAGAGCTGCTAGGCGACCGATCTGGAGGAGAAATAATGTACCGGTACATTGCTTTCAAGCTACTGCTGCGCAGTCTTCGCAATGTGGGCTGAAACTGAATATAGCTGGATAATCCATTGCCAACCAGAGAATAGCAAGTTGTTCAGTTCTTTAACTAACAAAACATGGTTGTCTAGTAGACTCTGACTGACGTTTTTATCATTTTCTCCAAAAAATGACACGTAGAGGTTCCTTCATAGCTCTCGCTCCATCAAACCAAAATTGAAGCAGGGAAATGATCCTGGATCGACGCCGTTTTCTCACAAGTTTCTGGTGAACTTTTAGTATACACAGTTTTCCAGAAACCACCGTAATTCTATTGACGAGTGGCTGTAGAGAATTAAGAGCTAAGTAACGGCCAGATATGCTCATTTTGAAAACTAATTGGTGTTTCATTTTTAAAATACATCTGTGTCTTATGTACTAAAAAATAATTGCATAAAAAAGCATCTTGTAAAATTACACTAAAATCTTTGTATACTAGCGTCGGCGAATCAACGCAGTTACGTCACACGCCGTAACAAACGACTGTATTGTCTGGAACAATGCAATCGTTTGTTACGTCGTGTGACGTAACTGCGTTGATTCGCCGACGCTAGTATAAGAGCATTTATTGCAAGATCTATTATAAATCAAGATGGATCTATTATAAATGTCTTTATTTGTATCCATAAATACTGCCAATACATTGCACATTGCAGAACATATTTATGCTCTGTCGGGTATTTTAAATAATCCGGTAAAACAAATATAACCTGTCAATAACTACATTACATTCAGCACATTATGTCAAAATATATTTATTTCCAGGTTTTTATTCTCTGTTTTGCATTTACAGTTTTGTTTTATATTCTCATTAGAATTGGATAATTGTAGTTAAATATAACATAGAAAAACATGTCATGTAATGCAGACCTATGCAAGCTCGTAAAAGCTTTACATGTTGTGGGAGGTATGTAAACCAGCTCTTTTATTAACAACTTTGATTGACATTCCGCAGGTTTTAACTAACTCGGCCATGACTAATTGAAAATCACCCTTAATCAAACGTATCATAATTCTCATAATGCAATCAATAAAATGTCATAACTATATTTTTATTTCTACATACAAACACTAAGAAAGAAAAAAAAATGTTTTTGAACAAACTGTTTTATTACTTTTCAAAATATTCGCCTTTAAGATTTATACACTTTTGCAGGCGTTCATACCAATTCTCGTTTTTTCCACTGTGAAGTTGGTATCTCAAAAACATGGTTTTCGAAGGCTTCACACCATCTTGAGGTGATGAAAATCGCTGTTCACGCATTTTTTTTTTTTTTTTTTACATTAGGGATCAATAAAATTCGTTAGGGGATAGATCAGGTGAATACGTGCAATGAGACATTAATTCGATGTTTTTCTCCTTCAAATAATTAATTGTTTGACGTGCTGTGTGGGAGCTTGCATTGTCATGAATGCGACGTTTTTAGTTGTTTTTTCTAATTTTGTTGATGACTTCTGGCAAACAAATTCAGCATTAACTGTTCTCCGATCCTCTAAAGGAATGGTTTCGACATGTCCAGTACAACCGAGGAAACAAGCGATCATTTTCTTGGAAGTGCTTCGTGAACGAACAACTTTTGTGGGTTTTAGTTTATTTTGGAAGTGGATTGTTGCTTAGTTTCCGGTTCATATGAATAAATCCAAGTTTCGTCACCTGTAACGATGTTATATACGGATTTTGCAGTGCCTAGGATGAATTTCTTTAGCATTCCCTTACACCAATCAACACTAGCCTTTTTTGAGCTTTGGTCAAATTATGCGGAATCCATCGGGAACAGATCTTTATCATAGCTAAATGTTCATGCAAAATCGTATGAATGCAGTCTGCGATATGCCAAAGGATGCCTCTATCTCACGGCAAGTCTTATGCCGACCTTCTTCAATTATTTTGCGCACAGCATGGACGTTTTTTTGAATCACAACCTTCGACCTTCACGAGATTCATCATTGACGACCGCACGACCACTTGAGTTAGGCCTTTACTAAAATCGTAAAAAATCTTCCAACGAAAACCTTCACGAGTAATATCCATTTTTTCACAATCTTGTAAAAACATAGGTAAAAGGTAACCCTCGTATGCGAAATTATGAATATCGTGAAAAGTTTACTTGATATTAAAATTATTTGTTCTACAAACATCTCATTTGTCCTATTTTTTTAGAAAAAATATGGAATATATTTCGTTAGGGTAAATATACTCCATATAATTTATTGTTTTGTATGTTATAAATAAAGTAATTGTTTTCCAAATTAAATGCGCAGTTGTCAATTTTAATTGTGTTCTATTTTAAACCTTCCAAATATATTTCCAATTTCGGTTCTTCGCTTTTTCTTAATTGTTCCAATTCATTTAGTTTCTCTTCTTAACTTACATCACATTCTGAACCGCATTTATTTGAAACCTTATTCTTCTTAATGATTGTAGAAGCATGCCAATACCGTGCTTCATCAATTCGTTCTTAATTCTGCTGTACAATTTAGATCATGTCAGCAGTATAGTATTTTAAGGATCCCTTCTTTATTTACTTTTTTATTTATCTTGCTAGGTATACACACAAAACTTTTGATTTACAATATAACGTGGCGTAACTAGAACTCATGGTCCCCTATGTGAAATATTTCTTGGGCCCCTCCTTGATTTATAAAGCTTCGAAAAGATGAAATTTAAAAGTAAAAAGTCTCAATAGTCAACTATTTGAATAATATTTTTGTGGATTTTGGGGCTGAATTAACTATATTAATCAATATAAGCACTTGTTTAGGACGCAAGGAGGAAATAATAAAAATATATACATATGAGACTTCCTACCTTAAAGCATACACAAAAAAACATACATGCATACACAAAATCATGCTAACATAAATAAAATTGATGTGAAGTGTGAATTTTCACACATTTCAGGGCTTTGCAGGTGCAAGAGTAGTAAGAAGTCAACAGAATGCTGGATGTCAAAGACAAATTTTTTTTTCTATAGTCACATCAAAATCAACAGATTTTTGATTATCATTTTTATTACTAAAAGCTTCAATTTAATTTGTTTAAACTAAATTTAAGTTATTTGCCAATATTACTAGAGCCCTGCAAATCCGCGGGTATTCGCGGATTTTCCGCGGATATCCGCAACTTTTCTGCGGATGCGGATAAATTATCATTTAAACCATGCGGATGCGGATCTGATGCGGATTAAATTTCATATCCGTTTATCCGAAATATCCGCCTGAATATTAAATCTTCGGTTACTTTTGGAGAAACATGCGATTGTGTTCCTACTATGCAGTCCTCGGTTACCTTCGGTTGTCTGTATACACATGTGATATTTTGTAGCATTGAATCTCACTCTATGTTATTGTTATTAAGACAATTGTCCATGATCGAGATTGAATTGAGACAGTCAACATAACTTTCTTTTTATTATTGAATATAGAAAATCATATTTGGACAAAAGTTGACTGGATACTTTCGATGTAATTCTTCCTACCTCTGCTCTAATTCTGGATTTAAATTTAATAAACGCTTATTTTACATAAAACGGTTTAGTAAATTTTATTTAATACCAAAATTTATCTATATAAATTATTCTCGAAAATTTTATTATGCAACCTGCCAAGTTTTATATAATACCCGAAGTAAAAAGTCTTGCTGATCCCAAAAATTTGAAAAAAGACACATGTTTCTACTTGAAAAATTAAAGTTGCATTGCCTAAAAAATGCGCGGAATGGCGTAAGAAAACTAAGTAACTTTTCTCTGATTTTAATTGTTTTAATTCAATATTTAAAAAAATATAGCCTTGTAAAAGGTAAAACTGACGTGAGATGTTAGTTGACATTAATATGATACTTGACAGTAGTATCACACGTATTTCATGAGCAGCACGCCACCTGCTCCCTACGAAAAAGGACGCTTAGGCCCCCCAAAATTGTTGACTCTCTCTAGATTTCAAAATTATTAGCGCATCTAGGCCCCAAAACTTTTGGTGTCCCTTAGGTTAGATTAGTAATATATAAACTGGTAAATCCAAAAATTTTCAGTAGTGTTTTAGAGCAGTGATTACCAAATAAGGCGAAACATGTTAGTTCTTTCCAAACTGACAGCAAAACCTGTTGTGCGGATAGTGCGGATATTTTTGCGGATGCGGATCGTATGCGGATTTATTATTTACAAAAGCTGCGGATGCGGATCGGATGAGGATACAGAAAAGCTTATCCGCGCAGGGCTCTAAATATTACGTCATAGGAAAACGTAAATTAAAAAATCCTGGAGATTTTTTCTGCATTTACTTCGTACCCAAGTGAACAATAAATTAATAAGATATATATTGATAAATGGCTTCTCTAGCGGGTTCATATTAAATATACGTTCTCTATAAAGATTTAAATTAATTTTACTATTCGACCACTCACACATTACAGAAAATGATAAATATATATTGATTCAGATTTAACTAAATAGCAAATTTGGTTATGAAGTGATACAGTGTCTGCGAACGCTCAAGTATTTCACTACTATAAACGATTTATTTCTATCTAAAGGGCCATAATTTAGCCATGAATTAAAAAAATAATTAATTTTGTCAAAAACACAAAAACTGTAATATTTTCCAAAACCGAAATTTGATTGAAAATTCCTCTCGTATATTTCCGGCTCAAATCAATGTATATTACTTATAATTTTTTCAGATTTTTAATTTAACCCCTTTGGGTAAAAAGGGGCGGGACAAGACCTTTTTAGGCACATTTTTGACTAAAATCGTGTTAAAAGAAACGAATTTAAAAAAACTAATTTTCTTTACTTAATATACGTTTTAATACCACATTATAATTTTTTTTTAACCACACAAATAGAAATTATATTTTTCGAGAAACTAATAAAAAATTCCTGTTGAATTATTCCGCTTCCCATCAATGTACATTATGGAGAGTTTTTTCAGATTTTTAGTTCAACCCCTCTGAAACACCCCATATTTTTTTTTACATATTTATCAAAAAAAAAAAAAATGTTTTTTCAAAAATAAAAATTTGCTTGTCTATCCATAAATTAAGATGTTTTATTTGATGTCCCATTCATAATTTTAAAATAATATTTATTTTTCATTAGTTAAATATTTTTTTATATTTACCTGGGGATGTGTTTTTTTTTTAACTCTTAGTATTTTTCTAATAGGAGGGTCAAAGAGTTGTATAAGCATACCAAATTTAAATTTTCCACGTTAAGCCATTACAAGCTACGGTAGAAATGTGGCCATTTCTACCGTACAGACAGACAGACAGACAGACAGAGAGGCAGACACATGAGTGACGTTATAAGGGTTTTTGTGTGATCATACCTACAAAACCCTAAAAACGGTTACCTTAAGGGGGGGGTCTGATAACCACATTTTAAGCATATTTTTGTGATTTTTTTTTCAAATCTATGGTTAAATTTATTCATTTTCAAACTAAGTACATATATAAAGTATGTTTTGAAGAAGATACAAAAAAATTTTGAAGGCATAATATGGCGAAATGAGCCAGCTGTGGCAAATCTTCTCAGACTCCGGGAAAAAAATTAGATTTTGCGGTGCCATAACTCGTCACTGGATTATCTGAAATCAAAAATCCAAAAAGATTTTGTTAGGTTACGAGTTTGCCGAGGTAACGACGTTGAAATATATTTTTTTTCATGTTTTTTTTTTTTTTATTTAACAATCACAAATATACTCATTTGTAGGAGGAATTAATTTTTTTTGTCTTCTAATTAACGCTAAAAACTGAAAAATCATTTTAATACTAAAAACTCAACGTCATTACCTCGGCAAACTCGTAAACTAACAAAATCTTTTTGGATTTTTGATTTCGGATGATCCAGTGACGAGTTATGTTGGTCACCGCAAAATCTAATTTTTTTCCCGGAGTCTGAGAAGATTTGCCACAGCTGGCTCATTTCGCCATATTTTGCCTTCAAATTTTTTTTGCATCTTCTTCAAAACATACTTTATATATGTACTTAGTTTGAAAATGAATAAATTTAACCATAGATTTGAAAAATATTTGCAAAAATATGCTTAAAATGTGGTTATCAGATTCTTCCCCCCCCCCCTTATATTACACTTTAGGATTTTCAAACCTGTTATCCTCACATAGTTCATCAAATTTTTTTTAGGTTTCAATACATTTAAACAGTATTTGAATACAATTATCGAAACCGTTCAAACATTGTTTTAATTATTTTTATTACCTATTTCCCAGAAATAATTAATTAATATTTGTAGATTTTGTTCGTCTCTTATTTTAAAATTTGCTCTCTATGCCCTGTTTATCTGTAATAAGATCGGTTTCTTTATACAGGCAAAAATCACAGTCAGTTTTTATTTTTCTTTTCAAATATGTAAATCTTATTCAGCAGAACGTCTAAGGGCTCCTTAGAGCATCAAGCCTCTATGCGATGGCATAACTTGCTTACCCCTATTTGCGCCACTGGATGTAGCTGTAAATATTGCATATATTGGATTTTTATTCAATGAACACAAATTTTATACTAAAGAAGAGAAAAATTATAATTTTGTATCCATCTGTTGATATGTTCAACAGTTTTCAGTGGGTAGGGATTGTTCTAATTTCATTTAATATGATTTTAAGGAACTATATATTTTTAATATTGTTTATATGGATTTCTTATGGTGATAAAGTTAAAATATTTTAATAAAATAAATATGCATCGTCCGGGAATCGAACCCGGGCCGCCCGCGTGGCAGGCGAGCATTCTACCACTGAACCAACGATGCTGCACGAAAAACGTTTTTATCATTGATATAAATAAACAAGCTAATAATATAATACTTAAAATCTACATCTATTAATGTGATTTGAAATAACGACTGGTATTTTATGAATTAAACGCGAACATGGGATTTTAGATATTTATTGACATAACACTAACGTACCAATTACAAAATGATATGCACGATTGTCTAAATTAAATGCAACTGATGTTGCGAACATGAATCAGTGAAAACAATATTCAACTAATCTACTTTAGGTGATATCGACTGCTGGTCGTTTGAAATGATATCGAACAAGAGCGCTGCTCACCGGTTTATTTTTAGGGGCGATCCGCAAAACTGGGCTGGTAAAACACCTATTTTTTTGGTGAAAAGCAAAAAGTATAAAAGGGCATCATCAGTTTTTAGTCACTTATAAACATTTTTAAGCTCCTCTTTTAATAAATGTTAAAAAAATTCGTTCTCATAAATTTTTATTACAAATTGCAAAACTTTTCTTATTACAGGAGCAATATTATGGTGGGTTTGGTCAACATTTAGTTTTAGTCTTAGTTTTAACCTTAAAAGATAAACTATCATATCCCTACGAGCAAGTTTATACAACACATTGATTTAGTTTTAGTCTTAACGTTCTTAAAATCGACCTTGAAAGATAGCCTTAGTCTTAGCGTTAGTTTTAATTTTAGTGTTTAGTTAGTGTTAGTTGTCATAGTTTTTGTCTTAAGCGTAATGAATGGGTAGACCAGTTATACAATGATTTACTTTTAATAAATAACCAATGAAACGCCGAGTTTAACACACGCGCATAGTGTTCTCGTTCAGTGTTGAAGATCTAATATTTGAAACGCTTTAATTCTCGTTTTTTCCACTGTGAAGTTGGTATCTCAAAAACATGGTTTTCGAAGGCTTCACACCATCTTGAGGTGATGAAAATCGCTGTTCACGCATTTTTTTTTTTTTTTTTTACATTAGGGATCAATAAAATTCGTTAGGGGATAGATCAGGTGAATACGTGCAATGAGACATTAATTCGATGTTTTTCTCCTTCAAATAATTAATTGTTTGACGTGCTGTGTGGGAGCTTGCATTGTCATGAATGCGACGTTTTTAGTTGTTTTTTCTAATTTTGTTGATGACTTCTGGCAAACAAATTCAGCATTAACTGTTCTCCGATCCTCTAAAGGAATGGTTTCGACATGTCCAGTACAACCGAGGAAACAAGCGATCATTTTCTTGGAAGTGCTTCGTGAACGAACAACTTTTGTGGGTTTTAGTTTATTTTGGAAGTGGATTGTTGCTTAGTTTCCGGTTCATATGAATAAATCCAAGTTTCGTCACCTGTAACGATGTTATATACGGATTTTGCAGTGCCTAGGATGAATTTCTTTAGCATTCCCTTACACCAATCAACACTAGCCTTTTTTGAGCTTTGGTCAAATTATGCGGAATCCATCGGGAACAGATCTTTATCATAGCTAAATGGTATTTTATGAATTAAACGCGAACATGGGATTTTAGATATTTATTGACATAACACTAACGTACCAATTACAAAATGATATGCACGATTGTCTAAATTAAATGCAACTGATGTTGCGAACATGAATCAGTGAAAACAATATTCAACTAATCTACTTTAGGTGATATCGACTGCTGGTCGTTTGAAATGATATCGAACAAGAGCGCTGCTCACCGGTTTATTTTTAGGGGCGATCCGCAAAACTGGGCTGGTAAAATACCTATTTTTTTGGTGAAAAGCAAAAAGTATAAAAGGGCATCATCAGTTTTTAGTCACTTATAAACATTTTTAAGCTCCTCTTTTAATAAATGTTAAAAAAATTCGTTCTCATAAATTTTTATTACAAATTGCAAAACTTTTCTTATTACAGGAGCAATATTATGGTGGGTTTGGTCAACATTTAGTTTTAGTCTTAGTTTTAACCTTAAAAGATAAACTATCATATCCCTACGAGCAAGTTTATACAACACATTGATTTAGTTTTAGTCTTAACGTTCTTAAAATCGACCTTGAAAGATAGCCTTAGTCTTAGCGTTAGTTTTAATTTTAGTGTTTAGTTAGTGTTAGTTGTCATAGTTTTTGTCTTAAGCGTAATGAATGGGTAGACCAGTTATACAATGATTTACTTTTAATAAATAACCAATGAAACGCCGAGTTTAACACACGCGCATAGTGTTCTCGTTCAGTGTTGAAGATCTAATATTTGAAACGCCGACTGGCGTAGCGTAGTGGTAACACATGTGCTCTGCGTTGCGAAGGTCTCGGGTTCGAATCCCGTTCAGGCATGGAAATTTTCTCAAATGAAAATCGTCGTGGCTAATTGCCAAAGCAGCAAAGGCCATTAAAATTAAAAAAAAAAAAAAAAATATTTGAAACGTCAAAAATCAAAAAGCACTAAGATTAAAACCGCATAAATGCGCGTGCGCTCACACTGACATAAAATGTGCAGCTTATATATTACGAACTATTAATTATTTACTATTGTTTTTATTCCGGAACATCTTTGTTCACAATTTTTATTTCGTTAATCGTTATCTATAACCAAAGATTTTGACTTTTAACGTTTCAAATATTAGTTATAACAAGCTTTGTCAACACTGTACGAGGACACTATGCGCGTGCGTTAAACTTGGCGTTTCATTGGTTATTTATTAAAACTAAATCATTGTATAAACTCGTACTAATTTATTACGCTTAAGACAAAAGCTAAAATTAACACTAAGACTAAAACTAACGATAAGACTAAGGCCAAGTGTTGACTTAACCCACCATTACTTAACCCTTAGCATGACTTAACCTAGAACTTTCTGTGTACCTTGGTATAAATTTAAAAAGAATACATATTCTTTAACCCCTTAACGCGTATGACTGAGAGACGCTCGGGCATGGGTTACTGGCAAATTTTGGGCATGCCCGAGTGAAATTTAATTTTTGCAAAATAAATTATTTTGACGCGATTTTTGCCAAAATTGTGCAAAAAAAATTTGAATTGCAAAGTAAAAAAATCAACTGTGGCCACCACAGGACCGACCGCATTCACAAAGTACTTGTTTAATTTATGCTGCTTTATCAAAAAATCCTCAAATAAAAGTTGTTAGTTATTGCTGTTATAGCAATTTTTGTTTAATAAATTTTTTCGAAATATTTCTCTGTTGTGAAATATTCACAAAAATCTTAAAGCCGACATGAGTAAACTCCCATTTCAAGTTAACCCATGTTTACCAAAATTTGATCAACTTGTGCCATTGATGTCAAAAACTTAAATATGAATTTCATAAAAATCCTTTTAGCCGAATTTGCTCTGCACGTGTACACGGACCAACAGACAGACACACAGACATACATACAAACAGATACACCGACAGACATCATGCTAAAAATAGTCAAAACGTTATATAGGGACCTTAGTTCGTGGAGATCCATTGAAATCTTGAAATGTCAAAATCGGTATGATCACAATACCTCCCTTATATATGTTGGCGGTCGGTAAAAATTGGAATACCGTTACTTATTCATCTAAAAGCAAAGTATGTTTAACTAATTGTTGATAAGATGTCCCTGCCAAAATATGTTGGATTTCGTTGGATTTTAAATGAAATAGCCTGTAAAGCTTCTATTTTCTTATCGATAGAAAACACTTGTACAGGCTAGACATCTTGTAGACGGCTGAAATATACTTTATATCATTTGTTTATACAACTGCTTGTATTTATCAAACATTGACATATGATATTTTGATAAGCTGACTAATAGAGGTCTTTAATTTTTGACTTTAATGTAGTTTTAAATGAGTCTGTTACGATGATTTTGCGTGCTGTTACGAAGATTTGGAAAAGGGTTATTCATTAATAACCCATTTCCAAATCTGAAAAAAAAAATACCTTTCCCGGGCTGATGTCTGTAACATAATATATCTTGTTGTTATAGTTACTTGTATGACAGTTAATTAATTAATAAATATATAATAAAATACATAACATGGTGGCAGCGAGCGGTTACTGAAAATATAAATAAATAATTAATTAAAAACGATTTTAAGTGCTCCAAAATGAACCTTTTACCTCCTGAACCACTGGAAATGACCGGAAATATGAACACTAACTGGAAAAAATGGAAGAAAAATTTTGATATATTTATGACAGCGACAGAAAAAAATAAAAAATCGGACGAAATCAAGATAGCTTTATTCTTGCACTTAATTGGTCAAGAAGGAAGAGAAATAATGGAAGTCTTGCCTTTTAAGGAAAATGAAAAAAAAATATTCAATATTGTGGAAGACAAATATTGTGATTATTTTGAACCCAAGAAAAATATTGTAGTTGAGAGATTCAAATTTTTTACAAGAGAGCAGAAAGAAAATGAAAATATCACTACATATGTAACGGTACTTAACAAATTGGTAGCATCTTGCGAATTTAAATCAGACAAAGAAAGTTTAATAAGAGATCGTGTTGTATTAGGTGTAAAAGATAAAAAAATTTAAAAAAAATTACTGTCTGAAATGAACTTAGATTTAAAGAAATCGGTGGACATTTGCAAATCATATGAGTTGTGTGCTGAACAAATAAAATTAGTAAATTATACCGAATGTCCAAAGCAAGATTGTATTGACATTAATTTTATTAAAAAAGAAGGAAAACCTCAAATTATGAATCGCCAGAATTCAAAACAAGTAAATGTTTCAAGTGACAGAAGTGGAACGTCAAATACGTCAAATATGTCAAATGTCAATAAAAATTTTAATTGTTCAAGAACGTCAAATACGTCAAATGTTAATAGAAAATTTACTTGTTCAAGATGTGGATTTCAGCATGAAATAAGAAAATGTCCAGCTTGGGGAAAAGAATGTAGTCGTTGCGGTAAATTAAATCACTATTCTAAACAATGTAAAGTTAAATATATAAATCAAATTGACGAAGAAGACATGCAATATAATGATGAAGTTGATGACACTTTACAATTGGGTTGTCTACAGATTTCTAGCTTAACAGCAGATATAAAAAAAGAATTTAAAGAAATTATTACGGTTAACAAAATGAACGTCCAGTTTCAAATTGATACTGGTGCTGATATAAATATATTACCGTTCAATTTATACAAGAAACTTAGACCATTACCGAAATTATATAAAACAAATTCAAAAATAACCTCATATACTGGACAAAAATGAAAGTTTGAAGGAATGTGTTATCTCCAATGCGAAACATCAAAAGGAATTAAAAAACAACTGAAATTCATTGTTACTAAAATTAATTTTCTACCAGTAATTGGTGCAAAAGCAAGTTTGGAATTATTATTAATAAAAAGATTGAATGTACTAAATTGTGAAACTCCAAATAAAATTATTAAAAATTATTCAGATGTTTTTAATGGTGTTGGCAAATTAAAAAAAATTTATGATATTAAATTAAGAGCAGATGCAATCCCAGTAGTTTCTGCAACTAGAAAAATACCAAAAGCATTGTTGCCTAGAGTAAAAGAAGAATTGGATAAATTAGAGGGTTTAGGTTTCATAAAGATACAGGAAAAACCAACTGAATGGGTTCACCCTATAGTTATTGCAGAGAAACCAGATAACTCAATTCGTCTCTGCATAGATCCAAGGGAATTAAATAAATACATAGTTAGGGAACGCTATGAAATTCCAACGGCAGAATCAATTTTTTCAGACATGGAAGGCTCCAAGTATTTCACTGTTTTAGATGCAGCATCAGCATTTATGCAGATTCCACTGTCAGAAAATAGTCAAGAACTTTGCACAGTGACTACACCTTTTGGAAGATATAGTTTAAAAAGAATGGGTTACGGGTTATGCAGTGGACCAGAAGTATTTCAGAAAGTAATGATAGATATATTTTTTGGAATAGATGGTATGAAAGTCTATTTTGACGACATTATAATATATGCAAAAACTATTGAGCAGCACAATAAAATTCTAAAAGCAGTATTAGCACGGGCACGAAATGAAAATTTAAAATTAACAACAAAAAAGATGCAACTGTGTGTTGAAAAAGTAAAATATTTAGGATTCGAAGTTTCTGAGAAAGGCATAAATATCAGCAAATCAAAAATTGATGCCATTACTTCTATTAAAACACCACAAAATAAAGCAGCATTACAAAGATTTTTAGGACTAGTCACATTTGTTTCTAAATTTATTTCAAATGTGTCTGAAAAAACTGCACCTCTAAGAAAGTTACTGAGTAATAAAAATGAATGGTTATGGACATCTACAGAAGATATGTGCTTTATGAAATTGAAAAAATATATAACAGAAGCTCCTATTCTTAGTCATTTTAACCCAAAATTAACAACAAAGTTAACAGTAGATGCAAGTCAGTTTGGTCTTGGAGCAGCTATCCTACAAGATAACAAACCGATAGCATACGCATCATGTTCGCTCACTGACTGTCAGCAAAGATATAGTCAGATAGAAAAAGAATTGTTGGCAATTGTGTTTGGAGTTACGAGATTTCATTTTTATTTATATGGTACTCATTTTAAAGTGGAATCTGATCACAAGCCACTTATATCGCTAATTCAGAAGCCAATTGATAATTTATCGCCGAGAATTCAAGGAATGGTACTAAAATTATTAAGGTATGATTTTGATTTATCACATGTTCCTGGAAAACAAATGTACATTGCAGATGCATTATCCAGAGAGCCGAAAATGGAAACCATGGAAACAAATTTTATAGATAATTGTATAAAAAGAATTAATATGTTGCAAATAACAGATAAAGCCCTTAGCAAAATAATAGAAGCAACAGTGACAGATAAATGCTTGAAAATAGTATTAAAATATATAAAAAATGGTTGGCCAAAACATAAAAAAGAGATTAGGGCTGAATTTTTTCCATACTGGGAAATTAAAGAAGAATTATACGAAGAAAATAACGTGATTTACCGAGGAAATAGATTAGTCGTTCCAGAAATTCTGCAGAAAGAAATATTAAGTAAATTGCATAGTGCACATCAAGGTATTGTAACATGTAAACTAAAAGCAAAAAATACAGTTTATTGGCCCGGTATATCATCTGATATAGAAAATGTAATAAAATCATGTAAAACTTGTTTAGCCTATTCAAAATTAAACCCGAAAGAGCCAATGACACCCCACCTAATACCTAATTTGCCATGGGAAAAAATTGGAATTGATTTTGCATATATAAATAACGCCAACTATTTAGTAGTGGTTGATTATTATTCTAAATTCACGGAAATCAGACAATTGACGAGAAAAACAGCAGAATCGGTGATACGTGCTCTTAAAAGCATATTTAGAACCCACGGCATTCCTCTACAATGTTGTTCTGATGGAGGTCCACCATTTACCTCAAAAGAATATTTTGAATTTTTAAAAGATTGTGATATACAAATAATACATTCCAGTCCAACAAATTCTCAATCGAATGGAATGATCGAGAGGAACATACAAACTATAAAAGGTCTGTTAATAAAAGCTCATAGAAATAATTTGGATCCCTTTTTATGTATATTAGAATACAATAATAGTGATAAACAAAATTTACCTGCCCCATCGACTCTTTTAATGGGAAGAAGACTTCGAACCAAATTTTTAACACATAAAAATTTATTGAAGCCTATCTATGACACAAAGGAAACATTTAAAAAATTACAAGACCTACAAGATAAAATGAAAAATAATTACGATACTTCCAAAAAAAAGTTACCCGAGCTCCATAAAAATCAGCCGGTTATGGTTTTCAATAAAACAAGAGACTGGAAACCAGCAGTAATAAAAAATCAATATAATCATAAGTCCTATTTAGTCCAGACTGGAAACAACACATTTAGAAGAAACCGAGTTTATTTAAGACCTATATTAAATCAAACTGAAGAAAAAGAAGAGGATAAAGGAGAAGATAAAGAAGAAGATAAAGAAGAAAATAGAAATCAAATTGAAGATGAAGAACCTGGAGAAGAAAATAGAAATCAAATTGAAGGTGAAGAATCAGAAGATAATAGCAATAAAACTGAAGAGGTAAAAAACGAAGAAAATAGAAATGAAAATCAAATTCAAGAGAAGAGGACTCGGAGTGGACGTACAGTAAGAACTCCAGATCGGTACGTTCCTTGGAAAAAGAAGAACATGTAACATAATATATCTTGTTGTTATAGTTACTTGTATGACAGTTAATTAATTAATAAATATATAATAAAATACATAACAATGTCTACCCGTTTTTTAACCAAATTTGAAATCTCTTATTGATATTAATCTCTTTTTGTGTGTGATTAATGTCAATGACAAGGTTACGGGTGTATTCTGTAAGAAATTCGTTAAAATTAGCGTCAGGTTAAAAATTTTATTTTAACTCCATGTCTAACGTCATTATCTAAAAATGCAATTCTATAAGAGCATTTGTTAAGGTAAGCGTTAATACATATTTGTTAACGCGGGGTGCTAACTCACTTCGTAGAGAGGCTAATATTTACTACAAGCGCATGCGCTGTGCTACGTTGAATTTTAACAGGAGTGTCAAATGCCAAGAGAATCTTAACCTAATATTTCGGTGTTGAATTAAATATTCAGTGGCGAAATTTATTTTAAAAATGGAACAGAAATGTTTGGTCCTGTGATGCTCATTATAACTGGTTTCCACAGTGTATTAAATAAAAATATAACTTTATTCAACTTTTATTTAGTCAATTTATATACTACATTGTATTTTGAATAAAATGTAAATTATATGTTCATTCTATTTTTAAAAAGGTATTCGGTGATATTAATTATTAAATAATTAATTGATTTATTACGCTATTTCTACCCTGGAATAACACTGTTGTGATCGTCATTATCAATCTCATCAATTGTTTCTTCAAATAATACACCATTAAAATGTACTGCGATATTTTGAAACACGGCGGAGGCATAAGTGAAGTTTTGTAGCTTTCAGATGATTATAATTTTAAGTTCTGTGTCTCAACAAAAACCAAAACTGCTCTTCAATACTCCATTTACTTTCTTTCCATACAATTACTTGAACTTGCGTCTGGGTTACTTGTATTACAAAAATTATGAAGCGTCATTCTTAGCTCTACTGTAAAGAATTCACAAGTAATGGAAAGTTTGAATTTTGTCTTATAATAATTAATATTCCTACCGTATTGTGTTTTATTAATTTTTTTTTAAGTAACATGACATTTACTTAAATAGGATCAGCCATTTTTGCAAACTAAACACCAGCGTTAACTTTTAAAGCCACCGTTTTAGTAAGCGCTTATTGTAGAATGTTAACTGGCTATTTTAACGCCATCGCGCTATAATTTTAACACATATATGTTTAGCGAATAGCATTTACGTTAAAAATGGTGTTAAAAAAATTAACGTCAGTTTCTGACGCTAAGATTTTAACATCATACTTAGATAATAGACCCGTTTGAGTGTTACAGTTCTTTTCGTTGAACGAAAGAATTTCTGAAACTTTTCAACTGGAATAATTCGTTCAAATAACTTTGATGGCATAATACTTAACTTGCAGTTTTACGTATTTACATATTGGTCCAATAGTATTAGTAATTGGTTAGCTTTGAAATTACAACCGGAATTTTTTATTAGGTGATGTTTTAGAAAAATATAGATTTTAATTTTTATATTGTAAAATTATTATAAGATAACCATCTAATGTAGGGGTGCGCAAACTATGGGACTCCATAAGACTAAAGAATTATAATCAAAGGTAGTATCTGAACAAAATTAGAACGCGGTATGAAAAGTTTTAAGTTTAGGATCGTTTTAAACATTAAGAACAATAATTTTATTGCAAGTCAGCAAATAATAATTAAGTACACTAATTATACTTTTAAAACTGATGAAGATGTTAAGTTCATTAGATAAGCTACTGTTTCATCTTAAATATTTAGGTCACTGATATCACACTACAAAGATAAATTCAGAATGATAATTAAATATCCTATATCAAATTGTCAGAAAAACAGTTCATCCAAAACATTTGAATTAAAACAAAAGATAACGAGAAATACAAGCGAGGACTGTATGATTGAGTTTAAATAAATTAATGAATAAAATAAAAACAATGAAATGAGTTTAATAAAATAACAACAGAAAATTTCATTATACATTTTTGCATGAAGTTTTTGATGGTTTATATTTAGAAAGCAAAAAGTTAAAAATGTTAAATCCGAGAAAGATTTAATCCACGTGCAGAATATAATTATAGACAGCAGAATAATTGGGTCAGAGTAGAGAGATATATTTTAGAGGATAGTTAAGTTTTTTCACCCATTTATACGAACTAAACGAATGTTTCAGGTATTTAAAAACTCAATGAAAAAAATGAAATTGTTAGAAAAACAGTTTTTTACGAGGGTTGTCCATTACGTAAAAACGTTCGGTTACGCCTGTCAACATTTTGTGTTTGATTTTTATTTTACAATTTCTGTCTAAGTGCCGCTTTTACAAACCTCGGATAAGTAGCGGTATAACTATCCAACGTTTTATTCCAACGTTCGCTTTTACAATTCATTTTTTACTCTCGGATAGTTATCCATGGTTTTATTGGTAACCACTTAACTGTCGGATTTTTTTGAGAAAAGGTGTCCAAAAATTGTCACTTTTTTTTCATTTTATTTGATTTTATTTACCCATACAATCAATTAAATGCATTAAGTTTATTCAATAAGTAATTTGGGTATGATATATTTTGAAACATTCAATGCACAATCCTAGCTTACAATCTGGACTACGTTGCGAAATGTGAAACAACTAAATTTTTGTCCGTAAACACCTACCACCACTCAAAAAACAAGTAACACATGTGCGATTCAATTCACTCCTACCTAAGATTTGCACGAACGATATCCGTGATAATCACTCTCTACAAGTCAGAACAGAATTTAAAACGAACGAGGCTCGGGCATGTCACTATACGAACAAAATGAGCGCCCGAGTCACGCTCGTGCAAAACTGTTAAGTGGTTAATAAAATAAAGGTGGTATTGTTTGACACATAAACTAACATATTTGAAAAGACATAATTCAAATTGACATTACTATTAACAACCAACATTTTTGAGCATGTTTTGGGAAATATTGGGAGATGTCTAAATATTCGACTGAGATAATTCTTTTATTGTGGTATATCCGCCGCTTTACGTCAGCCTCTTGTTTGCAAATATTCATAAAACCGCCATCTAATAGAATGGAGACCAAATACCGCCCATGTGTAAATTTTCATAAGATCACCCTCTACTAGTAGAATTCTATTAGAATATATACAAAATGCCACCCCTTTGATGAGCCGATCGTGTGCGGTGCGGACTATGTACAACCGCACGCGGTGGCACTGATTGTGATTCATATTTATGTACTGTAAACCCTTGTCACCGCGGAGTTTCCGTTCCACTAACACACTGTGGACAAAAGAAAACGCGAGTAATAAGATTAAGCGTACATATATTATGTACAGTGGTGGACTGCCAAAATTGTAACAACCTGTTCTCTCACGAAGAAAATTTCATTTTCGGCTGCTACTGTTCATTGCTACGCTATTAAAAAATAAATAAAATTATTATTTCACAACTGCGTTTAATTAAAACTGCTGAACAAATACATGGATAACGAGGGATTACTGTACTATTATTATTTCGTATGGCAATGTCTAGGTTTAAGAGATTTTCAGGTCACGACTAGCGTCCTCTGACATGACCTAACGATTAATTTTTACAGAAACCGAGATTACTGGTTTAACGTGCTCTATGAAGCATGCCCCATATTTCCAAAAATTAATTCAGAGATAAATGCACTCATCGTAACGAATCTAAGCCTATGGGTGCAACAGCTAAGTTATTTTTTTATATAGTAATGGGTAATTTGCCCATAATAAATAACTGGGTAATTTGCCCATACTAGGTCGATCTCATGGTTCCCCACTTTCAAAGCAAGTGAGCTAACCACTGCGCTACTACAACCACAATTATATAACTGTAATAAAAATTCAAATAAAACGGTATAATACGACAATTTATCATATGTCAATTTAATTTTTTTACCGTTGCTGGGTAATAAATACTTATTCACCAATCAGAGCAAGGGAATAAATTTATACTGCACTTTATCTGAAGTTTCGTTGGCCAGATAAGATATTCTGGTGTTTATTTCGATGTTTATCCTATCTAAGCTTTTTGACTTTATACCGAGAATAGCGTTATCCGAATTTTATCCAGCGATTGTAAAAGCGGCCATTAGCCAACTAGTTTTCAGATGAGCATTTTTTTTTTTTTTTTATAAAACACTCACAGATTTCTCTAGGCCCAAAATTATAGTTTCATCAAATACAATTGCGTTAAAATTGATTTGTACTATTTTTAACAATTGTTAAAATTATTTTTGACTTTCATACAAGACAACAGAACATGAACACACTCTCCAAACTATGCTAAAAAATTTAAGCCACTTGGCTGCAATATGAATTGAAAATTTTTGGAAATTAAGTGAGAAATAGGGTGAGATGTTCCGCTAGGATATAAAAGAAATGAAGAATAAGTTTTCAGGAACGCTGAAAAGTAGTGACATAACTAAATAGTAGTGTCAATAAGGCAGTAATAATATACAAACAAAATAGAATCATATTTTTTTTTATTTTAAATTTATTTTTCTAATAGAATATTATCATAGCATTAGTGAATATTAATTAATAATGTTTTCTATATCCGCTTTTATTGCCGCTTTTATTACCTTTATTCCACTCGACCTAACGACCTCCGCTATCTGGTTGTGTTACATATAAGGAAATTACTGGTCATAAATTTCACCGCTAAATTACTTTAATATTGTTTGCGTTCAATTTTTTGGTACCTTATTAGTTTTTTGTACTCTATTAGGCGATCGTGTTACTTGAACACTTTTGACACACCAAGTTACACCACTGTTGGAGCTTAAGAATTATGGCATTATCAGATCTTAAACACATGTTAAAAGGGTATAAAATGCAGTACTAATACCCTTTTCACACTAGATCTTTAAGATCGGATGTTTAAGTGAATGGATCTTTAAACGCTAATGTGAAACCGTACGGCCTCGTCTAAACACGACCGATGTTTAAGACAGAGATCTGCGTCTTAAACTTCGCCCGCATTGCCAACTTAATTCCCATTATAAAAAAATACTCCTTGAATTTGTGCTTCTCTTCTTTTATCTATGTTCAGCTGTTATCATTTTATATATCGAGGTTATGAGAAGATTATTTGCGTTATTATTTAAATAAATATAAAAAATAAACTTCTCCTAACCTCGATATACAAAATAATGACAGAATAAATTCAAACGATATGAAATTATGTTGGCAATACATACTAGCTTTACATGGAGATTTCTTCTTCAAATTAAACATCAAGTGTGAAAGCAAACCGATATTAAACATCGATGAAGTTTAAGTTCAATCGTCTTAAAGATCTAGTGTGAAAAGGGTATGAGTCATTCGCAACATGAAAGCTAATACAATTCAATTAAAACGGTATTTATTTTGAATACATGTCATACAATATTTTTATACATAGTCACCATTTAGATTGCGACCCTTCCCATACCTTATGACAAACTAGTTGAACTCATAAGCGGTTGATTTTTATGTTACACATACACATACAATTTTTTTAGTTAACTTAGTACAAAGTATGTAATACGATTTAAATCACTGACAATATCTCAACTGACTGGCAGTGCCCAAAGAAGATTGCGATTAAAGAAGTAGAAGAATAATCTCCTCCCCCCCCCCCTCTCTCTCTCTCAACAGTTATATTGGATCAATTTTAATCTCTTTCCCATACTTATATACATGTCTGTCGATATGGTTGTAGATGAACAAGATCTCCTGAATTTTCTTAACCCATTAGAATTACCTCATCACGCTCTTACTTTGAAAGTAATGATGCTGAGGAATATAAACCCGACAAAATTATGTAATAGAAAACACTTACAGGTGAAGAAATTTTATAGTAAAGGCAACCCTTATGACTGGTTGCGGTACAGACGAAAAGGTGGTAATCCCTAGAATACTGATAATTCCTTAAATTTTACTATTCAGTTTAAACGCCTCCAATTTCCTGTCTGGATTTCTATTGCGATGGCTATTAATAAGTAGTAGGGTCTAACCCTGAATATAGCTGGCGTTGATTTACGGAGTCCTTGATTATCGCATGGGCAATTATATGTTGCGAGTTTGCGTGTCAGTTCTAGGAACAACCTTCTATGGCGTAGTGGTAAAACAATAAGATTGTTTATAAAGAGGCTCTCAGATAATTAATCCTGTTCAGTTTAATCCTGTCCTTTTAAACGTTTATAGTATTTTCTTCTGTCCGGTCACCTAATTACGAGTAGGTATGTTGTAAGTTAAAAATTAATTTGGTCAATAATAAGTATTTGTCTCCGAATGAAGCCGGACGCCTAGCCCCACGGCAAACCAAGTGTAGCGAGCCCGGTAGGTTTCTTTTACAACGTACCATTTATTATCAACTAGGGAGCGAGCCTGTGATAAGTTAAATAAAGTCTGATCTGAAACTTAAATGAGATTCCTGACTAGAGGAGTTCGGGTAGTAGGCGTGAGTGTTATCCAGGGTTCATCATTATGAAATGTGAATTAAATGATATGTATTAGTGTACTTACCAACCGACTGATCAAGCATCTCGTAATTAATCTGGATCTTAGCTGTTCACTTAAGTTCTTAAAGATGAAGGTTTACACACATTAAGTAAGATGGTTTAAAATTAATGAATTTGATTTATTAAAATTAATATTTACAATTAGTTTAAAATATTAAAATGTAGGTAAAAATAATGACAAAGATAATTAATAATAATAATATTAATAATAGTCATGTGTATTTAGCTCCACTAGTCTCTAGTATGACGCGGCTCAAAAGGTTGCTGAAGTTTGAGATTAGTGGACGCTTGTCAAGACCTGACGAACCCCATAATAATAATAATAATAATAATAATAATAATAATAATAATAATAATAATAATAATAAGTACCTGGACGGTACTGGCGAGATTACAAACCCCACTTCTTTAATAATAATAATATTTATTTCATGTTAGACATCTTACGACGTTTACATTTGCCAGTACATATATGATAAATTCATTGAACAAAAGTAGAAAAACATTTGAAAACATTGAAAAATGAAAATACAATATTCTGTATTCTATCTCTATATTAAAACAAACAGAATCGGTTAGACCACCAGAATGCCGACACAGTGCCTCTAAGAATTCAACAAACTAGATGTTAATGCTAACCGGACAGAATACTGTTGATATGATCTTCAGAGAGACGGGCGTTTTTATAAGTCATTTCTAGGGTTTAAGCATTGTTCAAGAAGATGCTATTGTTCAAAGTTATTAAGCAATAACTCTGAACAAATGTCTCCTTGAACAATGAACCATTTAAAAATATATTTCTAAAGATAGGTGCTGTAACGTAAGGTTTCTAATTTTATTTTATTATCTGAAGTCTTAAAAATATTTATTTTAAAATACCACTTGTAAAATCTCTAAAAAACGTTCTTTCAAAGAAATTCTCGAGACGGGTGGTTTGTGAAATTTAGTCTTTGTCTGGGCGGACTAGCCGATTCGTTACACGAGCATCATTGTCTTGTGATACATCGGTTGCGGAGCACTGGTCTAAATGCCTAAACCAAGAACAAAGGGGATAATTTCTATGAGTAAATATTCATCTACTATACAATTTTTTCTATAGTTTTTCAATTCTAAAGTGTAATATAGAATTTTCTTATATTAACAAAGTAAGAGAAAATAATGTCTGCTTTTAAGACAATTGCATTGTGCTTTGGTTTGCTTCGGTGCCTGTATTAAACATACAAACTACAAAAGCTCTTTGAGGATATTTTCTCTTACAAATACTTTAGCTTTTTCAATCTCACAGCTTTCGAATAAATACAGCATATTTTTCATAACTTCTTCATTCAAGAGACAAAATAAAAAACTTTTAATAAATCAGAAAAATGTAGCACCATTAAACAAATCAAGAGAATAACAATTCATATTTTTTTAAACTTAACCTTCAACCCTGGCAATGTTCCAAGTGAGATAGTCAGCAAAGCATGGTTCAGAGTATAATTTTCGGTTAGAATCAGTAACATTGACCTACATAGCGATTTTCATGGTCCAACAGAACAAAAGATGTCAAAGTTAATTTATATATGATGATACGAAATATTTCGTTGGTAACATACAGTGGCGGCTGAGACAGGGTGGCGCTGGGACAGTGACCTCCTAAAAAATTTAATAAGAAAAACTGAATTTAAAATCTAATTTTTAGTAAATTTGCATTAAACTAGCTAAATAAATCTGCATATATTTATTTTTACTATTTCTAATCCAAAGATATTTCATATAAGTGTTTTCATATAAATTTAGATCTAGAAAACAATGTTGTAGACACTACTGGTAGAGTCCCGATACACAATGTTGCCACATGCGATTTCTAATGTATATATCTACGCAAGTCATAAAAATGAATTGGAAAGGACAACAGCGGTGGGCATTAGTGTATATAGCAGTGGTGCTCACTAATTTTTCCACGCGTTCTACTTTTAAAATACAAACTTAACCGCGATCTACCCTAACCCTAATTTTTGGGTTTGAAGAATAATCTAATTTTTAAAGAAACAAGAGATTGGGCCAACAAAAAAAAACATGACACATAACGAACAATTATTTGTAATTTAATTTAAAACATATAAAAACTTATTTTAATCTTTTGCGGCATTTTACTTTCTGCATTGCATTCAATCTACATATTTTTTTTTGTAGTTTGGGATTTACGTATTATTGCCTTTTTTTACTTCATAGGCAGTTTCTTAAAAATGAATCCAAGTTTTCTCGGTTAAAGTGTTGCGATCAGGGCCGTATTTCCCTATAGGCTAAGTAGGCTTAAGCCTAGGGCCTCCTAAGTCCAGAGGGCCTCAGTATTCAAAAAGATGCATATGTACTACAAAAATAAAAAAAATAATAAAATATGCTATAACTCAAGAAACACGGACCATACGAAGGGTTTTATAATTCACCCTGAATCCCTTTATTTGTTTACGTTTTGCCCTGTATAGGTTAACTAGGGCAAAATACCTTTTTGAACATGTTGATGGGTAGTAAAAAGTCGATATCTAATTGGGCCTAAGAGATATTGAAGAATCTCTTGAGGACCTCTACCAAATAATTCATAAAGAAAAAATATAGATGGCTTTACCTAACATAGAAGCAATCCTACGACTACTTCTTAGTTTAATGGTCACTGACTGCTTTGAATAGAGGTCTTTTTTAAAACTTAAAAGAATTAAAAATGAATTAAGGAGCACAATGTCATAAGACATAATCTGCTCTGAGCATTCTGAGCATTGAAATTGATAAACTCAGAAATATTTAAAAAAGAAAGTGGTCTATTGAAGGGGCCTAAAATTTGAGTAGCCTAGGGCCTCGCGTTGTGTTAATCCGGCCCTGGTTGTGATATTTCGATTTGACTATTTTCAATTGCGAAAATGCTGACTAGCATAAATAAATTGACCTAAAACATGAGTGTAATATTTTTTAACCCATTTTTTAATTTTTTTAAATTTATTAACACTTTTTTGCGGGTGATTGACTATAAATCATTACGCGATCGATCAGTAGATCGCGATCGACCTTATGAGCACCAGTGGTATATAGGTTAGTGAATTTAGCCGGCGGCCTTAGCTTAGTTCGTTTTTTTTGATTTGTGATAAGTACTCAGACGTGAAACTGGAAATTAATATAACGCACTGTGCATTATATTAAAACTAACCTGCTTAATGAAACTATGAAACTATATTATTAATAAAAAATATTGGTCTTCATTAGCCAAAATTGAATATTTCACAATCGAACAAAAATGGAAATAGAACTTTAATAGAGAGTTCAGTAAAAAACAATGGTAATAATTTAGAATGGGGCACCAAAATCTACATTTTTTTTAACGGCCGATGATTGAGCCATCTGTAGCTCAAAGCTTAGTAACAAAAATATATACCATGTGTTCAAAATGATATTACATAAGGGTTGGTTATGGAAAAATAAAATAACGTCTATTGCAAGCTTTATGTAATTATACATACTTATGACAACAACAACAGTCATGGCAATTAATTAATTCTCAAGCTTGCTGTTGACATAACTTTAATTTTGCATAGCCAACTCTTATGTAATTTCTTTTTGAACTCATGGTTCAATAAAAAATTATTCACTTTCAACTCGTACTTGGAAGTATAATTTGAAGGCGAAATATTTTAAATCATTTTTAATGTTATTATGGACAACTTATTTTTTTTTTATCAACTTACACATCGCGTTTTTGAGAAAAATCGTGTTCCCTCTACCTTGATGTATATGAATTCTAAATATGTTTCATAGGCCAGATTGAGTTGAATTGGAGGCCAGATATTTAAAAACCACAGGGGCCGGGCGGGCGATATTCTGAAAATCATTTGAGAACGTGGGGAAGAAATTCTGAAAATCAATTAAGGACAGGGGTAGTGGAGAAATTACGAAAATCTTTTGAGGACGGGGGGAGAATGATTCTAAAATAACAACGGGTAGAAATTACATGCGAGCCGTGTGAAACTTATTGTTGGGCCGTAGGCTGGACATCATTGCAATATATGGATCAAAAAGTGTCCCTCCAAATATTTTACCCACCAGCCCCTACTGCTAACATATATTTGGTTTTTTGGAAAATCGCAGGAGGCGTGTACTGTAATCAAAGAAATGAATCAGTGGCTTACAAAATGAAATTGAAAATCGATAAGGATATGGATGTAAAATAATTGTTTTATAGGTGTGTCACACCCCATGCGGTGTCATCAAGGTTCTTTTTATTTGCCCTGTGGGATTAACGAAGCTGTCAGCGTACAAGGTCGAATGTTTCCTTTTCGTGTCAGATTTACTTTTCCGCTTGAAAGAAATTTAGTAGCTATGTTATAAAAAGACAATGTAGGTTGTATTAGGATAGGTTGCTGGGTTTGTAGTAAAAGTGAAATAATGAGCCGAATTTTTTTAAATTTGTGTTTTTGGTAATATCACCAAGACAAATTACCCCTATATTATAATGAGCTTATCCTGTCTGTTCGTCCGGTCGTGATGATTCGGGATGATTCGTCCGATTTTGTATGCATAAACAAGAAACTCTAGACATTTCTATATACTATGATCGGTATGAACAATATTTTGTAGATATATTCTCTAAGAAACTGCGGATAAAATAACATATAGAAATATCTAGGGTTTCGTAGATATAAACAAGAAACTCTAGACACTCCTATATTCTTTGACTGATATGACCAATATTTTGCAGATTTATTCTCTAAGAATCTATGAATGTATATACATATATAAATGTCTAGTGTTTCGTAGACATAAACAAGAAACTCTAGATACTCCTATATGCTTTGACCGGTATGAACAATATTTTGCAGATTTATTCTCTAAGAATCTATGAATGTATATACATATATAAATGTCTAGGGTTTCGTAGGCATAAACTACAAACTCTAGATACTCCTATATGCTATGACCGATATGAACAATATTTTGCAGATTTATTCTCTAAAAATCTACGAATATAATTACATAAAGAAATGTCTAGGGTTTCCTAGGCATAAACAAGAAACTCTAGATACTTCTATATGCTTTGACCGATATGAACAATATTTTGCAGATTTATTCTCTAAAAATCTACGAATATAATTACATAAAGAAATGTTTAGGGTTTCCTAGGCATAAACAAGAAACTCTAGATACTTCTATATGCTTTGACCGATATAAACAATATTTTGCAGATTTATTCTCTAAGAATCTACGAATATAACCTATAATATAGTACGCCAACGTGCGTCCCTGGGTGGCTGGGTGCGTGCGTGTCTATCGTCCAATGAGATAGTATAATTATATGACGTCAATGCTGTCGTCTAATTCAAATTTGAAGCGAGATTCCGATATGTAACGAAATATTCCGAAGCTCACCGAAGTGTATATTGCCATACAACGCGCCATGTTTTTGTTTGAAAGAAATTAATAATAATAGTTTTTAATTGATATGTTTACACAAAAATAACTTGAAACGAGGAAATTAATTAGGTAATGTGAAAATTAATCGCAACACAAGAGTTTCAAAAAATACAAGAATGGATTTTTAAAATATTATTTCTTTTCTGGTACAGAGTTTTAAGAAAAAAATAATTACTGACACTGCGAGAAATTTTTCCTAGCTACCTATCAGATATTCATATTATTTTATCCAATTTTTCTAAGACGGCAACTAGAATAAGCTCTTTGAAATAAAACTTTTCTTAGAAATGCATTTGTTGCGATTCATATACATAGTATATTGTAGGCTGACCAGATTTTTTTTTTACAGAAAAAGAGTAAAATAAAAAATTGAAAAAATCTGTCGAAGCCCTCACTTATCTAAAATCACTTTGTATATATACATATTTACTCTTGTCTGCAGTACTAGATTTAGATATTTAGTAACGTTTAACTATTGAATGAGGTTTTTAATCATTTTCTTTAGCTAAAGCCCCCTTCAAACATTAAAAAGTAAGTTCGTGACAACTTAAGAAATTAATAATTCCATTTAGGTTCCATTATAATGAATTATATATACAAAAGTGGCAATAAAAAAGCCTTTTCTTACATTAAATACACTGAAAACTAATAAAAAAGCAAAACTAAATATTCAAATATCAGTGTCAAAGTATGTTTATGGTTAAATACGTCATGTACAGCTAAGGGCTCAATATTAGGAGACAAAAATTACTAACACAACACGCTAAATTCAAATTCCTATCAATCATTAATGATTGCTCCGTATATTTATGACACTAGGCATCAAACTCATAATCATAATTTTCTTCCTACACTTCCGTATTTCCAGCAGTTTTTCTAGTAGGGGAGAGTTTGCTACAGTGGTTATGGTTGTATTGGTTATTGTTTATTCTATTGTTCATTATTTGTTAGTAGTTCATACTTGTTTAAAATATTAATTTAGTAGATTAATATCAACCTAGTGTTACCTTAACGCACTTAAAAAATTGAAATGATAATTCAAACAGATAACTTTCTACAGATTATTTTGTTGAAAAGTGGCCACTGTACCAAGCTCTCCCCTATATAACGAAAAAGTAGTTAGTTCTAAATCAATATACTACAGATACTTGTCGTGATTTTCAACAGGTGAAATAATAATTGCTCATTTCTCACAAATTTAAACTTTTTAAACGCGCAAGAGAGCGATTTTAAACAAGGTTGCCCAAGCCTGACTGTCTGCAACCACAACCACTTAACAAAACATTAATGTACTAAAAAATTTAATTCTACTAAAATGCCTGTCTGCACTAATTAAAATTTAAAAAACAAAAACAATTATAAAATTATGTTATAAAGAGCTTAAAATTTTATTAAAAAATTACAATGACGTCATTTTAATTAGTTATATTAAACAATTTAGCTACTGCGTAAAAGACAGATTAATAAAAGAGATAACAGAATTATATTTGCACTCGACAACATGTGAAGTACTAAAATGGTAAACTGTCAAATAAATTATTGCACATGAAGTAATTTTGCTACTTTTAGCAATAAAACTGTCATCCCATTTCACAATGTTTATTTTATAAAATTTGTTCAAGAAAATGTGTATATTATGTAAATATGCGATAAAATGTGAAGATAAAGAGATAATTATGATAAAAACTAATATTCATTAACAAAGATAAGTTAAATTGTTAGATAAAACGTTATTCATAGTATTTAATGGTAATTCCGTAAGGTTTTTGCGTTGTAGTGTAAATTTGAAACACCAAAGTAAATTTACGATAACAATAGTTAACCAAGGTTTCGATAATCTGTTATTTTTAGGTATATACAACTTTATACCAGGCATGGTCAAACTAAGACCAACGGATCATATCCGACCCTCGAGCTTCATTTTTGTGCCCCACGTAAACATTTATGCCTAACATATTCAAAACGGATCACGTCAAAAATTCACGTTTAACCATTGCCAGTCAGACCCAAGCTTCGAATTTATTGTTGATTTATATTAAATATAGTGTAACTTCTTTAATCCGACCACACGTTAATTCAAATACCGATTAATCCGAACAGTAAGACCCAAAAGTTATAATGCGAAGAGCGTATTTGAATCCGAACAACGCATTTAAATAAAAGTGCAAGAATGGCAATTTCAAACATGAGCAATATAGACACAGAAAATAGGCTTAAGCATATAAGTCCACACATTTAGTAGTAGTTGATTGGTCATAAACCAATTGGCGCATTTTGAAACTGCCATATTCCTATTACATATAGAGGTCAAAAGAAAGCATGGGTGACAAACGAAGGGCCTAAAATTATTATAATTATTATTATTAGAAAATCAAGGAGCTGAAGCCAAGGCTTGTTTTGCTCCCTAAAAGTAATACTATACACCAGCGGTTTCCAAACTTTGTTCAGTAACGACCTCCTTAGAAAAAATCCCATCTCTGGCGCCCTCCCCCCCTATTTAGGAAATTTATAAACAATTTGTAAATAATTTCTTTATTGAAATAATAATCACAAAAGTAGCAAAAATATGTAATGTAAATAGTTTCTCTAATTCCTAAATATTTATTTTCACAACATAAATCACGAAAATCATATAAAAATAAATTATATTAATATTAAATATGTAATACAAATTAAAAATGTAATAAAAATCAATTTTAATGTGAAGTATTGGCTTGTTTCTTCGCACATAATTCGTTAAATCGCGGTTTATATGAAGAAAGAGTCACTCTTATTTCGTCTTCCACTATTAACCGTGCGCGATATTTTGTTTTAATAACAGCTAATGTGGAAAATCCTGCGACCCGCGACCCCGTGGTGAATCTTGTACGACCCCCAAGGGGGTCGCGCCCCTCGCTTTGAAAACCGCTGCTATACACATTGTACATAAACTTACATGAAACATTTTACATAAAAAAACAACAGAATTTTAAAGAAATAAAGAGAAAAACAAATAAATATGGCAGTCTATAAATGAATGTCTAAAATGTTCTTAAACTTATTGACACTACCGGAGAACGCACTGGAAAGTAAGATATTCCATATATGGAAAACACGGTTTGTCATAAAATTACCCCGCACATTTTTTTTAAATTTGTCCCTTTTTAGTTTCAAACTATGTCCTCTTAGACGTATGTCGGTGCTGAAAGTATATAGATTGGACAAGTCGCACTGGAAATCGCCACGCACTATTTTGAACATAGTTATGAGGTCACCACATAAACGCCTTTTCTCAAGAGTAGAGAGTTTAAGTTGCACAAGTTTTTCGTCGTATGATTCCTGAAAACCATGTGTCAATCTGGTGAAGCGCCGCTAAACTTGTTCCAGAGTTATAATGTCTCGTTTGAGGTTCGGAGACTATACGGAAACCGCAAATTCCAGATGTGGCCTCACGTAGGTTGTGTAGAGTTTGCAAACTGTCTCTGAGGAGGGACGAAAACAGGCCTTAGAAAGTAGATACGACACATAATTAGCTCTTTTTACCACCTTATTAACTTGCTGCGACCAACTCAAGTCCTGTCTTACTGTGACCCCAAGCAGTAAATTGCCACCAAAAGAAGTTTTAATATTGAATCATATCGATCAATTTGTCAGTGATGATAAAATAATTTCAGTTGTATTCCTACTTCCTAATTGCACTCCACTGTTGCAGCCGATGGACTAACACGTCATACACAGCATAAAATTAAATTAGCACAAAAAGTTAATACTATTTATTATGTAGTCTGATGGAGAACTTACGTGATTGAAATCAAAAGTCAACCTGACTGACAGTTCCCAAAGAAAAAGAAACTCTGAAATATTTCTGAAATATTAAAAAGCGTTAATTTTTCGAGTTATTGTGTTCTTCCTTGATCTAGCATCTGGTAAGTGCCGATTTGATACAGAAATCATGGAAAGAATTGTGGAGGAAGTTATCAAAATTAAGTGTTGATATTCGTTCGGATACTGGGAACTAGAATAAAAATAAATTTTTAATATCATAGCAGGTACAAATGAAACCATTTAATACTTCTATTACATTATACCAGTAAACCTCAATGTGAATTAATCTAATATTTTTCAGATATTTAGAGAGACAAAATAATTATGGTCCAAATAGTTTTTTTAAAGTTATTTGCATCCGTTAATCTTCACAACAAGAGTTTTTATTTGATTCTCATTGGGGAATTCAGAATAAAAATACAGTGCATATCGTTTATAACGACGTTGAAAGGACCAATGAAATTCGGTCGTTATAACTGTAGGTCGCTATATCCAAACATTATAAATACAATGTTGAAAAATATGTACACTTTATTTATGTTAGAAAAGAGTACTTTTAAATGAATGCAAGAAGCTTAACCAACAAAAACAATATTCAAGTGTTACAAAATACAAAACATAAAAAAAAAAAAAAACAATCAAACTTATTTTACAAACAACTTAACACTTACATAATTTTACATACGTACGAGACATATTTAAATTGTAACAAAAAAATCTGTTATTTTGGTTTATTTTGTGATTTTTGGTTTTATAAAAAGTTTTATAAATATTTTTTCCAAATATAGCAATGCAAACTCTGTTTTACCCTCTTTTAAATTTTGAATTAACGTGAAAAAATGCTGAATTGTTCCAACTGCTGAAAATGTATCCTTTATAGTAGGTGTTTGGAACTCGGTTGTTTCTTCCATTTCCACTTCGTCGTTGTTTATGTCTGACTCCAAATTCGGATCTGACTCAGCTAAAATGTTATCTTCCGTTATATCGCCCTCCGTTTCGAGTTCATCAATATTTAAAAAATTTACATTAATGCTTTTCATTTCACCATATTGACGTCGATAACGTATCTTCAACTTGTAGTTAACCACTGAATGAATATGTTTATCTGTCGCGTTTCGCCTTGCCTTTTCATAACCCGGTAATCCCTCAGAGAAAATTCGGTACTTCCCGGGCGTTTTCGCGTTAGACAGTGATCCGTCGTTATAAAAGATAATTTGACCCCAATTTCAAGCCTTATTTCATCATTATATTAATTTCGTCGCAGTATCCGATGTCGTTATAAGCGATAAGTCTCACGCATAAAAAGATATGTTTCTGGCTGGGACTTCGAAATTTCGTCGCAAAAACCGTTATGTCGTTACATCAGATGTCGTTATAAAAACTGTATACTGTCTTTTTTTGTTCGATATATAATTTCTCGTTTTAACTATTTTTAGCATGATGTCCGTCTGTCCGTACGTAGTCTGTCCGTCCATCTGTCTGTCTGTGTACACGTGCAGAGCAAATTAGGCTAAAAGGATTTTTATGAAACTGCATATTTAAGCTTTTGATATCAATGGCACAAGTTGGTCAACTTTTGGTAAAAATCGGTTGATTTGAAATGGGAGTTTACTCGTGTCGATTTTAAGATTTTTGCGAATATTTAGCAACAGAAAAATATTTTGAAAAATTTATTTAACAAAAGTTGCTATAAATGCAATAACTAATAACTTTTATTTGAGACGTTTTTTGATAAAATGAAAAATTTCAGTCTCAATTTTTTCATACTTTATATAACGTTTCCATAGTCATGATAAATAATATCTCTGTTAGAAAATATTAGGCCAAGTTATTTCTACTCTAATGCTATACTAGCGTCGGCGAATCAGTGCAGTTACGTCACACGACGTAACAAACAATTGCATTGTTCTAGACAATACAATCGTTTTTTACGTCGTGTGATGTAACTGCACTGATTCGCCGACGCTAGAGAATGTATTTTATACAAGTACTTTATGATGGCGGTCGGTCCTGTGGTGGCCACAGCTGATTTTTTATATTTTGATCAAAGAACTGAATTTGAAAATATTAATATTTCATTATTTTACATTCAAATTACACCTAAATTGACTTCTGTTTAATTGTAGATTATATAAACACATTAGATATAGGGGTTCCCAGAAATGTATATTTTACCTTTAAAATAGATGTCCGAATAGAAGAGACAATGTATAAAATAACCTTTTCTAACCCAACCTAAATTACCTTTGTATCTGATTCGGTCAATGTTCTCAAATAAGCCATCTTCAATTAGTGATTTCACGAATGTACTACCGTGTATAGGTCAAAGTTGTCAGTACAATTTGAAAATTATACTGAAGCGGACTGAAAGCGCTCTATGCCCTTTGGCCCATTGCCAAGATTAAATTCACGGCTTAACATGCTATTTCACATACGTAATGTAAATCCTTACACAAATTTCGCTAATTCCTCCCACAATGTACCCATTATTCATGTTAATATGAATATTAAATTACTTGACGATATATTTATGACGTTCATTATACATATATATTATAAATATTTTGAATACGACTTGGATTTTGAAGTTGCTAGCAAGAAAACTTACGGGGGTAATCATGAGGGATATGTTAAATTAATTATAGTCATGTACTTTTACTACTAAGAAACAGTGGCAGCTGTAGGACTAAGCAACAGGAGGGACAATCAATGTTTAAATAAAAAAATATAAAAATTTGCCAGTTATACAGTTTTGTTGTCATATTAAAGATAGTTCAGACTAGAGATGGGAATTTCGGCTCAGTTTGCGAAACCGATAAGTGGAGGTCGTTCAGTTTTCTGAGCCGGCTCATTGATCCGGCTCAGTGATTCGGCTAAGCAAACATGTTCCCAAGACACAGGTCGGTCAGTATTCGGTTGTTCGTTCAATACGGTTGCTGGTTTGCAATATATAGGTAGAACGTCGCGCAGTCGCCTCTTCCATTATATGAACTGTAAAACTGTTCCCGAGACACATGTCGGTCGTTCAATACGGCTCTTGCATTATATGAACAAGTTAAATAAATAAAAATCTATAAAATTGAATTATCTAACATTTTTTCTGGGTAAATAGTAAACAAACAATTCAATTTATGTAGCTACTGCATTTTAAACCAGATGTGTTAAGTTTATGACGATGTTTATTGCCCAAATCGGACATCTGGGATTTGGGCAATATTTTTAATATTTTTATATAGTATGGTTGTAAGAAAGTACAGACTAAGCCTATTAGTTTCAAATAGACTGCCCTACAAATTGATGACAAAATACACTTTATGATAATACATTACAAGCCGAGTTCTCGCTGAACATGAGATCGATCCAGATCCGGATCACTCCGATCACTGCTCACAATCGCACGATCAATCGTATCTTTGAAACTTGAAATTATACAGTGAGCCGTGAGCCGGCTCATTTCAATTTGGTGAACCTTGTCACTTAGGTCAGTGTACTGAGCCGGCTCAGTGAGCCGATTCGTTCATGTACGACCTATCTCTAGTTCAGACCATGTGACATTTATTGGGTGGAGTAGGCTCAAATAGCCTTTAATGCAGTGCGTCAAAAATTTGAACTAACTATACAGTTTTGTGGTCGAAATCAGTTAAAATCAAAAACCGGCAGTGGCACTTAACTTTTTAATTATAGACCGAATTTTGTAACAATTTTAAGTTTGACAAAGAAAAACATACATATTTAATATATTAATTAGATTCAAATAAAATAAGTTAAAATTATTTGTATACAAGTTCAATTTATCTATTTTTACTTATACGAGGGTTACCTTTTATGTTTTTACAAACGACCACTAGATGCCAATAAGCCAAGATTGAAATGTGTCATTACCATGTTCGTAAAACTTGACATTTGGTATTGTGAAATTAGTGGCAGCTTATAAATTCACCGAGTAGTTTGTTGACAGTGTGTGTTAAAAAATGTTTTTCTTTCAATATTTCAATTATTTAATAATTAATACTACAAAATAAAATAAATTTACATTTTATTCAAAACCGAGATAAACTGTTATAATATAGTACCTATATAAAATTGACTAAATAAAAGTTGAACATAGTTTTATATTAAGTTTTATTTAATATACTGTGGAAACCAGTTATAATGAGTATCACAGGACCATTACCTTTTCAGGAGGGTTACCTTTTATGTTTTTACAAACGACCACTAGATGGCAATATTTAAATGTGTCATTAATATCTTCGTAAAATTTTACATTTGTTACTGTGAAATCAGTGGCAGCTTATAAATTGACCGAGTTGTTTGTTGTCAGTGAACGTTTAGAAAAAACAAGTTTGTGATAAAATGGATATTACTCGTGCAGGTTTTCGTTGGATGATTTTTTACGATTTTAGTAAAGGCCTAACTCAACAACAATGCATAGATTCGCTTCGTTCAGCTTTTGGTAATGAATCACCATCAGAAAAGATTGTTTACAATTGGTTTGCAGAATTTCGTCGTGGCCGTGCGTCCGTCAATGATGAATCTCGTGAAGGTCTACCAAAATCGATTGTGATTCAAAAAAACATCGATGCTGTGCGCAAAATGATTGAAGAAGATCGGCATGTGACTTACCGTGAGACAGAGGCATCCTTGGGCATATCGCAGTTTGCAATACATTCGATTTTCATGAGTATCTAGCTGTGGAATAGATCTGTTCCCGATAGATTCCGCATAATTTGACCGAAGCTCAAAAAAAGGCGCGTGTTGAATGGTGTAAGGGAATGCTATAAAAATTCAACCTAGGCACTGCAAAATCCGTATACAACGTCGTTACAGGTGACGGATTTATTCATATGAACCGGAAACTAAGCAACAATCCACTGTTTGGCTCTTCCAAGATGAACCGAAACCCACAAAAGTTGTTCGTTCACGAAGCACTTCTAAGAAAATGATCGCTTGTTTCATCGGTTGTACGGAAATGCTGAATGTTATACAACAATTTGTTTACCAGAAGTCATCGACAAAATCAGGATAAACAACCAAAAACGTCGGATCATTCTTCATCATGACAATACAAGCACACAGCACATCAAACAATTAATTATTTGAAGGAGAAAAACGTTTAATTAATATCTCATTGCCCGTATTCACCTGATTCGTCCCCTAGCGACGTTTTTCTGTTCCCCAAGGTAAAAAAAAAAAAAAAAATGCCTGGAATGTGAATTTTATCACCTCGAGAAGCTGTTGAAGCCTTCGAAAACCATGTTTTTGAGATACCAATTTCAGAGTGGAAAAAATATTTCGAGAATTGGTTTGAATGCATGCAAACGTGTATAAACCTTAAAGGTGAATATTTTGAAAAGCTGTTAAACAGTTCAAAAAAAAAAAAAAAATCGGCTTAGTTTTTGTAAAAACTTAAAAGGTAGCCCTCGTATATTATATGTATTTTGTTTTTAAAACTGGAAATCTGCTAAATTCGTTTCATTTTGTATTCTTCCAACATTTCAGTGCGAGTCTGTGTGGTTTGTTTACGATACTTTTATCCATATCACACTCCTCATTTATAACCAAGCTTTTTCATTCAGAGATTCAAATATTTTGACAGGAATATAGTACAAACCATGAATTTTGATGTGACAACGTCCAATTTATCTGACTTTCTTATATTTTATGTACTTGATACAATGCCTCTCTATAAAAAATCTGTATTCTAGTATACTTAACACCCATTCAAAAAAGGTGAAAGAAATATTCAGAAAGTATAGTCTGATATACAAAGTTGATATATCGAAAAACATTAAAAATATCGTGGGTAGACAGGAGAGCAAATAGTGGAGAGTTAAATATAATATAGGTGAACAGAGAAGCGATACCTAAAATAACACAAATTAACGGTATAAAATCATTAGCCGAAGATAAAAAAAGGCAACGCGATAATAGAAGAGAAATAGTTATCTTATATACACACATCGGAAAAGTCTAGGGATATTGAAAAAAATATGAAAATATATTGCTTATTGTACATTTAATGTTGTATTTCAATTAAAGTAGGCAATGGAAAACAAGTAAAAACAATAATCAACAAGACGAAATAAATACAAATTTTATTCAGTACATAATCGCTAGGTTGATCACATGTTTCAATTTAATTCGATTTAAAACGTTTATATTAATAATTGCAGTGTTTTCAAGTACTGGCATTCTTTTTTAATAATGGAGCGACAGCATTTAACTATCCACGAGATGAATCGTGTGGTGGGATTTCTCCAAGCTGGCTTCAGGCAAGTTGATGTAAGTGAATGGATAGGAGTTTCTCAAAGTGTCATCAGTCAGTTATGGAGGCGTTACAGGGAAACAGGGAGTCCGGCCGAACAACATCAAGGACGTGGTCGCTGTACAACAGCAGGTCAAGTCAGATTTTTGGTCTAAAATGCTAGAAGACAACCTACTATTACAGCACCCGAATTGGTAAGGGAGTTACAGCAAGCGCATAACTTAACCGTTAGTCGCGATACTGTAAAAAATCGTCTCCACGAAGCTAATATTCTATCTCGACGACCAGTCAGATGTCAACCCCTCTGTAGAGGCAATCGCAGAGTAAGATTAGACTCGTGTCACAATTTTCAATATTGGTGTGATAATGATTGGGCTACAGCTTTGTTTAATGATGATTTCCAGATTTGGAATTCATCCAGATTCTCATCGAACCAGGGTATGGAGAAGATGGGGCACGTCCAGGAAGTTCACAGTTATAGAGGTGGTACTGTTATGGCTTGGGGTGGGATAATCATTGGCGGTAGAACTGATCTCGTTTTTCCCAATGGATATTTAACAGCACAACAATATTTGTATAATATTCTCCAACCTATTGCGCGTCCATTTCGTGGTACTCTTGGTAATCAATTTCATCTTGCCGAGGATAATGCTCAGCCACATGTTGCGCGAATTGTAACGAACTGGCTGGGTAACAAAGGTATTGATGCAATACAGTGGCCAACACAGTCACCGGATCTAAATCCGATTGAACATGTGTGGGACATGCTTAAGACAAGAATTTCTCCACATATGGATAACCTCCACGATAATTTTAGATTCAGAGAGCTTCTAAGAGCAGAAAGGGCACAGTTACCTCATGAAGACATCGTTTTTTACAATTCTCTTCATAAATCTGTACATTATTATTATTTTTTTTTTTCATATATTGATTATTTTTATAAATAACATTTAGCTTATTTGGTTGTAAACTATTCTTTATTGAGTATTTTAATTGATAAAATACAATAAACGTACAAAAGAAATCATAAGCTATATATTTTCACATATTTTTTTATATCTAGACTTTTACGATGTGTGTATGTGTATATATGGTAGTGGTTTAAGTTTTAACCCCTCCACCGCCAGGCACTGCACTTCAGGCTTACCACAAATGGCACGTCCTACACGAATACCTGACGAGGATAATACACACTGCCCATTCCAGACCCCTGGAGATGTGCGGTAGCAGCTTATTCCTGTTAGTTTGATATTTGAGAACTAATATTTAAGTTTTAAGTCTTGAGACCTAAAATATGTGAAAAAATTGATAGATAGTTGAGTTGAGAACTGATAGCATTTTGAGTACCGCAAGACTCACTGTACAATGCAGATGATAAGGCACTGTGTGTGCAGCGGTGACAGTTGCCGAGCTTGTTGGGTACTGTAGACAACTCGTAAAGAAAGAAACTGACAAATAGTCACTAAGTATCTGAGCTTGTTAATCTAGTCACTGAGTTCGTGGTAGAGAAATGCAATAATAACAAACAGTTTCGAAGCTTTCAGATCACGATTTATACTTTTCTTTTGGAAGGTTCTGTTTTAAGCAAATATTTATTTTTACTAATTCTCTGTATAGTCATGCAGTTTGATGGAACTTTAGATTTATTTATTATTACCCAAAAGTAGCAGATCTTTGCGACCCCCCTTCAGTAGCCTCGCGACCCCCGGCGGGTCGGGACCCACAGTTTAAGAAGCCCTGCTATAGACCATGGTGGTTGGTATCTTGGACTTTTTGTAACACCATCTCCAGCACGAGGTTAAACAGCAAAGGTGAGGTGGCATCTCCTTGTTTGACTCCAGTATGAATTTCAAATGGCTATTCATAAAATGTAAATAAATAACTTCATACAAGAAGGGTTGTAGTCTGGTGCCTACGCACCATATTTTACGTTCATACTGCACTTGATGATAATGGAATGCCATTTGGCACACGTGTTCTTTATAAAAACTTAATCATTTTGACCCGCAGCACCTATTTGTGAATCGAGGCAGATTCAAGATGGCGGCGAAACTAGCGCGCCAATTACGATAACGATAACTAATTTTTATGATAGAGCAAAATAGCTAAATACATATTTGTACATTGGACCTTTAGCTACAATTTGCCGCATCGTACGCGAATTTTCGTGACCTAGTTTACAAGATACCGTCCATAATTCATTCCCAGACGCAAAAAAGTGATTTCCGAAATGGCTAACGAATTTCGTATAATATGGCTCGTTTTCTATTAACTTAATGCCGTAGATTACGAATCTGTTATCAAAATGGCGAAAATTTTAAATTTTGATAGATTTTTTTTCCCAAATTTGAGACATGATGATATACTCAATCACTGCAAATCTGTGTATATTAATATTTTGTTTCAATTCTTCCTAAATCTGTAGGGTATATCCTTGGCTACAAGAATATGTGCGGAATTTTTCTCTGAGGGGCGCCGAAATTAAGATAGCGGCCAAAATATGTACATGCTCGTGATGATTTTAACCATTTTCAAAAGAATAGTTTTCGGCCACCATTAGAATCGTATTAAGTGTGTAGTAATCTATATTATTTTATCAGACCTGCTATATACTACTCTTTTGGATGGAGAGACACTTAACTGTCGTGTAATGAATCTCACTGTTATGTAAAGAATACATGTAATTATTTTTTTCGGGCAAAATACAATCTTATATGTAGCAAATATTTAAATTAACTCCATTTTCGAAATCTACGACTTCAATATACCCGAAATTGGTATACAACTCAACAAATTTGATGTAAATAACTAAATTCGATTTTCGAGCGTTATTTCGAAATCGGCTTCATTTGAGACCATGTGCTGCGAACAAACCTAATAAAATTGATGCATTCCGTATATACATGGAGTATATTACTTAAATATCATAATTTACAGCCGTTCCGGCTGGATATGTCAATTTTTTTATTTCATTTCGGGCAAAACCCGAATAATAATAAGTCATATGCCATTTTTTATTTAATTTTTGTAATTTACAGGTCCGATTTGGTCGAAAATGATATAAAGGTGTCCAAATAATACGAAGTTGAGACTTTACACATTTCGGCCGCTACCTTAATTTCGGCGCCCCTCAGAGCAAAATTCCGCACATATTCTTGTAGCCAATGATATGCCCTACAGATTTAGGAAGAATTGAAAAAAAATATAAATATACGCAGATTTGCAGTGATAGAGTATATCATCATGTCTCGAATTTCGGAAAAAAATCTATCAAAATTTAACATTTTCGCCATTTGGATAACAGATTCGTAATCTACGGCATTAAGTTAATAGAAAACGAGCCATATTATACGAAATTCGTTAGCCATTTCGGAAATCACTTTTTTGCGTCTGGGAATGAATTATGGACGGTATCTTGTAAACTAGGTCACGAATGTTGTCGTACGACGCGGCAAATTGTAGCTAAAGGTCCATTGTACAAATATGTATTTAGCTATTTCGCTCTATCCTAAAAATTAGTTATCGTTATCGTAATTGGCGCGCTAGTTTCGCCGCCATCTTGAATCTGCCTTGATTCACAAATAGGTGCTGCGGGTCAAAATGATTTAATTTTTATAAGGAACATGTGTGCCAAATGGCATTCCATTATCATCAAGTGCAGTATCTTTCGACGTAGGCACTAGACTATTGAGACCATTTTAGTTCCGTAAAAAATTAAAGGTTAAGGAACGCTCATAAAACCTTGAATTTGAATGAATAAGATATAGACGATTGCTGTGGATAGGATACGTGATGAAGATGAAGGAGAACAGAATGGTAAAGAAGATATGGGAAGGAAAATTGAAAACCCGCCAACAAGTAGGAATTCCTCGCAAAAGATGGAGAGATCAGCTTACTGATGCATCAGGTACAAGGAAAGATCTGACAATTAACAGATCAAGATCGACGACTAATATAAGTGAAGCCAAAAGTCAATCCGGATGACATTTCTTAAAGAAGAAGAAAAACACTATGACAATAAAATAATTTGTGAAGTAAAGAATCTCTTTAAGTTTACCTTATTTAAATAATAATTTTCAGAACCCCCAAAGGATTATTTCAATTCTTCATTTTGGGATATCATTTCTTGACGGAGGTTAATGGCAATGGTGATACCATTGCAATCTTGTTCTTATTCCTTGCTACTTTAAAAAGTTGCAGAGATGTATACTGAAACCAGTCATGTGGGCTTTTTAGCTACAAAATTCTTGTTTTTCCTTAGAATGAAAGTCATATTAACTCAATGTTACTAACTTAAATTTTAGTTAACATTGGAAATTGTTCTGCCCAATTATTTCATATTAAAATGGTTTGTTTTTAAGTCTAAAATATTTTTACATAATTATGTATCTTCATTTACATGCAATTAGTTTGTATTTTGGTTATCATTAATTCTAGTTACACATTTAAAGTAATTCAAAAAATTTAAGAGGTCTATCTTATTCATTTTATAATGATATTATTGGAAATTTATCATAAAATATGAAAACACAAAAAAAAAATATCTTTTATTTCAAAATAGAGATAAAGATTTTTTAAAGACTTCAAAGCTATTTATATTGGAAGAAATCCAGTTTATAAAGATGGTATATTGAAGGTTAGCAAAATATTATTTGTCTGTAACAAGTTTTACGCATCAGACTGTTCTTGAAAACATCATTTCAAATTATTATTTTTTAAATATCTTTTTTAATGTTTTACCATTCAACCAAGTAGAATAGTGTTTCTTAAACTTTTGCATAAAAAGGCCAGAATAGACCCATTAAACCTATCTACATCGAGAACTAAGTAGATAAGACCGTTTTAATACATTCATTTATAGTATTCACTAATTTTAAAATATTTTATAACGATTTATAAGATTGTTAGTCTGTTAAGGCTTGATCTGGGAACTCCTTAGATAGGCTTTCAGACTAATGAAGTAGGTCTTTCGAAGCTTGATGGTCTTTGCCGTAATTTTCTAGTTTCGTACAGTGTTTAGATTATTGGTCATTTTTTATAATCTTTCTCCCTATCAAAAAATTTAAAATTTATTGCCCTGGTGACATATTGTACAAAAAGAGGATTTCGTGAAACCTGACGAGCAAAAAATAGATTTTGATAACCTTGAGGACCAAAGAAAGGAGACAAACCAGACGAGCGAAAAAATTATTTTGAGACAAACCTTACAAAGAAAAACAAAAAAAAAGATTTCGAGTAATCTGACGAGTATAAAAATGGATTTCGGGACAAACCTAACAAGCAAGAAAAAAAAAAGGATTTCGAGAAAACTGTCGAGCAAAAAAAAAAGGATTTCGAGAAATCTGTTGAGAAAAAAAAAGGATTTCGCGACAAACTTAACCAGCAAAAAAAAAGGATTTCGGAACAAAGCTAACAAGTAAAAAAAAGGGATTTCGAGAAATCTAACGGGTAAAAAAGAAGGATTTCGGGACAAATATAACAAGTTGTAGCGAACCCGGTATGTTACTTTACAACGTACCATTTATTGTCCACTAGGTAGCGAGCCTGTGGTATAATATGAAGTCTGATCTCAAACTGAAATGAGATTTCTTACTAAAGGAGTTCGAGTACTAGGCGTGAGTGTTATCCATGAACCCTGGAGTTTAATTTTTGTAGCGAACCCGATACGTTTCTTTACAACATACCATTTATTGTCCATTAGGTAGAGAGCCTGTGATATTATATAAAGTCTGATCTCAAACTGAAATGAGTTTTCTGACTAAAGGAGTTCGGGTAGTAGGTGTCAATGTTATCCAGGGTTCATCATTACGATATGTGAATTAAATGATATATATTAGTACTTACCAATTGACTGATCAGGCATCTTGTAATTAGTCTGGATCTTAACTGTTCACTTAAATTCTTAAAGATGAAGGTTTACATACGTTAAGACGGTTTAAAATTAAAGAATTATTATAATAATATTTACAAAAAGTGTAGTTTTAAAGATTAAAATGTATTTAAAATAATAGACCACCAGAAATGTCGACACAGTGCCGAATGCAACTACCTAGATGTTAATACTAACAGGACCGAATACTGTCTGATCTCTCGTTATTAGATACTAACTTTGAACAAAAGTCTCCTTGAACAATAAACTTTAAAAAAATATTTGAAAGTAAAATTTTATTATTTGAATTCTCATAAATACACGCCTTTGTGAAAGTTTGGCCATTGTTATTCTGGAGGTCTAAACGGTTCGTTACAAAGTAAAAGAAAAAAGAATTTGAGAAATCTGACAAGCAAAAAAAACAAAATCATTTCGAGAAATCTGACGAATAAAAGAAAGGATTTCGAGTGTAATGTAATGATCAGAAAAAGAAAGATTTCGAGGGAAAAAAATTGCTACCTACCAAAATCTATTGTAATCCAACTAAAGGTCCCCTACCCAGGGGTTGGGAACCACTGGCATAGATAATATTTATCAGGGCCGTAATGAAGGTATGAAGCGCCTGTGGCAAGTATCTAACTTCCGCCCCTCTATTCCAAAGATCAACAAAAAATAAAAAATATTAACTATTTGTAATACGTTTACTAATGCCAGATTGCTAAAAACGAATTAAATGATGAAAATTTTTTTGAGGCATAATTCCCAAGATTTTTTTTTAGTTTATTTTATTTATTTTTTATTAATACAATAATTTATAATACTCACGCAGTATGCTAGTATGTTGTACAATAAACAAAATTAACTACCGTCTTTTCAAAACGTGACAAAAACAATAGCAATTGCACCTTTAGAGAGTCAAACCTACAAAATACAAAGAAATAAACGTAATACAATATAACTTTAATACAAAGATGAGACACGGACGGAACAAATATTTTGAACAAAAGAATTTAAAATTTCACGTTCTAAATTAACAATCATAATAAATATCTTTGTTATAAGACGCAACAAAGCTGTTCAACAAAAACATTTATTTTGTTTGGTAAACTTAGTTCAGTTCTTAACAGGCTTTTCATTTTTATTTCATTGTTATATTATTTATAAATTATTATTTTCTAAATTCAGGTGAATGTTCCACATTTTCGTCACCTAGAAAACAGAAAGAAAGAAGTGAACAGAAAATATGAAATATAAAAAGTAATCCATTAAATTGTGGAAAAAATTAATATTTTGATGAAAACTTGCGTCTCGTACTGTACATTACAAGCGCTCGACCCTCTCTTTCTTTCCGAATGAGTTCTTCCTCTGCGCGAAACTGATTTCCCACACGCCAGTACTAAATAGATTTGCTGTATGTTATTTTGTCGAAAGGAATGGCTTGTTGAAATCAAGATATACATTTTTGTTGCAACTATATTATATTCACCTAGTCTAATCTACAGGTCAGTCAATAACAAACAAAGGTGCTTTGAGGCCGAATTGACACACAGATATGGAGAAGTTAATACAAAATAATAGATACACACGCAATAACCCAAAGAATATATCGAACGGCACGCTACTATAGGTCGTAAACAGTTACTCAAACCTAAGTAGGTTTGAGTAACTTTTGATGGTTATTTTACGCTTCACGACTAAATCAGCTGTGGCCACCACAGGACCGACCGCCATCACAAAGTACTTGCATAAAATACATTCTAGCAGCAGAGTAGAAATAACTTGGCCTAATATTTTCTAACAGAGATATTATTTATTATGACCATGGAAACGTTACATATAAGTATGAAAAAAAAAAATCAGCTGTGGCCACCACAGGACCGACCGCTATCACAAAGTACTTGTATTAAATATATTCTAGCACCAGAGAAGAAATAACCTGGCGTAATATTTTCAAAAAGAGATATTATTTATCATGACCATGGAAACGGTACATTTAGGTATGAAAAAATAAATACTCAAAATTATCAAAATGTTTTCGTTTTATCAAAAAATGTCTCAAATAAAAGTTGTTAGTTATTACTTTTATAGCAACTTTTGTTAAATAATATTTTTCGAAATATTTTTCTGTTGTTAAATATTCGCAAAAATCTTAAAATCGACACGAGTAAACTCCCATTTCTATTCAACCGATTTTTGCCAAAAGTTGATCAACTCGTGCTATAGATGTCAAAAGCTTAAATATGAAGTTTCATAAAAATCCTCTTAGCCGAATTTGTTCTGCACGTTTACACAGACAGATGGACGGACGGACGGACGAACGGACAGACAGACAGACAGACAGATAGACAGACATCATGCTAAAAATAGTCAAAACGTTATGTAGGGACCTCAATTCGTGGAGATCCATCGAAATCTCGAAATGTCAAAATCGGTATGATCACAATACCTGCCTTATATTTGGCGGTCGGTAAAAAAATTCATTTTTTTTTTTTTCGTTTTATCAAAAAATGTCTCAAATAAAAGTTGTTAGTTATTGCTTTTACAGCTTTTGTTCAATAAATTTTTTCGAAATATTTTTCTGTTGTGAAATATTCGCAAAAATCTTAAAATCGACACGAGTAAACTCCCATTTCTAGTCAACCGATTTTTACCAAAAGTTGATCAACTTGTGCCATTGATGTCAAAAGCTTAATTATGTAGTTTCATAAAAATCCTTTTAGCCGAGTTTGCTCTGCACGTGTACATAGACAGACAGACAGACAGACAGACAGACGGACGGACAGACAGACATAATGTAGGAACCTCAGCTCGTGCAGATCCATCGAAATCTCGAAATGTCATAATCGGTATGATCACAATATCTCCCTTATATATGTTGGCGGTCGGTAAAAATATAAATCTTTACTTGTCACAAGAAACTAAAAATGTTAAGAGAAAAATCCAAGAAAACAAATAACAAATATCACAGCTACGAAAAAAGAAATATGTTTATCGAAATTTAGTTTGGCGCCCCAAAATTACTTGCGCCCCTTTCACCACGCCCTCGTTACGGCTTGATCTTTATATAGAAATTTGGCAGCCTTAGATCACGACATGATCTATCAGCTGGACGTTTAAAATATGATATTCTATAAAAGTACAATTAGTCGTACACATAAAGGCACTTAAGAACCTACAGTAGAGACAGCCCTTCGTTGATGTATGTGAAAATATTTGCAAATATTTATTCGTTTTTCATCAGTGCAGATTGCATTTTTTTGTCCACAACACAATGTCTATCTGACGAATCAATATTTGATGTATCACATTTTATATTTAAAAGTATTATTTGATGGAATATCGGAGAAGTTATTCATTTGGGTTTTTTACAGATAATTTTCTCTGATTTGTCATTTATACTGAAAATAAATTAAAATAAATAAATACGTCATCAGACGTAACCGTTTGTTCTTAGAATAGAAGCTAAAACAAATAAGATTGTAATTACAAAATAATTACACTAAATAACACTAACCTTCTTCATAAATATAATTGTAATACATAATTTGTTTTAGGTTACAAAATAATTGTTATACGAAAGAGCGTATGTTATCCTTGATGACATAATCATTAAATATTAAAAATTTCGTTTAATTTCTTGGCTTTTAAGTATCAGTTTTTGTAAACTATAATAACAATAATGTAACTATAGTATTAATATAATCTAAACCAAGAAACCCTTGAGACACATGAGTAAAGGTCTAACAGGGCTGTGGAGTCAAAAAAACTCTTGAATTTGACTCCTACTCTGACTCCGACTCTGTAAATTCGATAAAAAATCATTTCTTGCAATTAAAACTGGTTTAAACAAGCCATTCAATAAAAATACTAAAGGAATGAGTGTTAAATGCTAGTTGGGAAGACCAATTTGGTCTTTCAAAATGGCGGCCAATAGTTTCCGGCTGTATAGTGGCGTAGGGCAATTTATTAAAATAATTGTTATCAGTAAAAAATAGAAAAATACCATACTTGATATTTTCAAAAGAAGCTACAATCAATAAATAGTATATTATTATACGAGTTTTATAAGATGATGTATTGTCACACGAGTTGTTTGGAGTAAGACGAGCGCAGCGAGGAGTGCTCCAAAGAAACAAGTATGACAATACATCGTATAAAACGAACATAATATACTATTTTTATACTTTATTTTTACTTTCGATAAAATTTTTACCTTCTTGTTCTTAAACCTGGTTTAAATAAGTTTGAATTATTTTTATTATGCCCGGTTGCATAAAAGTAGATTTAAGCCATTGAATAAAAATACTTTTTTTTTTTTATTTATTTAGAGACACTTCGACTTCTGGGCCATTAGTGTCTATGTAATTACAGGTATGGAGTTATACACTGTTATATATATTTGTTATATACATATACATTTGTTATGGTGTTTTACAGGTTATATATGATTTGTCAGTGTTGTATCGTTAAGAAATGCGATGATATTTTTTGTCATGTTTGGTTGAAGTGATTGTGTCAAGTCTGGTGGTAAATTGTGTTTGGTGCGTTGTAGTTGGAACAGTTGGCATTCTATTAGAAAATGTTCAACTGTTATGAGTGCATTACATTTCTCGCAGTAGCTTTTGTCGAGCCTGGCCATTAAGTATCCATGTATCAAATAAAAATACTAAGGAAGGAATATTACATGCTAATTGGGAAGACCAACATGGGTTTTCAAAATGGCGGAAGAGAGTTTCCATCTGTACAGTGGCGTAGGGCCATTTATTAAAATAATTGTTATCAGTAAAAAATAGAAAAATACCATACTTTATATTTTCAAAAGAAGCTAAAGATAGGAGATACAAATAATCAATAAATAGTATATTATTATACGAATTTTATAAGACGATGTATTGTCACACGAGTTGTTTGAAAAACGACGAGCGCAGCGAGGAGTGCTCCAAAGAAACAAGTGTGACAATACATCGTATAAAACGAGCTTATATACTATTTTTTATACTTTGCATCACATATATAGAAATTTTAAAATTTCATTTATAAAAAATATTGGAATACAATCTAGGGATTTTTGTAAAATGCGGTCACCATAGCAACAATGTATAATAAAACAATTTCTATGATAACACAACACAATATTAATTTGACAGATGCAAAACAACTAAGTTTCTTTTTGAATTTTCTTAATAATAATCTGACATGGAATTACTTACAAATTGTATTAAATAAACATATTAAAATATTTGAGGTTATCAAAGACACGCCGTAGACGAGTCTCTCCAAATAAAAAATCACCAAAAACAGTTTAACAATAGCTTCTATTGTTAAACGGTTTACAGTGTAACAATGATATTATTGTGAACGCAAAGTATAAAATCAGTATTATACATCTGCAATTTATTATTATAAAATTAATGATACACACAAGTAAATATATACATACAGGGCTTGTAGCAGAAAATTTTGACAATACACCATTGTCCATAAGTAACGTGTATGTTGAGATTTACCAAAATCTCATTAAATCAATTACATAATATGAATGGAAAATATTTACGAATGAAAAGTAATTCCTAATTCCATAATTTAGTCGTTGTATTTTACGGTTTTGCTCGTCCGCAGACAGTACAGTTAACCATTTTGACAAAATACCAAATTTCAGGTTAAATACGTATTTTTATATTGAATTATAAAATAACTAAAAACTATTTTAGCCCTGTTTGTAAATTATGAATATACTTTAAATCAGGGGTGTCCAACTGACTGCCAGCGCGCCGCATATATAAATTTATTTGAACGAAAATACCACGTGACATAATCTGTTTGGGCCGCGGCGTCAAGACTTCGGCAAAGAGCGGAAAAGCAATAAGTCAGGCAGGACTTGTTGCAGTTAATACACTCCTAAGGAGAGCTTTCAAATAGAACTTTTCTATAGGTGCAACTGCTGTGTACTTGTTATTATTTAAATGTAATTTCTTTACTTCCTTCAAATAACTATTCAGAAAAATGGTGGAAAATGAAAAACAGAATTAGTAATAATATAAATACAAATCGTGCGGCCCGCCCGAATTTTACTTATTAGAAAAATGGCCCGGGGCTGAAATGAGTTTGACACCCCTGCTTTAAATTATCAAAATAAAGGTTAATAAACACTTTTTAATATGAAAACAACAAAGTACTGGCGGCCATTGTGGTCGTTGGAGTGAAGTCATTTCAGTCACAAAAAACTGTATGTGAAATTTTTTAAAGCCTTTTTCTTTAGCATTTTTATTCAATGATGTAAGCTAAAACTCGATGTAAAACATATACATACCTAATGTTTTACACCGTGTTTTAGCTTACATCTAGTTCTTTTATACCAGGGGTTCTTAACCTTTTTGAGCCGCGACCCAAATTAGAGGACTACGTTTATGTCGCGACATAAAGAAGAAAAACAAGGTAACACAAAAAAAAGAACAAAAATTGCATGATATGGATTTTACCACTATCCAGGATAATGAAGAATAATTCGTCTAAAATTTAATTTTAAAATAAAACAACAAATGGATAAAGTTGAATCATATAAATTGAATTATATAATATTCCCTTCGTCCGAAGATATGGTATACATTACTTAAATAATGCGGAATTAACGAAAATAATATTATCTTGATCTTTTCTTGTTTTTATTTCTAAATAAGTGGTTGCGGGGCAACTAATAAACAAATGGCACGCAAATAATTTTGCATATGTCAAAAGAAATTCACAGAAAAATAAAAGAAAACGCGTATTTTAGACATATTAAAGTGACACCCGCTGTTTTAACAAAATGGCAAGTTTTGATCGAAATTGTATTGAATTGCAAAGAAGAAGTTCCACCGCCAAATAATCCAGATTTAAATGTATTGGATCTTGGCTTTTGAATTCTATTCAATCCTTACAACATACACCTTCACCAAATACAATCAACGAACTGATTGAATGCGTACAAAATGCATTTAATGCATTAAACATACCTACAAAGACTTGATAATGTTTTCTAACATTGCAAACTAGTCTAGAAGCAACCATGTTAGCAAAAGAAGGGAATTCCTTTAAAATTCCGCACAGTAACAAGGCAAAACTTCATCGTAAGGGACGATTACAAACAATATTAGCATGTTCCATACAAGCTGTGGGGACAGCCACATCCTTGCTAAATTAAAACTTTTTGTATTATTCTTTGTTTTACTAGATATATCTTACTATTTCATAAATAAAATCATTCTAATTAATTAAAATTGTAAATGTATATCATATTTTCGAACAGAGGGAGTAGTTTTTATTAAAAGAAAATTAGTACTAAGTTAATATGATTAATGTGTACCTTGACTTTGCTTAAGTTTTGAAAGTTTATTCAATTTAAAAATTAAAATATTATCCCCATAATTATACATTTTTCTCCGCGACCCACAGAATATACTTTGCGACCCTATCTTAGGTCGCGCCCATAGTTTAAGAACCGCCTCAGCAAACATTCAACTAACGGCCGAATGCCGGCTAACTGCTTTTACTGTTGGTAAATTGCTGGCACCAAAAGTAAGTTCAACGCCAGTATTAATAATGTACTTTAAATACTTGTTAATGGCCATAGTCGCCAAGACCAAAAAAAATAAATAAATAAATAAATAATGTACTTCACATTTGTATTTCGCATTCCGCCTATACGAAGTACTTTGCCAGCATTTTATAAGCACTCCTTATTTGTATTAATCCAAGCAAACATTTTTATACGGGCTATCGTCTCTTCTTCACTCATACTTTTTACTTAAAACTAAACTTTTTTTGAATGTAATAATTTGAAAAGTCTGATTGTTCTTAGTCATAAACGCCCTAACCGCGTGGCCTTGGAGGGCCAGTACAAGTTGATACATGTTGGTGGACAGTTTCTCAAGATGTGTATTTAAATAGTTATTGTTTTGTGAACATTATACAGTTTTTTATTGTGATTTCGTCCTTAAATCTGATGACGTCCTTAAATCTAATAAAACACACATATTTTATTAGATTTAAGGACGTAGTTTACACAAACTGTTTCATGTTAAATTGTTTCATTTTTAGTCTACAGTCTGTTTCAAACGGTTAGGCGGAACTAAATGGGAATTTCGTTCTTTTAGGTTGTCACGAAAAGGGACCTTGGTTGGGTTATTTCATTTTTCACGTTGTAATGTCAAAATTTAAAATTCCAACAATGAAACCATGGAAACGAATAACATATGTCAAAATTAAATTATTTTTCTTACATATTTTAATGACAAAAAAATAAATAAATGGGATATTTGTATTAAGAATGACACAAAAAACCAAAATATAAAGAAAATGAGATTTTAAAATGATATTAACCTTAACCAAAAAATGTTTGTTGCAAGTATGATTTACAAAGCTTAAACAAAACGGCCGAAAAGCATGATTTAAACGATGAAAGTAACTAGATTCCAAAATCTAGTTCCGCCTAACCGTTTGGAACCGACTTTAGTTAAATCATAGTTTTTTTCATGTAATAAAATTTTCAATTATTTTTGTTACAAGATTATAAATATGTCATTTAAAAAATATAATTTGTCATATTTTATTTTGAATAGTGACATCTTAAATATTTTGTAAATATAATACTAACCTAAAATAATACAAACTTAATCCAAAACTGTAAAGCTTTTTTTACAATATAACCAAGTTTCTAAAAGTCAGTAATACACTATAAAAATCACCAAAATAACCAGATCTAGTTTGTTCTTACAAAAGTGAACAGCTTATAGCATTAATGCATATAAAATTTGATAATTGAATTTATTTTAACAAGTATGATTTCTTTAGGTTGGCACCCTTCAAGTCAAGGGGAAAAGATGTGGTAGATAATACAAGCCGAATATTGGCGAAAATTATTAGTCACCACTTATCTTTAGGATGCAATTTTTTGGCCGAAATTAAATAAACTAATTCCTGTTATTCCTGAAATTATATTTATTTAATATTTATAAATAAATCAATAAATTATAACTGTTAATACAATTTACAATCGGCCAGTTTTACCATCGTTGAATAAATTTATTTAACAACTTAAGTTAACAATATCGCATCATTCTATTGACAGTAATGTTAATTTCTTCATTAATAGTTTAAAACCGATGCGACATTGTCAACTTTATTTGTTAAATAAATTTATTCAACGATGGTGAAAATGGCCAAATGAGTATTTATTTTGCACCTAACCATTAATTTATTTTAATACTGGGTAGGACACATATGTTACATTTGAAACACTAGAGAGTGGGTATAATATATGCACTGGCCTAGTGCGAAATACCAGCACTAGCCCAGTGCGAAATGCCAGCACTGGCCCAGTGCGAAATGCCAGCACTGGCCCATTACTTTCAATGCACTTTACCGTTGCTGGGCCGGCAACTGATACATCAATGGGCCAATAACGGCCACGGGGACACCGGGGTACTGGCCCAGTACGAAATGCCAGCACTGGCCCATTACTTTCAATGCCGGGGAGTATGTGCTTTACCAGCACTGGCCCGTATAAAAATGTTTGCTGGGGCTGTTTTATACAACTGGGCATCAGAGAAAAATATTAATTTTTGTTGGGCAAAGCTTAAATATTGTCTAAATTTTGAGTCGGGTGTTACATTCAGATTCCAGCTCCGACTCAGACTCTTCCAAAAAATGACCGACTCCAACTCGACAGCTCTGCAATCTAGTCCTAAAAATATGTAAAATCATCAGCTATAATGTGGTTATAGGTATCAAGGTGATATATTTATTCACCGAGTCAAAATTCTTTACGTAACACACACGTTTTAAGCGAGTTATTTTGATATTTCAAAGAGATATTATCTGAAAATCATCCGAGATCATAAACAAAAACATATGCCAAGTTATTTGGAATATTTTATTTTGAGAAGCAAGTACGGTAAACGTAATACTCTGAAATTGAATTCATGTGTATACACATTCAATCATGAATGAAATTTTAATTAAATGATGTGTTAAAACATCGGCTATCATATCTGCTCGTATATTTTACATCACTGACTCCTTTTATTTAAACTGTAATCATGATGACAGTTGTAGACAATATTTCCACTGCATTTGATAATATTATCATTGCACATTGTTCTACATTTGAATTGTCAGAAAAGGTATAAATAAATCTTATTTAATGAATATTGAATAATTTTACTATAAATTTTTCCATTTCCTAGTAAAAATCAGCGGGGGCGCTTGGTGACATCTAATGGAGGTGTTGCAACTACAAGTGTAATTGAGATTTTCGTTCTGGAAAGAAAATCATTGTTTAGATGGACATAAAGATTTTTATCTACACATACGTTCACAAATAAAATCATATAAAATTACATTTTATGATTTAATATGTAGTCAAGTATGTAGAGAAAATGAATTTTATATAAGGGAGGTATTGTGATCATACCGATTTTGACATTTCGAGATTTTGGTGGATCTCCACGAATTGAGGTCCCTACATAACGTTTTGACTATTTTTAGCATGATGTGTGTCGGTCCGTCTGTCCGTCCGTCCGTCTGTCTCTCTGTGTACACGTGCAGAGCAAATTCGGCGTAAAGGATTTTTATGAAACTGCATATTTAAGCTTTCAACATCAATGGCACAAGTTGATCAACTTTTGGTAAAAATCGGTTGACTAGAAATGGGAGTTTTCTCATGACGATTTTAAGATTTTTGCGAACATTTAACAACAGAAAAATATTTCGAAAAAATTATTGAACAAAAGTTGCTATAAATGCAATAACTAATAAGTTTTATTTGAGACGTTTTTTGATAAAACGAAAAATTTCGAAAATTTTTTGTAAAATCTTTAAAAAATTTTTTGTCTCAATTTTTTCATACTTATATGTAACGTTTCCATGGTCATGATAAATAATATCTCTCTTAGAAAATATTAGGCCAAATATTTCTAATCTGCTGCTAGAATGTATTTTATACAAGTACTTTATGATGGCGCTCGGTCCTGCGGTGGACACAGCTGATTTTTTCATACTTATATGTAACGTTTCCATGGTCATGATAAATAATATCTCTGTTAAAAAATATTAGGTCAAGTTATTTCTACTCTGCTGCTAGAATGTATTTTATGCAAGTACTTTGAGATGGCGATCGGTCCTGTGGTGGCCACAGCTGAATTTTTATGCGCTGTACAGACCATGCGATAAGAATGCAGGTTTCATATTTTCGGATTTGTTATATCCATCTTCTGTTCTTGATATTACACTTTACACTACTAATTACAAATTACACTTTTTTTCCATGCACACACCATAAAAAAATAATGAAATATTTAAAATACAAAAATATCTGTAGTCAAACGTCCACTTCACAAGCTTTTAAATGCAAACGTTTGCAGCTCTATGCGTGAGGATATTATAGTATATCATAACTTGTAGACGAAATATTTATTTTACGCACGAGAGAGACATGAGAAAGAGAGCAAAAAATCATAAACGTCTGTTATGTTTAAAATAATTTAATTTGGGGGGGTGCTACAGTTCGGCAGCTATTATGTCCAAGCCGCTACTTGTAAAAATCCAAATTATCAATGTGTGCAGAAAACAAACGTTTAAGTCTTTATTTGTGTACTTCTTCCTCTTTTTCTCTTTTTAAAACTAATAATCTTCCTGTTTGTCTACCCTTTAGTCGGGATTTGAGGAGAACCAGATGTATGCCCATTTCTTGGTTGTTCCGGGGGTCTTTTTTCAGAAGTTGGTAGATTGTTACACAGTATATTTGAATAGAAACCGGACTGGGATCAAATAAAAAATAAGAATTGCAGGGTCAAAAATTATTTATTAGATTCAAAATATGTTCCTTCCGCGTAAATACAACGTTGGGCGTGGTCAACAAGTTCTTGCATTGGTGAACAAATGGCACCATAATGTGTTCATTTCATCGGAATTTTGAGTTTTGGGAATAGGAAATAGTCACATAGTGACAAATCTTGCTAATACGGTGGACGGTTGAATTTTACAACTTATTTTTTGGCCAGAAACTTCCAAACCACAAAGCGGCCAGCTCCAGGCTCTCGATATCCCATTATCATGCGTTCTGTCACACCCAAATAATAATTGTAATCAATTATCTGTGTCTTTTCCACCAGACCTGATAGCGTTGCTATTTTTGGGCTCCCTCATTGTCTTCCTCAGTGATTACCATATACTTTTTACAAACATTTGAAACGTTTGTGTTGCTGTTTTTTCCCAGTTTAGAACAAAACTTGACATTCGTAGTCTTCTTTCTTTTCTCCTCTAGATATGTTCGTCCCATTCTTTCTTCCTTTTCTTCTTCCATTTGACTGCGCCTTCAAAGTCACAGTCATCACGAATTGACATGCTGATGATTTTATCTTATAGTCTGACACATTCGAATTGACGAATTTTCATTTACGCAGTTTTATTTATTTTTCTTTAAATTTTACTATACATTATTTTGTCATGGTTGTTGTTTCTCCATATTAGGGTTGTACATCGAAGGCAAAACAACGATGTTTAACATCGATGTTAACATCGGCGCTTACTATCGATGTTTATTAATATTAAAAAATGCTATTTATTTATATTATATAGGTTTTATTTAATAATGTAAAGATAAAATACGAAAAAAGTGACACATAATACACAAAAAGCATTTATTAGATTTTGAAATAGAAATATTCCTTTATAATAGTAATTAATTTCACATTAATATTATTATACCCAATATAATAATCCTAATTTGTATCTACAGTCTATTCCAAACGATTAGGCGGAAGTAACCGCAATTTTCATTTTTGTAATTTGTCATTACATATTTTTTTATATATTGAAGTTGACTTTTCTTGAACAAAATGATCGCTTCTATCAATCGGTAAAAGTAACTAGTATTGAAAATCTCACAGTTCCGCCTAAACCAAAGGAACAGACCTTACTATTTTTACATTTCTAAAATGAAATATTGGATTTTATTACAATACTAATATAGTAATCTTAATGTAAATTTTTTATTATTTAACATAAAAATAACACTGTCATACACAATTATCTTTATACTTTTTTAAGTTGAAATAAAGTCTGTTCCTTTGGTTTAGGCGGAACTAGATTTTCAATTCTAGTTACTTTTACCGATTAATTGAAGCTTTTGATCATTTTGTTACAAAAATCCAGGGATTGGAAGAGTAACAACTGGGAAAGTGTCAACAAGACTCAAAAAGAAAAAGTGTGTTGGCGTCGTTGGTCTTTCGCCTTGTTTGCAAAAATTAGAAGTTTCTTCTTATTTTTTCGTATTCTGCTAACTGCTAAGAAGAATAAGAACTAACACTATTAGTATTGTTATATAACAATAGATCGCGCTTATATTTTGTGTTTAAACATCGACATCGGTACTAGACATCGATGTTTTATCGATACTATCGCCAGCTGACCATCGATGGTAAAAACATCGATGGTTTTAAAACAAACAGCGATGTTTGCGATACATCGATGTTTTTTCCCATCCCTACTCCATATGGTATTCTGTAATTAAACGATTGATTTTGAATTTCAGAAGTAAGGCTTCTGTAGCCTGGATATTTCTACTCCCAAATAGTTGAAGCTCAATAGTTGTTCTATTGATGTTGTATCTACTTTAATTTGTCTTAATCTTATTGGATATTTTGAGATAATCATCGAATTCGTGTTAATGACAGATATTGTCATATATATTATTTAAAAGGTTAAATTAGAAAACTTATTGTCAAATATTTCTATACTCATACTGAACTCTAAAATATAGATAGCAACTCATCTTTGCTGTTTAATTTCGCACGTTAGGTGATTTTAAGAAAATCCTTAAATACCTACAATGACCTTCAACTTAATGGGTATCACAACAATAAAGGGAATGAAAATGACCAAAATCTACCTCGGTAGCGACCCTACTTCTCGTGATAAAGGTCCTGGGTTTAAAACTCGGCAGGGTATGGATATTTGCATTCATCCTTATCACATCTGCATTAAAAAAATAATATTACCAACCAGTGGCGCACCCAGGGGGGTGGCCCCGGGGGCCCCTCCCCCCCAAGAAGGAAATACCAAATTTTTTAATTTTTTATCACTTTCTTAGGTAAATATATGGATTTAAAAAGAGATAAGGACCTTTTTTTTTTGTCACCACTTGTATTTTACCAGTGAGGACCTTTTTTTAGGTTATCACTTGTATTTCAAAAGCAAGGAACTTTTTTTTTTCTTCCCCCCCCCATAAAAATTCCTGGGTGCGCCACTGTTACCAACCAAAAGCATCACATAATAAATTTTTCATGGCTCCAAGCCGAATTACGTCAATGTAGAATATGTAGACCTGCAACATCGCTTTTCTTATACCGTATTGCTATTATATATTAATATAATAGCAGTACGGTACTAATAATCACGGCTCTGTTATACTACTGTGGGGCGTTTAGGGGCTGAAGAGAAGAAAAAGGAACAGAAAATGACCAAAATTTTATTCTAAATAGTTAAATACGTAGAATATACAACATCTTATTGATATCTATACTTATAGTGTATCTATACTTATAGAATAGTTGTAATCGACATTAGAAATGAATCGACATGAAAAAGCGAATACATCTCTTTGTCATTCGTATCATGAAAAGAAGACCAGCTTGAAGTAAAAAGGCAAAACTTCCTTCTAATATCTGGGTACTATAATAAATCAAGTAAAACTGATTCAACAAAAATCAAAAACAGAATTTAGGTCGCTAATGACTTAGTTTAGTTGGCAACATTGAACTATGAAATAAACTATAAATCATGTCTGCTTTAAATTTTGAGAATGTTAAATCTTTCCAGAAATATTTCACATGTAATACTTATATTCTTCACAGTGGCGCAGCCAGGATTTTGTCTTGGGGAGGGCCGAATCAAATTTCGAGGGCACGCGGGCCGCATACGGCCATCAACCTTATTTTTTGTGGTCCCTGAAGAGGTAATCAAAATCACTTGAGCTTATTTAGGGGAAAAATATATTTATAAATGTAAAATATACTCTCTTCCCCTTTTCTGTTTATGAAAAAATGTCAAGAAACCCTTCGGGATATTTACGACTATGTAAAATAGACTGCGACCCAAATCAGTTCGACACCCCTGCTGGTGGATATTGATGTTTATATCAAATAATAATTCCATTATTTGTTGATAAAAAAATGTAATTGTTAATCCATGTATCAAAAACTTTCTTATTGGGATATATTTTTGAAGTCTCAATATTTTTCTTACCTTGTTCAGTTCTCTAAATTAGCCGCTTGGCCACAATTTGTACCGAACGAACACACTCGTGTGAAGGTTATACCGAAGTCAGATTTCCACTTTATCTTATGAATCGAGTAATTAGTTGTTTAAAACAGTTTTATCATTTGACTGGGCGAATGTTTTAGTCGATGTGTCAGGGGGAAACAGGATCAACATATCATTATCAAACAACCTTCATATAATTTGTTGGAGCATATTTGGAAAGTGATGTATTTTCACTTGAACAATAACAGCCCCTATCAAGGTAGGCAATCTTAAAAAAATGTTTATTTATACGAAAAAAAAAAAAAAAAATGCCAATATTGTTTACAATGAAGTAATTTAAAAATTAACTACTGTTGTGTAATCTACTAGTCCTGGGAGGGGCCCAGACCCGTCGCCCCCCCCCCCTTTGGCTGCGCCACTGGTTGTGTTTAACAAATTTTATCTTCAACTCCCCGAGCAGCGCCGTGTAACCTGCTGGTCCTGCGAGGGGCCCAGGCTTGTCGCCCCCCCCCCCCTTGGCTGCGCCAATGGTTGTGTTTAACAAATTTTATCTTCAACTCCCCTAGCAACGCCGTGTAACCTGCTGGTCCTGGGAGGGGCCCAGGCCTGTCGCCCCCCCCCCCTTGGCTGCGCCACTGATTCTTCATATCATAGTGTAATACAAAAGATTTCAAAAAAAAAAAAATACCATATGAAAATTTTATTTTTAAAATATTGATAGGGCGTGTTCAATTTTGTGTTGTAATAAACTTTTTGTTGTTTAATCTACGTTTCAAGAACTTCCATTTGATAAATAATCAATTCATTTTTTATACCATTTTTTTCGAAAAATATATGTATCTTTAAATCATTTCAACTTTCTAGGTCAAGTTATTTGGCCAAAATTTCTATCGCACATATAGTCAAAGTATGACAATATACGGAGTTCTTTTATATCTCACGGATAATAGCATCAATCGAAACACCACTTCGACTACGTGATTTTCATATAATTCTGGAAGTCAAGCAATAAAGAACGTAGCTTATCTAGGTTATACTTTATGGTTAATAATTTTATCCAGTAACTTTTACTATTTACTATTTATTCTGTCCGCTCAAGATGTTCTCAATATACGCCGATAAATCTACATTTCAAAAACTTTATAAATTATATTGTTTAATCCCTCACTCTCTGTTTGTCTCTTCCTCTTTCTCCCTACTTTTCTTATATGTGCTATATTGGTCTTCTAAATTACTTGAATGGCCACGGGTGTATTTTTATCATCAGTCTATAAACGTCGCGTATTAGACACGCCGATCCATATAGCCAATCCCACGGGTGAATACTTGAGTAAGTATAAATCTTAAAACTGGAAAAACTTCGCTGAAAAAAATGTATTATTATTTTTGTCACAAATAAAATTGCTCAAATACACCGAAATAAATAATTTGAAATTCAACTATAAATAAAGATATTTTAAAACTTGGTAACATTTCAAATCAGCCACATATCTCTATCTTAAATCATAGTAAGTCGTTGACACATACTAAGTTCAACTGTAAAATGTTACTCAAACATTTTTGGCGCACTTTTTATGATTTCGACATCATAAAAATTGAAATTAGATAGGAATAGTCCAATCCTAATCCGTAAATATGGTAAGCTACGAGGGTTACCTTTTATGTTTTTACAAACAACCACTAGATGGCAATATTGAAATGTGTTATTACTATATTCGTCTATGACGTTTTCGTTGGATGAGTTTTTGCGATTTTAGTAAAGCTTCGTTCAACTTTTGGTAATGAAGCACCATCAGAAAAGATTGTTTACAATTGGTTTGCTGCATTTCGTCGTGGTCGTGCATCCGTCAGTGCTGACTCTCGTGAAGGTCGACCAAAATCGGTTGTGATTCAAAAACATCGATGCTGTGCGCAAAATGATTGAAGAAGATCTGCATGTGACTTACCGTGAAATAGATACATCCTTTTGCATATCGCAGACATCAATACATTTGATTTTGCATGAGCATTTAGCTGTAAAAAAGATCTGTTCCCGATGGATTCCGCATAATTTGACCGAAGCTAAAAAGTCTCGTGTTGACTGGTGTAAGGGAATGCTAAAAAAATTCAATCTAGGCACTGTAAAATCCGTATACAACATCGTTACAGGTGACGAAACTTGGATTTATTCATATGAACCAGAAACTATCTTCCAAGTTCAAAGTGGAAAAAATGTTTCGAGAATTGGTTTGAACGCATGCAAAAGTGTATAAATCTTAAAGGCGAATATTTTGAAAAGCAATATAACATATTGTTCAAAAAAAAAAAAAGTTCTTTCTTAGTTTTTGTAAAAACTTAAAAGGTAGCCTTCGTATAATAAGTAAAAATAGGAAAATTGACCTTGTATACTTATTTGCTATAAGTCACTATACCCATTCTTTTTAAATGGGCTGCACTTTTGTATCATTTATCATTTATATCAGCAAAAATGTATTTAGCAAACATTATTTGGAATAAATACAAATTACTTTTGTTTCAAGCATTATGCAGTAGAATGAAATTTTGAGTTGCAATGAGAGACGTCACCTAAAAAAGCTACCAGTATATTTAAATAGCTCACTTATTATTTCAGTTAGGAGCGCATTACATATAATATAATGGATGATAGGACAAGTAACTTCCAAACGACGAATCATATCTATAAAACCAATGCAAGTAAATTATATGGTGCTTACTGAACTTGCAAATAACTTACACTGGCACATCTGTGCAACTTACAAGTTTTGTCATGTCTACAAAATAACGCGTGCTTCATTTTTGGCAGTGATATTAGCTTGTAACATTATAAGATACGACCACGATTTGAATATTCATTTTGCTCTGATAGTTGAGAACCATTAGTATTTTTTTTTAACCCCTTAACGCCCAGGACCGAGCTCAGTTCGGGCATAGTATACTTGTAAAAATGACCAGACCCGAGTCCAGTTCGGGCAACGTGAATTTTCGTATGCAAAAACATAACGTACCCTAATTGAACTCGGACATGTATAATAATTTAAAATTTAAGAAAAAAGTATTATTTATGTCAACTTGATTTATTATAAATTAAATTTTGATTAGTTATTTATAATAAAATATAGGAGTAATAAATAAAGTCGTAATTTGTGAGAACTGATTATAAGAAAATATTTTTCCATCTGTTGGAAATTTGTGTTTTTAACGCATTTGTCCTATATAATAAAAATCAAGGGAAATTAGATCATTTAGAATTTAGATTAGGTCTAATTGAGAAATTGATTGAGGAATCCCATTCTTCAAATGTTAGGAATCGCGAACGACCAAAAAAACCAGGACCTTTGAGACTTTCAGAAAGACATTTCCCCGAATATATTCCCCCCACCGAAAAAAAAGATAATCCCACAAGATTGTGTGCAGTTTGCTGTAATCAAAGAGATGATAAAGGCAAAAAGAAGAGAAAGGAAACCCGAAGTTATTGCTCAGCCTGCAATGTTGGATTGTGTGCTATACCATGCTTCAAAATATACCGCACAGAATTGAATTTTTAGACAAATTTATATTTTTATCAATAAATTTCATATATAACAACTTAATTATATTTCGTCTCAAATGTGGTAAAATAACAATTATCACTCACACAAATAATCAAACATTATTAAAACACATTTATGACATAAAACAAACTTCATAATTAAAACAGATATTATAACAGACACGTAGCAATCCCAATGATCCAGACCGATCGCTCAGCTATAACACACCCATGTACAAAACACACTGTTCTATTATCGCCCAGTTTCTGCTGATCGGTTGATCTTGGTTCTGCTAGTACCAAGGCTGCTGCCTTTGCACTTACGTATTCTGATAAAATTATGATATTCTCCGACACGGCCATCCTGACCTATCGCACGACCCTGTGCGATCTTTATCTGAAAAAACGTACACTACAATAAGTGTCATTAGTTACATTTTATTAAAAACATGTCCAGTGGTGCCCACTTCGGCCATTTCTGACTCATACAATAACTCATTAGTGTAGAAATGAGTTGAAATCTTCCACTGAAGACTCATCTTAACACTGATACTCAATCAATTAGTATCGCACATTCAAATTACTTTTTATATTCTACTTCAAGCGATTTACCAACCTGTATCAGGAATACATCTAGTATGCAACTCTGTTCCTGGCCTTACTGGCACACATCAGGAGCTCATGGGCACCTGCCCCGCCGTCTATTGGTCGGAGGACACACCCCCTGAAAACTACTATTCATAGGTTAACTACATTTTCGGAGGACACACCTCATCATCCAGAGAACCACTGTTCAACTGCGATAACCACTGTTTCGGAGGACACACCTCCTCACCCAGAGAACCACTGTTCACCTGGAATAACCACATTTTCGGAGGACTCACCTCCTCACCCAGAGAACCACTGTTCACCTGGAATAACCACATTTTCGGAGGACACACCTCCTCACCCAGAGAACCACTGTTCACCTGGAATAACCACATTTTCGGAGGACACACCTCCTCACCCAGAGAACCACTGTTCACCTGGGATAACCACAAACACACAAAAATACTTACAAAATTACATCTGGTTCACGTATAAGCCCTCATCATCTTCAGGAGACACGTTTTCCTTACCATGGGGCTCATCCGCTTGTACGTACTCCTCTGAGCCACAGGGCATCGGTCCTGTTTTCGTCAAGGATTTTTATAACTCTCATAGGCCCTCTGTATTTTTGATCTAGCTTGGTCTAATTTCGCTTGCACATATTTCGTAACCCAAATTTTCAATTTGAGTTTCTAGAAACGGTCATTTTCTAAAATTTAGTGAAAAAACCATATTAAACAAGTGCTTGTAGTACATCATTAATTTTGCAAGACAATCGGAAATAATTTTAGTGTAAATCATTACGTCATCCATACACACTATCGCATGTGTGTTTACTAAGCTACCTAAGGCCTTTATTATCGCTCGTTTATAAACAGTCACAACCGTCTTTAAACCAAAATAGTATCAACAAACATTCATATTGACCTTCGGGTGTAATGAAAACTGTTTTCTCAATAGAGTCTTTGTGAACGGGAATTTGATAATACCCGCTTGCCATGTCTAAATTTGTAAAATACGTTGCACATTAAAAATGCGCAATTAATCCTGAAATTATTGGTAATGCATATTTATCAGAAATTGTATTGGAATTTAATTCACAATAATCAACACACATTCGACTAGTTTCATCTTTCGTTTGAACTAAAATCATAGGGCTTGAAAGCGGTGAAATTCTAGGTCTAATAATTTTAGCCTCTAATAAATCTTGAATTTTGTTGCAAACTATTTCTTTTTCACATTCTCTTATTCGGTATGGACATCTTTGTACGGTATTAACACGTGTCACAGGATTATCTTTAATAAAGGAATCTTTAAAATTATGTAACAGTGTAAGTAACTGATTGCATTCGTCACCAACTAATTCAAATATTATCTCATTTTTCCAATCAAGCAAATTTTTGGATTTAGTTATTAAAATGCATATGTTTACAGTTTTCCAGGAAGATTTTACTATTAGTCAAGTGAATATAGTAACCAGAACTTAAAATTTCCCTACTAATCATAATATCCTTGTTTAAATAAATATCAGCCAAAACATGAAATTTAATTTCAAGCAAATATCCATCTATTATTACTTAAGATAAAATCTGTGTTGTACTAACACAGTATCTTTTCCAATACTAACTAAAGAGACTTTATTATGGAATCTTTGAGCGCTAAATTTTAAAGAAACTTACTTTTTAGAGACAGAATACTCTGCTCCAGAGTTGGAAACAAAAGGAAAGATCTCACCATGTTAAAGTTGATCGCTAGGTGACTTAACCGTGCAGGATTCTACTCTTTTGGTTTCACGCTCCTTCCTCAAAACGGCACTGCGGCACAGCTGACACAGCGACCAGGCATGTTACAATTACAGCAACGAACCCCCTAATGACACATCTCGGAACTGGAAGGCCTCTCGGAGCTGGTCTGCCCCCCGGCGAGTCGACAATCACGTTGACGATGCCCAATTTTACCACAGTTGAAACATTTAATTGAAGATGAAGAATTCAATTTCGGTCTCTCGGACTGGCGTTTTTCTTCAGAATCGAATTCGGATAAATGAGCCATTGCTAAGGCTACATTAATTTCTTCTGGATCTGATTTCTGCTAGCGTGTCATGAAAGCTATTAAAAATTGACTAGCATGCACAGAATAAGGCTCATGGTCTTTAGGTTTTCCATGCAATAATTTTATAAGAAAAGCAGAACCGGTATCATTTTGGTCGTATCTTGAGTAAAATAAATCTTAAAATTGTTCCCAAGTCATACCTTCAAATGTTATCTGAGATAGCCATGCAGATGCAGAACATCGCAAAACTTTGCTTAACACGATCATTAAAGCACTACCATTTATTGGATTCTCACATACTCAAAGATCAGTAGTATTGCACCAGGCCTTGGTATTTTGGCCCACTTTTTCTGATTCACATACAGGTAAATTTATTGGCTTCCTAGTAGAAGGTTGACTTATCTTTTGCACAAGTTCCATCCGAATTTCTCTCCATTGTTCATGGCTTTGGATGCAAATCCCACTTCTGATTTCGTCTCAAATGTGGTAAAATAACAATTATTACTCACACAAATAATCAAACATTATTAAAACACATTTATGACATAAAACAAACTTCATAATTAAAACAGATATTATAACAGACACGTAGCAATCCCAATGATCCAGACCGATCGCTCAGCTATAACACACCCATGTACAAAACACACTGTTCTATTATCGCCCAGTTTCTGCTGATCGGTTGATCTTGGTTCTGCTAGTACCAAGGCTGCTGCCTTTGCACTTACGTATTCTGATAAAATTATGATATTCTCCGACATATATATAAATAATAAATTAGTTTAATAATTTAATAAAAAAAATATTTTTTTTTACCTCTTTTCTAAAAAAAAAAAACAGCGTTAAGGGGTTAACAAACATATAATGGAGGCTATATTTCACGAGGATAAAGTTTTTCACCCGAGTGATATTTAGCTTTATACGCGAGTCAAATAATACAACATTTTATCTACAACTATATAGTTTTATTATTAGAAATTACTGTTTTTCTTTAACTTAAAAACACAAATTCAGAGTTTTAAATGGTTTGTTTAAATTGTTTAACTTCAGAACCTACGTCATCAAAATGGTTGCCGAACTATCAGCTGATTGTATTATACAACAATGTTTAAATTACTATTATTTATTGTTTTATTTATTCTAACTTATGGATAATGTTCTAGTTATAAAGATGGGCTGTGTGAGCCAGTGGCGTACCCATTTGGGGGGGGGGAGACAAAATTATTTAAATTATGAATGTTCTTACTTACTAAATATCTATTTTTAAACACGTATATTTACCTAAGACCATGGTGATAATAAAAATAAATGATTTCCCTCATTCTTAGTGGGGGGAACCCCCCCTGGTTGCGCCACTGGTGTGAGTCATCATTGCTGAGCGCCAAACATTTTAGCTAATTTACTGACTTACTAAATAAAAGCTTGCATTGTAAAAAAACTGTAATTTTCAGAATCAAATAAGTGTTTCTACTTATATTTACAAAATAAGGTTAGGTTATGTTAGGGTTATGGTATGATCTTTTTAAATTGCTTATTACCCCTTCCCCCAATAATTACCAATATCTTCATTGAATATTAATTACTATATATCTACCATTTTAAATGAAATGTCTACTTCGGGATATGATTATTAAATTAGTTAAACTTTATCACAGCAGTGAGCGCTTTATTCAGATCACGTTACTTCTAAGTCATATCCTCGTTAAATCATTGTCACTATCAGTGTTACTTCAACGACTATTCGGGATTACAGTAAATATGTAAGTAACAAAAAACTAATAAGATACGGGAATCTCAGAGAGTTAAAAATAAAATTCATTTTATGTCCCAAATTATCACGTTTTTTCATGTAATTCCTTTATTGATTGTGTTATATTAATTTCGATTTTGATCAATATGTTTACTTTAAAAAAATGTAAACAAAATATGAAATACTATTTGTTTTTATAGCCCGTTCTATAAATAGCCAAGTTTAATTCAGTAACTGTTTAACGCCTACAGCGTTTCCCAAAATAGATGGAGTAAAACTATTTCTGGAGTGTAATAGTTAGAGATATGCATGCTCATCTGTTTGTTGACATAAACATATGCGGATAGCTACGTACCGCACATTCGCCACAACTGCTGATGCTGTATGATCTCTCTGTAGATTATAGATCTAGTTATTGTTGACTAACATTGATTGTGCCGCCACAATTCATGTGTATTAGGATTAGTTTGCATAAATATAAAGAGATTTAGTCGATGTTTGCATATATTTAATCAAATGAACATAAAACCGTTTATCTTATGTATAAATTAGTTCATTTGTGTGTATGTACTAGGAATGACGAAAATTCAAAGATTTTGGTATTTACTACTCGATACAGTTACCTGGTTTTTACCCACCCCCAATTACCCGCTACCCGTTAGTCCCCCCCCAATTACCCGCAATACGTTTGTTACCCCCTGCCCCTAATTACTCGCTACCCGCTTTTCATTAATTACACGTTAAGTGTTAAATATCCAGTACCCGTTAACTAACTGCTACTTGTTAATTACTTATTACTAGAGTCCGGCAAAAATATGCAACGGTACTTTAGTTAGGTGTTTAATCGATAAAAAGCGGCACATGTGTTATCTGTAGAAATAAAATGTAATTATATATATATTTGTAATGTGCCCTGCTGACAAATAGTGTAGCGTATTAAAATTTAATATCTTATCAAAATCTGACCAATGGCGGAATCTGAGTGACCGGAATTACCTATCTCGGACATAATCCCAAAATAATGATGTGTCGTTATTAAGATAAGAATTCATTGCGGTACAAGTGTTTTATTCTTTTGTTTTTTGCTGGTTTTTTGTTAAAATAAAGTTTAAAATAGCACGCCTATGGCAAAAGTACCGTTGCATATTTTTGCCTGTCTCTTCTTATTTCATATCAGTTTTCCTTGATTATACGAATAAGCATACGTAATTCTTACTACTACGTAACTGAGAAGAGTTATAGGTCAGTCGTTTAATCAATGCAGTTGGGCATTTTGCGACATAACTTCAATGACAAACTTAGTGGTGAAACAATTACTTTTTTTTTTTTTTGCATGTGAATTAGAAACTAATATTGCTCTTCACTCTTTTATTTTACTAAAACATACTTTTTGAAGTCATATTTAGTTTGTGTTCGATAGTCATTTTGAAGATTTACAAATTTTAAAAGTGTTTATATAATATAGGGACATTTGTATTGGTATTGCTAAAGAAACCGATGTTTACATTTGACATTTTATAATACGCTCTGATGTGTTTTGATACTTGTGTGATATTTAGTTTGTTGTTTATTTAGCAGTTTTGTGTTTAGTTATATATTTTCTTATTATATATTTTATAGATTTCCATTTGATATTCAGACCAATTCTGTAACTCAGTTACTACGATCATTGTAACAAAATTTGTCCCTATGAGCAAGGTCAGTTACTATCATGAATGAAAGTCATTGTACTTTTTATAATATTTTATCTTGTAGTAACGTTACTACACAGTAAATTTTTACAGAATTGATCTGATAGTGTGTAGTGCATAGCTTTTTAGGTTAAATTCAACGTATTTCTATTTTCTTTTCTTTGATCATATTTTTGGATCACATCAGCCTTTTTAGGACTACTTAGCCTATTAGTATAGTTTATTTGTTTCTATTCTGTTCTTATTCTTATATTTTCATTTTATTAGGATACAAGTAACAGCGTACGAATTTTACATTCGTTTAATGGATGCTATGTAGACGTACTAAACATGACGTCACAAAAACATGTGACGTTTCCTGTGACGCAATTGCACTGATTCGCCGACTACCCTATAAACAAAATACTTATAGATAAACAGTAGTGGACTGGGCCGGCTGGACAACGGGAGAATTCCTGGCAAGCCGACATTCAGAAAATCACTTGAGAACAGGTGGGGTAAAATTCAGAAAATCTATTGAAAACGAGGGTTTGGAAATTCAAAAATTCATTTAACCAACCGACCGAAATATTGCAAAATTGAAGGAAAATTATTTACAAACACGATTGAATTGGAACTTTTTAAGGCGTAAATCAGCATTTCTTAAATTGTGTTTCGCGGCCCAGTGTGTTTCTTACTTTTCTTGGTGGACCCAAAGTGTTTTTATTAGTCTGAAGTACCTTTATATGTAAAGTGGGATATGAAAAATAGTGGGCCGCTGAATTATATAAATTATATATATCAAGGTGGGGCCTTCAGAAAAGTTTGATAAACACTGCTGTAAAATATAGCATGCTAATTCGTTTATGGAATTATGTTAAGTTCACTCACTGACCGAAAGTTACTATGTAACGTAAATAATAACTGAAGTGTTTTAATTTTAGTTATACATGTTACAATAGAAACGATAATCCTCTTATATTTTCGCATGGAATTACTTCTGGTCGCATTATGGAACTGCACATTATTACATTGTCGCATTTGATTCTGAGATATTAGAAAACCTTTATAAAAATAGTTTAATTTTTTGTTGAACATCATCCACATTCTTTGAAAATCTTGTGGTTCAACGCATCTTTCAACTATTGTATCTTTTCCGTCGCAGAGGTTGATGATACGGGTCAGCAGATCTTTTCACGAAAGTTTTTTTTTACTTTATTGAAGAAAGATCTGAGAAAAGGTTACACCAGTAAACTACAAACTTGTGGAAAAAGAATAACAAAAAATAGCGAGATGAACACTTAGTTGAACAATTTAACAGTGAATATGATATTTTGCAAATATGTACTAGGATAACTCTGTTTAAAAGTACTTCATTTGGAATATATAGACACTATAGGTAAATTATGCTATCCAGTGCTATTTATATGCTTATCTTTATATTAAAATTTCCTGCATGACTTCAAGAACCTACATATTAAATATAGCAAAATAATTTATTAAATACAGTCACCGACAAAAGTATCCGATCATTTTTCAGTTAAACAATATATATATATATATACAGAGTGATTATTTAATGGCGAGACGACGTCACCGAATTTTACGTGCCTCCTAGCAGAAATACTGGTTAATACTATGACTATAATAACCTTGAAGAAATATAATAACCTTGATGCGCATGCGCGCATAATCGCCTGCTACGATGTGTCTGAAACGGCAAATTATTAAAACTTCCAGTGACATCGTCTCGCCATTAAATAATCACTCCGTATATAATATATATATATATATATATATATATATATATATATATATATACTGTTTTTTCTGGAATAGAAATATGTTAGATTATGAGTTAGAGTTAGATTACAATTTACATATAATGCTTAAGTTACGAATCAATAGAGAGTGTTGCTTCCTCGAATAATAGCTTGTATTCGAGAAGGCATGCTTAAAATGATATTGCATACTGCATCTTGGGGAATATTCTCCCACTCTTCTACAAGTGCGTGTCTAAGTACCTGTAGGACCTACAGTTGCCTGGATGATGCAATTGGTCTGGTCATTTTCACTCAATCATATTTCAGACATGTTCAATTGGATTCAAGACAATTGAACTTCATTGAACTTCGAACAAGCAGCTCCATTCGAGCAGCGATAACTTGATCCAGATACTGGGTCATTACGTTGTCAATGTGTGGCTGCGCATTATCTTGCATGAGAAAGAATTCATTGCCCATCCCATAGGGTGTGGGATGGGCATTAGATTTAAGATCATGTCTTACGTATCTGTTCATTGTCACGTTGTTCTTGTCAAAGACAGCCAGTTCGGAACGCATACGCTTATTATTCTGACACTGATCAGGTTCAGTAATGAACCCCTGCCAAATGTTTCGTTAGGCATTGTAATTTATGAAGCATACTAATCTGTTGCTCTTCTGTACACTCTTTGGCGTGCATCTGGCGATCTTAGAGACAACCTGGACTCGTCAGTGAAAAAAATATTTTATTGCATCATGTCTTACTTCACGAGCACATGTTGTCTTGCTGCGCGGTAAGTTGGGAAAAATATTTAGCTGCTTATAGATTTTCTGGCAATAAATCCCAATACCCTCAACCTCCTTCATATAGTTCTTTTAATAATTATCACAAGACACATCTCTGCTAGCGAAACCTGAAGCTCTAGTGCCGTTAACGTTTGATTCCGCAGGAACTGTAATTGCGCAAGTCGATCGTCCAGTGCCGATGTGGATCTTGGACGGCCTTGATGGGTTTTCTATTATATTTGTCTGGTTTTTCAGTATCTTCTAGTAACTTTAAACATTGTTTTTTGGGAAATTCCTACATTTCTTGCCACTTGTCGGTAACTTCTGCCCGTTTCTAGAAAAGTTGCAATTCTCGCGGATTCTTTAACCGTTAATTTTCGGTTTCGTAGCATATTTCATTTGCAAAACAATAAATTAATAACCGAGAGTAAAAATGTATCAGAATATACCACCCAATCCAGCTTGGAACTATTTTTTCTATTCGCCTTTTCCTCGTGCCTCATGCAAAACGCATAAAAATGCATAAAATCTCGCAAATATGTACAGTTTGGACCTTTTTGTTGTTGCTATGAAGAACTACAAGTTTCCTGCTCTGCAGATACAAAATAGGACAGAAGAAACTTAATTAAATTGAAACATTATTCTAAAAAAAAAAAGATTTATTGGATACTTTTGTCGGTGAAGATATAAAAAAATATGATATTAATAGAAAATGTTTGTCCTTTAAGTTATGAGTTGCAGTCACTTGATTGCTATCAGTTGATCAAGAGACTATTTAAAATTGACTACAAAAAAAAAAAACAATCAATAATATTTATAAACAAAAATAACGTTGGTTAACATTTGTTCAACATCTACCTTAGTACAAACATATTTCTAGAAATATGTGTACTCGTTATATGTATGTTTGTAGTGTCTCTAGAGACACAAGTTTTTAGTTTTGTGCACACTTAAACTTGCTGATAAGAAAAAGATAAACGTTTTTTGGCTGGTGCTGAAGATAAAATTTCTGCATTCGTTGAACTACTAGATGCGCCAATGATTCATTGATTGAAACAATGAAGATTCCAACAAAGCTATTGACGATTGTTCGAGGAAGAATACTCTAAATATTTAGTCTCTGTAATTCGAAATAACCTCAACAACCCGGACAAACTTGTCATTCAAGTCAAATTGGATGGTCTTAGAGGTAGAGTTCTTATATGCGGGAAGAAACTGCGCTGTTCTGAAGATATGAAATCGGTATGACATCGTATATATAATCTATTTTGCTGTTAAGCACATCACGACTTCTCTGTAATAAGGATTATTATTTTTGGATTACCAATTACCAATAACAAGGTCGTGTGTAAGAGTCACTAACGCCCCCCAAATATTGAGTTTCAAGGCAATTGAACATCAGTTTTTGACACCAGATAGCGTGGAAACTTAACTGGGTCGCAGGCTCGCCCTCGTTTCGAATTTTTCAACTTTAGGATTTTTCCTCAGATGCCCAGAAAACCCCATGCCAAATTCAACCATGTACTTTATCGGGAAGTATGGAAAAAACTTCTGGAACGACAGAAGATATCCTGAGAGACACATCATGGTTTTTATTACATAGGTCAGGGGTTTCCAAACTACAGTCTGCGGAACAAATCCGGCTCACAAGAAGATATCATCCGAGCCGAAGACATTTTTTTACAAAAAGTTTACTTACATAAAAATAACAATTTAAAATAATCAGAAAATCGCAAAATAAAACATAACTATAACTAAATAATATCAGATTCTTAAAATTAATATATTTATTAATAATATTACCATTATTATTAAGCTTGTATTTAAAATCAAGCGCCAAGAACCCAGCTGATTTCAAGTTCTCCGTCCCGCCATTTATTTAAGAAATTTTGATGTGGCTTCCGAAAAGTTTGGAAACCCCTGATATAAATAATCATCAAGTTCTTAAATATATGTATTAAAAATTTACGCTTTTTAAAACAGTGGTCCTTCCGTATCTAATATTTTTAAAGATGTCGGATTAAGATTACGGATAATGTCTTATTCATGTGTTAAATTTACCATTTTATGCCTTTGCTTAAATTGCGTTATTTAAAAATAAACATTGTCATCAAATTAAAAATTATGTTTAAGTACTGAACTTCAATGCTTTTACAACATCATTATATTTTTTTCCGTATTTAGCAATTAACTAAAATCGCATTTGTACCAAATTCGAAGTAATTTGTGTGACATTAAGCATTTACCTGTTGTTTTGATGGTTATGTGTATCACCGGATGGTACCAAGGTTAATAATTTTATATTATTACAACTTGTGTCAACAGCGAAAAAGTTTAGATGAGAGAGCATCAATTTGAAAATTAATAATACCTCTCTCTGCAGTATAAAGAAGAGTCATGCAATATATTTTACCATGAAAGCTTGACACGTAGAAAATTAGTTTCCTGTGATTCATATCTACATATTAAGGTTCAAGTTTACACGGTTTTTGGATTCATATTTGATTTGATAAACTCTTTATTGAAAAGTATCAAAAATTATGTTAAGCATTATTTCAACCAAAAGTTGTGTCAGGTTATATACGCTTTCAACTTAAAATACTTGACTATTTGACGTTTTTAATGACTTCTTATTGTATGCAGTCTCTTTTTGAACTTTGGCAATCATAGATATTGTGTATTTTGTATAGCAGATCATATAAATGAATACTTTAAAGTTTTTCTACGATTGACGATTTTTTAGCCTAGGGTTTTCCCTGAGTGATGGATAAGTGATTAGATAAGTTGTTCCAGCTCATATATATGTTATTCCAATCAGTAATTGTCCAGATACTCGAATTTTCGCTTCTTGATCATGCCAGGCAGTTCTTGACGTTTTCCCACTCTTATTAACCCTTATATTGATACCCTAGAAAACCTTGTACTCACTCATATGTTTGTCAGTCTTTTCTATAGAAGTTGTTTATTACATACTTTATTTAAATCATTACTTAATATGACAAATATTTATAATCATGTGGGGGCTTCATTTTAAATATGATTAAAAAGTCACGGTTGGCTAATTGATTTTTAAATATTTCATTGTACTTCATGGTACTTACCTTGAAAGGCTTTCCACATAGTTTGTTTCCAAAATCGTGAGCGGTTCGAGTCTGTAAATTCCTTAAAATGCGACAGCTGGTTGCTATGATTTATTATGACTTAGGAGTAAGGATGTTGTGGATTAAAATCTGTATTTTACTTAACCTACGTTTAATGATAGTTAAAAGAAAAATTTAAAGGTACATCCTTACACCAAACTTAAGGAAACAATTAAGGACGGTTGCAAATAATCCCATGAGAGACACAAATCAACAACCTCACAAATATCTTAACACCTCATAAAAATCTTTAAGTACCTTACATGCTCACAGGATTTAAGACCGTTTCCGAGGTTCGGTTAACAATAATAATGAAAATTAAATTATGTAGTCAATTCTTGGGATATTAGGTCAATAAGTAAAACACTTAGATATTCATATATTTGAATAGACCGGTTTCGACAATTTACTTTACTTTTAGTTAATTTAAATTGTCGAAACCGGTCTATTCAAATATATGAATATCTAAGTGTTTTACTTATTGACCTAATATCCCAAGAATTGACTACATAATTTAACTTACTCCAAGGTCGAAAATAAATACCAGAAGATTTTACAATAATGAAAATGTTCACGATTAATCTCAGACTGATTTAGTCTAGCCACTACCATGATACCGAGTTTCTTATAAAAACGTTTGGGTGGTTCGTCCGACTACTATGGCGTCCAACTGTCGTCCAATACTAACCCTCTTCAGAGGTTTAAACCCAACTCTCTGAAGGTTTACCCATGAAAAATTTTTATCTCTCACAAGATTTTCTTGCTCTCTTTTCTTAAGACTAACAATTTGAATCTGAACCTCTTTCTGGTCTTTGAAAAAATACGCATACTTGTACCCCCAAAATTTATGAAATCAAATAATTAATTTTGACTTTAATTAAGTACATCACTGAAAATATATGGCCATATATCAACATTCGGCCATGTACTTGAAATTAACGGTGAAATTATTTAAAAAAAATCATATAATATAGGATCATAAATTAATAAAATAGATTAGTTTTTATAATTTGGATATTTTTACCTAATTGAATAATTTTATTTTAAATAATAATGAATTTTTATTCCTGGAAATTACTGCTCCTACAATCAATATTTAAGTTAGGTATTCTAGTAATTGCCTAGTAATTTAAAATTTATTTAACTACAAACTCAGTCTTATATGCACAGGAAGGCCAGAAGGTCTCTTTTAAAAATAACATGTTTTTTACTAGTATCGTTTTTATTATCTTTTTTGAACAAAATACTTTTTAAAGATATATGTTTTAAAGATTATTACTAACTTACTTAGAATTGACGTACCACCATTGTAGTGTTTTACGGTACGAACACGTCAAAAGATTGTTTTTGGCACTGATTTATTGGCGCCTATAAGCGTTTGTTTGCGGCGCTTTTTGATACCTAGTAGTGCACACGCTTGATGTGCACGCCGGTTAGTAGCTATGGCTTGATATAATAGGTAAAAGCTCCAGGGTTGGATTGGCCCGGCGGGATACCGGGAATTTCCCGGTGGCCCTAAGGGTCAATTGGCCCGAAAATCAAAATGATAAAAACTACTCGCTTTTACTATATTTTAATGAAAATAAGTGAGAAATATTTTATTATATGACAAAAAATTAGATATTTTAAATCAAAAATAAATTTCAAGAGAGTACATTGATAGGTAATTGAATTTTTGACACAATTGTTTTTACAATTTGACGTTTATTTTTTAGGCTAGATCATAATTACCAGCACAATAATTTATTTATAATATGTAATTTCATACATAAAGTCTGTTCCAAACGGTTAGGCGGAACTAGATTTTGCAATCTAGTTACTTTCATCGTTTAAATCGTGCTTCTCGGCCGTTTTGTTTAAGCTTTGTAAATCATACTTGCAACAAATATTTTTTGGTTAAGGTTAATATCATTTTAAAATGTCATTTTCTTTATATTTTGATTTTTTGTATCATTCTTAATACAAATATCCCATTTATTTATTTTTTTGTCATTAAAATATGAAAGAAAAATAATTTAATTTTGACATATGTCATTCGTTTCCATGGTTTCATTGTTGGAATTTTAAATTTTGACATTCCAACGTGAAAAATGAAATAACCCAAGCAAGGTTCCTTTTCGTGACAACCTAAAAGAACGAAATTCCCATTTAGTTCCGCCTAACCGTTTAAAACAGACTGTAATTAGAATTGCAAATTCCCTGTGAACAATTTATCAAAAAATTTCTCAAATAAAAGTTGTTAGTTATTGCTTTTATAGCAACTTTTGTTAAATACATTTTTTCGAAATATTTTTCTGTTAAATATTCGCAAAAATCTAAAAATCGACACGAGTAAACTCCCATTTCTAGTCAACCGATTTTTACCAAAAGTTTGAAACAGACTGTAATTATTATATTTATTATTTAATATAAAAAAAAAATTTTTTTTCAACCTCTACAACTTTGACATTTCATTTTTAGGTTAGTGAGAAACGGTAAGTATGCACTAATTTTTGAGTTGTCTCATCAAATACCTATTTTCTTTGATGAATCAAATTCTGCTATAGATCCAATATCAATTGAATATGCGATACATTTTATTAAGGGAATTTTCAAATGGATAGGTTAGATGCCGAAAAGGTTAGGTATTTTATTTTCATTCGTATTCAAATATTTTATTTCTGTGTCTGTGCATGCATTTACAGAATTTATGCTTTCACTGTAACATATATATATATATATATATATATATATATATATATATATATATATATATATATATATATATATATATATATATAACGTATATTCGAATTATCGACCGATCAGCCTACTATCTCCCTTCGCCAAAATATTTGAAATTATAGTAAATTATAAAGTTAATAGTTTCATCCATAAATACTCCCTATCTTCTCCCACACAACATGGTTTTACCAAACAAAAAAGTATAGATACAGCTTTGTTCGTCTTCCTAGATAAGATATATAAAACGGTTGATACCGGAGACATGGCAATAGGAGTTTTTATCGATCTCTCAAAAGCTTTCGACTGTGTAGACCACCAAATCCTGCTGGCCAAGCTGGAAAGGTATGGTTTTAGAGGAAAAGCTCGAGACTGGTTCAAATCGTATCTGTCGGGAAGAACACAGGCGGTGAAAATTCAAGTAAACAATAAATTATCACTATCGGAGGTCCAAGTAACAGATGTGGGAATTCCTCAAGGCTCGATAACAGGACCGTCTTTGTTTAATTTATACACAAATGATCTTCCTAATTGCCTAGCTAATCTTCCATTTGAGGTGGACCTGATGTCATATGCCGATGACAATAATTTCTTAATAAAAATTAAAAAATGCGACAATATCAACAACGAAATTGAACTAATTTATAAAACAATTCTCACGTGGACAGAAAAAAATAATTTAACAATTAATAATTCAAAATCAGCTGTAACTATTTTCAAAACTGATAGATCTAAAACCGACGTACAACCAATTCAATTAATATCCGAAGTCAGTACTATCAAAATCCTAGGCCTACATATCAATGCCCACCTCAAATGGACGGAACATATAAACGAACTGTGTAAGAAACTAAATAAAACAATCTATGGAATGAGGGTGATGGCCCTCAAATGCAGTAATTCCGTCCTTAAAAATTTATATACAGCTAATTTTCATTCCTTATTGAAATATGGAATAATGCACTGGGGAAAATCACCCGAACTCCAGAGAGTTTTCGTTACACAAAAGCGAGCTCTTAGAATTCTCGCAAATTTGAGAAATAGAGACTCATGTCGCTCTGCGTTTAAAGATTTTGGAATTCTCACTGTTCCTGGCATTTATATTTTTGAATTATTAATTTTCACTTTTAAAAACATTCAACTTTTTAAGACCAATTATCCAGTTCACACCCATAATACAAGGCATAAGGCTGACATCTTAAGGATGGACAAAATAAATCTCGCTCTGTCAGAAAAAGGTGCCAGGTACAATGCCTGTAAATTTTACAATCAGTTGCCTTCTTCTATTAAAGAAGTAAATAATATTAACGTTTTCAAAAAAGAAATTAAAACACTTCTCCTCTCGAAAAATATATACAATCTGGAAGAATTTTTCCTCGAGAACAGTTAGTCTTCCAAAAACTTTACTGGAATTATGATTATTATTATTATTATTTATTTTTATGCTATTTTGTTCATCTTATGCTATTAGACTTTATCTTATTATTACAAATATATATACTTGTGTGTGTAGTATTATCAGAACTTGTATTATCTTGACGTTGCATGTACAAATTTCTTGTTACTTGTGAAATAAACATTATTATTATTATTATTATTATATATATATATATATATATATATATATATATATATATATATATATATATATATATATATATATGAAGTATATATATGAAGGAAGTCGGGCCACTATATATATATATAGTGGCCCGACTTCCTCCAGATTTCCCGGTACACATTTTAATCCCAGTCCAACCCTGAAAAGCTCGCATTCAGGTGCATATTTTCAACACGGAATTACTAACATAATATAAAATGGTACAAAATACTCTATATTATTAAAAAATACAACAAAGAATGTATTTTCTTTTTCTTAAATACTGCATTATTTGTTATACAGTATATTAAAATTTTATTGAAACAAATAAATGTAGTGCGATATCAAGTGGATATGCGTTGGGGGGCTGGGGGGTAGTGGGGGTACTCACTGGCTTGAGCTCCTTCCGAAAAATTGTTTTAAGTAATTTTAAGGTATTTTTATTGTGATTGAATTTGAGCTCCCCCAACAAAAAATGTTGGCTTCTAAGCCCCCCTAATAAAAATTTAGGCTTCTGAGCCGCCCCAAGAAAAAACCTGGGTTCTCGCCTGGTAACGTTATTAAACTAGAAGCCGTCTTTTATTTTCCGATCTTTTTAGTACTAAAAAGATAATGCCAACTTTGTTACAAAAGAGTTTTCATATAATGGACAATGTTGGAGCTCTTTATATGCCATAAAACTTACATTTGTTATTAGTTTCAAGTGCAATATTACGATTACACTATAACAGTATATTGATGCAGTAAAAGTTGAATTTATTCCACGATTGTTTCCTTTCGGTTTAATTAGAAGTATAAGATTCTTTCCATAAATTAAATCCCTTTGGCAATAACAATATTTTCTATCTATTTCTAACTAGCTATCTACTAACATAATAAATGATAAAGGCCACTTCAGCGGACATGTTTTTTGAAATCGGTTGCATTTAAGTTTTATTTAAGTACAATTAATTTTTCTAGTACAGATCATCTCCAACTCTTGTTGAACTCTTGTTTGGTTGTAACTACGGTTTCGAGATGTCCGGATTTCAGCGAGAATGTCCCGACTAAGAAACAACAATCCCGACTCTGATATATAGTCTGAAATTCCCGGTTTGCACAGGAATTAGAAAATCGAACTAAATAAATACTTTATTATTGTTAGAAATTGGAAATAAAAACACTTGGTGTGAGTTAAAGTGAACATATTTTTTAGTTCAAAATTCGGGATGGGAGCTTATAGACGGGAGGGGGGGGGGGGAATTATTCAAATATAATCGAAAGTTTTTGAGTAGGTCTTTTGTGTTTTGAATCATTTGATAAAAATCCGCACAGTTTTTTTCATAATTTACTTTAATCAGTAATACTGTTTTTGATGTGTCTACATCAGGGCTTCTTAAAGTGGTGGGCCGCAGCCCCCTAGGGGGCCGTTGCCTTCCCACAGGGGAGCCGCGAATATAATACTTGTTATTTGTTTTATTATTTAAAAGAGATAAGTAGCTATAACTTTATTGCTACATAAATATTATTCTTCATTGTACATAGATTATTGAATGATCTGAGCATAAAAAATATATGTATATTTGAAAAAATATTTATTTTAACCAACCTGGATTCGAATAAAAGTTAGGGGGGCCATGGGTTATCGATTTGAGTTGCAGGAGAGCCGCGACATCAAAAAGTTTAAGAAGCACTGGTCTAAATGAAGTTGAGTCTTGTCACTTGTCCAAAAGCTGTTCATCAAAGAAAATACCCTTTAGGTATTATATACCTAAAGGGTATTATATATATATATATATATATATATGTATCTTTTAGGTGAAGCTGTGTAAAAATAATGTTAGGTGAAATATTTTTTTTTAGTTAAAAATAAATATTGAAAATAAGTACTTTTTCTAAAATTCGGGAAAATACGGAACAAAAAACCCGAGTTCGGGACAAATTATGCCTTTGAAAAAATTCAGGACGCAAGGCGGAAATTCGGGACTCTCCCAGCCAATTCGGGACGTATGGTCACCTTATGTAAGTTCCACCTAATATATTGAGCCATTCTCAAAAGAACACTGGGTATTTGAAAATGGTCTAACAATATAGTAAGCGGAACTTATACCAAGTGTTTTTATTTCACTTTCCTAATTAAATTTAACTACACACGTATTGTTTATCAAAACTGAATTATTTTGGCGATCTTTTTGTGAATCTTGGTAGATTTAAGATGGTGGCAAAAATAACACATCAAATAAGAAGGCTATAAATAATATTCATGAAAGAGTAAAATAACTACGGACATAACTGAGAAATGATCCTGTCTATGAATATATCTCTTATTACCACAACTCAAAATTTGGAGTTTTGGAGTTATTGGCATAGAAAGAATCGCTTTGATGTGCAGTTTTAACTGGTAAATTTAGTTGGCATAAAGCTACGTTCACAGCTTTTAAATTAGCCGACTATATGCTGTGACTTGTGCACTGTTGATTTTCACTACAAGTTTGCCATATATTAACGCGAGCGACCGTTCACAGCTCTAAATTTAATGCATGATGCTTTGTCGATTGTAGTTTTATTCCATCGTAGTTGGTTTGAAGAAATAAAGATGTCACTACATTCTTTACGCATTAATTTTCAGAGCTGTAAACGCTTTCGTTAAACGTTTAATCTATTTATTAATTTTATCTACAATACATAGTCTATAATCGACTAATTTAAGAGCTGTGAATTCAGCTTAATTTGTCACTACAGCGCTAGTTGTGTCATCGTTGCACTCATTTCCAAAATGACAGTTAAACTTGATAAGACTTGTTTGTACTAACCTGAGGTCGTAAATTACGAATATTTTATCAAAATGTCTAAAAGTTTCAATTTTGGTGGAAACTATTTTCGACATGTTGTGACATAGTGAGATAAACTATGTAAGATATAGGTAATCCACGATATCAGGGGAATTTCGTCACAAAATTGGTAGAAAACCTTTAAAATGAAGTATTTCTAAATAGCAAACATTTTCATTCAATTAATACATATATTTATATGTTTTTGTTAATATTATATAGAATAAACATCTATATTAATAAAAAGAAACAATTATGATTTTATTTATCAAGAGAAATGACTAATTTTAATTATTAAGTAAAAATTAAGATTTTTATTTTGCTGCTATGCGGGTCTATTCTCTAAGCATGATGTTAAAATCTTAGCGTCAGAAACTGACGTTAATTTTTTTAATACCATTTTTAACCTAAATGCTATTCGCTAAACATATATGTGTTAATATTATAGCGCGGCGGCGTTAAAATAGCCAGTTAACGTTCTACAATAAGCGCCTACCGAGACGGTGGCTTTAAAAGTTAACGCTAGTGTTTAGTGAATTCTTTACAGTAGAGATAATAATGACGCTTCATAATTTTTGTTATACAAGTAACCCAGACGCAAGTTCAAGTAATTGTATAAGTAGAAAGGAGGTAAATGGAGTATTGGAGAGCAGTTTTGGTTTTTGTTGAGACACAGAACTTAAAATTTTAATCCTCTGAAAGCTACAAAACTTCACTTATGCCTCCGCCGTGTTTCAAAATATCTCAGTACATTTTAATGGTGTATTATTTGAAGAAACAATTGATGAGATTGATAATGACGATCATAACAGTGTTATTCCAGGGTAGAAATAGCGTAATAAATCAAATTTAATAATTAATATCACCGAACACCTTTTTAAAAATAGAAGGAACATATAATTCACATATTATTAAAAAATTAGATAAACTATTATAATACAATGTAGTATATAAATTGACTAAATAAAAGTTGAATAAAGTTATATTTTTATTTAATGCACTGTGGAAACCAGTTATAATGAGTATTACCGGACCAAACATTTCTGTTCCATTTTTAAAATAAATTTCGCCATTGAATATTTAATTCAACACCGAAATATTAGGTTAAGATTCTCTTGGCATTTGACTAAATAAATACTCCTGTTAAAATTCAACGTAACAGCGCATGCGCGTGTAGTTAATATTAGCCTCTCTACAGGGTGAGTTAGCGTCTCGCGTTAACAAATATTGTATTAACGCTTACCTTAACAAATGCTCCTACAGAATAGCATTTTTGAATAATGGCGTTAGACATGGAGTTAAAATAAAAATATTAACCTGACGCTAATTTTAACGCATTTCTTACAGAATACACCCAGGAATATTTAATTGTATGTGTCAAATTGACTTGCGATATTCTTTATTCTTAAAGCTTTGGATTTTGTGTTTATATCTAAACTTGTAACAGAGCCTGTGAACTTAAATACATACTTGATATTAAGTAAGTGGCAGTGTGTTTTATTTACAAAAAATAAACTTTCGCATGTAAACGTACTTGTAAGTGACGTCATTGTTTTACTAACTTTTATTGATGAAATAATTCCTCTGATATTGTGGATAACCTATATTAATATTTGTATTAATTTCTTTTCACTAATTTAAGAATATCGTGACATTATGTAGTGCTTGATGTCGACGCTTGATGTCCCCATTAAATTGTTTATATATTAAAATTAGTTTAATAAAACCCAAATATGTGTTTATTGTTTTATCAATGTCTTAATGATGTCTTTTTACGATGTATCTAATAATTATTTCTTCTTCATTCTAGGTAAGCGGCCGTTCATTCTCATTTTCACCATGGAAAGAATGTAAGTTATATTATTCATCCATCAGCAACAGATTTAACAATTGCAATTTATTTTAGATCTAAAAAAGTTATGAATTACCTTGTCAGACTTAGTGCTGAAATATATGTATGAAAATCCATATAAGCAAAACAGCTAAAACTGACAGAAGCTATTTGTTTCAAAATACATCTATCAACATCACATTTTTCATTAATTCCCATGTTCCTTATTCTCTTGCGTTCTTACTTCTACGTTTTCATACGTATCTATCGATTTTTTGTTACCATTTAGATACTTGTTTTAGATAACACTTTCATACTTTGAACTTTAAAAATCGCGTGCCTCGACATATTTTTCGCGACAATTTTTGACCTTCTACTTGCAAAATATTCGCGAATAATTATAGATTACCTATATTGAATATTGCATTAATATGGATAGCTTCAACGCGGATTATATGTATCAAAAGGTCTGGGAATAAACACGCAAATATAAAATAAATATAGTAATTAATATTCGGGTATAAATTTCTGCAAAATTCTATTTTTTATGATTTCTTATTATAAATAATTCTGAATATATTAAACTTAAGAACTTTGATCAAAAAATATTTGGAGTAGCGTTATAAAACTATACTTAGTATTAATAGTCATTTAAATACCAATCCGTCACTTTATCAAACTGAGGAAACAGCGAGGATAGCATAAAATGTATGCTACCTTCGTTGTTCATATCCATATCCATAAATAAATGACATGATAAAATAGGTCAAGGAAATCGTGCTTTCAAGCAATTAAACCAGGTATCGTCAGTAGCGGGGGGACCCGGGCCCTCCTAAAAATTGCTCTGTACCCCAGAAATGCTTGAAGAAAAATGTGTGCGCAAGTGAGGACTTTTTTTTTAGGCCATCACTTTTATTTTCACCTGTCCATAAATAATGATGCCCTCCTCTCAAATATTTCCTCCCCCCCAGATTTTACTCAAATATTTCCTGGTCCCCTCCATATTTTAAGAGCTAGCGCCGCCCTGGGTATTGTGGAACAACAATACATAATACCACTGTTCGAAAGCATCTAAATCTATGGTTCAGAACTTCAGAGTTCTCAAAGAAAAATAAATCACGATTTCAATCTAGAGCAGTGTTTCTCAACCCAAAATGCACCACGGACCAGTATAATATATAATTTTCTAACGCGGACCACCAATAATAATTGTTGGTTCATTTTTTGCAAGAAAACAAATATATTTAATGTGCTACTAAATACATTTATTTTGTTTGTAGATAATCACAGAAAGTTTACAGAAAATAAACAAAATATAAATTATTTACATAAAAAATATCCATAAAAATTAAAAAAACTGCAAAAAACACATATAAAAACTTTCGCGGACCACTAAAATTTTTGTGAGGACCACCTGTTGAGAAACACTGATCTAGAGCATATTCCCAATGAGATCATCAAAGTATCATAGACACAACAGAGAACAAATTACTTTTGTGGGGCACACTCCACCGTGCGCAAGATAATCGATGGCCCTAGAAGATCTAGGATTGAATTCCTGAGCGCAGTAAAAGGCCAACGTCATGAAAGCTTAGGATGTATGGCGATGACACCGCAGTAAAAGAATAAAATTATTCCTTACTGTGTTAATGAAAGTACTTAATGAAAGTACGTCTACCAACCCGCAATACAAGCAGCGCACGGCTGCAAATGCCGCCAGCATTCTCGACGAACAATATTTATACGTGTACTGCCTTCAGGCTTTGACGTCATCATCGCATATCTGTCTTAGCGCACGCGTAGTAGCAATGTGCAAGCTGATACGAATATAAACAAAACGAAACCTGTTCAGTTCTTGTTTGCATCGGCATTTATTTTTAAGTACATAATTAATTTAATACAGAAGTACGAAGAACAGTACAGTTTAAAACATATTGACTATTCCAATCAGCATAGATGCGATATTATTGGGAGGAAATAGGATAATATATGAATAAACCAAGTAATTATTAGACTGTTTTATTAATGGCTCATTATAAAATACTGGAAATATATCTTATCATTCTCCACCAGGTCTAGAATAAATGTGTGACCCATATCTAAAAAATATCGACATATCGAAAAGTTTAAACGACAGCCAAGGCAGTTTTTCGTCACCAACCGTGTCTTCAACCTGTGGAATTCTCTCTCGGAAGAAGCTGTGTCTGCCCCTAGCATAAACACCTTTAAAGCCAGAATAAGTCATTTATTTCCCCGAGCAATGTAATTTTAGTTCTATATTTAATTTAATTGTAAAATCTTCATTTCTTAATTTAAGTAATTATGTAATTATTTGTTTATATTAGTACATCATGTAACTAGTTTGTAAGTATAAAATGTATCGTTCAATTGAGCATAACAAGCCCTGGGCTTCTGCTCTGATTGTGATAATAATAATAATAATAATATCTATCTCGCAATCTAAGAAAATCACTTGCTGATAGTTTAGTGTTATCTATTTTTAATTATAGTGATATTATAAAGGCTGATCCAATTTGAACTCCAGGATTTGTTTTTTGAATAAAACACAACATATTGGAAAAATCCGAATTTTATTGTTATTAGCATAAAGTACAGACTTGGCAATTATTTATGAAATATGATGTCGGCCAAATGCCCTTCACGACTCCGCTGACATGATACCATTCTTTTAGCGAAGTTTTCCGTAATCGTTTCCAATAAATGCGGTTCAATTTCAGCAATTGCACGTCTGATGTTCTCTTTTAGTTCTGAAATCGTAGCAGGCTTGTTGAAATAGACCCTTTCCTTCAAATAGCTCCAGAGAAAAAAGTCTAATGGGGTTAGATCGCAAGACCTCGCTGGCCAATTGATGTCGTCCCTCTGAGAGACAACATGACCAGGAAATTTGGTTTCTCTGTGTTTTCTAAAACCCAGTTCACAAATGTACGGCGTTTCTGGTGGTCCGCTGCTTTCAGTTCTTGCGTCAGTTGAATTTTATACGCCTTTAAATGCAGGTCTTTTTTTAAAATTCGTTGAGTAGTGCCATATGAAAGATTCAATTGCTGTGAACGGTGACGGATTGACGTGCTTGGTTCGTCTTGCACACTATCACGTATACGAGCAATATTTTCACCTGAACGACCTCTGCGTTGATAACGAACTCTTGGTGTTTCAATAAGCATATCACTTGTTTCAAATTTTTGCAGTAGTTCACGAATTGCACGTTCACTTGGAACCATATTCCATCCAAAAAGTGGTTGAAGTTTTCTTCGCGTAATCGTAACTGATCGCCTGTTTTCATAATAAACTTGCACGATATTTATGCGTTGCTGCACAGTATACGGCGCCATGATGAATTTGCAATGTGTTTAGATATTAACTGTAAAAATGCAAACTTCCAACATTCACTGAACGAAAATGGCGCGCAATTCAAATCCCGGAGTCCAATTTGGATCACCCTTTATACCACTCCTGTATCACTCACGTTGACAAACTTAAATTAAAAAAATTCAAAACTACTGTGTAAAATTTTTACTATCACTTCGTAGCAGAACTCCAACGTCCAAAGGATTGAGTTCTTTAAATTGGCTAACTATGGAACAACGTCGAAATTTACACTTTGCTTCGTTCTTCCATAAGTTAGTCCCTAACCAAACGCCTACCTATTTAAGCTTCAAACTAGTTCCGAGAACTTCCTTTCATAGCCTTACTCTTAGGGACTTTTATTGCCTAAAGTTTCAGCCCACAAAAGCTCATTTTTTGAACGATCCTTCTCCTATTGCGCCCCATCAATGTATAATCAAATACCCAAGTTCCTAAAATCTCTCTTTGTGCTATCATTCACAGTAAAATATAAAACATGGTTACAGACAAGAAACCACTCTAAGTAATCCCGTTTCGCGAATATACTTTTTATTCTCCCAGGTCATATATTTTCGCCCGCAAGTCTATTGAATTTCGCTAAATTAAAGTTCGCTAAACTTCATATGCTAATTTGTATAAAATGTATGATTGTAATTTATATATATAATTTATTATTGTTTTAACATGATGAAAAAGGTTAAGTTGGAAGATCAGCCCTGGCTGAAACTTACAATAAAGTTTATTATTATTATGGGGTTTGTCAGGTCTTGACAAGCGTCCACACATCTCAAACTTCAGCAACTTTTGAGCCGCGTCATACTAGAGACTAGTGGAGCTAAATACACACAATATATGTACATAATATGTTCTATTATTATTATTATTATTATTATAACATAATCTTTTTTGTTTATATTGCGGACCCAAATTAATCTTATCTTTTGTATTTGCTCTAATACTCTATTACTATTGTACTACTTACAACCAATTCTTCCTCGGTATCACTGTTTATTTGTGCTAACGAATACGAACTGGCAACTGGAACCCGGCTCGGTAGACTCATATCGCAAAAATATGGAACTTATGTTGTCTGCAATTCGTTCAGTATGGCTCAATGGACTCACTCACCGAAAAATATGTAACTAGCGCGTTGTCTGCAGTGTTTGTAGTGCGGTCCAATGAACGCTTACCTTAAAGCACGAAACCCATTATGAACAGCCAGCAACAGCCAGTACGGCAGCGGCCGGCTTAGCACGAACCCCATTATGAGCAGCCAGCAAGCACCGCACTTGAACAGCCTCACGTTTGAAACAATCCCAGTTTTAGAACAACTGCGTTGGATGCAATGGAGAGTTCATCGGAAGAGGAGCTAATTGTAGTGGCTGCAATTTGTGCTGAGGAGAAAGAGCGGGAAAGACAACAGCGGAAACATAGGTTTTGGGTCCATGAGATTTTTAAAAAGAGGAGGGTATTTGGAGAATTTCATCATCTTTTTCCAGACCTTATGAAAGATGAAGAAAAATGTTTCCTCACTTATGCTCACTGTATGTTCAGACTGTGTCACAACAACTAAGACTGAATAATTGGATCACTTTATTGCCTGTCTCGAATTCCGGTCCGCTCCTGACGAAACGCTTATATGTTTAATCGTTCCAATTTTAGAATAATATCCACCTTTTCTACACTGAGACCATCCTTCCGGTCAGCCCAAGGATCATTTCGGAACAGTATCAATACTTGATGAAGAAATAAAATATTTCGAACCTGGTCAGCTAGATCTAGTTGTATCATTTATGTCCGCAACCCGTACAACCTTTTCCACATAGTATCAATACTTTTACTCTTTCGTCTAATGAACCTTTAAATTATTTAATAAAACGTTAAATGTAATTGTATAAGTGCTAAACTATTTTCGTAGATGTGCTGTGACAGTATTTTCTTTTTAATACTGAGAGAGTGTGTTTCCACTCTCTCACGGTATGTTTAGTTTTCAGATCAATAACGTTTTAATGTTAAATGCACAAATCGGTCTGCTCACACGATTCGGTAAATTAAAATACGGTTTTCCTCGGGGAAATTCAGCGAGATATCCAAATACCAATGTTAAAACTTTTCGGACTCGAACTTGTGCAAACCAGAATTGGGGTAGTTTAAATTATTCAACTGTATCTGTACAGACCAATAATGTCACGGCTGCTTCAAAGTCAAACTTAGTATTACTGTTGTGAGTTGCATTTAGTACCTCGATATTATCATATCGTTTAATGAAGTTCTATTAACATAGTATATTCTTTACATGTACTTAAATTTGAAATAAATACTCCATACCATAATTTTACAGTCGGTGGTAAACGAATTAAAAACTTTCGTTAAAATTCCGAATTATGTATTTTACTTAGCTGTTATAGCACACAAATAAAATGAATTAACATCAGTCGATCGTTCGCTCTACTGTTTTTCAATCGCTGGTCCACCAAAATTGTAAAAACAAATTATGGTAGGTAGAATTTGTATAGTAAATTTGTTTACTTGGTCCGACACTGATTAGAAACCATTATACAACGAAAAAGGCGCCTTCGAGTTTAAATTGTGTCGTTGTATGAGACAATGAATAAATGTAATAGGTTTTACACAATATTTATTTTTACTATGGGATATTTATATATCTGAAAATGGTTTTAAGATAAATTATTTTTCAATCAAATCACTTCCAAAGTTCATTTCGTTAGTTTCGTTTATTAATCTTAAGTTTATACCCTAGAAATGGGGAGGAAGGACGGGAGATAGGAGGAGGGGTGAAGAAATGTTTGGAAGACAATATCATTAAAACTGTAATATGAATATTAATAACTGTAATATACGAGTATATGAGTTGAAAATAGTTCATTTTATGAATTAGAATTAGCATGTGTTCTTTCCATAAATAAAATAAAAATTATAAAAAAAAAATCACCGAGCCACTTCAGAAATTGGATATTTTACCGGGACACAGTAAGTTTTGGGATGAGAAGAACAGGTTTACACTTTCTTATACATTTTTATTCCATGACCGTGAAACGTGGAAAATGTCATCTAGTCTAGGAAATATGCTTCAGATCTCCACGAACAAAGCCGAAGAAATATTCTTAAAATACTTTGTCCAGAAGGAACTACAAATCAAAATCTTTGGGACCGTACTTGACAAGAACCAATCTATATTAGAATTCACCGTAGAAAATTGAACTGGTCTTACCTTAAGGTGGTCAAATACCAAGTGATGACTCTCAAATTGAGCCTGCAATCCTGGTTAGAAGACCGCTTTTAATACTTGGTGATTCTCATGTTTCTGTCAAAGAAACCGAAACATCTAGCTTGTCCGGAAACCTAGTGGCGAACTTTCGAAGATACCTTCTGCTTTCTCTAGAAGTTCAGGAAATTCTAGCTATATTTATATACTCTATCAATTAATTTTAAATTCCAATTAATTGAAATAAGTTGAAATAATTAATAAGAAAGAAGTCTAATTTGGAGCTGAAACGGTCATGAAAAAAACTCGAGGACAACAATCCTACAAGAATAACCTTCAGGAAAATATCAGTGGGACGGAATTGCTTGAAGATCAAAGAAACGACTACGTGGAAAGAAATTAAGAATCCATAAATGGAAAGATAAAGCGAATGTGAGAACCAGTGCCACAACAACATAAATTGTCGCTTGGTGCGTAAAATTATTTGGCGAATCCCCGCCCCAACCTCTCTAATTACATACGCAATTTTTAAAATGTTATGGTAGGGTGATTGCATCAGTAAGGGAATGTTTAAGACATTTACTTACGTTGTTTTCTTCACCAAAATGTTATTTAAGATATTTACTTACCATATTTTATATTGATGGAAGTGGAATTAAAAGAATAACTTAGTAAAATAAAAAACATAACTTTATTCATAAAAATCACAAAATCACCAGTAAAGGAACACTTACTCCTAATAAAGAAACTATCTTATTACCAGTAAAGGAACATACAAAAATACTATATTTTATAAAGTTATTTTTTAACAATAAATTTATAAAAAAATTTAAAATAAACATTCGTTGGTATTATTTTTTGGTTTAGTTTTAACCTTTTTCTTTGGATTGGTTTAAATTGCAATATTTACGATTATATTAACAAATTATGTTACAAATCTTTTAATAAACTCAAAAATAATCAATAATATAATAAGGGACAAAATATAAACTCTATGTCAATGAAACACAAAATGAAAAACAACTAAAATGAAACACAAAAGAGCTAAAGAAATATTATATTACATAATTCAATAACTAAAAAAGTAAAAATATATATATTTAAGGACAAAAAAAAAAAAATAAAAAATAATTGGGATATTTCAACAAATAATAAATATTTTGGTATTTTAATAATATGTTATATAATCACTTTAACAGAATGGAAAATTAAATAAATTGAACTTTTCTGGCTTTTTCTGAATGCGCTCTAGTATTTTCTATTGATATTAAAGCTAAATTTGACAATCTATCTTGGCTCATTGTACAATAGAACGCAAATAATTTTTTATTAACTTTAATTTATTAAAACTGCGTTCATTCGAAGCAACAGTTACAGGGAGCGTTAAAAATATGCGCAGCGCATTGCCAATATTAGGGTACACATCTATTACACATTAGGGCGCATCTTTGTGTTTAAATTTTATTTATTTATTTTTTTTTATATTTTAATGGCCTTTTCTGCTTTGGCAATTAGCCAGGACACTTCTTATTTTTGAAAAATTCCATGCCTGAACGGGATTCGAACCCGAGACTTTAGGAACGCAGAGCAGATGTGTTACCACTACGCTACACACTTTAAACAGCAATTTACTTAATAAAAGTTGAAGTTCAAGTTGCCATAGGAACCAATACACAAGTTTTATGTTTACCTATAGGCGGCCACTAATGCACTGCAATTTGAAATAATATAGTTTCTATTTACTTTCCTTAACTAAAAATTTTCTAAAAAAAATAAAAATTAAATATTTTTCTTTTATGAAATCAAATTTGTGTTGAAAAAAAAAAAAAAATTAGGCATTTGGCGCCCCTATGAACCCTGCGCCTGGTGCGACGGCACCGCTCGCACCACCCTTGTTGCGGCACTGGTCAGAATAATTGGGAGAAATCTAATAAATTGGTCAGGACTCGTCAAGAGCTGTCAAAACGTTGATCATTCAAATTGCTATTTGTTAAAGTATTTTAGTATGATATAAACTCAAGGGTAATGCATAAATCATAGCAATATATTGTTATAGTACGGAACGGTGGGTACCAAGGAAGGTACCCACATATTTAGAGCGGTAAATAAGCGACTAATATAAACACAATTGTAATGAACACAGAGACAAAACGATGATTTTCTCTCATAAATACTATCTGTTTAAACAAAGGGTAAATTTGGGTATTACACATATCGAACTTAATGACTGTTGATTGGTTTGTCGTTGACTTCAGGGAATCCTACACTATATTTTCATGATTTCGAAGTCATAATGAGAGACCTAGGCAACTTTGGATAATAACTAGGTAACTTTGGATAATAAACTTTTATTTGACGCCCACATTAACAATATTGCGAAAAAATTACTAAAAATGTTGGGCTTTGTTATTCGCACAAGTCGCAATTTCAAAAATCCTCATACAGTACTGACTTTATTTAAAACGTTCGTGCGTAGTCCAATGAAATTTGGGAGCGTATGCTGGTTTCCGCAGTACTTTACTTATATTAACAGATTAGAAAAGGTACAAAATAAATTTGTGAAATATATGAACTATAAATTTCCCGATTTAAATCCAAACCTAATATCCATGGAAAAAAGACGGGTCTTAAATGACTTGACAATTGTGTACAAAATATTTAATAATGTCATTGATTGTTTCCCATTACTCGATTTCTTTTCCATCAGAATTCCTTCCTATCACATTAGAAATAATAATTTCCTCTTAGTTTCTTACGAAAGTACAAACTATGCTTCGAATTCACCTGTTTCACGTTTATCTGAATTATATAATTCATATCACTGCAACCCCAACTTTCCAGACCTTTTGAGTACTAATATCTCAACATTTAAAAAATCTGCTCTTCGTTATTTATAACGTCTACCCTGTTCTCTTTTTCTGTTTTCTTTATATGATATTTAGAACTATAAGGATTCACTTATAACTGCTCTGTGTGTAAGATTATTGTAAAAAGTACTGTATTACTATACATACCACGTCGCTCAATAAGTCTCCGGTCTAACTAAGAAAAACATTTTTTTTTTTTAGAAATTCGACTTTATTCATCAACATACTCTCCTTCAAGAGTGATACAATCATTCCAAAGCTCCTAAAATTTAAAAAATTAAAATGAATTAATTAATTTAAATTCAGCATACCAGTAATAGTTGATTTGCCTGGTGCAGAGTCTCTATAACGCTTATCAAGCCATTGTTTGGCTTCATCAGTATTTTTTCCCATCAAAAAACAATGTTTAATCAACACACAAAATTCTTTTTTATCCATTCTTTTGAAAATTACAAAACTGGAGTTACTAAAACCACTGTAACCTCTAAACTATTGTCAGAATGTCATGAAATTTTCACACGTATCGTTTGAAGGTTAGTACTATCCAGAAAATATTAAATTTATTTAAAATTGTAATTTATGTAAATATTGCCAAATAGTCCCACCCTATTATTGGGAACTTGTGTCCTGTTGGTGTGGCCAAATAAATATAAATAAATTAAATAAATAATCATTCGGCTGATGAACGAGTGGGGAACCGCTACAATAATCTTACCAGGTAAAACTCAAAATACTATTGCTGAGGTGCGACTCGGTTCATAGAATTTTAGCAGCATATCATTGCTGCTAAGTACCGTCAGCCCTTGACATTCGCTGATTTTACATTTGCGGTTTTCACATTCGTGTTTTCTCCGTTTTTAAGAAGTTTATTTTATGCGCTAAAAGAATCCTTTACTAGTCGGCTTATGCGCGTAGAGAAGAAATTGTAAAGAAAAGTTAGCGGCGTAGTTTTCAAGTCGGAATCGTTGTACGTACAACGTTAAATGTCCCATCCAATTTCATTGCAGTAAAATACGGGTGAAGAATTCGCACACAGACATAAGGTAAGTACTACTTTACGTTACTGTATTTGTATACTGTATGGTACAGTACGTCAAGTACATATTTTTCATATTTGTCATATTATACGTGCGATGTACATGAAACAAAACTTTGTGGCTAGATTTATTCACGGATATTCTATGCAAATGTCAAGGGTCGACTGTATAATGAAAATTTGAAACTAGCGTATAAAAGAAGCGGCGAAAGGTAAATAATCTTTAATTGATATGTGCTTCCATTTCACGATATTTAATGGTAGTTCAGTATTTTTTAACAGTCACAAATATTTAAAAGCACTGAAGCAGCGAACTAAAAATTAAGCTAGAAGGTATGTGGAAAATGTTTATATTTCACTTCGTATTTATTTCTATAAATATCCACGAATAACAATCTTTAACATCTAAAAAGATTTTCTTCCCACGTTTGATCTGACAAAAAATGTTTCGCACAAACAAGAAAAAAATCTTTAACGTCGTTCAGAATTCTTCATCAACATTTTAAGCTTTATTTGTTAAAATCAGTTGCACTTTAATTATAAATTATTGACTAATTTGGCTTGTTGCCTAGATTGCATATCGCAGTAATATATGAAACACTTCATAACGGTTACTATCCGAAACAGAATAATTTTGGAATGGAACAGCTGTTATTATTGCACTTAAAATCGAATCGGCCATGAGAATAACATTAATAGTTTCAATATAAGCGCAATAGGTATTAATGGAAGATAGTGCTCTCCATGTGGGATCATTTAATTTAATTACATAACTCTGTTTTACTCATAGATAAAGAGGTTGACCAGATATTAGCAATTATTAACAATTTAAACTGTTTCGCATTTCATTGCATTATCAAAGATAGATTACAATACAATTAAATTATTTAAGCTGCCTTGGTTCCGTAGTAGGACAATAGCCTATGGAGCATAGGGACGCGGGTTTAAATTCTGGGCACTACTTTGTACACTGACCAAGTTTTATATTTCTGCTTCTCTGAAAATGTTGTTATTCGAGAATTTCCTCAATCACATTGACAATTAAACCATTTTAACAAAGGTTATAATTAGTAGAGTGGACGAATAATTGTAATTGGCAAGAGAAACATATACACTTTTAAATTGTAAATATTAATTAATGGGGGAGTTTGATCGTTATTAATTGCTGGAAATGGCCTGCGTTTAAATTATATGCTCATGAAGCAATTCAATTGAACCGTAATAGACTAATGAATATGATCAGAGTACTCTGCACGCCCTCACACTTACTCGAACACGCTCAACGCTCAACGACAATTAACATCATATCACTTGTTCATCACTGCATTATTAGCGCGTCGCTAAGATGCAACACTGTCTTTCTTATTTTGTTAGGTACTGTATTAAGGAATGCTTTATCTATATCATTTTGTATTTGCCTCAAAATAATTAACATAAAGATAGATATATTCATTTATATTAATATATCTATCTGGAATGGGCAATGAGACGGAAAAATATTTACACCAAAGGAACTATCTAGTATTTTAGTGTTTTTATTTAGTAGCTTGGATGCTGTTTTGGATACAAATTACATAACTACCTCAAAAATCTATAATATAATACGCCAACGTGTGTCCTGGCGTGGGTGCGTGTGTGTGTCTGTCGTCTAAAATCTAAAAATCGAAGCGAGATTCCGAAATGTAACGAAATATTCCGAAGCTTACCGAAGTATATATTGACATATAACGCGAAATAATAATAGTTCTTAATTGATATGTTTACACAAAAATAATATAAATTAAAATTATTATTAGCAAAAAAATAATTATTTTAAAAAATATTTGGATTTGATAAAAGTAAGTAAGAAAAATGTGACTTTCTTTTCTTTATTATTTTTTTATTTCTACGATTAACGTTTTAAATTATCTAACGTTTTAAATTTTCAAAAATGTAAATGTAATGCATTGAGTAAAACTCGCCTTGGTAAAAATTATAATTTTTACAAATAAATTTTAAATTACGTATATAATATAAAAATACGTACACGAAAAAAATGCACACGGATTAATACGCACACGGAAAAAAGCGCACGTGAAAAAATACACACACGGAGAAAAGCGCACACGGAAAAATATACACGGAAAAAACGTACTTTCACTATATCTCAAATCAGTTTGAAATAAATCGTGAGAAACTATTACACAGTAAAATTTAATTGTTTGCCCGCTTTAATATATTGCGTTCACTTTTGTAAAGTCAAACCAGATCTGGTTATTTTTGTTACTTTTATAGTGTAGTACTGACTTTTAAATGTAAATTTGTCATTTCAAAATATTCCTTACGCTGTAAACCCTACTTCAGATTTGTTGGTTATCGTAGAATTGAAGAGTGATTCGTAGAGCAAACAAAGATCTGTTGAACCTTTATGGTGAACCGAACATAGTTGGGGTAATTAAAGCACAGAGCGGCCACCTAAGCGCTTGGGTCATATATCTCGTCTTGCGGACGACAGAGTATCGAATTTAGTGTTACAAGAAGGAATAATTGCCAAGAAAAGAAGAGGTCGGCTAAAAGTCAGGTGGTTAGATGCCGTTCGTATAGACCTGCAGACACTGGAGATAAACAAATGGGAAGCTTAAGCTAAGAATCGCGAGCAATGGCATCGTCAAACAAGTCATGGGCCAGCTTGGCCAGCAGTGCTGATTATTTATTATATTAATTTATGAAAATAAATGCCCCAAAATATTATACGAGGTTCATGCTAAAGTTATTGAGAATAAGACAAATGCTTAATATTTTTTAGGATTTTATAATAAATGTGTTCAAATTAGTTCCCTTCAATTATAATAAACTTGGCCATTCTTTTCTCCCACTTCTTAAAAACTCCCAGTCAATCTTCTTTCGGAATACCTTCAAAATAATCATGGATTGCAGCATCAAACACTTACTCAAACGAAAACCTTCTATCCCGTATTTTTTTAAGCCCCAAAAATAGCCAAAATTCGCATATTGCCAAATTAGGTGAGTAACGTGTTTTCTATTACTTTTATATGTATTTTTCCCGCCAAAAACTGGAGAGTTAAAGCTGTTCTTTGGGAAGATGCATTATCATGATGTAACTTTATCCTTTTTTTGTAACTTTACTCATTTGTAACAAGTCCTTCAGGCAAACATTTTCAATGTGCCATATAGCAGTAACTATTTTCTGTCCATCTAGCTTATTAAGCTTTACCAGGCTCATACGAGGGCTATCTTTTAAGTTTTTACAAAAACTAAAAAGGAAACAAACTTATTGCTTTTCAAAATATTCGTCTTTAAGATTTGTTCACTTTTGCATGCATTCAAACCAATTCTCGAAATATTTTTTCTCAAAAGCATGGTTTTCGAAGGCTTCAACAGTTCTTGAGGTGATGAAAATCGTTGTCCACGCATTTTCTGTTTGACTTTGGGGAACAAAAAAATTCGTTAGTGGATAAATCAGGTGAAGACGGGCAATGAAACATTAATTCGATGTTTTTCTCCCTCAAATAATAAATTGTATGACGTGCTGTGTGGGAGCTTGCATTATCATGATGAAGAATGATGCGACGTTTTTGGTTGTTTTTCCTAATTTTGTCGATGACTTCTGGCAAACAAATTGTTGTATGCCATTCAGCATTAACTGGTCTCCGTTCCTCTTAAGTCTAAAGGAATGGTTGCGATATGTCCAGACAACTGAAGAAACAAGCGATCATTTTCTTGGAAGTGCTTCGTGAACGAACGACTTTTGTGGGTTTTGGTTCATCTTGGAAGAGCCAAACAGTGTATTATTTCTTAGTTTCCGGTTCTTATAAATAAATCCAAGTTTCGTCACCTGTAACGATGTTGTATACGGATTTTGCATTGCCTTGGTTGAATTTTTTTAGCATTCCCTTTCACAAATCAACACGAACCTTTTTTTGAGCTTCGGTCAAATTATGCGGAATCCATCGGGAAAAGATCTGTTTCACAGCTAAATGTTCATGCAAAATCGGTTGTATTGCAGTCTGCGATATGTCAGGATGCCTCTATCTCACGGTAAGTCACATGCCGATCTTCTTCAATCATTTTGCGCACAGCATCTATGTTTTTTGAATCACAGCCGATTTTGGTCGACCTTCACGAGATTCATCAATGACGGACGCACGACCACGACGAAATTCTGCAAACCAATTGTAAACAGTCTTTTCTGATGGTTCTTCATTACAAAGTTGAAAGAAGCGAATCTATGCATTGTTGTTAGGCCTTTACTAAAAACGTAAAAAAATCATTAAACGAAAACCTTTACGAGTATTATCCATTTTTTCACAAACTTCTTTTTATACGCTCTCTGTCCACAAGCTACTCGCTCAATTTATAAGCTGCCACTGATTTCACAATAACAAATGCCAAATTTTACGAATATAGTTATGACACATTTCAATATTGCCATCTAGTGGTCGTTTATAAAAACATAAAAGGTATCGCTCGTACTTTTAAAGAATGTAATGTTGGAGTATCCCCATTTTGGGACAGTTGGGACATTTGAGTAGTCGAAAAACGAATATTAGTTTTGTCTCGTCACAATTTTTGAAAAAGAATAACATGTTTCAAGTATATTATTGAGTTTTTGGTAAATCTTCAAACTTACGGAATGAGCCATTTGCGAAGTGTGAAAAAAAGTTACTCAAGCTATAAAACTAGATGGACAGAAAAAAATTACTAAAGTAGGGATTGTTCAAAATGACTCGGCAATTTCGGCATTGATTTTTTGCAGAACATTTCATTCCCAATTCCTTTTCCTTTATATCGTTTCTATATGGTTTTTAGCACTAGTTTTATTCTTAAATCTTTGAGATAAGTGTATTTTACTATTCTTATCAAGAAACTACATTCACTGAATAGCAAATGCTAGTTTATTGTGATATTTTACGTAATATTTATTGAATGATGGTGTTAAAGCCAAAGTGGTGTAAGTCACATTTTGTTCAATTTGAGAAACAAACCGTTTTACTAGACTCGCTGTAATAAATTACACATCATTCTCTTTGATATTCTTATACATTTAATACCAAGAAAATATGTGACTCGCTTCTTCTTTGCATTTAACAGCTTTGTATTCCTAGTTTGTGCCACCACATGTAGTCCTTTTTTGTGATTTACACCAGTGTTTCTCAACCGGTGGTCCGCGGACTATTGGTGGTCCTTAGCAAAATTTTATTGGTCCGCGAAAAGCTTGTAAATTATTACTTTTGAGATTTTTCATTTTTTTATAATCTTTTGTCCATTTTCTGTGGTTTTTCTTAATTTTTCAGTGATTTTTTATTTCTGAGATATTATATATAGTGCGTTTAGGGTGAGTTTGCAGTACAGGGCATATGGAGTAGTTATTTTTCATACTCTCTAATGGGTTTACACAATGACGCTATCCTTTTCTTGCTTGTCGAAGTTGCCAGCTCTAAAATGCGTTGATCTGTGAAGACGCAGTATTCTACAAATGGCCATATCTTCTTGTTGAGTGTTATTTTGAGTTTTATAATAATTGATTTTTGTAAATCATACGAGTTTTTCATATTATTATAATTGACACATTTGACACTTTTACAACATTTGGCAACACCGCTCCCATTTGCCATAAGAGCTATACTGCAAACTCACCTTTGAACGCACTATAGATGTAGAGTACATACAAAATAAATTTCTTTAATAGTACATTTATTTTTTGTGGTCCGTGGTAGAAAATTAAATATTTTACTGGTCCGTGGCACGTTTTCGGTTGAGAAACGCTGATTTACACCACTGACCCCGTCAAAAAATATACTGAACGCAAATTAGAAAATAATGTATAATAGTTGCTTTAATTTGTCCTATCCCATGGAACAGAACATAGAAGAATAAACCTTCGATTAGGGAATATGGTATGTTAATGTAGCAGTTGTCGGGCTGATTTGACAGTTTTATTTTTCCAAGATTTGCAGGTTATTGTACCAACTTTACCAATTTTTTAAATAAAATGTTTAGTGTCATAACGAAGCTCGTTAAAACACTCATTCAGTTTAATAATGACTCTCTTATGATTGCAAAATAGAAATATAGATTGTATCAGCTCTGCTGCCCAATCATTTTAATTTGATAAAAGTAAATATCATTAAAATATAAAAAATTAAAACTGATTTACAACAATTTTAATAAGTACATGTAGTTATTATCATGACATTATTTAGTTTATTATATTATGGCTAGTACAAATCTATTTTATTCACATCGCTTCAGAACATTGAACATTTCACTAGGCCACAAGTCTTACAAGCAAGCAGAATATTTTCTGTCTACCTAATGGCGCGTCTACATTGAGGCAACATGGTAGCATAAGACAAGTCTGACGAGACCGTCAGACCATGTCGCATTGACAAGCTAGTGTCTACACCAACATTGGGAGCGTGCTACTGTTTATTGTTGCGAGATCTGTCAGTTTACTGAATAAATATGGCGGATCGCAAAAATATTATTACATTTTATAACTATAAATAATATCAAGTTATTTTATACTATTTTATAACAAATTTTAATTCCATAACATAAACATAACCTTACTTAATTATTTTTATCAATATTTCTCTATTTTATCAAAACTTATCACTTATCTTAAATAAATTTAAGTTGTTAAATAATTTTTGTTGATACAGCAACGCTTACAACACTAGTTAATTTAAAAAACAAATACTTCTATAATAACAACTATCAAATATCAAAATGGCGAACATGTGGCTTTCAGTACTGATAGCGTGTCGCACGAAAACTCTTTGATGTTTACCGCCAAACAACGGGAACGAGCAACATGTCGCACTGCTCCCATCAAACCGCTGCACATTGGTAGCATGCGACCGTTCGACATGTCGCATGCTACCAGGTTGCCTCGATGTAGACGCGCCATAACAGTGCGATATAAGGAATATGATTGGTTAGTTGTATGACGTCACGTCTGTGACGAGTTATCTGTAGCACGCAATTTAACGTACTATGCAAGCAGAAATTTCTCTGCTTCTGACGTCCAGTCGCACTCATTCGAGTAGTGTTCTAGATTGATTTATGGAGTATCGCATACTTTAGAAAGCAATAAGCTCATTGTATTTTGTATTAATTGATTTCTTGTTGAGTTAGAGTATATTTATTTAGTTTAAATTGTTGTTAGTACTGTTCTAGTTGCTAATCCAGTTTCATTGTTTTTTAAATATGTACTGTTGTTTTTTCTTTTAATTTTTTTCTGTGCATTTAAATCAAAATGAGTGACACTGAAATATTGTCACCGGATTTGTCCAATTTGTCATGCAGTGGGAAGGGTTGTATTATTGAACTCTTATTGCAGAAGCCGTTTTTTCGTTTTTCTTTAAAAGAAAAGGCCGAAATAAAAAAATATCCACGACCAACACCACATATATCGCAATTAAAAAATGAAATTAAAGTTAAAAATAAAACCACCACAAAACATTTTCAAAAGTTTTATTATGACAAAAATGTATGGCTATGTGGTTGTGAAAAAAATAATAAAATGTATTGCTGGCCTTGTTTGTACCTTTTATACCTCACAGCACAGCTTCAGTAGAAAGAACATTTTGTACTTTAAAACAGGTGAAGCCGTATACCAGAATTACAACAGATCAAGACAGGTTATCAAATCATATCATTATTTTCAATAGAAAAAGAACTATTACACTTACTGCGAATTGCAGATTTTTATGATAAAGTGCCGGAAAATTTTTGTAAGAAAAAAAGGCGTATTGAAGTTGTATTTAAATAGTTGTAAAAATAGCAAAATAAAAAAAAATTAATAAAATAAGCAAAAGTAAAAAAAAAATCTGCTGCCCATTGTAAAAAGTCAGGGCACGCCACTGGATTGTATTGATTTAATTTCTATTATAATTTCGTTGGATACAAAACGTGTTTTAAAATTAAACCAAAACTTCTATTTTAGATGTTTATTTGTATACATATAAATAAATAACTTAAAACGTGTTGCAATGAATGAACTTTTGTGTGTGTAGTATGATATAACATAAGAAGGATTTTTGCCAAATTTTGATTGTTTCTGAATTAATAAATGGATAATGGCCAACAGAAAATATTTGAGTTACATTTTTGTCTAAATATGTTATAAACACACACAAATACAATGATATAAAATTTAAAACACTAGATTCGCAACACTATAAGTTTAAATTATTGTTGGAGAACCATTTTCCAGCTAAAATACAAGAGAAATTTTAATATATAGGAAATAATTGGAAATCTGAGATAGCATCAAGAATAAAAATATTTTAATATGCAAAAATTATGTCCAGACTTTGGATTTAGCTTCCTTTATTCCCCTAGTCAACATTTTTTATTAAGGTCCCTCCTTAGTACCAAAAGAAGAAGAAAAAATGGTTTATGGAATTTTAAGCGTCCCATTTTGTCTGGCGCTTTTAGGTAACTTTCAGTGTTTGTCTGTGCACAGATCTGACTTAGGCTAAGAGCACAAGATTAATAATTTAGTTATTAAACTTTAATTTATAATTTTGGTTATACATACATACATTTTTACATATGTATGGTATGTAGGACTTCCGTCTCAAAATGAAACACTGTACGTCTTAATCACACAAATTATATTGCAAATCAGTAAAATACAATATTATAACGACAAAAGTGAATAATATCATTAAAAAACTCTATCAACAATGTAAAAATCAACACCGTCTTTAGTTACTTCAATTGTCTTTCTTTTGACTCGGTCTCTCTTAGTTGGCTCTGGTTGAGACTTATATGTAGGAATATAGGAAAATCCCACATGTATATCATCATCATCATCATCGTCATCATTGGCGCGACAGCTCGAGGAGAACCTAGGCCTCCTATTTCCAGGTATTATGACCATATTTTCAATCTTTGTACATTCAGGAGTAATATGGTTAGTGTTACGTCCATTTTTAGGGTTTTGTAGGTATGACCAAAAAACCCTTATACCGTCATTTTGTCGTCTGTCTGTCTGTCTGTCTGTCTGTCTGTCTGTCTGTCTGTCTGTCTGTCTGTCTGTTCGGTAAAAATTGTAGCCAAAAACCTAAACCTAGAGACTTGAAATTTGGCATGCTTATAGAACTCGAATATTTTTTTTTAAATCTCAGTAGGGGATCAAATGAAAGCTCTAGTACGTGGATTAACGATCAAAAATTTATTTTTGCAAAATAAATTATTTTGGTTCGATTTTCGCCAAAATTGTGCCAAAAAATTTTTGTCCCACACCCTGTAGCCCAGATGGTTTAAACTAAAAATCTGAAAAAATTCTAAGTAATGTACATTTGTGTGAACCAGAATAGTACAACAGTAATTTTTGATCACATTATGTTTTCGGAAAATAACGCATTTTTTGTGTTTTTTGCGTGACCATGTAAAATATTTAATGATATTATGTAGCACAGTAAACAGAGTGCTTCGATGGTGTAATGGTTAGTATACTGGCGTTGTAATTTGCAAACTAGAGTTCAAATCGGCCTCGAGGCAATTTCATTTTTTCTGTTTTTTTTGCATATTTATTTTGTTTAAATTATTTTTTCAAAATTCTTCTTATATTTGGGCAAATATTGCATTTAATTTTTAAAAGCGTAAATTTAATAACCAGTGGAAATTGTTGAAATTGATTACTATTGGACTTACAACCAAGTAACTTAAAATATAATGTAACTATAAATATATAATACCATGGAAACAAGTAAAAAAAATGAAATATATAAAATATATGTTATGTCTTGTGTCATAAGGGCGGAGCTTATGACTAAAACAACCAATGGAAGCCATAGGCGCAATTTTCAAAATCTTATTAAACCTTGCTATATAAAAAAAAATACTGCACATATTTAGAAACCTACATAATGGTATTAGGCATTCGAATTAAAATTAACAAACAAAAAAAATATATTTTAACATAAAATTTGTTTTGGCATCCCAAATAATCATATTCACTTACTAAATATCTGCGAAACCTTGAAATGTGGGAAAATTCACACTTCATATAATTTTTATTTAACGTACACAGAAAGGCAACTACAGTTTATAGCCGGTTACAAACTGCTAAGCAGAACATGTAATTTTTTATAAATATTTCTTTCACAAATTGTTTAACATATGCTTGAGTTGAACAGGAGTCTATAGGTACCCTTACTTAACGGACAATCAGTAAGTACAAACGATTTAATGCTTGCGGCTACATGTTTGGCTTGTTCTGTTAATAACAGAGTTAGTAATAGTCCCGTGTTTACTATGAACACCCTATAATGTGTATAATAGTTTTGCAATAAAATGTTGATTTGAAGATAAAATTATTTAGTTCAGTTACGAATTTTCTAAAAACATCCTTTAGAAACCCAGAGTAACGATATAGTAAACCAAATTTTAAAAAAATCATTAATTTTGCTATTAGTACCTACATTGTTATGGTGTTAATAGATATATGAAAAAATAAATAAAATAGTACATTATGGGATAAGGTAGCATAGAAAGGGGGGCACAGAGGTAAAAAAAAAATGGAATTGGCTGCAAGTAAAAAATCAGCTGTGGCCACCACAGGACCGACCGCCATCACAAAGTATTTGTTTAATTTATGCTGCTTTATCAAAAAATGTCTGAAATAAAAGTTGTTAATTCCAGACAGCCTATCTGAAGCATTAGCCAACATTCCCGAAAGAAAACAAGCCATCCTAAGCTATCTAAAAGAAGCCGAACTAACCACTCTCATCTAACACCTATATTTAGCATTGACCAAATTATGTATTAATATGTATTAAATAACCATGTATATAAATTGTATAACTACTACGATACAAATGTACAATGAATTTATAAATGTATTATAAACACGACGCTAAAAACCTGCGAAGTTGAAGCGTCGCTAAATAAAGATTAATAAAAAAAAAGTTGTTAGTTATTGCTTTTATAGCAATTTTTGTTAAATAATTTTTTTCGAAATATTTCTCTATTGTGAAATATTCGCAAAAATCTTAAAACCGACACGAGTAAACTCCCATTTCTACTTAACCGATTTTTACCAAAAGTTGATCATCTCGTGCCATTGATATCAAAAGCTTAAATATGAAGTTTCATAAAAATCCTTTTAGCCCAATTTGCTCTGCACGTGTAAACGGACCAACAGACAGACAGACAGACAGACCGACAGACATCATGCTAAAAATAGTCAAAACGTTATGTAAGGACTTCAATTCGTGGAGATCCATCGAAATTTCGAAATGTCAAAATCGGTATGATCACAATACCTCCCTTATATATGTTGGCAGTCATTAAAAAGGTTGAGAAATTCTGACTTCGATAATATTTAAGCTACCAGCAAATAACAATACGTGGCTAACAAAAAATTTAGTTTGCTTTGGAATTTTTATGAAGGTATGTCTTAGACCACATATTAAAATTTGCGCTCATAATATCTAAAAAAAAAACAAAAGAAGAAAACATGTGTTGTAGTAAGGACCCAACATACGTTAATTTTCCATGACATGCTGAGTTTTTTTCTTTATTTTTAATGAATAAGCGTTCCACTTATACACAAAGCATTGGTTATACGTCAGTTCAAAACAGACTTGTCAAAATATTATTAACTTGATTTTAATACTTTATCAACACTTTTCTGTTTTTATTCGTAGCTAGGAAGTAAATGAAGCTAAAATTATTGAAGTTATTAAATATTTAGTTTTAAACGAGGAAACTTTTAATTTACCGTGTTTTAATTAATTTTTTCAATATATATACTGTACAGACTCTCATAACGGCACGTCTAGAACTTCACAAACAATTTTTTAGGAATATTAATTGAAACCCTATCATATTTTTTTAAAATTAGAAGCTTTTCATGTTATGGATCAATGCTTCTAAAAAGATAACGAGAGCATATCAAATTTGTTAAGCTTTTTTACTGATTTTTTGTGGTAAAATATAGGTTGATTTATTTTTTTATTTTGTTGTAACACTATATTGAAATTTACTTCAGTACCATCACAACACTATCATTAATCATATTTTGTTTATATTTTGGATCATGATATAAAAACAATAGCTGTACATGGTGTGATTGTTATATAAAAATATTTTTTTATTCGAAATATTCCTGGCTTTATATTTCGATGGTTTAGTTCTTCTGAAATAAATTTGTGTGATACGTCTATGTATTGTTGAGTGCTAATATCCATCATTGCTATGCGTTAAAATTTTTAACTTATAATAATAAAAATAAATAGATGACAAAATAATAGATGGGTAGGGAAATTTTTGAAACAGAAGAAAGTTAGACCAGGAAGACCGACAAAAAGTTCGCACCAAGAAATAAAATAAAGCTGCAACGAAGATAGGCGTAAACTTGGAGGAGATAAGTAAATAAACAAAGGATAGAATACGATGGAAGGATGTATGGAGAACAACACCAGAAAATAACTAACTCGACTATAGCCTTACACCGCAAGGTAGAAAGTCTTCAGGATTAAGTAAGTAATAATAGCAGCGGTCACAGGGCTAACATATGGAAGAGAAATATTGATAACTACAAAACCAGATGAGCAACTAATACAAACCTTTTACGTTTTTGTAAGGAGTACAGCTCAAAAAATGAATTGAAGACATCATAGAAGAGTTAAACATTTTCGAATTAGATGCTGAAATCAAAGAATACCAATCAAAGTGATAGAAATATGTTGAAAGAATTAACCCAACTAGATTGGCAAAGATCTTTAACCAATACAAACTGCAAGGAAATCAGTGTCCCGGATGACCAAAATAGTTCCAACAATTGTATCTCATTTTCGGTCTCTCGCTCTTCGTTGACGCTGTCAAATGGATTGATCTTTGGACTCACTTAAGTACCATATTAAGTGACAAGTATTTCTAAGTAACTTCGTGACTTGGTAATTCTTCTGATATCTATAACTTTTGCGAGGTCTGCTCCTTGGTCGATACATGTTGAATCTGGTTTTTCAATGCTTTCCTTCTAAATCCTGCTCGACAGATAGAAAGTTCTCATTGAAATACAACGATGTACTACCTGTTTATCATCTTATAACTATTCTGTGATATATGTTCCTATTTTTTTTTCTCTTGTTTTGTATTATTGCTTATATTGGCTTTGTGCTGTACTATTAAATAAATAAATAAATAAAAATAATATCTGGTGTTCCCAAGGCACTGAACTTGGGCCATTCCTGTACTTACTTTATACTGCTAATATCAGGTTAAGGCGGCGCACAACCCTATAGTCCTCAATAGTTTCTTATACAGAACTAATAATCGGAAATAAAATTAATAACAATCTATATATCAAAATTTGCAGCGAATTTTTATCTATCTAATAGAATATTTTTAACTGTAGAAGAAACTGTTAGGTAGTTGTAAATAAGCAAATTGCATTATAGACGCCATCTTGTAAACCAATCGACGCATATTTGCGTACGATGCGGCAAATTGTACCTAAAGCTTCATTCTACCAATATGATTCTAACTATTTTGTTGCATTGTGAAATATACTTATAGTTATTGTACTTGGTAATATATTTTTGCCGCCCTCTTGAATGTGCCGCGGTTTTCAAAATAGGTGTTACGGGTAAAATTGATTTATTTTTCGTGAAGAATACGTGTACCAAGTGGCATTCTATTATCTTTAACTATAATATTTTTCGACGAAGGCTCTTAACTATAAGTAATCAAGTCGAAAAAAAAATTGACGTATTATTTGAACATTGCTACACAAAACTATATAAATATAAAAGTAATTCGAAACCCACAAATATATTTAAAAAATTACAGAACAATATCGCTGATGTCTATTTTTAAGTTATTGAGCGATAATATTTTTACAATAAATATTTCTACAATTAAAACTATCATATTAGATAGATACAAATTCGCAGCAAAATTTGATGTATAGGTTGATACTAATTTTATGTCAGATTGTTAGTTTTGTATAAGAAACTAATAACCTCCGGGGGTTATACGCAGCCTTAAGCTAATTTTTTTAAGAAGTCTTTTTTCTTTTATTTAACCAATTTAAGACACATCCACTACAATGGTGATTAGTGTCCCTGTACATTATAATTACATTAAATAATACATATTAATTTATCTAATAGGTATATACATATATTTTGATATTTTATTCGCTTTATATTTGCGGGGCGAGATCAGTTTCTTCTGTGAACTGTATTATCCGTTCCATTAGTTCCATTTTGTTGGAGAGGGCTTCCTTCAATGTTGGTGGTATTTTATTTTTCTGTCGTCCTCTTGAGTATTTTGGGCATGCGATCAGGAGATGTTCAACGGTTAGTTGGGTGTTACATACGTTGCATTTGGGGGGTTCGGATTTATCCAGTATGTATTTATGAGTTGATAGAGTATGGCCAATGCGCAATCTGGTAATCGTTATTAAGAAGTCTGTTCAATGACAAATGAATTAATCAATAATCAACATATTGATATATGTTGGTTTCTCACTCATGCTTGCAAGGCATGTGCGAGACAGAAATATAAAAATAAGATGCTTGTCGTTTAATTTATTTGTCATGGACCAGACTGCTTTAAAAAACTGACGTATATATCTACCCTATGAATACAAAAGAAAATATTAAGATACCCGCATTTACTGATGATGCTGCTATGCTGTCAAAAACGGGGACCCTACATAGCATCTTAAAATCTTCAAAAAATCTCAGTTATATAAACAAATTGTACAATAAGTGGCAAACTAAAGTAAATCAATATAATAATAAGGTTATTCTAAAGTCAAGTTGGTAACTTTTATATGCTCTAAACATTCAGGATCAAAACCTTTAGTATGTACCATCTGGTAAATTTAGATATTAACAGTTTTGTTAAACTGAACAGGTATGTTCAGAATAACCCTTTGAGGTAGTCGAAGTCAGTGGTATTCCAGTTTCCTTAATAACTGATGTAAAATACTTTGGACTGCATTTGGACATTCAAACCAAATGGGAACAGCTAGACTTATTTTGATAAATATATTGACGTGTTGGCAAAACTATCCACTTCAAATTAAATACTGCTGTACAATACCTTATTGAAATTCATTTGGTGTTATGGACTTCAATTATGGGGATGTTCTAAGTCAACTAGATTAAAAATAAACATTTCGGTCAATAGATTACCAAGCTATGGTCAATGAACCTAAGAATGTCTCAACGTCATGTCCCATGAAGATTTTTATCGTTAAGTACATCCCGTACACACCGAATACCTTCAAAACATTTACTAAACATTTTGGGTAGATTGTTAATTGACAGTTAATCAATAAAAAAGATTTTCTTTGTCATCTTTTCTCTGCTTCACATTTGATTTGTGGTATATGGTTTTATATACAGTACTCGGATATCGTAATTCTTGCGGCTTCTCCAGTTCATTTAAATTGAATGGAATCAATGACTCGGTATCTGTAAGGACTCATACATTTTTTATTTAATTAAAATTATGGATCCATATAAAAGTATCTGTCATCTAAATATATAAAACGGTTGTATAGACTGGAAAGTCTGATTTTGATGTTTTTACAGAACAGTCTTGTTTTGCAAATAGGGTCGTGTGTAAAGTACACCGACCGATGCTACAACGAACAGTTTTTGTCAATAAAATTAGGATGCTGCAACGAGAACAAATGCTACTATAAACACTCGTGACTATGATGGACTAAGATCGGACAATTAAAAAAAAATGGTTCAAAATAGAAAAAGCCAGGTTCTTTTACTATATTAAATAATAATAATAATAATAATAATAATAATAATAATAAAAATAATAATACTACTCAGAAAAAGAAAACCTTTATGCAAGAAGAACTACAACTAGCCACTGAAATTAATGAAATTAAAAAGAGATACCTGAAGAAATCCAAATTTTTGCTATGAAGAAAAATTTTATAAAATTATTGTATATTTATTTATTTTTTTAAATTGGCTTTATTTGACCTTGGAGATTACCTCCATAGTCACTTATCTAAATCGATACATCTTGTTGCCTAAAGTGTAAATATAAACTTATTACAATCATTCAGTGTTAAAACTAAATTTTAAATAAAATACAAAAGCATTTGTAATCATTAAACAAATTCAACATAAAAACTACTATAATTTTTATGTATAAAGTCTTATTTAGATATTTATATTGCACTTCTTTATATGTCTGTATAGAGCAATTTTAAGTTCGTGTTCATTTGATACGAGGTAACTAATGTTTATCGGGAGAGTTTTGGTGGTAGATAAGATATTGTGAAATAGCTGGTTGATATTTCTTTTGTGGAGGATGCACTGTAGCACTATGTGTTCAGCAGTGGCTTCTTCCTCACAATCACATTTATTAACACAAAAAAGAGGGTACACTTTTTTGTGTTATTATATACATCTTCACCTGCACAATTAAACAATAGTGATCATATTTATTGTTTATCACTACACCAATTCTATTAAGATTTACTTATTATGCGCACTTATTATGTCCAGATTTTAATCTTATTATAGTACTGATGAATTCTCTATTTTGCGAGTACGTAAACCATGGATTGTCTTTTAGTTCACTGTTAAATTTAAAGTAATTTACTCCAGCTTTTCTGCATAGCTTGCTGTACCACTTTTTAAAATTTTCCCGCAGTTCTCCTTTTTTCTCATTCATTATGGCGCTGACGGTGTTTTAATGTTTATTTCTGAGGAGTTTTCTGAGGCATATGCTGCTCTAGCTTCTCTATCTGCTTTTTCATTGCCATATATTCCTTTATGACCTGGTACCCAAATGAGGCAGATGTTATTACCCGTTTGTTCAAGTTTTAGGTATAGGTAAGTTTTGTATATATAATATTGTATTTTCATTGTAAATATTGTATGAATTTATATTTAGCTGGCAAATATGGTTGTATAAACTAATGGCCAATAAAACAATATGATTAAAAAAATAAATAAATAAATAAACACTCGTGCATTACGTGTGCGTATTTTTTTTTTAATTTATGGAGTATTTGATAATATTATTCACAAGGGAAATATAGTTTATCCTTTTCATTTGTGTGTTAAATTATTTTATTTTTTTTATTGAAAAAAGTTTATTTTAAAACAATGTTTCTAACATTGTTTATGCTTTTATAATTTATATTACATGTACAGTTTATAAAAGTTGTACAAATTATTTTTGTACTTATATTTTTCATTTTTCCAGTGGTCAACCAGTGGTCATCAAACCCTAGGTTCGCGACCCAAAGTAGCTTGATATTTTTGGTGGGTCTTGGGTCACTTTTGATATTCGTAGAATTTGTTTTTTGTTTTGTTCATTAGGTTTCTCTAAGTCTTTTTTACGCATCTAGTTTCTTGAAATCTCTTTTTTTTACACATCATAATTCTCGAAATTCTATTTACCGACCGCCAACATATATAAGGGAGGTATTGTGATCATACCGATTTTGACATTTCGAGATTTCGATGGATCTCCACGAATTGAGGTCCCTACATAATGTTTTGACTATTTTTAGCATGATGTCTGTCTGTCTGTCGGTCCGTGTACACGTGCAGAGCAAATTCGGCTAAAAGGATTTTTATGAAACTTCATCTTTAAGCTTTTAACATCAATGGCACGAGTTTAAATGGGAGTTTACTCGTGTCGGTTATAAGATTTTTACGAATACTTCACAACAGACAAATATTTCGAAAAAATTTATTTAACAAAAGTTGCTATTAAAAGCAGTAACTATCAACTTTATTTGAGATATTTTTTGATAAACCAGCATAAATTGTTTAATTTATGCTGCTTTAATTTATGCTGATTTAAGTACTTTGTGATGGTGGTCAGTCCTGTGGTGGCCACAGCTGATTTTTTTTTGTCATCTGGTTTCTCGAAATCCTATATTTGTCATTAGGTTTCTCGAAATCCTTTTTGTTTTATCATCAGAATCAACGATATTATTTTTTTTACTCATCAGGTTTAATTTTTTTTTTGCTCATCAGGTTTCTCATTTTTTTGGCTCCTCATGTTACTCGCGATTCTTTCTTCTTTATCATTAGGATTCTTGGAATACTTTTTTTGCTCATTAGGTTTCCCAATTTTTTTGCTCGTCAGGTTTCTTGAAGCCCTTCTTTTCACATCTTGCTATTGGTACAATGGAGTATATGGTAGATATATTTCAATGTATGATAGAACGAACGAGATTCTAGAACCAATTACGTTCGTTTTAGCATAGCCAGCCCACTGTTACATGAATTAGCTCGAATTCTGCTTTTGATTTATTGTATCAAATTTACCATGGATTCATTATGGTGCCTGGCTTTTCAAGGTACAAATTATATCTTAGTTATTATTAAACCTCTAGTGCCCAAAAATTTTATTCCTTGACTGAAAAATTACACTAGTCTAACGGAGGGGCACTAATGCTAAATTTGTATTCAAATTTAACCTTACGTGTAACTTATTACCTGTAGACCTATAAACGGTAAGTCCGCCGTGAGTCGGATCTGGGAAGCTAGTGCTGAAAGGGTTTATATATATATATATATATATGCCGAAAGGTTTATATGGGTAAAATAAGAACAATAATTCTTTTATTTTTCTGGTGTATTTGTTATTTAACACGTTAATCGCCACGTCGGCCATATGTGTCAGACACTAAGAAGTTCTACATGCGCCATGTCAGACACACATATATGTCTGACATACGGAATTTTGTAGAAAGCCACGTCAGTCACTGATATCCTAAGCAAACGACAAATTTGCTTTATCTTTCGAAAGCTTGGCCTCCTAGGAGCAAAACCTGAAAGTTTCTTGGCTTTATAGGGAAAAATAATTTTACAATAAGACATTAAATTTCTTTCAGATGTAGTATCTAACTTATGTAATAAAATTACCATTGCCCAGATAAAAATTTGGTTGATATTATCGTGGCGATTAACGTGTTAAGAATTACAATCTCTTTAATTCTGAAAATTGTTTTTTTTTTTTAAATACGTTTTATATAACGTAAGGCGTACATCCGTAATATGGCAACTTTTGCACTCAACTGCTTCTTTTTAGCAAAAATGCATGTAATTTGGTTCAATCGGCGTTTGTTAGTGTTTATTTATTCAGTCGTCTGTAGGTGACCACGGGCATTTCGATAAAATTTTTACATCACTTTATATATTGTCCACCTCGAGGTGGAGTTGGGCACTAGAGGGTTAATTACTAATCAAATAGTCTTCTTTTCATGTTTCTACTGATAATGGGATAAATCTCAGTAAATATTTGGTCTCAAGATGCAATAAAATTACTAATTGATGTGTATTTCAAAATATTTTCATGAATATTTAAAATTTCAACTAATCCAAGATTGTCGTATTTCATTTTGCTCAGTTTAACAAAATATCTCTTCCTACTGCAGTAGTTTAATGCAAGTAAGGTCAATAAAGTGCTGCCAACTGCAGAACTTTCGTGCAGTGTTAGTTGTTATAAACTACAAAGTAAGGTTTCTTGGTTTAAACGTTCCAATTACTTTGAAAATGAACTTATTATTTTGAACTATATATTATTTCAATTCGTTTTCAGTTTTGGCCAAATAACCGAATCTAGATAAATTTGACATGCATATATAGTTCTTTAACTCACATATAGAAAATCTACTGAGACCAGTGTTCATGCTGAGGGAGTGTTAAAAATGGACATCTAAGAAACTAACAAATGAGAGAGAAAGAGAAAAAAAAAACGTATTGGCAGGGCGAATAGAAAGTAAAGTAACGTAAAGAACAGTACGAGGAATTGAAATAATGACCATAAAAACAATAGGGCTAATAGAAAAAATTTATGTGAAGTGTGAATATTCACACATTTCAGGGTTTCGCAGGTATATAATAAGTGAAGGCGGCATGCTGAGTGTGTAGAACAAATTTTACTTTGTAGTAATCACGGCAAAATGAACGATATTTTTAAAATAATTTATCGTCTGTTAATCATATAATAAGACTGGTTATTAAATTTACGCTCTTAAAAATTAAATGTAACATTTGTTAAAATATAACTAGAATTTTGACAAAATAATTTCAACATAATAAAAATGCAAAAAAAAACTGAAAAAATAAAATTCACTCCGTACTCGAAACCCTTCGTTTCCAGCGACTTTTAGCTTACGACACCAGTGCTCTAACCACTATGCTATCGTACGCCTTGCATGTGGGTATCTTACATTGGTATAACTTTTGTACTTTGTGAACCAAGAACAACAAAAAATGCGTTATTTTCCGAAAACATTATCTGATCAAAAATTCCTGTTGTACTATTTCGGTTTACATCAATATACATTACTTAGAATTTTTTTTGATTTTTAGTTTTGGACAATTTTTTTTTTTGTACAATTTTGGCAAAAATCGCATCAAAATAATTTATTTTGCAAAAAATAAAAATTTGATCGTTAATCCACGTACTAAGGGCTTTCATTTGATACCCTACTCAGAATTTAAAAAAAATATTTTTGTTTTCGATGAGCACATTTTTGTTTATATTTTTAGGGGGATATGTTTTTTAAATGTTTTAGTATTTTTCGTATGTGCGGGTCAAAGAGTTGTATAAGCATGCCAAATTTCAACTCTCTAGGTTTAGCCGTTTGGCTACAATTTTTACCGAACAGACAGACGGACAGAGAGACGACTAAATGACGGTATAAGGGTTTTATGGTCATACCTACAAAACCCTAACAAGAAAGCTCCATGGAGGTTCTAATCCCCCTACATTTTACCTGCTCACTGACTGAGAAAATAAATAATAATATATATATTTCGTAAAGAAAGTTCTTGACGAAATTAATATGGGTAATGAATAAAATTCTTATTTCATAATCGTCATATATTTATTATAAAAAGCTATAGAGACGTTTCGATTGGGTATCCAATCATCCTCAGTCCAATATTATAGTAAATTGTAAAAAATTATATATTTCCACATTAAAATGTTTGGAACGGACATGAACGGTTAATCATAGTCTAGCCGAACGGTCTGTCCTATATGTCTGTCCATATAGGACACATAATGCATAAGAATGTATATGAATTACAAATGATACTTTTATATGAATATATATTTTTTTAATTTCATTGGGTCTTAAAATGTTAGTTAAAATTTTTGGCGCTAGCAGCGACAGCTATTTGCGATTGGGACGTAAAATGGAATCCCTTGATGAGTACATGAGTACAAAAGAGACGATAATTAATTTTGGACCCTTTATTTTGAAGAGATTTTTCCAAGAAGGTGTAAAAGTTGTCCCACACCTTCTAACCCGGTGGGATTGGTTTGAAATGCAAATTGATGTGAGCAGGAAGAGTACACCCGGCCTTTCTTATTAGATTATTTTTTCGAAAAATATTGAATCTTTTATGTCGTTGAGAAAATTTATTAGATTAAGCAATTTTTACAGGCACGAAAAATAATTTTTAAAACACTTTTGTTTTCATGCGACTTTTGTCAAAAATACTCTTATTTCAAAAATATATGACACAAAAAATATATATCAAAGTAATGCACAATAATGTGAAGCGAATTAATAAAAAAGAAATATTTCGGAATTTTTTGAAAGATTTAATTTTTTCTAATTTTTACTTGAGGTTCAATAAAGCTATTTACAGTAAGATTAACATATGATTAACTCAAAAAAAGAAATAATAATAATAATTTTGATGTGATTACATGCCCAATCAAAATATATGCCCCCCTAAAATAAGTTTTGGGTGCACTTTTGAACCTATCTTCTTTATAGTTATTTACCCCTATAAATATTTTTTAAGGTTTTGTAAGTATGACCAAAAAACTGTCTGTATGTTCGGTAGAAATTGTGGCCAAACGGCTGGACCTAGAAAGTAGAGAGAGATAAAAAACATGTTGCCCAAAATATATAAACAAATATAGGCGGTTTCTTTGTTTTAGGCGGAACTAGATTTTCAAATCTAGTAACTTTTACCGATTAATTGAAGTTTTTGCTTATTTTGTTTAGGAAAAGCCCACTTCGATATAAAAATGTTGGCTAGTGTCAACTCAAGAAAAATTAAATTCCATTTAGTTCCGCCTAAAGGTTTGGAATAGTCTTTATGTATTTATTGAAAAACAAATTTTCAAAATATTTTGAGTAGGGTATCAAATAAAAGTTCTTGATTAACGCTCAAAATTTAATTTTTGAAAAACAAAGTACATAAACGCGATTTTTACAAAAAATGTGATTATAAAATGTTTTTGTCCTACACCTCGCAGCCCAGAAAGAAAATCTAAAAATCTGAGAAAAAAATAATAATAATAATAATAATGACCGTTGATGTGAACCGGAATAGTACAACAGTAATTTTGGATCAAATTATGTTTTTGGAAAAAATCACATTTTTGTGTTCATAAAAAAATGTATTATTTTTTAATTGTATATAAATAAAGCCCACTCATTACTGTCGTGTGGTTCTGCCAAGACTAGTGTATTTTATAATATTAAAGTCCGGTTTTTTCATCCTCTAAGTTCTAAATACTTAACAACTAAAAAATTTAAAAGTTATATCAATAGTAGTAGATGGAGCCACACCATCATTATATATTGCGTTCAGTTTTGTAAGGACAAACCAGAGCTGGTTATTTTGGTTACTTTTATAGTGTATAACTGTATTTAAATGTCATTTACAAATATTTCTTACGCTGTAAATCAGACTACAGATTTATTGGTTATGATTATTCTAATTAAGATATCATTTTTCATTATAATTTATATCAAATGGAGCGACATAATAAGAAAATGATTTTTTTTCATTTTTTAATATCAACAATGTCAACGATGCAAACTATTGAAATCAAATATTCTCTTAGTTTTTACAAAAGTGAACAGCATATACAGGTAGTTAGATAACCAACGTTCTCAGAAAGACTCATACACAATCTTTCTAAGATTCTGCACTTCAATTCTAAGATTCGATCTGTCCTTTTTTTCCCAAAAGTTTTATCTTTAATACGAACTGTCAATTTTTCTAGGTTATACGAGGTCTGTTCAAAAAGTATCGCGAATTTTGTGTTTTTTCAAAAATTATTTATTTATTCATGAATATCTATTTTGCCCCCTTCAAAGTAATCCAGACCAGATATTATACACTTGTGCCAACGTTTTTTCCAATCCTCGAAGCACTTGAAAAAATTATTTTTTGTGATCATGTTCAGCTCCTCCTTCGATGCCGTCTTTATCTCCTCACTCGTAGCGTAGCGTCGTCCTTTAATGAGCCTCTTCAGTTTCGGGAACAAGAAAAAGTCACAGGGGGCCAGATCTGGGGAATACGGTGGCTGCGGCATTATTAGTGTGGTGTTTTTGGCCAAAAATTCGCGCATAAGCAAAGATGTGTGGGCAGGGGTGACCCGTCTCATGCCCAAATCATTGGTAAAAATCGAATGGCACGAGCCCATCGATATGGTTAGGTCCTCAGCAACTTCTCTAACGGTGATTCGACACTTCATCAATGTTTTCGTCTGTTGTTGACGTGCTCGGGCGTCCGGCACGCTCTTCGTCGTTCACATCTTCTCGGCCCTCTGAAAACATTTTGTACCACCGATAAACGTTGCTTCGGTCCAAGGTAGCTTCACCATATGCCACAGTCAACATTCGGCATGCGTCCGCGCACTTAATTTTGTTTTTCACACAATCGATATGTTTAGGTCCTCAGCAACTTCTCTAACGGTGATTCGACACTTCATCAATGTTTTCGTCTGTTGTTGACGTGCTCGGGCGCCCGGCATGCTCTTCGTCGTTCACATCTTCTCGGCCCTCTGAGAACATTTTGTACCACCGATAAACGTTGCTTCGGTCCAAGGTAGCTTCACCATATGCCACAGTCAACATTCGGAATGCGTCCGCACATTTAATTTTGTTTTTCACACAAAATTTGATACAGATTCTTTGATCCATTTTTTGGTATAGGCAAAAATCGAAGTCGAGCCACAACACGTGCAAGCAAAGCAACTGTCAAAAATTAACTGAACATTCAAAAGTCGCAAACTTGTCGGCATAAGTGAGAGACATGAGTACCAACATAACCCGCGGAAATTCAAAATTCGCGATACTTTTTGAACAGACCTCATATGTCTTTTATCTCTTACCAAATTATGAATGTTTACATTTTATTCATGTGATCTTCTATTTGGGGCTATGTTTTGATATTATTTATATGGTATAATTGACTCGACTTTTGGATTACGATTCATATCTAATGATATCTAATGACAAACATTCGACATTTGGACTCCCCAATGGATCTTCCTCATTTACTAAATATCTACTAAACCCTGAAATGTATGATAAACTGAAACCGTCAAGTTTGAATAATCTTGTTTCATTATATTTTAAATTTTAAATTAATTTTACGCTGCAATTCAATTGATTTCATGTAGAAATAGAACATTTTCAATTAAAAAGAGATTTTAAAATGATATTAAAATCAATTAAATCAGAATTATTAATGAAATTTTTATATAATAATACAGACATCTATATTCAGAAATACTAATCAATTTTCCCATTACACATATGAATGAGTGGCAAATGAAAAAAACTATTATATCTGTGACAAACAGGAAACAGCATTGCGGTGAATTCAGGTCAAAGCCGAGGTATCGATTTACCCCAGGCTCTGCATGGGCACTCCACACTTCTACAGCGACCTCCAATGTTTCAACGGATAATTTCGGAAATTAATTGAAGCCTTCCTATATTTTTAATATCAGAAAGCTGAATTTTTCTGGCCAGTGGTTTTGAAAAGAATTTTATGCTGAGGTACTAATTAATCCTTGATTTTCATATTGACTGCTTTGAATGAATTCCTGAGTTTTTAAAGTATTTAAAAGAGTTTTTTCAATATTTAGCATTTAATTTATATTAGAATATAAAAAGTTTTGACTGAAATAGTCGGAATATGGATGAATCGTATTGTGGGATTATACTGACTGCAGGTTTTTAAATGACGAATGCCAGTGTTAGAGTTTTTAAATGATTCGTATTTCAAGAGATGTGAACAGCTTGAAGAGGTACAGATAACTGTCTAATATTGTTAACTCAGGGGCTGTGTGACCGTAGCGGCTAATGGTTTATGTCCCTTTGGGATAAAAATAATTTCTTAAGTGAAAGTAAGACGTGACCATTTGAAAGAAAACTGAGATGAATGAGTAAAGTGAATAGGCATTTAAAAATATTAAATTGTAAAAATACTTAAGAAGCATTTTAAACTCAACGGAAATGTGTAATAAAAATTATTGGACCAAACGCCGCCACAGTATTTTGCACTTGGTGCCCTCTTCAAAACGAAAATCTTGTCTAGGAACATCTAAATCAGGTTATACCAAGCTCTAGTTCGTCCCGAATTTATGTATGACTCCAAAATATGGACCTCAACAAAGCGAGATCGACAACAACTTATAGTTTTCGTACAAAAACACTGAGATAACTTATGAAACACATCGTTTAAAATCCAATTTTACGCCGACTTTTTGACCCCTTTCAAATTAATGGTGAATGGAGAATCCGTAAGAACAAAGATATCCGAGAACGGTACTCAAGGCCAAGTATTACACAAGAACTGCGAGGTAAACGATTACAATAGATAGGACACGTGATGAGGATGACGGAGGTCAGAATGGTTAAGAAAATATGGGAGGGAAGATTGAACTGCCGTCAACCAGTGGGATGACCTCGCAAGAGATGGAGAGATCATTTAACTGAAGATCTAACAAGTATGGGTATACAGGACACATCGGAAGACCTGACAATTAACAGATCGAGATGGAGGACTTATGTGAGTGACGCCAAAAGTCAACACGACTAACAGTGCCGAAAGAAGAAGAAGAAGGAAAGAAGTGATGACCTGTTGTCGAATTTTTTTAAAAAGAATTTTAAGTCTTGAAATGACATGTTGCGAAGAATCTCGGTAAAGACAGGAAATATTACTGCCATAAAACAATGAAAACTTGAATATTTAGGACAAGCCATGAAAATAGTAAAATATGAGCTGGCGTGTCCGTCTCTTATTTGTGTTTCTATTATTTTAATATATGGTCATGTATTTTTGTTTATGTGGCATATATACATAATTCTTATATGTCAGTGCATATATGAATTGATAGAGGAAATCAGACGTGCGAAATTATCAGGTGAATACGAGGGCTACCTTTTAAGTTTTTACAAAAACTAAGAAAGACATTTTTTTTTTGGTCAAACTTCTTTATTGCTTTTCAAAATATTCGCCTTTAAGATTTATACACTTTTGCATGCGTTCAGACCAATTCTCGAAACATTTTTTCCACTCTGAATTTGATATCTCAAAAACTTTCGAAGGCTTCAACAGTTTCTAGAGGTGATGAAAATGGCTGTCCACGCTTTTTGTTTGACATTGGGGAACAAGAAAAAGTCGTCAGGTGATAAATCAGGTGAATACGGGCAATGAGACATTAATTCGATGTTTTTCTCCTTCAAATAATCAATTGTTTGACGCGCTGTGTGGGAGCTTGCATTGTCATGATGAGAATGATGCGATGTTTTTGGTTGTTTTTCCTGATTTTTTCGATGACTTCTGGCAAACAAATTGTTGTATACCATTCAGCATTAACTGTTCTCCGATCCTCTAAAGGAATGGTTGCGACATGGCCAGTACAACTGAAGAAACAAGCGATCACTTTCTTGGAAGTACTTTGAGAACGAACAACTCTTGTGGGTTTCGGTTCATCTTGGAACACCCAAACAGTGGATTGTTGCTTAGTTTCCGGTTCATATGAATAAATCCCAAATTTTGTCACCTGGAACGATGTTATATATGGATTTTGCAGTGCTTAGGTTAAATTTTTTTAGCATTCCCTTACAGCAATCAACACGAGCCTTTTTTGAACTTCGGTCAATTTATGCGGAATCCATCGGGAATAGATCTTTTTCACAGGTAAATGTTCATGCAAAATCGAATGTATTGCAGTCTGCGATATGCAGACTGGCCTCGAAGGTATGCTTCTATCTCACGGTAGGTTACATGCCGATCTTTCTCAATCATTTTGTGCACAGACGAAATTCTGCGAACCAATTGTAAACAGTATTTTATGATGGTGCTTAATTACCAAAGGTTGAAAGAAGCGAATCTATGCATTGTTGTTGAGTTAAGCCATAACTAAAATCTTAAAAAATCATCCAACGAAAACCTTCACGAGTAAAATCCAAATGGATATTATCCATTTTTTCACAAACTTGTTTTTTTTTTTAAACGCTCACTGTCGAATAAACAAATACTCGGTTGGTTTCTCTTGAGAGATCTAGAGTCGGAGAGATTTATTAAAATCTCTCGATACTAGTAATTCATACAGTTACATCATTATCAAAAGTTTATTAAAAACTAAACTTAAAAAGTACTAAAAGTAATGAAGTACATACACGGAACAATTTTAGAAAATAACTACTATTTTTATAATTAACGATTTTCAATCTACTAAAAAAATATATTCAGTGATGGAACACTCTCACAGCAAATTTTTCCTTTTATATTCTATCTGTTGATAAAAACTTATGTCATGCTCCTATATTTTCTGTGACTTTATGTATATTTGCCTTTCTTGCAATTTGGCAGTTTTCCGATGTTCATTCTTTTACTTGACCAACCCACACTATCTGTTCCTTCTATATCCTAAATAGCGAATTCTATTTAATAAATTTCTAGTAATTTTGTTTTGTGTTATTTTTTAACTGCTCAAACTTTTGTAGGTCGTATACAACCCGTGGGCCTACTTTTTCCATTCTTAATAAAATTTTTTGTATCCCTGCCGTATACCCTCCATACATTATGTACCGGCCGCCACTGGTATACACGCCTTTTTTGGCATTCGATCTCTTCAACGACAATATATTGCTTACGCTACTGATTTAACATAGTCATAATCCATCTATGTAGTGAATAATCCATCAAAGCATTGAATATTTTGTCGATCCAGTTGCCACACTCACCTATATTTCTTGTGTAAACTACAATAGCGTAGAAACCAATTCCAAGCTATTGAATTGCTATCAAAGTTCGCAGTAAATATAAGAACTTCACTTTGCTTCTTTGAAATTTGATTTACCACAACAATTTGATATTGAGTTTTATCAAAGCAACGTACAGCTTTGCAGATATGTCACAGGGTTTCGTATAAGGTTTCAACCAACCTACTTACATCAAAGAGCAGTGTAGCTCTAGTTAATATGCAGCAGAAAATAAGGTATTCCACTCAATTTTGGATTCTTGAAGGGGTAAATCAATATCAAAGTCCTATTACTAAGTCCTATTAAAGGTGTTAACTAACTAATTCACGTTTTAATTATAAGCCATGTACCAGGTGTGACAAATTGAATCCTGGAATGGAAAATGTGTAGTTATTTATTCAAATGATATAAACTCAGAACTGGAGAAGATCGGTTGATCGAACAAGATGGAATCATTCGTGTATGGAGGCATTGAGGCGGCTAGAAGGGGTTATTACCTAGCGTTAATGTACATTGCTCAAAATTTTTTAAGATTTTTAGAATAATTCTTCTAGGTTTCACGCCAAGAGCTAACATTTGATAATGCGCTTATTATTTTAGAAATATGTTATTTTTTTCGTTAAATACATATTTTTTATACTTTTCGGGCGATGTTTATTTTTGGTCTCAGTATTTTTCCTATTTGTGGGTCAAAGAACTGTAGATGCATGCTAAATTTCACCTAAGTCCAGTCTGTAATGTCTACAGTGATGGGTTTAATGAAGGGCATGTATATTGTATAATTATTATTTATTTAATACTTCTCACATACCAAACTTCACTAAGTAAGTGATCTAATTAGAACACTTCACATTTTTTTAAAATAGATTTTATAGATTTTCTTTTGTAGGGGTCACCACTTTAGTAAAGAGTATGTATTTTGTATGATATTATTTATTTAATACTGTTACTTTTTAAAAAAGTTTTTTGTCATACTTACAGAACCCTAGAAATAGACGATTCTATTCGAAATTCAAAGATTATAATCCATTCGCTATGTTTCCTCATATAAGTAGGCTATGTTAGGGTGGTAGTTTTGTTGGTAGCCACGAAAAACTAGATATGTGAAAATTAAATATTAAAAAATAGTTTAAATTTGTTATAATAAATTTTATTTAATACATTTAATTCTGAATTATTTCTGCCTTGCGGTGTAAGGCTGTAGTCGAGTTAGTTCATTTCTGGTGTTGTTCTCCATACTTCTTTCCATCATGTTCTGTCATGTTCTTGTATGTTTCTTTATTTTCTTCCACTTTACACCTCTCTTCGTTGCAACTTCTTGTGTTTCTTGGTGTCAAGTTTTCTCGGTTTTCCTGGTCTAACTTTCTTCTCTATTCTTGCTTCAAAAACGTATTTTACTATTTTGTCTTCACTTATTCCAATCTATTATGGTTTCCAGTGGCTTTGTATCTAGTTTATCTCTAAATATTTTATTTCTTATTATGTCATGTTGTTTTGCCTTTAATTTTCCTTATTAATCTCATTTCAGAGTCTATATAATTCTTTATTTCCCCTAGGCCTTGCGGCGTTTAGAGTTTTAGCTGCTACATGAAAATAGAAATAATCATAATAATACATTACAATATATTACAAATTTGAGTATATTCAATAAATGTTATATGAATATCTTTATTTCTTTAATTCTTCCTCCCGTGTCCCTCTCTTTCTTCCTATTCTCTTTTCGGCTTCCGTCTCCGGTCTCCTTCCTTCTTGACTCTAGTTCTTGCGCCCCTCTTTCGTCTCTTTTTCGCTTCTCTTCCCTCTCTTCTTTCGTCTTCCTTTGCCTCCATCTTCCTTCCTATTCTCAGTTCTGTCTTACCTCTCCGCATTCCTTCCTTCTTTTCTCGAGTACTCTCGCCCATCTTTCTCCCTTTCCTTCTTCACTCAACAGCTCCTTTATCCCTTCCTCCCATTTTATCATCTTTCCAAATCTTTTTGTTAGATGTTCCAAAAATTCTTCCTCCTACACATTCTGCATAGCATATCCTCTGGTTTTGCCCAATACCTGTTGCTCCGTTCTTCAGTTCCACATCTTAATCTGGCAATCTTCCTAACTTCTCTCATCTTAGAGTCTTATTTTGGACCTGTGCTTCTCGTTCGTGGTCAAGGATTCAGAAGCATATATCCAAATCTGTACTGTCACTTTTTTGAAGGTCTCTTGATGTTGTCACCTTGGTCACCTTGATGTTGGTTGGTATTTCGTTTTTATTTAGGAACAATGATATGATGCGATTAAACATTCTTCCCTCTCGTCTAATCCATATTTCCATAATTTCTTCATCCATATTAGCATGTTCCGAAACATTTAACATCTAACATCTAACCTATTCTATTGTTTTATCATTTATTTTTTATATTATGTTGTACTTTTATCCTGCTTATTACCATAGTTTTTATCTTCTGTGTGCTAATTTTCATATTTATTATTTTATTATTTTTTTAATGTCAAATTTTATGCAACGTAACAAAAAAAAACTATCATTGCCAACGATGAAGTAACATCATTAATCACGAGTGTTGGGGCGGCGAGTGGTATGGCCCGTGTGGCCGAATGGTGCGCCCGTACCGGCTAAATGTTCGGCCGGTCAACTCGAAGGACTAGTGCCCCTTTGGATGGTCGCCGAGCACAGAGCGAATGGACTGTTGATGTAGGATCGGTGCTGGTGGATGGTATTGGTACACCACAGCAAATACCACGAAGCTCAGCTGTAAATAACTCTCTAGATGAGGTCTGCCTGGCAATAAAACCACGTAGAGACGTGGCTGTTGTAAAATGTTTCAAAAGAATAAGTATTAGATGCTGCTGGGAGACTTAAAGCTAATACTTATCTTTGGTAATGTCTAGAAGAGCGAAGCTCAGAAACGATGCTGAAATCACAAGTAAATGTAGAAACACACAAATGTAGATGCAGAGACCCAAAAATGTGATATATATTTATTTATTGCCAGAACAAGAATTAAGATGATTATTTACAATATTTTATTACTAAAAAGTGACAAGAGTAACAACAAAACAATAAAATTTCATGGCTATTTTAAAAAACAAAAAACAATATATAATAATAATTAATAAGGTAGCCATGCAGTGAGCTGCCAGAAACAGCGTTTCCAAACAACGATTAAAATATATATGGATATGGATCAGTTCGTAATTATATTGCCACGTGCAGCAATATTCACTTGTCAATAATTTTATCTTCAGTTGCAGGAGTATTATTACAAGTAACTGGTTTCATATTTTCTAAATTCTAAAAAGTATTTAATAAGATTTTCACTCAAGTGAAATGAAATAACGCGAATGAGAACAGGACAGTATGAATATCGTTATACATTTATTGTGAATTTTAAGTCTTTTGTGCTTAATTTTCATATAACGTTTTAATAATAATCTTTCATTGTTATACTTTTCCAAGGACGCGTTTATTAAATTGCTGAAAATTGTATGGAACCAGGCCAAGTTCATGAAAATGAGATATTTTCATTTTGATAAGAGCACTTTAACAAAAAATAATTATCTTGTGAATAAAACACTTCTTATTGGCTGCTATATCTCTGTATTATTATATTTTCATTTAAAAAATGAATGCCAAGGCAAAGAAAATTAATGCCCATCCTGGTATACAGGCTGTGGATTATAATTCGTTCACTATTGCTATCTCGAGAACGTTTTTCGAGAGTTTTTTGTTTCGACCAGTGGTTCCCAAAATAAGTTGCACAAAAAAAAAAAAATAATAAATCCGTCAATACGAAATCTAACAATCTTAAATTATACTCCCTTCGGTTATGTTAATTAAACAAAAATAAAAATTAATTTCTGCGTAAAACACAAATATTTTGTCACTAAATAATAAAATGGTTATTACAACCTTACGAACACAGTGTGTATACTTAAATTTGTGATTAAATAATGTATCCGATTATTTTCATTGATACACTTGAAATTTTTCACAAATTTGTAACGACGCACAAAACTAAGAATATAAAGATTCTCTACTATGCATAGAACTTGCTTCCCAAAGCAAATGGAGTAGCAACTTTGAATTGTCCAAATGACCCTGCCCGAAGTAAGCTTTGAAACGAAGGGTTGGTAAAACTTTCAAATCACCGGGCCGATTTGATAGTCCCAGTTCGCCCCTGCATCACCCTGTTCGTTCATCTATAAATATCACAAAATAAATATAAAAAAATAACACTTAGCTTTGTCCTACATTATGCACAGCAAACATTAATTTGGTTTTATTACCAAATATTTGTCCAGCGTATCTATTTTTAAAATTCAATCTTGTCAAATCCCTTCTATTTTCGGAACAGGGTTAAAAGTTTTATTTCTGTACGTGACGTCATGATGCAAATCTGACGGCCTAGATAATGACGTCACATCGTGAGGGTGACTCGGGGTTACTTGGTGTCATATAAGCACATATCCGGAAGTGTTGGTGTTTTAGTGTTTAAAGTTGAATGAGCAATATCCGAAAATTTTTATCTATCGATAAATTATATTAGACTCTTTATTATATAGGATAATAATGGGTTATCTTATTTGATGTTCGTTTAATTTGAACGATCAGCTGACATGCTGACGTCATATAAATCCCACGTTAATAAGTTTTATTATATATATATATTTTTTTTTAGGAAGAACAAAATTAGTAAAAAAATTATTTACTTATTAATGATTCCATTTTTATTCGATTATTTATGCGAATGGAGAACTATGTGTTCGGTATTTAAAACATCGATCTTCAAATGTTCTTGGTTTCTTGTATATCCAACTCCGACTGCCACCTCTCAGCAGGGGTGCCGCAAGGAAATGTGCAAGCTGTGCACAGCACAAAGGCGCTATACAAGAGGAGCGGCTTGAGACAAAAATATTGTAGGCAATATAAAAATCTTTCAACGTGTTGTAGCTAATTAGACCATTTCGCATGGAGTATTTGAACAAGTTTCTTGTGAACGCAAAACATATAAAAACACTTATCGACATAAATAAAACCCACACAGGGACAGTCTTACGATTATACTTTAAAGGCTGATAAAAAAGTATTTAACTTTTTAATAAAAACTATAAGTATCGGAAGGTAATACTAGCCCATTGTTAAAATTAAATTTTGAATATTAGTTACCCATCAGGGAGTTATAAACTGGAAGTGTTTCTTTTTGTGCAATACAATTAAAATGTGATGTCGAAGACATTGTAGGGACTGTGTCGTTATATGAGGATGTAGATAAAAACATAATTAATTACGTTATAAAACGTCATCAACGAACGGTTGCCATCAAAAAGAAACCTGCTGCAAGACATCCACAAGCTATATGAGCTCTAGACGATCGATTCTTTGCCTTAGCTGTGCTACGCGATCGTGACCAAAGATGGTGGAGGTATCCAGAAGACCTGTAACTTGCCCTGCTTTGCTCGCGGATAATCGAGATGAAGGCTGTGGTTCGCTTGCGAGCCTTTGGATTGACTGGACGCGGACTAGAGTAGGATATTGTGCACCAACGAGTCGTAGTTGAGTTTAATCCATAGAGTTAATAACTGTGACCCAACTAATAACTGTTGTTACTAAAAAGAAGGGCGCCATAAAAAATTTTGCACAAAAGCGCCTTGCATATTTGCGGCAATTTAGTTGATTTTCTACTAAATCTGGTAGAACAGATGTTGATCTGGTGACTGAAATTTGGATCTACTCGATAGTTGATAATATGGTAGATTATATAATCCAAAAGCCTTTTGTCATCTCGTCGGTCCGCCATCCATTTTTTAGGGTTTTGTAGGTATGACCAAAAAACCCTTATACCGTCATTTTGTCGTCTGTCTGTCTGTCTGTCTGTCTGTCTGTCTGTTCGGTAAAAATTGTAGCCAAACGGCTAAACCTAGAGAGTTGAAATTTGGCATGCTTATACAACTCTTTGGCCCGCACATAGGAAAAATACTAAAACATCTAAAAAACATACCCCCCTAAAAATATAAACAAATATGTGCTCATTGAAAAAAAAATATTTTTTTATAATTCTGAGTAAGGCATCAAATGAAAGCCCTTGGTACGTGGATTAACGATCAAATTTTTATTTTTGCAAAATAAATTATTTTGAAGCGATTTTTGCCAAAATTGTGCAAAAAAATTTTTGTCCCACACCCTGTAGCCCAGATGGTTTAAACTAAAAATCTAAAAAAATTCTAAGTAATGTATATTGGTGTGAACCGAAATAGTACAACATGAATTTTTGATCAGATTATGTTTTCGGAAAATAACGCATTTTTTGTGGTTTTTGGTTCACAAAGTACAAAAGTTATACCAATATAAGACACCCACATGCAAGGCGTACGATAGCGTAGTGGTTAGAGCACTGGTGTCGTAAGCTAAAATTCGCTGGAAACGAAGGGTTTCGAGTACGGATTGAATTTTATTTATCCTGTTTTTTTTGCATTTTTATTATGTTGAAATTATTTTGTCAAAATGCTAGTTATATTTTGACAAATGTTGCATTTAATTTTTAAGAGCGTAAATTTAATAACCAGTCTTATTATATGATTAACAGACGATAAATTATTTTAAAAATATCGTTCATTTTGCCGTGATTACTACAAAGTAAAATTTGTCCTAAACACTCAGCATGCCGCCTTCACTTATTATATACCTGCGAAACCCTGAAATGTGTGAATATTCACACTTCACATCAATTTTTTAGGTATCATTTCGATCCGTTTTCTCCTCTTCTTTTTTTCATCACTTCGGTCTGTCTAGTAGAATTCTGGTAAATTTTATTGGCACTTTTGGTGAAAAATGAATATCAACTGTTGGCAACACTGTCAGTTCTAGATACTTAATAATTATAAATATGTTATGATTAGATTCAGCAAGAAGATGGCCTTGTTAACGACTGCCCTTTCAAAATCATCTTTTGCCTAGACCTCTCTTGCCGAGCACGTTTCCTTGTAAAAGATGTTGTAAAAATCCATATATGTCACTGTTTCACTTAATGTGTCCGAGATACTCAAGTTTTCGACGTTTAACCGTATACATGAGTTTTGTTTCCTTCTTAAGTTTTTCTAATACTGTCTTGTTGGTGACATGGTCTTTCAAAGAAATTCGGATGATTCGGCGATATGTCTACATTTCAAAATCCTGTAGTTTTTTACTAGAGGCTACAGTTACTACAGTAATTGTCTTGTGTTTGTACGCGCAAGGTTTATATTATTGAGTATGTATAAGATTTTATTCAATAATTTATTGCTTAAATTATTGAATTTAATATATGCGCCAAAAATTTTAACTAACTAACTAATTACCGTTACTGTCCATGTTTGCACTCATAAAGGAGCACTGAAAGATGTCCATTTAAAATCATAAACTTTATTACTTTGTACTCCGAATATCCACATCTGACATGTCCTCCGGCACGTAGCATAGGGTCTTTATATATTCCCTGCTAGCTGTGTCTCCAGCTACAAAATTTACTATGTGGCCGACTTTTTCTATATCGAAATAAAAAAACGATGACTTTTTAAAAATTATTTTGGCAGTATCATTTTCCAATATTATTTTATTGTGTGCAGTATGTCATAATTTGCGGTTATATTTAAAACAGTCATACATTTGTGAAAATGATTATAATATAATTAAAAAATACATATTATGAGCACAAGAAACTAAAGTAAATACTCAAAATGTTTTTCTCGCCAGTCAAAATTGCCTGTATAGATCAGGGGTTCCCAACCTTTTTATAGTACCGTACCTGTACGTTGTAAACAATTTGATGACGTACCGGTAGACCAAAAATTTTGAAATAGGGAATAAAATGCAATGGAGAACATTTGTAATAAAAACAAGTAACTTGGGATATATTTTTATTGCTAAACATATACATAAAATATAATAATCACTAAAAAAATATATAATTAGTGGGAAGGTGGGGCCTGTTTATTATTAACTAAAGTAGTAATATCGGGCTCAATGTTTGTCAGTGTAAGGTGAAGATCCGATTCAATGTCCAGCAAAGCTCTATATTTGTTTTTCATCGCAGTCATTGCAGAAAAAATAGGTAAGTTCACATAAAATGTGGTCGCAAATGGCATTAAAAATTTTACTGCTTGGCAAGAAATTTCTGGGTATTCTTTAGGAATAGATAGCCAAAAAGTGAATAGGTTGGAGCTCTGAACGCTTAATTTCAATCCACCGTCACTGCTAAGGTCTATAAAAGACTCTTTTGCAATCACATCCTCTGGAACCTTCGTTGTGAATGCGAAAGGATTTCGAATCCAATTTTGAACTGTGAGATATTCACGAAAATTATTTTGGATACATGAAGTAAAAGTGTGGTCTGGGCACTTCCCATTTCACCACATAAAATCGAAAATAAACCGAATTAAATGCTCGAGATTTGATAAAATTAAATCTTTACCGACTCATCTAAAACCTCTTTTGGCATATTTTATGTGGCCAAAGCTTCACGGTGAATGATGCAGTGCGTAGACTTGCATTTTGGTGCCACTTCTTTAATTTTGGGTACCACGCCTGATAATTTTCCAATCATCGAACGAGCACCATCGGTACAAACTCCAACACATTTGAGCCAACTTATGTGATTTTTAATGAAATAATAATTAATTATTTCAAATATTTCTTGCGAAGATGTTCATGCAGTTAATGGTTTGCAGAATAATAATTCTTCTTGTATTTCATTGTTGAAATCGAACCGAACAAGTAGATGCGCCGAATTGGAAATATTGGTACTTTCATCCAGTTGGAGGGAATAAAATTGGCTTGTTTTTAATCTTTGGATTAAAATATTTTCAACCTGTGATGTCATCTCATCTATTCGCCGCTTGATAGTATTATTAGACAATGATACTTTGTCAAATTAAAGGATTCAGATTAGGTAAATCCCAATAAAGTATTACAACACAAACAATAGATAATAAATTCCAAACTAAAATATTAAAACGAATGGATTATTAGTTATTATAGTCATTTCTTTTCTTTTTTCGTAATACAGATTTTTAATAGATTTTTGTTTTAAATTGTAAAATCATTCGCGTACCGGTAGCTGCTGGTACGCGTACCCAAGGTTGGGAATTATATGGTTTATAAACGATTTTCTAAAATCTCCTTTTATTTAAATAGCGAAAAACAATACAAAGAGATTGTCGTCCTTGTAACATTGTAATTTAGAAGTGCTTTTTCTACTTCACTTGCTGATAAAATGACTTCAAGTCCTTGAGAATCGTGACCCAGAAAAATTACCAGGAAACTTGATCTTACCAGAATATGTACGTATTTACTACTTGTGTGATTTTCGTGATATTTGCATAATATGCTCATGCATAAAATAATTTTATTGACGTTTTATTTAAATTTAATTTATTTAAATAATATATACCCTTACTAAAACCGAGATTCTTATTTTTATCTGAATATTTTAAATTCTTATTAACATGTTAATAATTAGAAAATTCTAAAGATGGGCCTATAGCGAACCGATCCTGTAATGTATAGCGTAAGGTAACACGCGGTATAACATTTTTGTCTAATGTGGACTAGATCAGTATACGCACCGCGGACCAGTATACTATATAGTTTTCTAACACGGACCACTAATAATAATTAATGGTTACATTTTTGAAAGAATGTATATTTAATGTGCTACTAAATACATTTATTTTATTTGTTGAAAATCACAGAAATTTTACAGAAAATAAACAAAATATAAATTATTTACATAACAAATGTGCATAAAAAAACTGCAATAAACACAAAAAACTTTCGCGGTCCACTAAAATTTTTCTGGGAACCACTGGTGGTCCGCGGACCATCTGTTGAAAAACCCTGGACTAGATCACGCGCATAATTCGATCGGTTAGCAAAGCGCTGGACCTGATCCGCTCTGTGTCGATTTATGTCGCGAACACAGAGTTCGCCGAATTTGTTTGGGCGTATTCAAGTTTTGATGCTCGCAAGCATGGACGTTTGATACAAAGTTTACATAGCCTAAGGCAGATAGTAAATGTTAGTTTATAAATTTATTTAATTATTTATTTTTAGTGTTTCGCCAGCAGTTTAGCTTCTTCAAGATTTTTTGTGTATTGTATCTATTATACATATGAAGTTTTAACAAGAATTTATTTATTTATTTTTATTTATGAATTTATTAATGTTAAGAAACTGCAATGCAAAGTTTATCCTAACCTAACATAACTTAACCCAATAATGCCGGAATAATGCTTTCTGCGTAACTTTGTATAAAACGAATTACATTGTGTATTTAGAATACCTCCTAACTGAAATTTAAATTTCTTATTTATGTTTCACTGTTTATGAATTGTTCACAGAATTTAGTAAATTTCAAGTGAGCATTACCGTACGCGATATATTATAGGATCGGATCGGTGATGTGGGCCTAGTTTAAAATAAGGTATTCCAGCCCAAAGAATTTTGTCGTGGCAAAATACTAAATAAATACATAAATAATCAGAATCATGGAAAGTGGGTACAACATTAGCTCCATAAATAAAGCATAACCAGATAACTCAACACAAGTATTTAGTTACTTTCCAGAAAACGTAAGATCCAATATACATATTCAAATTTTTTAAAAATATTAATTTAATATTTCTCAATTATTTTGTGTTGTAAGACCATTGGCGTAACAACACAATGTCAGGCCGTTGGCAAATTTTCAGACTAGGGCTCTCAAAGAATTAAGCTCGTCGTTGTTTTTATTATTGGTACTTTAAGCATCTTAAAGAATTTCAGTTAGCTTAATCAGCGTTGGTGCAAGCAAGTCTATTTTTTTAGATGACAGAATTATAACATTATTAATAAATATTACTATAGTCTATCTCAGAAAGACTGATAGTAATAAAATTTATTATTTGTAAAAATTTATTGTTTTTTCACACAGAAGCGGCCCACAAAATATGAACAGTTCGAAACGCAATATTGTTAAAAACAACCAAGTGTGCCGCACATCTTATATGGGAATACGAACTAGGGTTAAACACAATAGATCAAAAATTTGACCTTAAAACTTTGAGGAAAAATATGCGTGCGTTTAATGATATGATAAATATGGTCACAGGCGTGCGTTTAATAAAATGATAAATAGTAATATAGAAATACACAAAACCAATTTAAACGTGTTTAAAATGTGCACGCCACTGGTAACTGCCTGACAAAAAGATTTATTACTATTTACTATCAGTCTTTCTGAGATAGACTATAGTTGATTTTATAATTTTATTCACTTTTTATTGTTACAGTCATACATGTAAGAAAATGCTTAACAAAAATTAAAATAGTTTTTTCGGCAAAATTGTCACTAACTTCATCAAATTTAGGGCCAAAGAATGTTCGAATGACATTCTTTGAAGTATTGCTAAATTGTGCAACCTTTTTTGTTCCATGCAATTCTTTAAATATGTATTTATTCATTTTAATTTTGGGAACGATCGTTCGACACTAGCGGTAGTGACGGGGATGTCAAAAATATCATTAAAACAGTACATACTTCAGGGAAGCTTGACGACACAAAATAATTCTTTATAATTAATAAATCTGCGAGTTCCCTTATAAAAGTCAATTTTTGGATATAGTGTCTGACAGTTAAGCCTGGTTTATAATAAGCCCATAGCATAACTGCATATGCATTAAACAATAGATTTGACCCTTCAAAACATCTGTTTGTAATAAACAGAACAAAGAGAGTAGTGTAATTTTTATGCTTATGTTCCATAACATGTCTATTGTAAACCAGGCTTTAGCTCCTTCCTAGTAAGTTTGAATCATTTAAAATTTTCAAGGACGCAGGATTTAAAACAGTGAAATTTGAAACTATTTCATTCAATCCAAAGAAGCGAAATCTCAACTGATTTACGATGATGTCCAATACACGATAATACATTCAATCGGAAGAAATTTTCGGAGTTTGCAGACGTTCATCTTCGCAAATTTCATCGAAATGGCGTTTCACCTTTCTTTGGCGAGTTTTAGAAAACTTGAGGGATATAGCCCATTAAAATGTTCAGGAAATAAATTAGTAAATAAATACTTTTGGAGTATTTCATGTTCTTTTTAAAGACTTCTAAAATATATGAATTTATTTTAAGATGACTTTCATCAAAAGCAGTGATGGGCGCGTAAGTTACATGATGTAAGTTACTGTTAGTTAGTTATTTAAAATTTTGGCGCACAGCAACAAAGGCTATTTGCGCTTAACGCAGCCCATTTAAATGACTAGACTATATATTAAAAACAATAAATAAATAAATAAATAAAATCATTAAAAATACGCATACTCAATAAAAGAAATCTTGCACTGACAAACACAAATAAATAATATAAAAGGTCTGTTCGAAAGTTTGAACAGACTCAGGGTGATGGTAAGAGGCTCTAAAGGGGCCAATCACCATCGAATATCACAGTCAATAACTAGAAACACATTAAAATAAGGTACAAGACTTCACACATAAAACAATAAGTTCGATTCTCACAGGAAGAGTATCAGCCTGTCCACGAGTACCCTATCGTCACCTAAAGCAACTGACAGGTCATAGCACAGGCCTAACCTCTCCCTGACATCCTCGAACTGTACACATTCAGTTAAAATGTGTAACACAGACAAATCTGTGTTACACGTCTCACAGATAGGGGACTCTTCACCTCGAAGGAGGTGTCCATGAGTCCATCAACAGTGACCTATACGGAGGCGTGTGATGGCGGTTTCCTCCCTGCGGTTAATCCTGCAGGAAGAACCCCATGGTTTAACGTCTCCCTTAATCTGTCGCAACTTAACGTTCTGTGTTCGGCTCGACTCATGTTGCCACATGTCTAAAACCAGGTGTTTCAGATGATTCTTTGCGTCATCTGGAAAAATGAAACTCACATCAATCATAGGTCTGTGAGAGGCGGCTTTTGCAGCTGCATCTGCCGCTTCGTTGCCTTTAATACCAACATGTCGCGGTATCCAAAACAGCTCTACCGTCACATTCTGAGCATGCAAATTGTGGAGTAGCAACCGGATCATTAGTACAAGAGGATGCACTGGATCTGGATCTTGGATACTGTTTAGAGCGCTCAGCGAGTCAGTCAAGATAACACTTGACCGACTTTGCTCTGACGAAACAAAACACAGGGCCTTGAAAATAGCTCAGCAGTGTACACACTCGTTATGGAGTGCAGACGGTACTGAAACTGTTGGCGTGGATTCATAATAACGAACGCACACCCAACCCTGCTTCCGGATTTTGATCCGTCAGTAAAAATGACAGTATCCTCGAACCTAGGGACCGGTGTTCTTTGTAACTCATATTGGTATTCGATAGGCAACGTAGTATTTTTATCAAACCTAGTTAATGTGAGATTCACAAGCGGACGCGGCAGCGTCCATGGTGGAACAGCACACAAAACGAAACTTGCCATTTCGGGCATATTAAAGTCAATATCACCCAAAATGTCGAAAGTCCTCTGACTAAAAGGCCTATTGGCTCTTGGTTTTCTGTCATAGGTCTCTGTATGCCTCTTTTGTGGAATAGGGTCATACGCAGGATGATTTGGCTTGGCACTGAGTGCAGCCATATATCGCAAGGATAGAATTTTACGACGAATGTACAGTGACGGTTCGCCTGCTTCACACAGCAGTGATGTAAGTTACCTCATTGTTGACGCGTAAACAATTGAAGTACACACAAAAACTCTTGTAAACAATGGAAACAACGTAAACAATGTAAACAATGATTTAGATATGCGCACTTATTTTGAATTACAGAACCCCATTATCAATACATTTCTATAAATAACATAATTTTAATGAAACAATTTTAAATGAAAAAATAAGTATATAAAATTAGGACAAGCCAATATACATATTATATTAATAAAAATCGAATATGCATCATTAAATAGATGTTACAAGTTAGCAAATATGAATATGAAAAATAAAAAACTTTTTTCTTTAAAAAGAAAACAGTCCAATTTTTTTAATAACAAAATACATTAAATTGCACCTTTAAGAAAATCAGCCTATATTTGTTAATAACAAAAAGATTCATTGCAAATTTTGCATAACTTTTTAATTAAAACAAAATCTAGTTCTACATTGCTATTCCTTCGGTTTCTTCCCACCATTTTTTTAATAAATTTATTGTTGAACTGAATCTACTTGTTCATTAACTCTCTATTATTTGTATTAAATAACTAAAACTAACCTCATTATTTGACAGTTTACATTGTTTACATTGTTGACAAGTTTACCTATTGTTTACATAAATTTACACGTAAACGTAAACAATTAAAGTTTACGTGTAAACGCCCATCACTGATCAAATGACGCGTGGGAGCACTTGTTGACTAGAAACACATTGGTCACGACGCGTCGGGTAACGTGCTTCCGTCACCACCGACAACACGCTGAACCGGTCACAAGTATGAAATGCGGATTTTTTTCAAACTTGCCGCGCAAACAGAGTGTATAGTTCAAAGTTTCAACATATATAGCGTTTTGTTAAGTTATCATTAAGTGTCAAATGCGTATAGGTTATAATTTGAAAAGTGATCATATAGTTTTGTTTTACTGTGTTAAAAATGTCAAATTTTGTGCCAAATAAAGAGCATTCGCGGACAGTACTACTGTTTTGTTTTCATTTGAAAAAAACTGCTGCTGAATCATACCGACTGCTTCGAGAAGCTTATGGTGAATTTGCTCCATTGCAAGATACGTGTAAACGATGGTTTTGGAGTTTCAAAAGTGGTGACTTTGATCTTACAGACAAAGAACATGGAAATCCTCCAAAAAAATATGAAGATACAAAATTGGAAACGTTGCTACAGAAAGACGATAGTCAATCACAAAAACAACTAGCAGAGCAGTTAGGCGTTAGTCAACAAGCTGTTTTCAATCGCCTACGAGAGATGGGTAAGATCCAGAAAGTCGGCAGATGGGTTCCACATGCATTGAATGAGAGGCAGATGAAAAAAACGCAAAAACACTTGTGAAATTTTGCTTGCACGATACAAAAGAAAGTCTTTTTTGCATCGTATCATTACTGGCGATGAAAAATTGATTTATTTTGAAAATCCCAAACGCAAAAAATCATGGGTGAACCCAGGCTCACCATCCACATCAACTGCAAGACCGAATCGCTTTGGCCAAAAGACAATGCTCTGTACTTGGTGGGACCAAAAGGGTGTGGTCTATTATGAATTGTTAAAACCTGGCGAAACAGTTAATACCCAACGCTACCAACAACAACTGATCGAATTGAACCATTCGCTGCTCATAAAACGACCAGAATACGAAAGAAGACAGCACAAGGTAATCTTTCTTCACGATAACGCGTCATCACATGAAGCAAAAGCAGTTTGCAACACATTGGAGGCACTCAAGTGGGAAGTGCTACTCCATGCCGCTTACTCACCAGACTTGGCCCCTTCAGATTACCACTTGTTCGCATCGATGGGTCACGCACTTGCCGAGCAGCACTTTTGTTCATATGAAAATGTGAAAGAATGGCTAGATGAATTGTTTGCGGGGAAAGGGGAAGAGTTCTACTGGCGAGGTATTCACAAATTACCTGAAAGATGGGAAAAATGTATAACTTCTAATGGAGCATACTTTGAATAGATAAACTTTTACTGTTCTTTTGAGATTAAGGTGTTTTATTTAAAAAAAAATCCGCATTTCATACTTGTAGACCTGGTATGTTTCTAATCCATAGTCAACAATAGAAAATAGCAATATTTGATTTGAGTCAACATGCGTTTCGTTGGGTTCATCGGGTTTTATAAGTATGTGTCCACTTTTAAACTTGTTTATGTCGATTAATTCAGAATAAAATTATCTTTCAAATAAACGAAAAACAATTGTGTGTTTTCGCTTAAAATAAGAAAAATGTGTAACGTTGATATTCTCTTATAAAATAGCAATAATTATCTGATTTAACCAATCTCGTAGCTATTATAGTTCTCGAGCTAGCAATGGTGGACAAATTAAAATGAACATTCTGTATACTATGAATGTAAACCGGGAATCAACAGAAAAGGGTATAAACCTTTGTAGACGCAGTATTTGTTTTAACGCAGAATATTATTAGCAGTAATCTATTGTGGTGTTTAAAATTTACGATCAACTAAACTTACTAAAATTGGAATATTAATAACCAGTTTTTTGACAACAATGCCTTTATTGTGTGACCTACATTGTAGTCTGGATAAAGCGATGTATATCTCCATGAATACACTACGCGGTAAAGCGCATCAACAGCCAGTTAACAGCTACAAAAAGTAAACACAGCCCTCCTTGAATTAAGATCAGTATCAGTGATATTCCATTACTTTCACAATGGAATAGATTTTTCCATAACCGACAGATATTTCAATCACTATATTACGCGTTTTACTGGAACTCATAATCTAAGAGTGTTTCTAATTATTTACAGAAGATACACACATTGGTGTCGAGAGACGGGTGAAGTCGGTACAAATTACGAGGGCTCGGCCAGGCTGCAGGGCCCGGGACTAGGTCTTTTTTTTACAAATCAGTGTCCAATTTTATTATTTGTGATTTTGTTGCATAATTTGTTTGATTTCTTTGTCAGTAATCAAAGGTGGCCTTTATTTAAGGGCAAATGAACAATGTCCTCAAAGAAAATATAATCTTTTTTAATTTTTAAATCTCAATATTTTTAAATTTAATTTAATTTTTAATAACAAGTATTTAATAATATTTAATGTATTGTATTTATACGTATTTCGGCTTATTAGGCCATCTTCAGAATTATCTTCTTCATCTTCATTCTAAAGAAGGTCTCTTAAGCGAAAATACGTATATAATCAATACATTTAATTTTTTTTTTTTTTTTTTTGAAACTATAACCGAGTGTTTTTTTTATTTCCATGTTCAAAATGTTTCAACGAGTGCCTTCAACTAATTCAATTAATAATATTAAAGAGGTTAAGATTTTTATTTCATTTTAAATTTAAATCTTTTACATCATTAAATCGTAACACTTTGCGCTATTTGATTTCGCGTACTTTTTATGAACAGCGCTGCAGTATACATTTCGCGCATACAACTGTTTTGTCCAAGACACCGCCTATATCTGTATGTAATCTCCCCTTGCATCGCACCTTAACGGCGACCACGGTTCTATATTCGCCGTAAAAGCCTTATCACACTAGAGTTATTATTCAAGTCTAAACTTGAAAAACTAAAGTCTTGGCATTCGAATCGAAGTCTTGTGTGTGTGACAGCATGACAAAAAACCTAGGTCTTTAATTCTGAGCAAATACATCGAGATATATTTCCCGCGTCTTTAGAAGACAGACGAAATCCAAGTCTTCAAATGCGCGTGCGCGGTCTTGACCTCTCAGTCAGATCAAGTGAGATGGGTCTATTGTTAACGTTATGTACGCAGAAGCAAGTCACTTTTCCCTGTTTCGCGTGTTATAGCTGAAGACGTGAAGACTTGAATACTCGAAAAATACTTACAAAATAAAACTTGGATAGCGTTCTAGTGTGATACGCCCTTAAGAATGCATGGGACATATGGACTGAAATGTGTATAATTTCACAGTATTTACATTGATAATAAATATAAAATACGGATACCTACGGACATAATACATCAAATATATCAGTGGCGTACCCAGGGGAGGGGCCCGGGGGCCCGGGCCTCCCCTTATAAGGAAGGAAATGAAAATAAAAACACACAAACACATTGTTACTATTAATGTACTCAATAGCCTTTAGAAACACAAATTCTTCAGCCGTGTTGATGGATACAGTTTCTGGGAGGTGGTATTTTTTTGTTTCCGTGGCAGTAACCAACTTTGCCGTCAATTTTCGAGCCGTCTATGTAGATATTCTCTAGTTCCGTTCCGCTGTATACTTCTTTTATTTCCTGCAACAGACTTGTGTATAAGGATGGGTATGTGGAATGTTTCGGATATTCGGACAGGATTAAAATAAATTTAGGTTGTTTTCTTGACCAAGGTGGAGGATTTATGACCGTTGATTTTTGGATGGTTGAAATATTAAGATTTAGGTTTGCTAATATGTTTTGAATTTTCTGTTGGAATTCATTTGAGGTTTTCATTGCATAATTATTTTGGAATAAATGTGGGAATGTGGGGAGAGACGAGTTGTTTACAATTGTTTTGACATAGGATTCAAATTTTTCGCATTTTAATAAAATAAAAACATATTTTTCTTATACCTGTTCGCTATATGAAATGTCAATCATATTTCCTACGATTACAGCGCCGCCGTCGGTAATGTTACTTCTCAATATTTCGGGAGGGTGAGACGTAATTATTGTTTTACCAGGGCCCAGATCCACTCGGCGCCATTTGATACACATGCATACTTTTGAATTAAAACATTATTTTCAGCCTTCAATTACTTTAACAAAACCTCTAAAGTATTAAAATTTATCTCATTATCTCACTACTTAAAAGATTTAGACATAGTGGAAATATACTTATCACCTCTATAAATCACGAACAGTAGCGCAAAAATCTTAACAAACACTGAACTTTCTAAAACACATTATAAACTTTAACACTGCCATAAATTAAAAAAAAAAACTTTTAATATTTATTCTACTTGAACGATTTTATATTTAAAATGAAGAATTCAGTAATGGAACAAAGATTTTTCGGTCAATGACCATGAATCAAACAATTTTTAATCGGTCTGGAATTTGAATTCAAATGTCTGGATTATTAGGTCAAATGAATTAGTATGCGATGCAACGATTATTAGACTAATGGGCTATAATTAAACTTGGTGCAGGGTCTTTAAACTGATAAAGGCTGGATTTCATTTCTCGTCATATTAATTACCACTTTGTACATCAAACAAAAGAGACAATGGGGATTAATTGGCCCATAACATACTTATAATCATCAAATCTGCATATTACAGTTTAGTTTTATTTTGGTTTTGCCGACCGGCGTAGCGTAGTGGTAACACATGTGCTCTGCGTTGCTAAGGTCTCGGGTTGGAATCCCGTTCAGGCATGGAATTTTTCAAAAATAAGAATTGTCCTGGCTAATTGCCTCAGCAGCAAAGGCAATTAAAAATAAAAACAAAATTATAATTTTTGTTTTTCGTTAAGGTAACCATATTTTTTAGTACAAAATTCAGGAGATCATAGACGGAATAATTATTAAAATATAATTATTAAATAATTGTTTTCAATACAAATCATATACCATAAATAATAATAATTTATAATGAATAAAAATGCCGGCCTAACGCATCGTAACGTGTGCATTGTTTTGAGCCTTTCGACCCGCACGGGGCTCCGACAGATATCGTTGCCGCCTGTGACTAGACGGGATACGGCCTTAGAGGCGTTCAGGCATAATCCCACGGATGGTAGCTTCGCACCACCGCCCGCTCGGGCGAGTGCGTGAACCAAATGTCCGAACCTGCGGTTCCTCTCGTACTGAGCAGGATTCCAATCACAGTAACTTCTCTCCCTCAAAATAACTTCTGACTGTGATATTCGATGGTAATTGGCCCCTTTACAGCCTTTTACCATCACCGTGAGTCTGTTCAAATTTTCGAACAGAGTTTTTATATTATTTATTTGTGTTTGTCAGTGCAAGATTTCTTTTATTGAGTATGCGTATTTTTAATGATTTTATCTATTTATTTATTGTCTAATATATTGTTTTTAATATATGGTCTAGTCATTTAAATGGGCTGCGTTAGGCGCAAATAGCCTTTGTTGCTGTGCGCCAAAATTTTTAACTAACTAACTAACTAACTTAAAATTACTTCCTTGGGAAGCCACACAACGCTGAAGACGGTTCTTCCAATCCTCATAGCAGTGCTGGAACTCGGATACTGGAATAGCTTTCAGCTGGTCGGTTACGGGGGTTTGAATATTTTCTAGTGTCCCAAAATGACGTCCCTTGAGGTGATTTTTCAATCTTGGGAAGAGGAAAATGTCACAAGGACTCAAGTCAGGCAAATAAGGAGGCTGAGAAGCCACAGGAATGTTTTTACTGGCCAAAAACTCGTTTATTGAAATTTATTTTGCGCAGATTTTTCTCATTCCTAATTCATTGGTCAAAATATGATCTTCCCCGATCATTCTGACTGTCAACCGACGATCTGAACGTCCAAGATCCCGGATTCTGTCGACATTTTCATTGGTTCTTGAAGATGAAGGCCTTCCGCTGCGTGATTCATCTTCAATCAACTCTCTTCCTTCTGAAAATGCCTTAAACCACCAAAAAATCTAGGTCCTTGACAAAATACCGTCTCTGTAGGCCTGCTGAAGTTTTGCAAAAGTTTCCGTTGCACTGTGCCCAGATCTGAAGCAAAACCCGATAGCACACCGTTGCTCGAAATGAATTTTTCTCACTCATTTTTAGAACGCACTAGAAAAAACTGTTTCACGAAAAAATCGCTAAGGACAACAAAATTACTCTAGCGAGTTCAAATTCGTGATGAAGGCGTATCACATGTTCACCGGCCGCCCCTTCAAGTCCCGTGTCCCAAATGTTGCTAGATCAAACGTATGTTGCCAGTCCGTTTACTTAATTTACACACCTCGTATATCAGACTAAAGGATTTTTACAACAATTCTTCATATATAAAACTTTCATTCCGTTAAATTTTCTGGAACATTAAAATAAAAAATGCGCTTGAACATCAAATAATTTTTTCCATGTTTCTGTCTCCTTTTTTTTTTTTTTGTTACACGGTAAAAGGCTCGCGGATATCAAAATCGCTATACATCCTAGCTTTACTATGTTGATGTGAATCTCATATCGAGGGTTGATGGATACTGTTTATTTTTATTTTTCAAGCGGTTTATCTGACAGCTAGGTGATTGATTAATAGAGCTTACGTTTTATTTATTTGAGTATAAATTTATTAAGAGTTTAAGTATACAAGCAAACAGGAAATAATAATTTTTGTTGTTTTCAGTAAACTTTAATATAATTATGTACTTATTTTAATTATTGAGAAGATATTAACCAAATAATATATTCCTTGACAGCAATAAAATATTTACTTAATTTTTTAAAGGAAGTTGTTGAACGTCAACAAAGCATAAAAAAAAAACGTTAATCATAAGAAAACATGTTGTTATACATAGTACATAGTAAATATGCCCAATGAGATGTCATAAGTTGTCAACATTATAAGTTTTTGATAAATCTTTCAACCATTATTTCCAAAATGGTATGCTCTCTAGTTAATTTTTAGTGTACAAATTCAAGACATTAGTATATATTACACCATACATAAATTTTCACGGAGCTATTGAGTTCGAAATGTACTTTATCAGACGGTGATTTTGTTCAAATGGCAGGATCATCTATAGCAATGTTTCCTTGGCATCAAGGACTCTACGTAACGTCTCTTGAAATTGGTGGATCCGTAACCAAGAGGTGCATATAAAGAGTGTTTGTTTGAAACGAATAACTCGAATAACTCCTTTATTTTAAGAGATACAAACAATTTTTGGAGAAAAGTTAAACTAGACAAAGTGGCTCATTTAAGCACTATAATAAGAATTCTGCATCACTTCCGGTTTCAACGGAAACTTTTTATCTAGCATAGGGAACCAGTACTTTCATTTTGGTTCTGACATTCCGGTAATGTCAAATAAATTGTGTTAGGGCCCAGCAACTCTACCAAGAAAGGTATCCTGAAGGTAAAGGTTAGAAAATTTAGAACATAGGGTAAGAATAGCCATCAGGGAAATTTAAGAGTATACCGTTCTAAATGTAATGGAAGAGTTTTTATTACGAATGAGAAAATGTGTGGATAACAACGGCGGTCATATTGAACATTTGTAAATTTTCCTTAGTTTATTACGATCTTTAATCATATTTTGTTTTTGTTTTGTTTTTCCTAATTACATAATGTTATATCTTTTATAATTTAGTTTCTACGATTTTTATGTTATTTATTATTTTGTAAATAAATGATCGCCATTTTGAAATGATTAAAATTAAAGTATGATATTTTGTTATTCTTGTAAAGCTGATTTAATGTACTTTCAAGAAATAAATAAAATAAATAAAGTTAAAAATTCCCTATGCTAGATAAAAAGTTGAAACAATATCCGCTGAAACCGGAAGTGATACAAATTCTCGTTAACCTGTGTTAACAACAACTGGGCGACACAGTGAAAAAAAAACAGGTGTTCAGTATTAGCTTCATTGATACTCAACATATTGGCTCTGAACCACTCTTTATTGCGTCCCAGGCTTATCTGATCTATAAGTTGTTCATAATTTGAGTCAGTATTTAAAAATTTAATATCGCCTGCATACAATACGGTTTTGACTTAATTAATATATAATGGCAGATCATTTATATTGATTATGAGCAACAGTGGTCCTAAAATTGAATATTGTGGCACTCCAGACTGTATCTCCAGCTCATCTGATTTTTGACCGTTGACCCATATGTGTTGTTTTCTATTAGAGTTTGGATTTTAATAAATTAGTGCTATCAGAGCTAATATTATAACAGAATAATTTAGTAATTAATAGATAATTAGATCTTAAACGTAGATTATGAAACAGAACTTATGCTTTCAAAATATCTTTATTTTAATACGATTACTATTAAAAATATAGATTTTTTGTGTCCCACACCGTGTAACCCCGACAGATCAATATAAAAATCTGAAACCATTATAAAATAATGATGGCATATTAATGAAAGCAAGATTTTAATGTTCTAATTAGGATAGTACGGTGCTTAATTCTAAGATGTGATGCCAGTCAAGTCATCTGATTTTTATATGATGACTTTCCTTTAAAAATTTCCTTTTTTTGAAGGCGAAGAAATGCAAAGTTGTGATAAATAAAATTTATTTTTTGATAATGAAAGAACATAATTTCAAATAATGCTGTTTTAAACAATATATTTTGAAGGTGGTGGCCACCGTTGTCTATGCACTGATGCAACGGATTTCTGACGTTTCCCTCTACACGTTCCCACTAGAGGTGGGTTCATGAACGAACCGGCTCAGTAAACTGACCGAAGAGACACGGTTCCCAAACTGAAATGAGCCGGCTCACTGCATAGTTTCAAGTTTCAAAGATACGATTGATCGGGCGATTGTAACAAGTGATCCGGATCTGGATCGATGTTATGTTGAACTTCGCGAGATCTCGGCTTGTAATTTATTATCATAAAGTGTATTTTGTTACCAATTTGTAGGGCAGTCTATTTGAAACTAATAGGTTAAGGCTGTACTTTCTTAAGCCGCATTCATAGCTATTAAATCCAATAGCTTATACACTGTAGCTTGTAGACTTTTAACCGTCACTAGAAGTTTGTCATATGGTAAGACGTGAAACTGTTCAGACCTCTAAATTCAATACGTTGTTCGTTGTGGTTTGTGGATAATTTTCTATACTTATAGCTAGTGACATGTTTTAATGAGACAGACATATAAACACATTGGCTATCGCATTCTATCAGTGACACCGTAGTTATCGTATGCCTTTACATAATCTAACATAATGTCATCATTAACAAATATTGCTCAAAATTACAAATACGGACAGTAAATATGATCTATTTAGGTAATTAGGTTAGGTTTAGGTAGTTAAAGTCTAAGACAACAGAATTATAAGAACGATAATACATATAAAACATTTTACGAAGCCAAATAGTAGGGATGAAAAAATACAGATGGCGGACTATTCGTAACATATTAATTTCTAACTTGCTATGAACGTACCGTACAACGTTAAAACAATGCATAGAAACAACTTGCAGCTATCAAAGAACAGTTTACAACCTGTTAATTTAAAGAGCTCTGAATGCGGCTTTACATCCATACTATATAGAAATATTAAAAAGGCCCAAATCCCAGATGTCCGATTTAGAAGGGTAATAAACATCGTCATAAATTTAACACACCTGGTTTCAAATACAGTAGCTACATAAAGTGAATTGTGTGTTTACTATTATCCCGTCAAAATGTTAGATAATTCACTTCTATAGATTTTTATTTATTTAACTTCATTATTTCGTTATGACAAGATAATGTGGAAGACAGAGAGAGAGAGAGAGAGACAATTTTTCATAATTTACGTCTTGAATTCATACTAAGAATATTAACAAGAATAAAGGTAATAAAGCGGCAAATACTAATACGTTTTTATCGCATTTATTCCACTCCATCAAACAATTCCGCTTTCCGCTGTCTGTTCATATAATGCAAGAGTCGGCTGAGCGACGTTCTACCTACATATTGGAAACCAACAACCGTGTTAAACGGTGGGAGAACTGACAACTGACCAACCTGTTTCTCGGGGACACGTTTACTTATCAATGAGCCGGATCACTGAGCCGGATCAATGATCCGGTTCCGCAAACTGAGCCGAAATTCCCATCTCTACTTCCAACATACCCACCGGCATTCGGGCTATTTCCTGCCGAATAACATTCTTCAGCTGAAGCAAGTTTGTGGGCCGATGTTTAAAAACTTATACCTTGAGGTATCGCTATAAAAAAAAATTAAAAAATCACAGGGCGTTAGACCGGCCGACCGCGCTGTCCACTGAATGTCACCTCGAATCTAGACGAGCCGTCCGGGGAACATTGCCGTCTAAACTGTTATCGAAACTCGGGCTGTGTGGGCCGTGACACCATCCTGTTGGAACTAGACATTTCCTAGGATCATTTCTTCAAAAACCGGTTCGAAACAGCTTTGAAACATGTCCACATACCGCTGTAAATTTACAGTAACTGGTTGATTGTGCTCCTCAAAAAAATAAGGACCAATAATTTCAACCCTCGACAACGCACACCATACTGTGACCTTATCACTGTGAAGTGGCCTCTCATGGAGCTCTCTAGGGTTGTTGGAACGTGTAGAAGGAAACGTCTGAAATCGGTTTCATCAGTGCATAGATCGGAGGCTAATACCATCAAGACATTTTGTTTAAAACAGCATGATTTGAAATTTGAAGTTATGTTCTTTCATTATCAAAAAATAAATTTTGTTTATCAACAACAACTTTTCTTTTATTCGCCTTCAAAAACAGGAAGTTTTTGCGTCCTAACTGTAGTTAATAGTGATATGAAGAATCAAATTGGATATCTCGTCTAACAATATGAATTTAAATCTGAATTTAAGAAGCATATTAATTTCCGATGTACAATAAGGTACTGATTTTCAAAACAAATAAATTATTGTACTGTGCTGACATTCAAATGTATCCGAAGATATATGGCCAAAGAAAACATGATTTATATCTCTTATTATCCTATGTTTCTAGATCACGTTTTATATAAACGCTGAACATTCTACAGTGACACGTTTTAATTTTAAATAATCCCTACTGGACTTGCCCGTTTCACTATATGTATTAAAACATTTTTATCCCGTACATGTACTGCAGCGAAAATATAAAATATTATACAGCATACCGTTCTACTGGAATTCTGTGTTAAGAGAAACTTTATGAGTTCTATTACGATTCTGAAACCAGATATTTCATATCTTACAGCATTTGATATCGTTTCATTTCTTGCACTTTTTTGTTAAATCTAAAATGAAATCTTAAATTGTGATCATTAAAACTGAAATAAGTTGTTATCTTACAATAGTAAAGATACGGATTCTCATTATTGAAGCTACGATTTCCGTAACAAAGTAATAAGAATTTTATTACATAGAATTCGAAAGTTTATTTACACCAATGTTATCTGTTATCCTGAGAATTCCAGTACTAAACCTTCCTTTCCTGTTTTGTCTATATCCATCTGTTTATATATTTTAGAAGCCGTAATACTTGTTAAAAATAATCCGCACTTTTCGCTACCAATTCTGATTTTCATTCCTATCATATCCGCAGTCAACACTCAATTGTCCCTCTCATAGCTCTGCACTGTACAGTTAAAGTCCTCACTACATGGCTTTAACATTATTTAACTGTGTACCACCTGCATTAAAGTCTATAACGTCCAATAGAGCATTTAAATTTAAATTTAGACATTTTTACAATTAAACTGTTTTTATTGCATACAGGAATATTTACACCACGAGGGCTAATATTAAATTATGTAATCTCCTAACTGTACTATTTGTTAAATTTATTTGTATTGTTTAACTCATGTGGTTTCAATTTATATTATATGTGTCATCTTGACTAAACCACAACATTTATGTAATGTGTTATTAGTTGAATAAAGAAATGTTTGAAAATTTGTAATATGTTGCTCTTCAAATGTATAATATGCTCCTCTAAAAAATACAAAGTCTTCGTTTTGTATGAAAAATAGACTACGACCCAAATGAGTTTGACATCCCTCGTTGTTGGATATTGATATTTATATCAAAAATAAAAAGAGATGATAATTTCATAATTTGTTGATAATTTTTTTTTTATTATTAATCCATGTATCAAAAACTTTTATCGGATATAACTCAAAATTTTAAAAACTTTTGTTTTTCGACTAATACTTTGATAAATAAATAATTTGTTTATTTTTTCGCGGGATATATTCTCGAAGTCTCAGAATTTCTCGTCCATGCATTCAATTCTTTAAATCCAGCCGTTTGGCCACAATTTCTACCGAACCGGCTCATGTGACGGAATAAGAATTTCTTGATTATACTTATGAAAAGCTAAAAATGGGAATATGCATTTTCTATTAATTTCAATATTAATCAATATTAATCATAATAAAATATAACTTATATATTGTAAAATGCTTGTTATTTTGCTGTACGATTATTTTAAATTTGTTATGTTTTCATTTCATTGGACCTTAAGAGGGGGCACGTGCCTCCAGTGCCCTCCCCTGAATACGCCACTGTATCGACTAATGATATTACAACAAATTTAAAATGACATCAAATGACAACAGTTTTACACTAAATAAACTACCTGCGTTTAATTAAAATTTAACAGCGATTAAAATTCGTATAATTGATATATCAGGTCGTCAAGCATGAAATTTGTAGTTAATAATATTGCCAGCTTAACAGCTTATTATTTGACATTGGCTTAATATTATACCGTTCTGTTTTTTTTTTGAAAGTTACACATCTCGCCTGTTTAAAGAAATCATTTTAAGCTCAAAATATATCAAAAACTTTTTTAAAAATTATTTTGTTGAAAATGGAACGGTTTGAAATTCGCACTAATATGAAGTATGAGTTCTTACGTGGAACTACGGCATCGCAGACCGCGCGTAACATTAATAGTGCATTTGACTCTAGTGTTACTACGCAGCAGACAATATCAAATTGGTTCGCCAATTTTCGAACAGGTAATTTAAAAACGAAACAAAAAAAAAAAAAAACTGACCCAACCAACTGGACGAAATGATTCAAAAACTTAAAGAAAAACAGCCTAGATTGGTCTACAGATCGACTCCTATCTTATTACATGATAACGCTAGACCATACGCTGCACAAATGACAGTGGCAAAACTACAGGAATTGGAGTTGGAACTTCTTCATCATCCTTCATACTCACCAGACCTAGCCCCCACTGACTACCAGTTCTTCCGCAATATGGACACTTTTTAATAGGAAAACACTTTTTAATTCCGACAATGCTGTAAAACTGGCCTTACAGGAATTTATTGATTCTCGTCCGCCAGGGTTTTATACCACCGGCCTGAACAACCTACTGCTTAAATGGCAAAAGTGTATAGACAATATAAAATAATTCCTTATATTTGTAAGTTATCAACCAACTTTGCCTTTTTTTTCTACAAATTTCATCCTTGACGAGCAAATAATTTACTGTTAATTGCACTAAAAATTAAATAAAACATGTTACAAATTCAAGAGATATAATTTTTGTTAATAATTATTATGGACCAACGGTGTATTTATGTTTTTACAAAAATATTTTTAATATCAACCCTACACAAACTGTCAAACCGCGTCCGTTGTTATGACAACAAAGCAGGTTATTTATAGAATAAATAATTGTTTTCATTTCGTTGTAATTTTATAATAAAATAAAGTCTATTCCAAACGATTACGCGGAACTAGATTTTCAAATCTAGTAAATTTTACAGGTTGATTGAAGGTTTTGATAATTTTGTTCAGGAAAAGCCAACTTCAATATATAAAAAAATAGCTAATGACAACTTACAAAAATGAAAATTCCAGTTAGTTCCGCCTAATCGTTTGGAATAGCATGTAACAATTACGTATAAAAAAGTTTATAAAGAAAAACGTACGCAACTAAGCAGGTAAGGTATTTGTTAATTTGGGAAATAATCTTGGCATATACCTCTCGAGTTCTTAATCCTATCGGCAAGTGGAGTAAGTCTATCAGCGCCATGTTTCAAAAAGCCTCTGTTCACTTTGTGCCTCTATGTTACATTTTGGTAAATCTCGCAATATATTTTTATACTTTTGCTTACTTACTAGACTATAGCATAGTGTAAATTTACAAGGAAACTAAAAAATTGGAATGAGTCCCTTTATTGTGATATTTGCTTTATTGTGGTGATCTGGAACGCAGTATCTTAGACGTATATCTGTGTTCAATTTAATTAAGATTCTATTAATAAAACATCCTTCGCCTTACTTTCGCCCATCCTGTATACATTTCTTTCAAACCAAATAACTTTATTTTCCCACCACATTACCTAATTTCACTTTATAAATCAGTCACATTTCCGTTAGACAATTCAATTGTATTATTTTATTTCCCTTTCTTTGTAAACTTTGTTCACTAGAGACAAATATACATATGTGTATATAAAATAAATGGATTATTTAGCTCTGGAGGTTCTTTCTTGTTAGATAATATAGCTCTTTAGGGACTTGTTTGTGGTAAATGTAACCTTGGTGTTTTGCTCTATTTATTAAATTTCATGCTGAAAATTAAAGTAGATAGCATATTTATAATTCTTTGCAAATTCAATGTTAAATTTTTAATGCGGTTAAAGAAAGAAAATGAGAAAATATGCGATGGTAATAAATAAATTAATGTAAAGTTCAAGGTTTCAAAATATTTATCAAGATATAATATTGAGCGATAACTTCAAAACAAACCATCATTTTCAGTAAGAGATTCTGAGAAGTACTTCGTAGAAAAATATTGCGTTAGATTATTTTCTTTCCTTTCTTATAACCTAGAGGTGTTTAAAATGTGATGACGCTCTTTTCATTTAATTTGGTTAGTATGAGTTACCGTGGTTTCCGGGTAAGATGGACGCCTACGGAGCACAGAAAGGCTGGTCCAAATCTCGGACACCACTTCAAAAATTTTACCTTCCGATACTGTGATGTCAGGTGACTCAGGTTCAATATTTAATTGAGTATCTGTTACACTTTAATATTTAAGCCTTTCTACGATTTTTTGTGAGCCTATTGGAGTATGATTGCGTTGCCCTTTTCCGTATTTCTTACTACCTTTTTTCTCTTGTCCTCTCTGATTTTCTTACCTCTATGTTCTTACTCTGAAATATCTTTTTGGTGCATTTCCCTCAAAAAATCCATTTGCTTCACATTTATCGTCCATTATAAGAATACGTCCATACCATTTCTTCTGATTTTGGCATTTATGGAGTGCTATGCTACACCGGTGTACCACAAAACGGTGCTAGGTGTGCCTCGACTATATGCGTTCAAGAGAAGAAGAAGAAGAACACAAATAATTGATAATTATTTGTGAACACAATAAAAAATATGTAGGAACTTCAAAACTAAGCTATGCCTGAGAAGGCAGAATCAATGTTGCCATTATATTTTGTCTATCGTTCTTTGTCTGGAAAATATTTTTGCATTCACGCAACCCAGATTGATGTCAAAAAGTTATATGTTTTAACGAATTGTATAGAAATTGTAAAATTTTGAATTGCTTTTACTCCCGCAATTTAAATATATTTGCTTGAGGTTTTTAGAATTGTGGAGTGGAATTTTACAAAGAGTGTACTGCGAAATTCTTTTATTTTCTTCTAAGTTTGATGGCTTAGGTTTCCTATTATGCCTGTGCTTAGCTGCATTATGAATTACAAATTTGTATTTATTGCATGTAAGTAGATTAGAATTGTGTTACATATTTCAGGAGTTGATCGTGTTAAAATAGTTTTTATAGATAATGGTAATATTTTTGAAATTATTTTGCAATGGTCCAATGCGGACACCGTTATTTTGGACGTTTGCCATTGCTGATAGTACTAGGCTAGAATAGTAAGATATAATGAGTATTAGAATCAAAAAGATATGATACTTCATGGGTATATAAAATATTTCCAAAATATTTTCAATATTTTATATACTAATGAAGTATTATATCTTTTTGATACTAATACTCATTATATTGTACTATTCTAGTCTAGTACTATCAGTAATAACAAACGTCCAAAATAACGGTGTCTCTAATTGATTTTCTTAGTTCTCGGTATAATTTGAAGGAGTGTTGGTAATTGCTGGGGCGGATGAATAAAATGTGCTCAACAGTACCTGGCTCTCCATAAGGGCAGAGGTTGGAGTTTATCACATTGATTTTGTTCAAGTGGACTTCAGAGTGACAGTGATTAAAATGGATTCGGATGATTGTTGAGATGGTTTTCTTATCGAGCTGTAGATTATGGAACCATGGTTTTACGTTACGTGAGGTTGGATGAGTAGAAATATGAGAAATATGTTATGTATTATTGGCAAACGATCTTTAAAGGGAGCTTGCTTGATGTATGGCTGTAACTCCATCATCGCGCCCATTCTGGCTAACTGGTCTGCTATTTCATTGCCGATTGTCTTACTGTGGCTTCAGATCCAGATTAGTTTAACTTCTGTACCAGGGGCTTTTAAAGAGTGTAAATAGGTTTTGATATACTGCGAAATTCTGGGAAGGGCTTTAGTTTGCCGTGGATGAAAAAAGGTTACGGGGCACTGAAATAGTATTCAATATTATGTGCGATTTCATCCGCCCTTAGACGAGAAGATACGAGAAAACAAACTACATTTTCTGTTCGATACCACATAAATAAGTGATAACTAGCGATGAAACTCGAATAGTTCTTTTCCAAATCTGAAGGAAATAATTTGCATTGTTTAATACCAATGTTGTATTAGAACGTATTCGTTTATGTTTGATAGCAAACTAAAAAATTGATGTGAAGTGTGAATTTTCACACTTCACATCAATTTTCTGGGTTTCGCAGGTATATAATAAGTGAAGGCGGCATGCTGAGTGTGTAGGACAAATTTTGCTTTGTAGTAATCACGGCAAAATGAACGATATTTTTAAAATATGTTAATCTAAGAGCTTTAAAAACAAATTTTGTAATATTTTTTTGTTAATTTTAATTCGAATACCTAATACCATTATTTAGGTTTTTAAATATGTGCAGTATTTTTTTTTTTATGTAGCAAGGTTAATTAAGATTTGAAAAATTAAGCCTATGGCTTCCATTGGTTGTTTTAAGTCATATGCTCCGCCCCTCTGGTTTCGTATACATGACATATAGAATGAAAATATAATTCCAACAATTCCAACTGGATATTAAATTTACGCTCTTAAAAATTAAATGCAACATTTGCCAAATTACAACTATAATTTTGTCAAAATAATGTAAACAAAATAAAAATTAAAAAAAAAAAACAAAATAAAATTGTCTCTTCTGCCTGGGAGCGAACTCTAGTTTGCTGCGTAGCAAGCGAGCAAACTAACTATTAGACCAGGATAGGCCTTCTAGTATAGTGTGTTACATAACTATAACTTTTGTACATCGTCAACCAAAAAACAAAAAATGTGTTATTTTCCGAAAACATAATCTGATTAAAAATTCCTGTTGTCCTATTCTGGCTCACATCAATGTACATTACTTTTTTCAGATTTTCAGTTTGGACCATCTGGGCTACAGGGTGTGGGACAAAATTTATTTACACAATTTTGGCAAAATTCCCATCAAAATAATTTATTTTGCAAAAATAAAATTTCGATTGTTAATCCACGTAAATTTAGTTACTATGATCATAGTAACTAAATATGTCACTATGAGCAAGATAAATTACTATCATGAATGAAAGTCATTATAGTTTTTATAATATTTTATCTTGTAGTAACGTTACTATACAGTAATTTTTACAGAATTGATCTGTTATAGTGCAATCGCTCAGTGCCAAGCGAACTCCAAAGACGTTACCAACTCAACATTCGAGTCGTTTATGTCGTTTATGTGCAAAATGTTTTTGTATTACTTTATATTTGATTGCATATATTTAATTGCTGGAAATTCAAATTCCTGATTCAACTTCGGAAAATTGGATATTTTAAAGTAAATTACTTCTGCAAGATGTTGTCAGTATTCATTTATCATTAGAAGATATTTATTTAAAAAATATTGAATATCTTTTTACTCCCAATTATTAATTTGATTTTGGTAGTTCGTTTGGTTAGTAGAATAATTGGTTTGTATAACGATGACCTTAAAAGATAAATGGAAATTGTTTGTAAACGTACGCAAGCAATAGCGATGGGTTCCTATTGAATATTGAATACGCCGATTTTAACGCAGAAACCATATTTTATGTTTGTTTCATGAATACAGAGTAATTTCAAAGTAATTAAAACTTCACGATATGTTACATTATTGATTGGACCAAATTGCAAAATACGTAAACCAAACACAAATTCCTGAGATGTGATTAATTTGGATTTAGAAGGTTTTTTTTTTCAATTTTGTAGTTATATAACTTGTTCATTCTGAAGATTTATGGATTGTAGATTGCCATCTGACTTTTCAACGTTTAACTGATCGTCCAGAAATTAATCCGGGTCTAATCCACGTTTTATTATTACGCGCTTTTTTCGCCAATCCTTCATCCATTCTCTGGATAAATAAAAGTGTTCCACTCTCTTCTTTTTTGTCTGCTCCACTTAACTATATCTTCAATCTTATAGGTGTTTCAATGTTTTTATTTCTCAACTTGTCCATAATTGTTTTAACTTTCTATAATTTCATTTTGTTGATTCTAATAGTTCTTTTACGCAGTTGCGTTGAAACAGAGACCTAATAAAAAATTAAAATTGATGCCGATAACTGGAAAACGATGCAGGATAAAAAAAAATGAGAACATCTGCAAATTCAACATGAAAAAGTGCCTGAAGAACTATATTAATTTTGGAAGTTATGAGCAAAACTTAAAAACTGGAAAATTCACATTTTCGTTCATATCTAGTAACTTCTGTATTTTTTAGGAGAACTGATATCGTTAAAATGGTCCGTTAATGCGGCAACTTTGGTCTAATTTAACCGACCTTATATCTCTTACCGTTCTTGAGATCTCTGCTTAACAAGTTATTTGGGACACCTGTATATTAATAATAATTTAATTTTTATTAAGTAAAATTAAAAGTTTCCATACTTATGACCACTACTGTACACTTTACTATAAATCAGGTTTTACTAAAATACACAGTAATTTGTCAATATGGTCTCATTACTCTTTTATTTTTACTACTGCAAAAATAATAAATTCTATGTTGTTTAGCTTAAATGCAAATTGTATTGTTTTATCAATGACAAAAAAACGGAATATAACAAAATTGTACCAATTTGTGAACTGGCATTAATAATTTACTATATATTTGTTATCGTGATTTTCGTCAAATAACCGTCCAAAAACTAATAAAACTTTAACATGGTAGAGATTAGTGTCAAATGGCCATTTATCACGAATCCATTTTAATATTAACTAAAGTTATATTATTCTTTAGGGATTTTTCTCGATACGATTTGTCTGTTGCTACAAAAGTTTTACATGAAAAATTCAGTACACCTGTTTTCAAACTTCACGTAGGTGTGTATACGATGAAACTTCAAACTATTCAAAACTTTGCTGCATTTCTGCGGTTTCAAATACAATTTGTAAGATGTTTCAGATGTCTTTTAGACTTTTCCAAAGATTTTCTTTTTAACTTAATTTATTTTGAAAGGAAATGTTTCATATCTAATAATGTTGGTTGAAAAGCAATTTCTCAGATTTAAATTGTCCAAATAATTAGATTCAAAACCATGTTTATATTATGCAGAATATGTTTCCAATAACTGTAACATAAACCCATGTATTTTTTTCTTATTAAGTACTAGACAAAAATATTAAGTGACACATTTCAGTTCATTTTGTTTCTTAGGTGGAGTCCCCAAATATTCATACCAGTGGCGGCTCGTGACAATATTGAGTGATAGAGCTAATCTCCTACTCCCTTCCCCCCATTTACCAATTTTGCATGGTTTTGATTCAGCTCAGCTTGCAGTAATTTATTATCTTGTTTTTTACCAATTGAAAAAAGCAGCGACACAATAATTTTAATGTAGACAAATTGAGAAGTCATTTAAAAATGAAAAATGCATCAAGTATTTATCGCAGGTACTTAACTACCTAAATATGGATACTTAAATTGAATTGAAGTGAGTAACCAAAATTTTAGATGTGCACTAAATCCGCAATACCGTTCTTCGTCCATGTTAATTCTCTCCCAAATAAAACGAAAGGAAAACAAAAAAACAGATTGCTTTTCGTTGCATCCGCAAATCCAATTGTTCTTTAAGTAAATGTTTGTGTTAAATTTTCTTGCCCGTGTTTTAGAAGCAGAGGCAGAAACAGAGTTTTTGAAATGTCCAAATCTGGTAGTGGTCTTCCCTGTTGTTTTTCCTCGAGAAAATACGAATAAAATGTTTTTTTTTTCAAAAAGTTACTGATACTATTAATTTCTAATAATAACACAAAACAACACACACAACACACATACACGCACGTCACGAGAGAGTAAAAAAACACACTATAATACGCGACGCTTTCTATATGCAAGCGTAACTCAAAATAACGAGCTACGATTCAGCTGGCTCCGCTGTAAAGTAATTCTAGTGCATGGTCTGACCACCGCTCTTCCCCCGACTCTCCGCGGAGACCAGTTTCGATTTGGCCCGCCTGCCTAAGTAAATACAAAGCGTTCTTCGTCGCATCAAATTCAAGGCAATAGCAGCGTTCTGTACTGAATCGCGTATATGTTTATTTGTATTTATCGGTATTTTTAAAGAAAATAAAAGCTTTTGAATGATTAATTTGTGATAGTGTTGTCATAATTTTGCAATGGTAGGGCCTTGGCTCCTTGTCTCTTCATGAGGAACCGCCACTGATTCATACTATTGAAAAACATACGTAGAACAAAAATGAGTTACTGTGTATCTAAAACAATTTTTGTTGCATACATTTTTCCATTAAATAATATGTAAAAGCATCTTGGTTCACTTATTGACAACTCCGGATCATGTACACTCGAAATAAGGACACGTATAGAAATGGCAAGAAATGCAACAAGCAATCTATTAAAACTATGGACAGACCAACAAATCACTAATAAAGCTCGTAAGTTAAATCTACATATAAAACAAAAAAATGCAATTCGGTGTTTTAATTCTTATATCGAGTTTTAAGTGCTGTCAAAACTAATGTAAAATATGGTTTTTCCATAGGTTTTATTTAGCGACGCTTCAACTACAACATTTTTAGCGTCGGTATAAGTTTACAATACGTTATTTGTTAGAATTAGGAAATAATTTCATTCAGCTTTTTGGACAAGAAGCGTTTATTTTAAACAACACAACATTTCACCAACAACATTGTTGGCTTCTTCAGGTGCTATAACAATAACATAACAATAAAGTAACAATCTTATAAATTAATTTACCTATGTTAGTTAAACGTAACTGTACATCAGCCATCTCCCTTATCAGTCATCATGGTCCCTTATGACTATTTTCACCATTTTTGGAACTGGTGTGGAATGAACCACATTGGTCTCATTTTTATCTTATTACATCTTTGATATTTTTGAGTTTATTTGCACTATTCTTTAATTGTTTTGTTTCCACACGGGTTACCTGGGTATTTCCTAATTCTACCATTATACAAATTGGACGTTAAATAACTATTCTGTTATTATCAGACTGCGTTATTTATAATTACATTTTGTTAGTTATTACTTAGAGTGCTTGTGAATAATTGTTACAAAAGATGTTTTATAGGTGACGAAGTTTTAAGTTTACATGCTGCTGACCAGTTGGGCATCATTAGGAAGTTTATTATATTCGTGTTAAATGTGGTGGTGTTCTGTAGAATGTGTTGAAGGGAGTGTATTATGTTGTGTTTGGCTCTCAAATCTATATATATTCGGCCTTCTACTAGGAGGTGTTCTATGGTGCAGATTTCACAGCACTCATCGCAGATATTCGCGTTATCTTTCTGTAGTAGATGCTCGTGGGTTAGTTTGGTATGCGCTATTCGTAGCCTGGTGAGGATGGTTTGAATTCTCCTTTCTTCCTGGAATTTCTCTATAGATGTTAAGGTCTGTTATTACAGGGTATATGAATTTTTGAAGGGGTGTCTGATTTAGTAGGATTATGTTATTGCTGGGTTTTTTGATTTTGAAGAAGGTCGTAAATGAGTGGGTGGGGTTAGAGGCTATTTTGATCACGTATTTTGTTGATAGCATGGTTCCACGTACTGCTAAATTTGTGTCTCCTGCTTTATTGTGAATATTGACGAGAGGGCTGGTTCTAAATGCCCAGGTGGTTATTCTTAGGGCTAGGTTTTGCACACTGTCAATTTATTTAAAGATTCTTTTCGTTGCACTCCCATATATGATGCTACTTTAGACGATTTTGGATCTTATAATAGCCTTATAAATCATTAGCAATGTTTTCTTGCCCGCACCCCATTCATGATTACCAGTTGCTTTCATAATATTAATTCTGTTATGGCAGTCTTTTGTTAGTTCTTCAATGATGCGTCTACAGGTTATTTTTTCCTCCAAATTTAAGCCTAGGAATTTTTTGCTGTTTTTAATGTTTATATTGTTGTAAAATAAGGTTATAAATTTGTATTTATAGAAAATTGTATTTAAAAACCGGATTAAAATCAAATCAATAATAAACAAACAATTAAACTGAAACCTCTGAAAAACCTGTGAAAACCTCTTTTCAAAACATTTATTACATTTTTAAAAATAATTAGGGTTAAATAATATAAGCTTCAACTTCTTACCACTGTATGTCTTCACTAAAACAATTCATACGGTAAGTTTATGCATTACGGTGTTATATTTGACTCACAGATGACTTTTCAGCACCATGTGAAACATATTGTGAATAATGCTATGAAAAAAATCGGGTTTGTGCTACGATTAACGAAAGGCTTTCGTCACAGTCAAACGTACACCGTACTTTTTAACTCCTTGGTAAGACCTGTTCTGGAATATGGTTCGGTGATATGGTCACCGTATCACAGTAAATATATTAGTAGCATTGAAACTGTCCAATCGCAATATTATCGTGTTGTTGAATTGCGTTTGACCGGAGTTTATCCTAAATACATATCAACAAGCAGTATTTTGTCAAAGTTTAACGTTGGAACCCTGTCTGGGATGAGAGATGCGACATCGGTGGTATTTTTGTTCAAGATATTTAACAACTACGTTGACTGTCCTGACATATTGTCCAAATTTTTCTAAAAGTGCCGTCCCGGGGTTTCAGAATCAGAGACGCACTCTTTACACGTAAAAGAGCGACTACCATGCATTATGAAATGAGTCCGTTACTCCGTACATTATTATATAACAGTCTTCTCGGTAAAGACAGATCTATTGATTTATTTAATATGAATTACTCCAAGTTCCGCAAAGTTGTATTAAGCCTTATAACTTGATTGTGTACAGAATAAAATCTAATGTTAATAGCTGACTTGTAAAACTGCAGGTAGATTCAGGCTGCCGCTGTAATCTGTATAGTACGTCTGGCCTTGATTGTATTTTGTTAATGTTTTAAATATGTTTTGTAACGGAATGAGTAGAGCAAATTGATGTTTGTAAATATGAAATTGTACATTTTTGTAAAAAAAAAATATTGTTTATGATTGAGTATGTTAGTATGTATGTATATTGTATGTTTGTCTACGAACACAAAAAGGACTATGTCTGTAGTGTCCAAATAAATAAATAAATAAATAAATAAATAAATAAATAAATAAATAAATAAATAAATAAATAAATAAATAAATAAATAAATAAATAAATAAATAAATAAATAAATAAATAAATAAATAAATAAATAAATAAATAAATAAATAAATAAATAAATAAATAAATAAATAAATAAATAAATAAATAAATAAATAAATAAATAAATAAATAAATAAATAAATAAATAAATAAATAAATAAATAAATAAATAAATAAATAAATAAATAAATAAATAAATAAATAAATAAATAAATAAATAAATAAATAAATAAATAAATAAATAAATAAATAAATAAATAAATAAATAAATAAATAAATAAATAAATTCCCACCATACCTGTCAAATGCGATTCGAAACTCGTATTCGAGTTTAAACTTGATTTATTCATAACTAAAATAAATTTGTTGTCAGTAACGTATCTAGCTTATATCTAGAAAAGGTTATTGCCTCAATTATCGAAGATATTAAAAACCCATCAAACTATCAACAATAGATCTTAATGGAAAAGCTACATTTTTGGATGCGTACAAGGACGAAGCAATGACAACCTAGAGTGATTCATTCTACAAGGGAAATTTGGTGGCTGGTGTCCTACAAGGTGGACAGATCAGATTAAATAGCTCTATTATACAAGCAATAACAGAGAGAGCACGTTGGAATCATTGTAAAGATTTAATAAAACAAGTAAAGACTTCATAGGTCATAACTCTTCTATCTAAATATAGATGATATAGCAGGAGAAATAAGTTTTTTTGGTATCGTCTCCCAGTAATTCCCCAAACTTCACCTGAAAAAGTCTATAATACAAAAAAGATTTGGTATCTTATTTTGCGCTAAAAAATGGACATAATAATAACTATATTATTCCTGATTGTTTGGCACAGATTGAAAATGTTCTATTAACTGCTTATTACGCGCTGTTCGAATCCCATCACGTATGCGTTGCTGGCTTGGGGACATTCTACCCATACCCAGCGAATTTTTCGCTTACAGCATCGAGTTTTTAGAATTATTTGTGATCTAAATTATAGACAGGACTGTCGAAAATATTTTAAAATTTTAGGAGTAATGAAATTCTCGTGCCTGTACATCTTTCACTGCCTGATTTACATGCACATACATAAAAATAAGTTCAATAGCCAACAAGAACTCCATAGGTATGAGACAAGGGGTAAACTCTTAATACGGCCAGCATACACCAGACTCAGTTGTACCAGATATTCGGTTGATTATTACTCCACCAAATTTTATAATATCTTGCCTGAAAATATTAAATGCTTGCCTCTCAGCTCTTTCCGATATACTTTAAAATCGTTTTTCAAGGAAAATCCATTGTATTCATCTGAAGAATTCTTGGATAACGATTTTAATAACATGTTAAAATGATATGTACAGATATATTTTTATTTAAACTATAATACTTATAATATTTTTTCAATTATACTTGTGTTGACGTGTGCAAAATGTAAAAATTTCTAACACAAATAAATATTATTATTATTATTATTAAAATATGGTCACGAAATCTTGAAACAAGAGGCAAAGGATCACCTCGAGCTGTTGCGTCAATAATGATGAAGATGATATTATTTCAAACAATTATTGTCTTTCATTTTTGTTATTTTTTTATTTTTATTTTTATTGCCTTTGCTGCTTCGGAAATTTGCCAGGCCATTTTTATTTTTGCAAATTTCATGCCTGAACGGGATTCGAACCCGAGACCTTAGCAATGCAGAGCACATGTTTTACCACTACGCTACGTCGACCACCACATTTTTTTTATTAAATCAATAATAATTAAGATATTTCAGGCCTTATAGTTTTCGTGAGGTATATTTCACAATGATGAAAACTGATAAAGAACATTTTGTATAAAAATAAAGTGATATTTATTATGTATCATTTTACTAAATTGAATAATCAATAAATGCTATATTTATTTGACACAGTGAACTAATATAGATCAAATGGAATATTTATATCAAAATCAATCACATCTAAATGGCTCGTAAAGATTTTCGATAAAATTAGGGTTGCCAAACGTTTATATATACGTGGCAGACATTACCTTAAATTGATTTTTTAGCATGTTGTAAAACTCGGCTGGCGTTTAATTTTGAACTGTAATGACTTTTGCTTATAGCTAATGTATCCCATATCCGATCTATATATTTTTGCAGGAACAAATGAAATAATGTGCGGGAAACTAAAAATAAAATATTTCTTATTTAATCTTTAATCCTCGTGTATAATAGTCGCTTAACATAGCGGCGCAAATCATAACTACGGTGTTTGTAAAGAAGTTGCATAAGATCATATACGGTTATGTTACCGAATGACATTTCAAACATTTTGTCGGTTCGTGCCTGTTAAGCCGGTTTAAAATTAACTAAGATATTATTCTCAATAAGAAAGACAGATGGGGATGATTTCTGGGTGCTGTTGGGAAATTGCTATTCAAGACGGCGTTGGAAAATAACAACAAGTTAGCAACCAGAAAATACATGTGTTAGTTAATTATTGATTAAAATACCTCTGTAAATTCGATTAAATATAATATATATAATTTAAAATATATAAAAATAAACATCCAATTTTCTTTAACTACACTGTCTCACCCCACCGTTAGGCGAATCGTAACAGTGCATAAGAAATTGATCCTAGATTGACAGACTCTAAACAAGATTGACACGAAAAAAAAAATGGTATTTATAATACTAAATGTAAAGACTCTGACCACGTTTATATATATACGAGGTTTTATCAAAAAGTTCGTGCAATTTATTTGTTGTCATGTTGGTTAACCTAAAGTCACTAGATTATACAAAGTAGCGCAACGGCGGCCATGCTGGGGCTAAAAATGTCGCCAACACAAATGATGTTCAGTGATTCCAACATTACAAAAATAAGAAACTAGTTTTTATTTTAAACATTGTAATCACGATTTTTTTTAATCAAACATGCACTATAACAAAATTGTGGTACAATTTCAATTATTTTTTTAATTTTTATTAAATAAAATGGATATAATATATAAATTTAAATTAAACTTAACCTTAAATATTCAAACCGCTGGCAAAGAAGGTTATTAAATGAGAGCGAGAGAGGGAGATGTGACAGCGCAGACGTAAACTTAAGAACGTAAAAATTGCTGCTTTAGTTTGCTTAATAGGGGAAGCAATGTCTGTCGGCTTCTTCAAAGGCTTGCGCTACTTTGTATAATCTAGTGACTTTAGGTTAACCTATCTTTGACGACTGTCTGCATTGGCAGCCATATTGGAATGTATTTTAGATTTGATAGCTAATTAAAGAAGTGGTGTTTCTGTATATTCAGCGATTTTTTATTTTTCACAATGAGCGATCAAAGAATATGCATTCAATTTTGCGTGAGAAATGAAATCGAGTGCTGTAAAGTAGTAGTTAAATGTTACAGAAGTCATTTGGTGAATCGAGTTTGAATGAACGAGTGATTTACAAATGCTATAAACGCTTTCAAGTTGTCCCCTGAATCACTTGAAGATGATGATAGAATTGGGAGACCCAACACTTCAATCACCGGAAAAAACGTAAAAGAAGTTAAGAAAAAATCTTGATAACCGTCGAATTACAATTAGAGACGTTGCTGAAGAAGTTGGTATATCGTATAGTTCATGCGAAGAAATTTTCACTAATGTTTTGGGATAAGAGGTAGCAAAACTTGTTAAATTGTTAAATTTTGAACAAAAAATATGTAAAAAAGAAGTATCTCAGGAAATGATAGATGATCGTCAATGGCTCAACATTGCTCCAGCGCATCATAATGGGTGACGAGGCGTAGGTGTACGGTCATGACATGAAAAAAAAGGGTCACATGTTAAATAATCGATTTACAGTGAATAATAAATAGCTATCCTAACAGACTTATTTTAATTTGTTAAGTGCAACACCTTCTAGGTGTGTATAGGGCAGTCGGCGAATCAGTGCAGTTGCGTCATATGTTTTTGTGACGTCATGTTTAGTACGTCTGCATAGCAACCATTTAACGAATGTAATACTCGTACGCTGTCATTTGTACCGTAATGAAATGAAAATTTAAGAATAAGAATAGAATAGAAACCAATAAACTATTCTAATAGGCTAAATAGTCCTAAAAAGGGCTAATGTGATCCAAAAATATGATCAAAGAAAAGAAAATAGAAATACGTTGAATTTAACCTAAAAAGCTATGCACTACACACAATATCAAATTGAAATCTATAGGGGAAACTTTTTAAGATCGCAGCGCCATATGCGGCAAAGCTGGAACACTCGAAAGTGACATTAAACTGTTACTCGTGTATTTGTTTACATGATGAAAATGAACACCAGTTGTATTTTTCCTGTTTTCCGAACTTTTTTTTAATTTAAAGGTAATCTACGATTTACAAGATATGCAATAATATACTATACTAAAGAAATTTCAAGAAAATTTTTAGTTTTTCATTGTATTTTTAATTCTTTTGATCATCTCAATGGAAGGCAGGCCAGGTTCCGTCGAATGTTTATGTTCTTCCCATTTTTTTTTAGATTATCGTGGTATTATGTACCAAGAATTTTTACCGCAAGGTGTTACAGTTACTAAGGAATATTGTTTGAGCTTGTTGCGTCAGCTGCGTGAAGCGATTCATAGAAAACGGCAATATTTATGGAAGGGCAATTCTTGGAAATTGCACCATGATAACGCACCAGCTAATACTTCATTGCTTGTTCGAGATTTTTTGTCAAATAATAGCGCCGTTGTGATAATGCAACCACCCTATTCACCAGACAGACCCCATGTGACTTTTTTTCTCTTCCCAAAGATGAAAAAACAATGAAAGGAAAGCGTTTTACGACCATTTAAGGAATAAAAGCTAAATCGCTGAAGCTGAACGCTATACCAAAATCTGCGTTTCAGAAGTGATTTGAAGATTGAAAAAAACGGTGGCATTAGTGCATTATATCCGATAGGGACTATTTTGAAAGGGACAATATAAAAATTGATGAATAAATAAATACTGTTTTGTAAATTAAAAAATTGCAAGAACTTTTTGATCTCACCTTTTATATATATTTAAAACAAAATGCTGAAAATTTAATAGTAAGTTTAAGGAACAACTGAAGCTTAAAAAAAATATCAAACTATAATCTTCAAATGGTGCTAAAAATTATATTACCAACAACCACAAATGTAACACATTCGATCCATATAAACAGTAATAACCTAAAACTTGCTCCCTTTGTATTGGAATCTCCCGTATTTATGTAATCCAGGCATACAGATGTTAACATCATCCATTCATGATCAGGAGATAATGTTTTAAATTTACATAAAGCTAAGGTAGCATTAACAAACTGCTATGAAAGACAAACCTACATGTCAGTTAATGGTCATCGTCCATTTATGTTAACCAGATCTTTTGTCAACTAAACGCTGTCATGTATCAACATCAGTCAAGACAATATAATCCAATCTAACGTCAAGCACAACTGAATCAATGCCACCAAATAAGCTTAAATTAAACTAGAAAAGCGAAATAAGCCATACATATAAATTCTTCTTAGAAATACAGCTTGAATGCAACGAATGTAGAATTTACAAATTTCTAATTTCTATTTCTTAGTGTTTTTTTTAGTTCCGTGCAGATTGGGGCATTAAGATTAAATATTATAATGAACCTATACAAAAACAATATTCAGGATGGTTTCTACCAATGGCAGTATTTTGTAAATTTAAAGGCCAATGCCTGTCCAAGAAAGATTCTTTTTATTTTTTTAAATCTTAACATTTTAAAATTTTATTTAAAGGTGTTAAGATTCTTATTACATATTTAATTTAAATCTTTCAAATATTTTAATTTCAACAACTTGTTTGTTTTTATCCGCTGCGTTTAATTTGATTTTTCGTGACTGTTCATACCGCAACCCTCCCACTTTTCGGACAGCCGCCTGTTTTGCCCTAGCAAATGCATGTATCTATAAATTCTCCTTGCATAACAGTGATCCTAGGTCTGAACTGTCCATAAGAACGCACTGGGGCAGTGTCCAAAGCTGTAAAATGAACTACACTATGACACGCTAACAGAGCCGCGTTCACGTGTTCAGGGTGTGCGCCACAAACGGGTGACACATCAAAAGAGTGGCATTTTGGATCGATTTTAGTATAAACCTACTAGTAGAGGGTGATATTATGAAAATTTTCACAAGGGCGGCATTTGGGTTCGATCCTAGTGAAATCCTGATAACTCGCACCCACGCAACTGACACCCACGCAGCAGGCCTGTACGTAAAGTGTTGCATCTTGCCGCGAACGAGCCAGCTACTAAAATGTGAATAATTTATAGCATCAGTATTCTAGTTCAGGTTGCTATTATTGTGACACAATAATAATTGAAAATCTGCATAAGGCTAAAATTGAAAATTTAGTCCTTGCGTATTTTAGATAATATAAATAAAAATAGAAAAATGGAATATTGTATACAAAAAATTATATCTTTTACTGTATCTTTTACTGTGTCAAACTTAAAATTGTTACAAAATGTGATGTATAATTAAAAATTTCAGTGCCACTGCCGGTTATATTTTTAAAGTTGCAACCTATTTCGAACACACGACTGTATAATTGGTTGACATTTTTTATACACTGCATTAAACGCTATTTGCGCCTACACAGCCTAATAAATAGCACATGGTTGAATCTGAATAGTCTTCAATATGAGAACAAAGCTGTATATCTGGATATTGTATTTTTTTATTGTCCCTCCAGTTGTTTAGTCCATTGCCAGTTCCGTCTTTTCCATAAGGGCACATGCGGCACGAGCCCAGGGCCCCCGGCTTGATGGGGGCCTCAAAATGCCGAGGTCGTCGTTTACACGGAAAAAAGAGGAGCTCAATTTTTAGTGCAATTTTACTATAATTTTACTACTTTAATATTAAAAAAATCCTTGCAAATGAATTGGCGGACTTGAGTACCTCAGCCTTACATACTCTAAAGGCCTTATCACACTAGAGTTATTATTCAAGTCTAAACTTGGAAAATGAAAGTCTTTGCATTTGAATCGAAGTCTTGTGTGTGTGATAGCATGACAAAAAACCTAGGTCTTTAAGTCTGAGCAAATACATCGAGATATATTTCCCTTATCTCTAGAAGACAGATGAAGTCCAAGTCTTCAAATGCGCGTGCGCGGCCTCTGCCTCTCAGTCAGATCAAGTGAGATGGGTGTATTGTTAACATTATGTACGCAGACGCAAGTTACTTTTCCCTGTTTCCCGTGTGATAGTTGAAGATTTGAATCCTGGAAGAAGACTTACAAAATAAAACTTGGATAGTGTTCTAGTGTGATACGCCCTTAATGGAAGCGGATAAATTAGAAGAAATTTTCCCGAGTGTGGAAGTTGCTACAAGGATATTCCTTTACTTAATGGTCACTAATTGTAGTGGAGAGGGCTCATTTACACGGCTAAAAAGAATAAAAAATAAATTACGAACGACTATGTTACAAGAACGACTTACTAATTTGTCAATTATGTGCATAGAAAGTGATCGTTCAAAAATTAGACTTTGAGGGCATAATAGAATATTTTACACAACAGAAATCCCGGAAGAAACCATCATCATTAACGTAAGTCTAATTCTCAAAATAGTAATCACTTCACTTATATTTGATTTGTATAAAGCTAACCATAATAACCAATAAAGTCACTAAATAAAAGTACATACTAATGTTTACATTCACATTTTTTACTTTATAAAAGGGCCCCAACCTCTGTGTGCCCAAGGGTCCCTGTACGGCCCTGTCCATTGCTGCTTTCTACATCAATATCAGAAGAAATTTTCTTCAGGTGATGCCCTAACAAACCGAAATGCATATATTTATATAAATAAGTTTACAAGTTTTAATAAAATACTTTTGTGGAACATTGCCAAGTGCATGTTTTTCCTCTTAAGATATTTAAGAGGATGGTGAACTAAAAAAGTCGTATTTAAATCTACTTTTTTTTCACTTGGTGTCCCAAAATGAGCTGACATGTTAATTTTTTAATAATACACATTTTTTATTTGAACGTTGATAATGTTTTTGGTTTATTTGAGAATATAGACATGGAAGTTATGCGTGGACCAAAATATCTGTCAAACGACTGCCTCGGCTGTGCCAGCACATCTTCACAGTTTGGTGTGGAATTTGGGTTGGGGGATTGATTGGACCTTACTTCTTTCAAAATGAAAATGGAAATGCCGTTACCGTCAATGAAATTCGATGTCGTGAGATAATTACATATGGAAGACATATGGTTTCAACAAGATGGAGCAACATGTCATACTGCTAACGAAACCATGCAGTTATTAACAAAATTTAATAGTCGTGTTATCTCGCAGCGAGGTGGTGTGAATTGGCCGCCAAGATCATGTGACTTGACACCGTTGGACTTCTTTCTTTGGGGTTATATTAAGGATAAAGAATACATCAACAAACCACAAACAATTAAAGACCGCAAAAGAGAAATTCGACGCAACATTGCTGAAATTTCCCCGCAATTATGTCAACATGTCATGGAAAATTTCATCAAAAGACTGAAGATGTGCTGCCACGGCTGAGTCGGTCATTTGACAGATGTTTTGTTCAACGCATAACCTCCATGTCTCTACTTTCAAATAAACATTATCAATATTCAAATAAAATATGAAGTTTATTAAAAAATTAAAATGTTAGCTCATTTTGGGACACCATTTTATTAAAAGTTTGAAACATTCTTCGAAATCGCAAACAAAATACCAATTGCTGTTACCAACAGTATAAATGTGTGTATTACAGTCTGTAGTACCCAAACGAAACTTGACCAAGCACAAATGAAAAACGTAACTGCGATCTTTTTGTTAATCTTTAAAGAATAAACAGTTTTGTACAAGTGCCGTTTTGTTGTTTCTGCTTTTCCGGAGAATAATTAATTTCCATTACTTTTCAAGCAAAAGGATTCAAATAATGAAAACGATTTTCTAAGTAAAGAAAATGAGGAGTCGAGTTGTTTTGTTAAACAGTCTACTGTCGTTACTTCAACTACATACAATCCTTTATCTGTAATGTTTTCTATAAATTGGATTAATTTTCTGGTCGAGAAAATTAAACGATATTTATAAAGGCTTTTTCTCCCAAATCCTAAGCAAACAAAGGCTGGAATTTCCGATCATTCCTCTTTACAGATACTTTATCAGATTTTTGTAAGGCTTAGCATAATTTTAATATAAAGGTTAAAAAACACTTGGAAAATTTTTATATTAAACATTGGGAAATTTTAATTTCAAATTATGCGAAACAATCATGCACCTATAGTTTTATTGAAAGAACATATTTGGAACTCAATGGACCACCGCATACAAGACGATTCCATTTACACGGATTTTTATAAAGGGTTCGATACAATAGATCAAGGCTTCTTAAAGTGGTGGGCCGCGGCCCCCTAGGGGGCCGTGACCATACCACAAGGGGGCCGCAAAAAGCCGCGAATATAACACTTGTTAATTTTTTTATTATTTAAAAAGGATAAGTAGCTTTAACTTTAAAAAGGATAAGTAGGTTTATGTAGTATCAAACTACATAAATATTATTCTTCATTGTAAATGAATGACTCGTAAAAAAATATATGTACACAGAAAAACACATTATTTTGGATTGATACCTTTTTATTTGTCAACATAGACTCCTTTTAGCTCGATACACTTCGTCCAGCGTTTTTCCAACTTTTTCAAGCCATCCAAAAAGTAAGATTCCGGAAGGCGTTAAAATAGGCATCTTTTTATGATACCTCTTCGTTCAACGAAAATCTTTTTCCGGCGAGCCATTTCTTCATGTTTGAAAACAGGAAAAAGACGCTGGGGGCCAAATCTGGTGAATACGGAACAATTCAAAGCGTAATTCATACATTTTTGCCATCAACCACACGATTGCGTTTATTCTCCACTGTGGGTAAACGCGGCACCCATCTTGCCGATTGCTTTTCCATACCGAATTTTTTCGTTCAAAATTGAAACTATTAAGCCATGTGATATGCTTGTGGCCTCAACTAGCTAGCGCACTCGTCGATCATTCAAGACGATATCGTGGATTTTATGAATCATTTCTGGCATAGTCACTTCAAGTGGACGTCTCGAATGATGATCATCACTTGTGAATGTACGACCATGTTTAGACTTATTCACTCAATTGTAATCAGTTTTAAACGCTGGTGCAGATGTGCCATGAACTTCATCCAATTCGGCTTTTATTTCCTTCAGTGTTTTGCCTTTCAAATGAAAGTGTTTAATCACTGCACGAAACTCTTTTTTTCCATTGTTTCAAAATAACAAAAGTTGTTTGTTTCAATCGATTGTAAAAATAAAACCACGCAAAGGATATGGCTGTATATTGACATGTGGAACTTTTCAGAAACAAACTTGTTTCCGATACTACTAGCGCGTTCTCTTGGATTTTGTAAGAACTTATTGAACTACCGTCGTATATTTGAAAAAAAAAAATATTTTTTTTACCCAAGCTGGATTCAACAAAAAAAAAAAAAAAAAAAAATAGGTGGGCCGCGGACTATCGATTTGTGTTGCAAGGGAGCCGCGACATCAAAAAGTTTAAGAAGCACTGCAATAGATCATGACATATTGTTAAATAAATTAGATAGAATAGGCCATGGTAATCTGTTAAATTGGTTTAAAACATAACTTTACCTATGCAACAATTACAAAAATTGTTATTAATTCTTTAATTGAATAAGTATAAACCATTTTAAGTCGTATTTTTTTTCATTGTGATACTGTTTAGACATTTTGTTAACTTTTTTCTAGCGCCACACAATTATTGAGTTGTTACCTGTTGTGTAGCCAAAATTGTTATAAATAAATAAATTAATAAATAAACATGTATTTTTTGTATTAAATAATAACGCTGAAACTTTCCTTCATATTCTATTTATAATACTAGATGCGCATTTTGACTGGTAAGCAGCCTTCATTAGTAGAAATACTTGCAATTTATAATATAGGTGGCACAATAAAATATTAATGTACCATAATTGTGTATTGCAATGCATGTTGCATACATTCACATTATGAATTTTTATGATTTTTATATATAATTAGTTTATTAATAAGTAATTATAATTACTGACTGCAACATAGAACGGATGCAAGTCTTAAAGCGGAACTGCTTCTGAAATGCACGTAGTACGCTCCAAATTTGACAAAATTGGCAGAAAAATACCCAGTCCAAAAATCGCATTAAATATTAAAATTAATTATGGTTATATTATTTTTGCAATACTTTGTTGGATTTACGTTTATATAAATAAAATAAATATTTATAAAAAATATCGTTTTATTCAGGGGAAATATTAAAGGCACATTAAGATAGAATCTATCAGATAGATCATCCGCACGGTAAAATAAGTCTTTCGAATGGTAAGTTAATCACAGTGAAAAAAGGTTTTTGCGCGGTAAAATTGGTCTATGAACGTTAAGCTACTCACGGTGAAAAAATACTTTTACACGATAAAATTGGTCTATGAATGGGAAGTTACTCACGATGAAAAAAGGTTTATGCACGGTAAAATTGGTCTTTCGAACAGTAAGCTACGCACGGTTGAAAAGATCTATCAAACTACAAGATAAGCACGATAAAAATGTTTTTTCACGGTTAAAAAGATCTTTCGAAGTTACGCACGGTGAAAAAAGGCGCAAATGTTACGAGAATTAAAGGAGCTGCTAATTCACATCCTTTCATTTATTGTACTTAGAGAAAACAATAACTATTTTTTTTAAAGTTCCATTTGTATATGTGTATCAGTTGTAAATACTGATATAATGAATAAATAAATCGAATTAAAACTGCGGTTCCCTAAATTTTTATTTTCTGTACGTTTTTTGCTAAAATGGCTCTTCGTTTCCAAAACAATTTTTTTTTTTAATAAAAACGTACTCCAATGTTGAAATATTTCGTCTAAATCGGTGTTTTTCAATCGGTGGTCCGCGGACTACTGATGGTCCTTAGCCAAAATTTTGTGGCCCGCGAAAGGGTTATAAATTATTATTTTTAATTTTTTTTTTCACATTTTTATGATCTTGTTCATTTTCTGTGATTTTTCATTACTGAGATATTATATTGATGTAGAGCAGGGGTTCTTAAACTTATGTAGTTCAAGAACCCCCTATTGAACAACATTTTTTTTTTGCGGACCCCATCCCGACCCTAGGCATTTTACGTCGTTCTTGAGACTTAATTTCTGGCTCAATAATTTCATAGGCATTACGTTATAATAAATATTGGTAAAAATGTATCGCTGGTTATTTTAATAAACGGTCTTGTGCTTTTATAGAGATGAACATTTTTATTACCATATAGAATAAAAAACATAAAATGAATAAAAATAGTAGTAAAAAGACGTTAAACTCATAAAAACATTACTTCAAATATTGGTCAAAATAGATCTTATTATAATATGTTGTCTGTAAATAATTTGCAGTTGTTGCAAATTTTTACAAATTATTGTTTAGTTATGTCAATAACTAGTTAGATAACAACAAATACAAAAAATCTTGACCATGTAGGATTTTTATTAAATGAATTATTTGAATAAAAGCGAAAAGTTGGGGGATGTAAAGTCAATATCAAAATTGTTTCGCGGACCCCCGAGGGCCGCGGTCTCCAGTTTGAGAACCGCTAATGTAGAATACATATACAATAAGGTTGTTTAACAGTACATTTATTTTTAGTGGTCCGCGGTAGAAAATTAAATATTTTACTGGTCCGTGGCACGTTTTTGGTTGAGACGCTGTTCTAAATCACCAACATAAGTTATTAATAATGCCCATAATATAGTAAAATACAATTAAATTAAAACGTTGTTGTTAATTTTCGAAATTTCATGTGCTATTAATTGCATTGTGACAAGTGTGACCAAACATGTGTTATATTGGTTCGTGATCAGCTGTTATGGTCCAAATGAAAAAAAAAAAAAAAATCTGAACACTTCTTAGTAGTCCCTATTTGTCCCCCACCTTGTTGCCTGTACGCCATAATGACCGCCCTTTCTCGAGATTTATGTCGCACTGCATGTACAATACGTACTTTGTACGCTATGTATGCACATACAAAACGAATTATAGCTTCGTATAATTATAAATTTTATGCTTGGCAATATTTCTTTATCTATGTAGAGAAGCCCGCGAAAAATATCTATTCACTGGTATTATTTTATCGTTTGCACAAAATATCTCATCATTGTGTTTCTGTGACATAATTACTTCGAAACCCTGACCTTTTTAAAGCGATTACAAGGTGCTATCAGCGATAGCTTTTAAAGTATTGATTGTCGTGTGTCAATCAGTCTCCCTAAAGACAGTTGTCGCCTGCAGGCTGCCGGAACTGAGGCGTACTGTTAAAAGATTGACGTTCAAATAACAAGTTATTTGTCTATAAAACGCTTACTTTTATAACTTTATTTTCAGACGCGAAATATTTTATGAGTAATGTTGATTTGGAAAGTTTGCACAGACTGTAAAATTGAAATAGCATTTGTAAATGTAAGCTCGAAAAATAAATTATTTTTCCGAAAATGTTTTTGTTGCGTCGATTCAGAGGGAAATATCAGGAGAAACCGGGACCGCATTGCTGGTTGCGCTAGTCTAAGTAAGATGGGAGTAATTATAGGGATACAAGTAAAAAAAAAACGGATCCTACGTGTGAGTGCTGATACGTTGCATAGAAAGAGGCCCTTTTAGTCTCCTACTGCACTAAAGGCCTATGGAGGGAAGTTCAGGAGCACAAACTCACACCTACACCTCGTGCCCTAACCAAATTATTCAATATATAAACAAGCGATGATAAAAACTATAACCAATGAGGTTGCATAAGATAGAGACTGAACGAGAGCGACTTGTTATGAAGCCAACACCTCCTTCGACGGAGTGACGGAGGTTACCGGTAGGAGTTGTGCGGGTTGCTTACATCAATGTTTTGCGGATAAGAATTGGAAGTAAGATATATTTTTCTAATACTGTAAACTGGGAATTTTAATAAAATACATTTCATAAATAAGATTAAATTAACTTGATTTTTTTTTTTTTTTGTTTTTTTTTGTTTGGTTTTTAAGTTACTTGTACGAAATTTGGCGAACCAATTTGATATTGTCTGCTGTGTAGTAACATTAGAGCCAACTACACTATTAACGTTTCGCGCGGTCTGCGATACCGTAGTTTCACGTAAGAACTCATACTTCATAATAGTGCGAATTTCCGACCGTTCCATTTTCAAAAACAAAACAACGGTAAAATATTAAGCCAATGTCAAATAAAAAGCTGTTAGAGTTGGCAATATTATTAACTACGACGACCTGATATTTATATTATCTAAGGTATTTGTTGCGACCGAAGCGCTTATTGGGCGGAAAAACTCGATGAACAGTGTCTTTTTGGTTCGCTAGACACAGAGCGATAGTGGACTGTATATTTAACGCGGGCTGGTAGTAGAGGATGGGGTGAACAGCAACTATAGCGGGAAGGTGAGGTATTCTGGACTCTTCACTGACGCGGCATGTACGCCAGTCTTTACACAAAGGGATACGTTAGCCTTGAGAGAGATAGGTTCCCGTTGAGGCCCACATAAAATAATGTAAGGAGGATCCCTATGCGAAAGACGTCCTCTTGAGTCCCAACCGAGAAAGGTGGGGGGCGTAACGTGCAGTTACCAGCGCGCAGTGGAAGTGCATCAGGAGAGATCCAAGTGATTAGGACTGCTGGACGGCAGCGTGCAAGGGCGCTAAAGCTAAGTGGCTAAATAAAAAGTGCTAACTTACCAGACTTGCAGCTGAACGTCCATGTACATTGATGTTGTATGTGTCAATCCTACTCACTGTGGATGCAACTGTTGTATGAAGCAGATACCATGCAAGTGTATTTTATGTTCCAAGCCAAGCAGGTGCAACAGGATGCGAAGTTAGCCCAAGCGGAAGCAAAGCGGCAAGTGCAGTAGTAGTTCCTTGATCCGTTGTACTTGGAGTACCTAAAAATGTTGCAAAACACCTAAGAAGACGTGCGGATTTCTCAAAAGTTGAATTACTGTTGAAGTACATTTGCCAGTGACAAGCCGACAACATTCGAAACGAATTCCAACCGGTCGACTAGCAAATGCAGTGGCGTAGAAGTTTTGAAGGGGTTTGCCGTGAAGCTATGTGCGTTGTCCAAACAGTATTATTTAACTATAATATTAGTAAAGTCTTATGTGTTTTGTGAAAACTGAGAAACGGTAAAAACCTGTCAGATTTATTATTCTCTTCATAGCTTTTGTTAATATTGTTACCAGGAATTTCGCAATGAACTGAGTTGAAATTTTTCAAGAAGTTCTAGAATATGAGACTTTTTTTCTTGATTCTCTACAAAAATTTGTAAAGCCTTCACGTTATCGCGAATTTCTCATTGGAATTCCACCGTCAGAACATTTTTATGTTGATAATTATTGATTGTATTATTTGACCTTTATACTAAATCAATAGAACTAAAAGGAATGCTGTGCAAAAACGTTTTTTAAAGATTCTAAAATGTTGATATTGCGTTTGAGACAAAATATTTTTGGTATATAAAATGTGAGAATCCATAATGGTTGAATGTTTGTTTATTCTTTGATTTAGGTCTGCATAATAATGTATCAACAATACACATACCTCTTTATATGTATATTAACTACTTCTTATTTAGGGCTGCCTTAGCTCCGTGGTAAGATTGTTGTCTCTGCTTATAAGTGTGTTCATTTTTTAAATAATAACAGCTATATTAGTAAACACTGAATCTTAGGAATTTTTTGTCTAAACTAGTTATAAAAATAAATCCGTAGCTGCTTTATATTTGTAGAGCTCGGCAAGGATTTGTCTCTGAAAGTTCAAATAGATAAAGAGATAAAACCATAATGCTCAACTTACATCCGATAGTCTGAGCACGGATGTTTGCCATTTCTACATTTGGCAGCCATACATAAAAGTGCTGTAATGGTAAATTCAAAGGTATCTGCTTGTTTGCATATTTAATATTAGAAATTGAACGTCTCTAAAAATAAATTCTTTTCTTTGTATAAATTTCTTTTTAATAAAGTTCTGTGACACATCTAAAACAATTGCTGTGAAGGGTAAATATTCACACATTTCAGGGTTTTATAGGTATCTAATAACAGAAGGAAACTCGCAGAGGATTAAAATGCTCCATGTCTACAATTTTGTTTGTTGCAACATAGTGGATATTGTTGCGTTTCGCCTGACGGTAGGGTTCGATTTCAATAAACCACCAAAGAGTCTTACAATATTTTATTTAGGATTTTTACTTGCCCGACCTTAATATATAAGGGGCAAGTATTGTAATCGCGAAAATTTTCGTTGTCGAGATTTTGACTGATGACCACGTTTCATGGTCCAGGGAATCCAAAAAACCTATTTTCGAAGTGCCGTCCGTATGTGTGTGAGTCTGTGTGTGTGTCTGTGTGTGTGTGTGTGTGTGTATACACGATAACTCAAAAACGGTTTAACCTAGAGTTCGTTCTGGTACCAAAAAAATCAGAAGTTATTAAACTTTAAAATTAAAAAAAAATCATAACTAGTAAAACAATGCCTTGAACAAAAATTTGTATAAAACATAATTAAATGTATTTTTGAAGATTTACCTAAATATATTTTTTTTTATTTAATTTTTTATTTTGGGAGGGCAAGTCTAGCGGAGGTCTCTCTTCGCCACTGGTTTTATTTACAACTGTCAACCACTTAAAAATTATATCATATCCTTCTTTTTTGTTTCATCGCCTCCTTAATTTGTACATTTAATTAATAGATATTAGTCCAATGAGTAGGGTGACCAGATTTCAGTGAAGGAAAACCGGGACACAGGAAAAAAAAAAGAAGGTCTTTGTTTCCTCCCAGATCCAAGTGAAGAGCAAAAAAAAAGGTCCTCACCTCCCAAATCCAAATAGAAGAGCAAAAAAAAAGGTCCTCATTTCTCAGATTCAAAGTGAAAAGCAAAAAGATTCCAAAACCGGGACAATCCGGCGTCCCGAGAACAGTTTTCGGGACACCGGGACAATTGACCGAAAACCGGGACGGATGGTCACCCTGCCAATGAGCTGTCCCAACAAAATAAACAAAATTTAGAAAATCTTTTTTGTCTGTCAATTTAAGTAGTAAAAAGTAATTTAATTTAATACCGTTGATGATAAATAATAATATATTTTTATAAATACAATAATAATTTGATAAAAGATTCCGGTTGTACTACTTCAACTTACATTACGTATTTTATTACTGTTTTTCTCTCTCTTTTTTTGACCAACCCCTTTGGGTAATAATATGAAGAATAGGATTTTTTGGAAATCGTTTTGACAAAAAACCCATCGTAGTTTTTAAAAAATACTCTTCGTTCATAAATAAACGCATCAATAACTTTCATATGACCTCAAAGATTTTATAAATATGTTTAAATTTTTCAAAAACCTATTTTTAGGGTTTTGTAGGTATGACCAAAAAACCCTTATACCGTCATTTTGTCGTCTGTCTGTCTGTCTGTCTGTTTGTCTGTCTGTCTGTCTGTCTGTCTGTCTGTCTGTCTGTCTGTCTGTCTGTCTGTCTGTCTGTCTGTCTGTCTGTCTGTCTGTCTGTCTGTCTGTCTGTCTGTCTGTCTGTTCGGTAAAAATTGTAGCCAAACGGCTAATCCTAGAGAGTTGAAATTTGGCATACTTATACAACTCTTTGACCCGCACATAGGAAAAATACTAAAACATCTAAAAAACATATCCCCCTAAACATATAAACAAATATGTGCTCATCGAAAAAAAAAATATTTTTTTATAATTCTGAGTAGGGTATCAAATGAAAGCCCTTGGTACGTGGATTAACGATCAAATTTTTATTTTTGCAAAATAAATTATTTTGAAGCGATATTTGCCAAAATTGTGCAAAAATTTTTTTGTCCCACACCTTGTAGCCCAGATGGTTTAAACTAAAAATCTGAAAAAATTCTAAGTAATGTACATTGGTGTGAACCGGAATAGTACAACAGGAATTTTTGATCAGATTATGTTTTTGAAGAAAAACGCATTTTTTGTGACTTTGGCTAATAATGTACACAAGTTATAGCTTTGTAACACGCCACACTGGAACGTGTGTGCTGGTGTAGTGGTATTAGTCGTTGATTTTTCAACCAAGTAACCCGATCCGAAAGGGATCGAACCCTGTGAGAGGAGAGACTATATTATTTTGTGTTTTTTTTTTTTTAATTTTTATATTGTTTAAATTATTTTTTCAAAATTCTAGTTATATTTTGGCAAATGTTGCATTTAATTTTTAAAAGCGTAAATTTAATAACCAGTGGAAATTGTTTAAATTATAATTTAATTCTGTTTCAATGTACACGAAATCAGAGGGACGGAACTTTTAAAACCAATGGAAGCCATAGGCGCAATTTTTAAAATTCTTAATGAACCTTGCTATATAAAAAAAAAAAAAACTGCACATATTTAGAAACTTAAATAATGGTATTAGGCGTTCGAATTAAAATTAACAAAAAAAATATTTAAATATAAAATTTGTTTTCGCATCCAAAATAATCATCATTCACTTACTAAATACCTGCAAAACCCTGAAATGTGTGAAAATTCACACTTCACATAAATTTTTTGTAAATAGATATCTTGCTAATAATTAATCTGATTAAAAATTCTGTTTTTATTATTTCAGTTCACATCAGTATGCATTACTCTGATTATTTTGAAATTTTTAGATCTACCTCTCTAGGTAAAAATTATGTTAATGTAAATAGGTGTTAATTTTGACACATTTCTGATTAATTTTGATTAGTTGTTGTGTTGCGGTTGCCTACGGAGGACAGGTCCGGGATCGAATCCCCCCACCATCTTCGGAATTTTCATCTTCCGATATTGTGTAATCAATTCTGAGATTGACATAGCCTCAAGTATTTAATACTTAAAATGACTTCCTCTTTATACATAGATAATAGAACTGTTCTATACGTCACACTGATCACGTGGCTTTCATATCTATGGCTGAGGTCTAGGATCGAAGTACTTACTTTCTCTGCCTTTATATGTCTAGGCGTTAACAAGAAGATGAGAAAATATTAAATATTTTCGAAAAATATCTTGCGACATTTGCGGAATTTTCATCAGTGGTGAAGCTACGGTGAATAAGGTATAATTTTAAACTGTACCAACTGTATAACGAGGTTGACGTAGGTCGGAATGAACCAGACAAATTATAGATTTGTTTAAACGTCGGCCAAAATTGTTCCAGAATTGTTTCGCGTTTGCGCATTTACAGAGCGTTTCAGCAGAACTCAGACCCGTTTATAGAATGGCTAATCCCATGTATCTCCGTTTTTAGTGATAATTGAACCGTTTTGTATGATCCAAACGATACCTAGTCTCTGCCATGAACTGTTTGAACTTACTTGTGTAGTACATTTTTGTATATTTAATATAACCTAGAGCTTTTATGCTACTTGTGTTTGTAATTTTTTAATTATTTTCGAAAATGAGCAATTTGGATAGAGATATTGACCGGCTAGATATAGATTCTAATGATTTTGAATTTGAAATTTGTTTGCCTAGAACGAAAAAAAATAAATAATAATAATAATAACTTTTCCTGCTTCCACCTGCAACTCCGTACAATAACACCAAAATACTTGTTTTGGCTTAAATTTTTTCTAGAAGGCTATTTTGACAGCTACCAACTTACCAAAGCATAACTACAAATAGTCCCTGAAATGATTTTTAATTCGTTTCAACCTCGCACAATTATCCAAAAGCCATTCACTATAAATGCATGAACACTGAGTTATTCTGTAAAGACACTTAAATGAGTTCTGAACCGCTTCAGAACTGATGATTGATAAAAACTTTATAAAACAACAACCTTTAAGCAATCTTAAGCTGGCAAACCTGTAGCACCATATATGTATTCACTAAGAATGAAAAATTACAGTCATCGGCAAATTTAAAGGAATGTTTTATGTTTTTTTAAATTGTATTATTTGGTAGCCTATATCTAGATAACTTTGAATGCTATACTAAACTGTAGAGAAATATTGTATCGACGCCAAGGAGAACAACATGCACCATTTAATTTTGCTACTACTGTATATTTTGGTGGAGGTTCAATTATGGTGTGGGGTGGAATATGTTTGGGAGCTCACACAGAGTTAGTGGTGATTGATGGCGGAGCGTTAACTGCAGATATGTACATCAGAGATATTCTTCAAGACCATGTTTTACCTTTTGCCCCATATATCCGAGAAAATTTCACTCTAATGTAGGAAAATGCGCGCCCACACGTCGCCCACTCTGTAACAGAGGTTTTAAATCAAGTGGGTATAACAAGGGTTGGCCAGCGTGCTCCCCTGACCTCAACCCGATTGAAAATTATTCAAAAAACATCGTACTAGAAGATTACCTGAGAGATATCAACAATATGTACACTACAGGGAAAATAATTAGATTTTTATGTTCCTTTAAATTTGCCGGTGTGTGTAGAAAGCGGTTACTTAGGACCGAGTAAAATGGAAAAAAATCTTTGGATAAGTCTATCCAGGGTTGTTGAGCCACTATTGATATTAGTTTTAGAGCTCCGCTCATAATAATCAAATTTATTTGCTATGAACTGGTCCTTAATTTGGGAGTCTGTTACGATACTTGGGAACTATTCAGACCAATTCTGTAACTCAGTTACTATGAAAATAGGAACTAAATTTGTCACTATGAGCAAGGTCAGTTACTACCATGAATGAAAGTCATTGTACTTTTTTATAATAATAATAATAATAATAATAATAATATATTTATTTCCGTCAATGATAATACATTACGGAATTGTCACAAGATTCTACTCGTAATACAAAGATAAAGTTTGATATAATAAGTAAAGTTGAGAAAAAAATAATATAATAATTAAATGTACAAGTTAAGAAAAAAACAATTATTAATTACCCATATAAAAATAAATAGTACATCCATAATTACATTAACTTTGCTCTGTTAGTTTACACAACAATTACCACTTAGCTCTTCCAACACAAACATAAATATATCCTAGGATAATGGGTCATCAATGTACTCATTAATAGAGTAATATGCTTTATTAACTAAAATCTCTTTTATTTTTCTTTTAAAGCTGTTTAAACCTAAACTCTTTAATTCTTCACTAAGATTATTAAAGAGCTTCGGACCCCAGTAACTAGTACTATTTTTGCTAGATTTAAGTCTGAGCTTAGGGATTTTTAGGTTGTTACCATACCTACTTACAATCCTATCACCCGGATTTATTTTAATGAAGTTTAAGGCATGTTGTTTGACATAAATTAAGCAATAGTATATATACATACAGGGGACAGTTAATATTTTTAATGTTTTAAAATAAAGTCTGCAAGAAGACATGTTATTTAAATTGCATAAGATTCTTATGGCTTTCTTTTGCGCTATGAAAACATCTTTGGCGGAAGGGGATGCTCCCCATAACAGAATGCTATAAGAAAGCTGGCTGTTAATAAGGGAATGATACGCTACTATAGCTGTTTCTCTTGTTACTATTGGAGTAAGTTTCTTTAAAGCAAAGAGAGACTTTGAAACTTTACTTATTAGTGACACACAATGATTTTTCCACGATAATTTTGAGTCTATTAATAGGCCTAAAAAACGGATCTCTTCATCAGATTCATGGGTAATGCTTGCATGAAATTGAAAGTTTTTAGTTTTTTCTAAGTTTAATTTCAGATAATTATTGCTAAACCAATTTTCTGCTTGTGCCAGTTCTAATTGGGAGACTGATACTGCTGTATTTTCTAATTTATAATATTTTGTCTCGTAGTAATGTTCCTACACAGTAATTTTTTACAGAATTGATCTGAATATGTATCAGTCGTTGGTAAAGGACGTGTTATAATAAAACATTGTTCAACAGGATATAAATTTCCGGTGTATTATATTTATTTTGGAATTACTCGGTGTGAATATATTCTGAATTTGGATCCTACCTTAGAATAAACTATTTTCGATTTCGCAGTTCATTAGGCATTCTATTATTCGAAATTTCAACTAAGATACATTATTCAAACTAACTTCTAACTATTACTATTCTACTAATACTATGTCATTAGGTATAAAGTTCATTTTACCAATGAGATCAAGTGAAAACCAGAGTTTAATACAAAAGTTATTCTCATTCTGTTTGTCACTGTACCATTCATTTCTCATTTCATTTATCTGCCTCATTAGTTTTAACATTAAGTTTATAAGTTATCAAGCTACAAACATTGATCTTTGCTTGAGGAGCTTTTATACGTCCATTTATGCGTAGGAATTACTCTTAAATTTGTTTTTTTTTTACCTGTGTAAATAACTCAATTATTTACGCTTCTTATTATGATTAATCTTCAAATACCTTCAGATATTTTACTTTTAAAATTTTTGAATTAATCATTACCTTTTCTTAATGGCGTTTAAGAAATAAATAAATAAATAAATAATAAATTTATTGTTCAGTTGTGCGTACAAGAAAGATACAAGAAACCCAGTCACAGTAAAAATTTAAATGAGTTTAAATAATATTACAAGAGAATATTACAATTTTTCTACAGCTTGTACTAGAAGGCTAAAATCATCACTGAGAAACTCAGTGATGCTATAATAGGCCTTCTATAGCAAATAATCCTTTATGTATTTTTTAAATAATACAGTTTTCAGATCTTTAACTGCTTGAGGCAGTTTGTTAAACAATACAGCACCGACGTAAGTAGGTAAATTTTTTGATATATTATACAGGTGTCTCAAAAGAAATTTTATATTTAGTGGATCGATTAAAAAAAAAGTAAGCCGTATATAGAAAAAATGTTTATTAATTATTAAAATACACTTTTTGGGGATTTATTTCTTAAAAATAATATCGTCTAAATGTAGACCCTCGCGTTCTCGGCACTCATTTAATCGAACAGTAAAATTACTTATGACGTCTCGGCAGGTGGACTCAGGGATGGCTGCCATTTCGTGACGGATATTTTCTTTCAAATGCGCCAAATTGAATGTAGGGGTTTCTGATGTTTGCGTTTCGGATTCGTTGCACTCCAGTAGCGGCAGTTCTGCTTATTTACGTGGCCATTAAGATGAAAATGAGCTTCATCCGAAAACAAAATGTTGGTAAACGTTGAAAATCGCTCAATCACCTGATTTACGAAATTAAGCCTCTGACTGGCATCTTGGGGCTTTAATTCTTGCACCAATTGAATTTTGTAGGGGTGCAGCATTAGGTCTTTGTGCATAATGCGATGTAATGATGATCTATGCACATTTAAAGCACTTGCGCGCTTCCGAATTGAAAGGTTCGGGTCGTCACGCGCTACAGTCGCCGAATCACCGTTCTTGTAAAACTCTCGCACGCATAACGCGCGGTCTGCTCCCGAGAAACGCTCCATAGCGACGGAATTCCCAAGAGCCAGGCTACCGATTGACATAACCCCCGCGCCTCTCGGATACGTTGCGTTCACGCAGTAAGCTAAATAAATATAAAATTTCTTTTGAGACACCTTGTATTTTACGCGAGGTAATCTGAATTCTTCTTTTTTTCTAGTGTCATACTTATGGACAGTGCTGTTTGTGTTTAACAAATTACCGTGTTGCTTAACAAACAATAACAAATTTAATATGTACAAACAAGGTATTGTAAGAATATTCAACTGCGGAAAAATATCCCAGCAAGATGTCCTTCTGCCAACCTTACCAAGAATACGCACTGCTCTTTTCTGCAATTTAAATAGTCTCGGCCACTCAATAGAATTTCGCCAAAGAATTATTCCATACAATATAAGTATTATACGAGGTGTGTAAATTAAGTAACCGGACTGTTTTATTATTATTTTTTTTTTTTATTCTATTAGAATTACAATTCAATATTGTATCCCTCAAAATAACTTCCTTGGGAAGCCACACAGCGCTGGAGACGGTTCTTCCTATCCTCATAGCAGTGCTGGAACTTGGATACTGGAATAGCTTTCAGTTGGTCTGTTACGGACATTTGAATGTTTTCGAGTGTCCCAAAATGACGTCCCTTGAGCTGATTTTTCAATCTTGGGAAGAGGAAAATGTCACAAGGACTCAAGTCAAGTGAAACAGGAGGCTGAGGAGCCACAGGAATGTTTTTATTGGTCAAAAACTCGTTTATTGAAATTGCTGTGTGACAATTTATTTTCTCGTCCCCAATTCATTGGTCAAAATCTGATGAACGGTAGTGTGAGAACTCTTCCCCAGTCATTCTGACTGTCAACCGACGAACTGAACGCACAAGATCCCGGATTCTGTCGACATTTTCATCGGTTCTTGCAGATGAAGGCCTTCCGCTGCGTGATTCATCTTCAATCAATTCTCTTCCTTCTGAAAATGCCTTAAACCACCAAAAAAACCTGGGTCGTTGACAAAACATTGTCTGCGTAGGACTGCTGAAGTTTTGCAAAAGTTTCCGTTGCACTGTGCCCAAGTCTGAAGCAAAACATGATAGAACACCGTTTCTCGAAATGAATGTCACTCATTTTTAGACCGCACTAGAGAAAACTGTTTCACAAAAAAACACAGCGCTACGGACAACAAAATTACTCTAACGAGTTCAAACTGGTACTGAAGGCGTATCACATGTTCACCTGCCGGCCCTCCAAATCTCGTGTCCAAATGTAAAAAAAAATGCATGTTGTGCATTTCTATAAATCGCAACTTATTATTAATTTTTTTTTTTCATTTGTTTTCCAAGAGACTCGGCTGGATATTTTAGGGGCTTTTCACAACTGGGGCCATTAAAAACTGGGGAGATGGACAATTCGGGCCGTTCACAATTGGGGCTTTTGATAACAAAATGTACTTAATCAAACCATTAAAAAATGTTTTTTTCAGAAGAACACGGAATTTAATTTATGCCAACTTGTAAAATAATAATTTTTTATTTTAAACAAAAGAAGATTCTAGCTCTTATAGTTATTGCCCCAGTTGTCAAAAGCCCGAATTGTCTATCGCCCCAGTTGTTAATGGCCCCAGTTGTGAAAAGCCCCAATTGTGTACGTTCCGAATTGTCCATCGCCCCAGTTGTTAATGGCCCCAGTTGTGAAACGCCCCAATTGTGAACGGCCCGAATTGTCTTACGGCCCCAGTTGTCATGAAACCGATAGTATCATCAGCATCATTGGCTTTTACAACCCTTATAGGACGTTCGCATCCTCAACAATTCGTCTCCAGACTATATGGGTCGAAGCCAGTCTATGCTGGCTAGCTTTCTTTTCTCGAGGTATTTGAATACATTGTCCATCCACTATTTTCGAGATCTTTCCCTCGGCCTTGTGGTACTTGGTTTGCTACGTAATACTCTTTGTAGATTGTTATTATCCGTGAAGATAAATATCCGTGAGTTTAAATGCGCGTCTTTAAAAAATATACTAATAATTCACTAAGCAGTGCGGAAAATAAACAGATTTTAATTCATTATATTTCACAGAAGATGTTTATCTTGTTTTTCTAAAGATCTGTACAGTTTGTTTATATAAATGAAAAGGAAAATATATTTTTTCAAATTATCTTGTAGAGCTGCTGTTTATCAAGTTTTATTGTTGAAAGAAGTATGTACAAGTTCGCTATATTTTAGAAAGTCCACTGCAGTCTGGTACTTTTTACGAGTTCAGCAACTCTGTGTAAAAACTATTTTACTTTTGTTGGATTACACCTATAAAATAAAGTACCTAAAGAAAATTCTGTTTTTCGTAACAAAAAATAAATACTAAATGGTATTACACAATAATCTGTAATTGTAACTGTTAAGGTGGATCTACATTAACGAACCGATCCTGGACGATAACAACCCTATTTACGGCTTGGGTGGTAAACTTCATCCTAGTGCAATATGCCCTTCATTTTATGCTTGTTAATTAAAATACTATTATCTTATCGCCGTAAAATCCATTTCATATTGTTTTTATAGAGTTTTGCACATCGCCGTATTCCAATAATAATTTCACAGCAAAATAATTTGTACTATTCCTAGATTTGACTAACCTCAGAAAGTTGGGATATATGTTAGTCTTGTTTCTTGTGTTGTAGCTATGTATATCGGCGTAAGTTTGATTTTCTCTCTCCTTTTTGTGGAGGTATAATAGCCAATGGTACATATATATTGAAGGTACAGTCATTATTTTTATTATGTTAAATTGATTTCTACAGTCAGACCTGTAGGGTGTAGACGTTAGAAGTCTTATTGCACGCCTTTGCAGAGAAAACACTCTTGAGGCTGCTGAACAATTGCCCCATGCGTGCGAAATTTGAGAATGGAATAACGCATAGTACGTTGTCATTAAAACATCTTTTGAAACAACATTCATTAAATTCCTCAGAAGGAACATGGTTGAGCACAGTCTACCAGTCAATACTTTAACATGGTGATTCCACGTCAAACCGGGATCAACATGCACTCCGAGAAACTTAACATGATCCTGGTTAACACGGTCATTTTTTCTTAATGTTATTAGAATTTCTTGGGTTTTGCCGAGGTTGAGAGAGAGTTGGTTCGTATCAAACCAGTATTTTGCTTTTTTAAGGCCGTTTGGCTTTTAGAAATGGCGGTCTCTAAATTCACTGCTTTTGTTACCATAGTGGTGTCGTCTGCATACAAAATACTGGGATGATCAATATAAGTTGGGAAGTCATTGATATATATTAGGAACAATAAAGGACCAAGGATAGAACCCTGCGGGATACCTGTATCAACAGTTAAGAGATCGGATTGGTGGTTCCAGAGAGCGACGACCTGTTTTCTGTCTTTAAGGTATGATTTCAAAAGATCGCAACTGTTCTTATCAAACCCATAGTATTCTAGTTTTTTTTATAATAATCTGGTGAGATACGCAATCAAATGCTTTAGACAAGTCTAATAGGATTGCCAAGCAGAACTCACCAGATTCAAAGCCCTCTGATATCTCATTTATCACAAGATGAGGTATACGATATGTGGTTATATTGGGAAAGAAAGGCCACGGATGGTTACAAATAAGTGAATATTAAAGGGAAATATATTGAAATATGAATTTGGGTACTTATCTATTCGATGTAATTAGCTCGTTGATTAAGCGAAAATCACCTTTACGAACACACCTAGTTATTATTAACGGTCTAAAACTTGTTTAAATAATCAAAACTTAACAAAACATGTTTTAGATTTGATATTTTTTGTTTAATTATTAGTTTAACACAATATTAGAAATTATTTATCACTTTAAGGCCCGGTCTTTCCACCTTCAGATAATGTTCCAGGTAACTATCTGACAGATAAGGTTATTTATAACTTCATCTGCTGAATAAATGTCAATACCAGTCAGTGAATCCAATACGTCAGTCTCATTATCCGTTAGATAACTATCCGATAGATACATTTGTATAGAAAGAAGGGATGACATTTATTCAGCAGATGAAGTTATAAATAACCTTATCTGTCAGATAGTTACCTGGAACTTTATCTGAAGGTGGAAAGACCGGGCCTTAGTATTGAAAACTACTTTTTTAACATTAAGAATATAAATGTATGTATGTCTCAAAGATGGCTGTCTCAACACTTTCCATAGTATTCATGGACAGAATATTTATCTAATAAAAAGATTCTGGATAAAAGGGGAAAAGAGCTAGAAATACTGTTTACGGTGAAGAGCAGAAAATTCAAATACTTCGAACGTATAATGAGAAACAGTTGCAGGATGGGTTGCTGCTTTTTATATTGCAAGGTGTGGGGGCGTTTCTAGCATCAGTCGTAACGTCATGGTTGGCTAAATGAATTAAAATATTTTCATTGTACGTCATGGTAAAACATTGCGCTTAAACACCTCACCACTCACCGTGTTAAACCCCGTTATCGAATTTTGTTTACTTCATTAAAACTGGTTTCAATAACTCCAGACTACTTCTGGTTTACCGACTACCCGCGATTCCGGGTTTCTCAACCAAAACGCTTGGGAGGTTCGTCCGACTACGGTGACGATTTACTCACGACTCCATGTATCTCACAAGATTTCTCCAGCCCTTTTCTTAATACTAATAATTTGATATCTGAACCCCATTTTTTTGTCGTTGTAAAAATAATCAGTTCTCCAATTAACTACAAAAACCATTTAGCTTATCTTGGAAACTCAAATTTCTAGTTCTAATAATTCATAAACCCAAATAATTAATTTTGAATCTAATTACCTAAAGTCCATATCACTAAAAATCTATGGTCGTATACCAACATCTGTATAAACATTTGACCATGTACTTGAGATAAACGGTGACAATATTTTAAACAAATCATATAATATACGATCGTAATTGGAGATTGGAATTGGTAGTGGAGATTGAGGTTGTTTGACGCCGTGGTGAAAAACATCCTGCTATATTGGGTGGAAATTTGCCGAGGTATTTAAGATGGATCTTAGGGGTAGATAGAACGACACCAGGGTACATTGTACGAGAGGAACTGAAAAGGGATAAGATGAAAGTGGGTACAGGAAGGAGGGCGGTTAAGTACGAAGAGAAAGTTAGAATAGAAATAGACAAAAAAAAATAATGAGGGAATGCTGGGAAGAAAGAGCCAGAGAGGAACAGAAAGGAAGATGGTACGCATGTGGGGAGATGAGAAAAGAGTATCACTGGAGATGCGGAGTGGATGCGACAGAGGTGGAAAGGAGAAGAAAAGACGGGATAAGCGTGATTGACGAGTGGTGGAGGGGGGATAAGGAAGTGGGGGAGCAAGAAAGGACAGTCAGAATAGACAATTCAAGGAGCGCAGGGAGATATAAGGAGGTCAGAGCTATAGGGGTACCCAGCTACTTGAGGGGAGAAAGAGGAAGGTCAGGAGGGAGAGTTAGGAGGATTGCGAGACTAAGGTGCGGGAATGAAGAGAGAGGAAATAGATACTGGAGGAGACAGGAAGATAAGATGTGCAGGATGTGCGAGGAGGAAGAGGAAGATATAGAGCACCTCGCGAAGAGGTGTAGAGAGATGACAGTATGGTCGGGGAGCACATTAGACCTATTGCACGAAGATGGAAGGGGGGAGAGGTGGGCGAGAGAATTAGAGGCAAGAAGGATGGAGATTGGCGAAGGATAACAGGAAGGGGAAACGGAAAGAAGAAAGAAAAGAGAAAAAAAAAATATTGTAAAATGTAAATTGTATTGGATGTTATTGTTATGTATTTTTGGATTGATTGTTTTATATTTTATTTTATTTTTATTCTTTTGTAAATGTTAGCACCCTGAACGCCGCAAGGATTAGGGGAATAAAGAATATATATATATATATATACGATCGTAATTTGTACCTATATTTCAACTTGAAACTAAAAAAAAAAAAATACCACTGATAGCTCAATTAATCTCTGAGGATGTATATCTTAAAATAGAATAGTTTTTTATATTTAAATAATTTGAATATAATTTGAATAATTGATAAATTTTATTTTAAATAATAATAATATTTTATTTCTGAAATTACCGCTCCTATAAAGGGAAGGTATGTATACCCATATAACCGAAGAGAACCAAGTCGACCTCGTATATGCTGGTTGCAGAATCTGCGTCAATGGTTCTCAGCTACCTCTATAGATTTTATCCGGGTAGCTGCAGACAAAGTGAAATTTTCCAATATGATAGCCAACATCCAAATCCGATAGGCATTACAAGAAGAAGATATTACTTTTCTTTCAAAACCCATGTCCGTCTCCTTGACTATCACTTCGGCAAAGCCAAATATATCTTTTGCTAATTTAAAAAGTTGTTCTTTATCAACCTAATAATAATAAGTTGCCAAAACCTAGGTAGCGTATAAGAGTAGAGAAGGTGAATTTTTCGGTTTCTAGATCAATACAATATGAAAGCAACTTTGTCAAAATGACGTTTTGGCAGATCCTAATGTTCCTGAATTGACAGGTATTCATTTAAAGTGTAAAATTAATATTTAAATAATTTTAGGCTGAGTGAACACCTAAGCGGGATGTACAGTATTATCGTAATAATATAATTAGCAAGAGTCTGTATGTAGTGTCGGTAAAATTGTGACAATTTTGCAAAGTTCTCGTGATTGGCTAACTGGGGACACCCTGTCTCTTGATTGGCTGACAGGTGACACCCTCACCCGTGATTGGTTAACTGATGATATCCTGTCCCGTGATTCGCTAACCTGATATTATTTTGATAAATAAAAAAAAGGTTGCCCAAGTTAATATAGTAAAAAACATTTTTTTTTTTGTTAAAAACCTGTTATTGTTGACGGGTTAAACAACCTAGTAATATAATAATGGTGACCAAGATTTCAACCCTTGGCTTTATGCTTCAAAGGCAAGCTTCTTACCTGGAAGCCACGCTAGTTGAGTTACAATTAGTTGTAACTAACACCATCTAGGACCATCGAATGATGAGTGAATACTTACAAAAATATCGTATTTCCAGTAAATTAAAATACCCCTCAACACTTTTCAATTTACTTTTACATTTGGTTTGCTGTTTTATCTCTGCTTACATGCTTGTCTGAACAAAGTAATGACTACTGTATCACAATCTACTGTTTTGTAAACTTGAGAGCTTTTAAGTGTGATTCTTTTGTGTTTATTTTAGCATTGATGTTTTCATTGTACCACTGTATCATCTGGATAGTTGATAGTCTTTTCATACGTCCGTAATACTCGATGCTACCTCATTTGTCAGTTAATCTTTTTGCTTCCTAATATCATCATGTTGCAAATACGACATAAAAATGTAAAAGATAGAGATATAATATGGAATAACGTAAATAGCAATAATAATAAACGAATAAAGAAAAATACATTTCTTTATTAATCATCTTTGATTGATCTGTAATCTTTAAGAGGTAATTTATTGAGTTTTATTTCTTTTTTAGGAGTATTTAGAATTTTATAGATAAAATCAAAAAACCCTTATCCCGCCACTCTTATGCCCAGTCTATGATAACTTATAGCAGTAATCGCACCGCGATCGAACTACTCCGGCCGTTACGCCTCGAATAAACTCGCCGCCAGTCCAATTCGCCACCGGGCGAATTTATCAAAATCAAAATCGTTTTTAGGGTTTTGTAGGTATGACCCAAAAACCCTTATACCCTCATTTTATCGTCTGTCTGTCTTGAATTTGTCAACCATTTCTTAGCTTGCCATGTAGTTTTAAGTTGTTTCCGCTTATGGCAATGGTTTTAGTTTTTTCTATATTTATTTTCATGCTAGCCTCTTTTGACCCCTTTTCTATGTTTTCTTGGTTTTCTTATAACCTTGTTTCGTTTTCTGCTAGTATTACTGTGCCCTCGGCGTCACATAATTCTGATATTTGAACTTTATTCATACAACAGTTACCAGCTTCGATCAGTTTTACCATGTTACCATTTTACAAACATTATTGCTATAATTTCTGGAATATGTTGTAATTTGCTCATGTGAAAATGACTAATTTCAACATAATAGGATTAAAGTAACAAAAATAACTCAAATTACCTATAGATCGTTCAACTGAAACAGATTTGTAATCCATTAGAAACAAGTACCTATAGTAGGAACAAACAACCATCAAGTTACGCGGCAAGTTAAACTGGAGGCGAGTTAACTCGTGGCGAAACGGCTGTGGCGGGACCGCCGATACGGAAAAAGTGTCTTGAAAATGTGTTTCCGGTAGTGGAAGACACTGGCAGGGATGTCGCAAATTATGCATCATTTTCATGGTAGTGTCCAAGGCGCGACAAGGGTGAGAGGCGTGGTGTTATATTTACAAGTTCGAATTTCATGGTGGGGTTGGAGGTGTGATAAGTGCGCGTTTTCGGTTGTGACAACATTGGTATCTAACCCAAATCTAACCTAAAAGTTTATACAAGTATTTGGAATAAACGGTTATTCGATTTCATCTAGCTTTTTTTTAATGCATATTTAGACTTATTGCGATATGAAGAAAAGCGATGGTGGGTACGTCCTATATATACATAGAAACAGAAGACAACAGGGAGATTATTTTAACTTTTTGCAAAAAATGAGACACAAAATACACAGACAGTTACTTCAATTACAAGAAAAGAATTTAATGCACAATTTTTTTACTTGACATCACAGTTTAAAATGAAGATTCTGTTGGCCCCTGCTTGGGGGTGTATTATTAGTATACCCACTGCATGACATTTCTGCAGACCAGATATTTGAAACCGAATCCATAATAATAAACTTTATGACTGCCAACAACATTGTAAAAGTCGCTATTTCGCTACATCAATTTACGTTTTTTTAATTTATTTTTTTTTAAGGAAATTAATATAAGTGTCTCGCTGAAGATTTCACCATTCCGAAAAAATATATCTGTTTCTATGGTTTCGACGGTGCGGCCAGCGCTAGAGTTGAAATTTCTGAACTTGCGACACCGCGCTTTTAACACCGCATCTACGACACCATGGCACGGGTTTTTTCAAAATATAGAGATCCTATTGGTTGAATTTCTTGTTCCACGCTTCCAACACCAGAATGAAAATGATACATTAAATGTAAAATAATTAATAAAGTATTATGACGTTAGTCCACAATTTTTTTGATTTCTCCTCGTATGTACTACAAATGTTACAAGGTTAATTATTTTATAAATACAGTTGCTTATCTGACCAACTACTATTACCCACAGTTATAGAGCAAAAATGTTGAATTTTTTCTTATTTCTTAATTACATGGTTAATTTTTGGGATTAATGAACATTGGTCATAGAAATTATTTTAGTCGAGAACATATCGCATGTTGTACATTATTTATTAGACTCGGTACTAAAATATTATTGGGCATCTGTATTTCCGAGAAAATGTAATTATAGAATCGTGTCATTTTAATGATATTTTTTTGCGAAGATAAAATAAGATAGAGAACTAATAATCTTGTTTCAAACAGATATTGTTATATAACCAATCTACGTAAACAATTTAATGACGCTCGTAAAAACAAGAAACGGATCTACGATTTTATTTGCAATATGGTTTTCTTAGAAACTCCTTAAAACATTGATGCAACAATTTTTTGTACATCCTCAAAAAACTATACTCAAATTATCTAAGTAACAATGTTGGTACAACCAGAATGGACAAAATGTTACACCGTCTAAAGAAGTGTGACGTAATCAGGGTTCACCAGGTCTCAGGATTTCACCCGCAGTCTCAGGGTTCAAACATCGTTTCTTCGGGCTTCGGGTTTTGTTATAAAATCTCAGGGTTACGCTAATTATATCTAAAATTAATGTAAATGGTTTATAGCAATGAAAATAAGATAGTTATGTTTCATATAATTATTGAAAGTCTCGCGCGCAGTGCCCGTTTGTAAATTAAGGTATGTAAATTAAGGGGGGGGGTATGGTTAATTTTGCATTTTTTAAGCATATTTTTAAGAACGATTTGTGGAAATCTGGTAAAGGTAAGCTAAATGGGTGAAAGTATATCTTAAAGAACAACACTTGAAGAGTATTGCGTTAAATTTTTATTGAAAAATATTGAAAAATGAGCCATTGGCGTCATTTTTTAGTAAACACTCCAAAAAAGTTGATTTGCGGTGTACACGATATCTAGTGACACAATCATCTGAAACATATAATTCAAAAAGTTTTGGTTAGTTTAAAAGTTTCTTCAGGTAGTGACGTCGAGTTTTTTTTTTTTTATTAAATTGAGTTTTAAATTTTTGGTACGACTTTAAAGTAAAAAAATCGAAGAAAAAAAACGTAAAAAATCGTGTTTGGTAATCGGATAAATGGTTATAAAAAAAAAAAAAAATCAAAATAAAAGCAAAACCTCAACGTCACTACCTAGTTAAATGATTTATAAAGAAGTGTGCAAAATTTCAGAAAGATCCATTCATTAGTTTTTGAGTTATGATGTACACCGTATCAAAAAAAGCTATTTTTCAGAAAACGCGTTTAAAAATTACGAATGTGTATAACTGTTCAAAAATAATATACCGGTACAACACACATATATAGCTTATATACAAGTATATTTCAATATATGTATCAAAGATATTCGTCACGAGTCCCCTCTCTAAGAGTATAAAGCAGCTGATATCGATATTAAAGCTTGATAAAGCTGATATACAGACGATAGGCGCGAAAAAACAAATAATAGGTACTAGTATTAAAATGAGTATATCTCAGTCAATTTTGCTCTGCTTAACTTGAAATTTTAATGGGATACTCTTGCAGATATATAAAATCGAATAAGCAAATGAAAAAAAATTTTAAAAAAATCATCAAAAATACCATACCCCTTAAGTAACCGGACTGATTTTTAAAATGTCTTTTATTCGAATAGAATTACAATTCAATATTGTCTCCCTCAAAATAACTTCCTTGGGAAGCCACACAGCGCTGAAAACGGTTCTTCCAATCCTCATATTAGTGCTGGAACTCGGATACTGGAATAGCTTTCAGCTGGTCGGTTTCGGACGTTTGAATGTTTTTGAGTGTCCCAAAGAGGAAAGAGGAAAAAGTCACAAGGACCGAATTCAGGTGAATAAGGAGGCTGATTAGCGAAAGGAATGTTTTTACTGGCCAAAATCTTTTTTATTGTAATTGTTGTGTGTCATTGTTTATTTTTCTATCCCTAATTCATTGGTCAAAATTTGAAGCTAGTGTAAGTCAAATTCAACTCTTCCCCGATCATTTTGACTGTCAACCGACGATTTGACGCACAAGACCCGGGATCTTGTCCGGGATTCTGTCGACATTTTCATCGGTTCTTGAAGATGAAGGCCTTCCGCTGCGTGATTAATTTTCAAGCAACTCTCTTCCTTCTGAAAATGCTTTAAACCATCAAAAAACCTGGGTTCTTGACAAAATACTGTCTCCGTAAGCCTGCTGAAGTTTCGCAAAAGTTTCCGTTGCATTGTGCTCAAGTCTGAAGCATAACCTGATAGTACACGGTTGCTCGAAATGAATGTCACTCATTTTTAGAACGCACTAGAAAAAACTCTTTCATGAAAAAAATCGCTACGGACAGCAAAATTACTCTAGCTAGTTCAAAGTCGTACTGAAGGTGTATCCCATTTTCAACTACCGGCCCTCCAAGCCCCGCGTCCCAAATGTTGCCAGATCAAACACTATGTTGTCAGTCCGGTTACTTAATTTACACACCTTGTATCTAATTATTTATATTTCCGATCACGCCAACGGTTAAATCCGATTAGCTGGATTTATAGAGCCTGCAGCAGTCGCCGACTGTTTAACTGTTCTGTACCACCAGCTGCTGCACTCAGACTATCAACTGTCAGCCGGTAGTGCGAGTCAGACAGTAGCGGGTGATGATGTTTGATGGTCGATGGACGTTACTAATGTTTTAGGAAATAAAAGCAAAATTGAATCAAATATACTGTATTTCCGATTTTTTTTTTTTTTTCAATCTCAGTGTTTACCTAAACTGAAATCTGGTAACCCTGGACGTAACTGATATTGTGCGATGGGGTAATTCAAGGAAAAGAGAACTGATTGTTCATATCAAAAGAATGGACGATACATGATTTCTGAAGACGATACTTAATAATAAATCACTTTACCTTAGGTCAGCGGATCCCAAACTTTTTTGACCACGGCCCGGTACGAGGTTTTAAATTTTTTCACGACCCACCTTATGAAAAAAAAAACATTTATTTACAAAATAAATTTTATTTTAAAGCAGTAACTTTATAGTAATAAAGAGTAATAAATAGTAATAAAGAGTATAGTATAGTAATAAAGAATATAGTATAGTAATAAAGAGTACAAATACACACTATTCTAGTGATTAATTGACGTAAAAAAAAATAATATGTACAAAAAAAATCTTTTTTGTGTTTTTACAATTTTTTTCGCGGCCCGGAAAATTTTTTCTGCGACCCACACTTTTGGAAACGCTGCCTTAGGTCATCTCGGCGATACTTCGAAATTATAATGGGATAGCTAGATAACTACCAACTATAATAATAATAATAATAAATTTATTGTTCAGTTTTGCGTACAAGAAAGATACAAGAAACCCAGTCACAGTAAAAATTTAAATAAGTTTAAATAATATTACAGAAAATATTACAATTTTTCTACAGCTTTTACTAGAAGGCTAAAATCATCACTGAGAAATTCAGTGATGCTATAAAAGGCCTTCTGTAGCAAATAATCCTTTATGTATTTTTTAAAGAATACAGTTTTCAGTTCTTTAACTGCTTGAGGCAGTTTGTTAAACAATACAGCACCGACATAAGTAGGTAAATTTTTTGATATATTATATTTTACGCGAGGTAATCTGAATTCTTCTTTTTTTCTAGTGTCATACTTATGGACAGTGCTGTTTGTGTTTAACAAATTACCGTGTTGCTTAACAAACAATAACAAATTTAATATGTACAAACAAGGTATTGTAAGAATATTCAACTGCGGAAAAATATCCCTGCAAGATGTCCTTCTGCCAACCTTACCAAGAATACGCACTGCTCTTTTCTGCAATTTAAATAGTTTCGGCCACTCAATGGAATTTCCCTAAAGAATTATTCCATACGTAAGGGTCGACTGTATGTAAGAGAAGTATACTAATTTGGCCGATTCCAAAGAAACATGATTTATCACTTTGTGAAGCATAAAGTTGTATGTGTTCACTTTTTTAGCAGTAGCATTTACATGCTGTCTCCTATTTAGCTTGGAATCTAACTTGAAACCTAGAAACTTAATTGTTTCCATTTCATATAGTTCTCTCTTGTCTAAGGTCTTATTTAAGCTGAAAACCATGTCGTGTGTCTTACTCTCGTTCAGTTTGAGATGATTTTCATGGAACCATTTGGTGGCCTCGGCTTTTGTTTTGATAATATTCTCTTGTATTTGATTGGACTGTACCCCGCTATTTATAAATGTAGTATCGTCTGCATAGATGATAGTGGATGCATTAACATTCTTTGGAAGGTCATTGATGTACAGTATAAATAGCAGCGGTCCAATTATTGTCCCTTGTCCAACACCAACTTCAAGATCACAAATTTCTAAAACTAATATTGTTATGAATGGAAATGTAACAACTTTGTTGCTAAAATGTTGCAGTGGCTTTCAATCAACATAACATAAAAATTATTTTATTCGTCATTATGTCAGAATTGTGGCTTGGATACTAATTTGGCCCATGCTAACCTAAGGGTTCGAAATATAACCATTGGCAAAAAACGATGTAAGGGCCGTCTTAAGAAATTTGGCGCCCGTGGGCTACTAAAAAATGAATAATGATTAATAACTAAATAACTAATAATAACAAAGATATAAATATAGCACTTAGCAAATTAATTCGACACAAGATATGCCTGAAGAGCTAAAGAAAGATACTTTGACTAAATTGAACAAGATCTAAAAGCTCAAAATGGGTCTACAATTGGCTAACTAAAACTCAATATAAAGAAGACTCAAAATAGCAAAAAAAATATGAAAGAGCCCGAGACCCACAAAATATTTTGAAATCAGTAATGATGATGACATATTTGTCAACGCAGGGCATAAAAATCAATATGAAATGATATATGTATTTCTGTATGTACTAAAAAAAAGTAAATTTTTTGGCGCACAACAACAAAGGCTATTTGCACATTGCGCTTTCTGTATGTACATATCTGCCAGAAATTAAGTTTTTTATAATACCTTCACTTTGAGCTCCGGAGAAGTTGAAATATCCCTTCAGAGATTTATAGAGTGATACCTTCAAGCTTCTAAACTAAATTAGTTTTTGTCGAGGTTTTGTCCCTTAATCAAGCTTTTACAGTTGGTTTTACCGTAGGTGCCGATCTTTTATATAGACTAATTGCATTTCCCATGGCTGTGGATGGTAAACATATCGAAGTGAAACAACTATGACGGTAAAATATACATCCAGAGTACAAGCTGGAAAAGTGAGATTTTCAATTAGGTCACTCTCTGCTGGATATAAAGAGAATCTCAGATGTAAAAAAGATCTGAAAGTAAATTGTTTTTCGGAAATAGTAAATTAATATAGAAACTTGTGGGTACATTGCACCTTGTTCAATGTTCAATGGACGTGCGATGAGAATTTATGACATCACCAACAAATTGCATTGTATTTTTAGTTAATAATTGCATCAATATTATTATCTAATTGTGTGATTAGAAAGTAAAACCTAAATGATAAAATTATTTTTCCATAAAAAAAATATACGTTATTACTATACAATAACTAAAATGTAGAGTAATTTATGTGTCTAGTGATTGAACTTGAATTTAACTTAATTCATTTGGTAATGTTCCAAAACAGGGTAAATGTTACGTAACATCACTGCCAAAAACCATTAACCTAAATTGGGCAGCAGAATATACCCACATCTAGTGTGGGTATATTTAAATGTGTAGCTGTTTCACTCTTATCGATAACATCAAACAAACATAAACAAAATATATTAAGGAAATTAAATTTTATAGAGCCTGTTTATATTAAAAATCCAACTTGAATAAAAATTACTAAACTTTTATTACATCCACGTATAAGGATTATCAAAAAAGAAATGACATAGGTTTTTTAAATAATTGTGTATTAGCCAAAACAGTACAATCTTCATCAGAGTTATCTTCTGTTAGGCTCTTTATAGAGCCAGAGCCTTTAGAATATTGCCAATACTCTCAAAATGACTGCCTTTGATCATTAATTTCAACATGGATGAAAAGGAAGTTGCAGACAATGCTGTATCTAGATGTCCTGGCGCCTCGATGGAATTTTAAGTTCAGCCTAGTTACTGATAAAAAAAAAAAGGAAGACGGATCCAAGCGATGTCTGAAAATAAAAAGGCGCCCCTAATTTCAGCGCATCTAGAAGAAGGTTGTTTATCGTGTAGGCCGACACTTGGTACAAGGTAACAGACTAGATAAGTAAGGATCTACACTAACATTGGAATAAACCTTTTTGTGGCTAATTCACAAATTAATATTTCATTTTTCTTTATTTTTGCGACTTATCACGTTGAAATCTTTAGTAACAATCTTGTACATAGCATTGCGATTCAGATTGAGTTTCTTGTTATCAATCTCGTGGAAACTGATGATCGGACAAAATTGATCTTCTACAATTTCTTAACTTTCCGAAATCATCTTGTACAATGAAAGATGTTTTTTCTGCAATTCAGTGTGATTTTTACAAAACTTGATCGAGTACCATTTAAGCTTATACATTTTCATTACGCGCCACAAATTAATATACCAACAGTGGCTTTACAGCGGCTCAGGAGCCATATGCGGCTCTTTCTGTGTTAATAAATAATTTAAAACTTTGGTCTTGACGTGTTACTTTCTATTATTTTATACTGATTTTACTGTTCGACGCAAGCAAAGTATATTTTACAAGTAAAGCAAGTATTTTAAAAATAATTTTCACATTTCCAGATCATTAACTGCAGCACTTGAGGACTTTTTTTACATATATTCGGCTCTTTTGATCATGAAAGTTCAGGGCCACCACCGACATATTCTAACATAAATGATCAATTGTTAAGATGCTTAAACTTGACTCAAATAGCTGTATCTCTACTTCTATGGAGATGATACAAGTCCATTTATAAGAAAACATCAGGCGTTTGTATCAGATTAATAAGGCATACATTCCTCATCCTCATATATCCTTCTACCAAGTACTGGGCATAGCGATTTCCTCACTTACACTTCCGTAATGCGTGTTGCGTTTATCACATTCGTAGATGGGTAGGACCTGTGTGTTTCGAACCACTTTTATTTGTGTTTGGACAAGTTTTCATGAGGAAATACTTCGGTAGTGCTCTTCCGCTTGCCGAGGTAGAAGTACTGCGTAATTATTTTAATTTGCCGGAATAGGGTGTTTAACGTTGTGTCTTATGCACAGCTAGCCACACACTATAGTGTTGGTAGGACATTGGTAGGTATAATATCATCAAAAGTTTCAGGTATGTCGCCTGGTCCTCTGAATAACGATCAATACGAACGTGTTCTCAGAAGAATCGTATTATTTCTGACGCAAAACTTTTGAAATTTATCTCAGACACACTGTTAGAATTTTCTTTCCGGTGTTGAAGAAAGGTTGTTTGAAGCAATTAATCTATCTGCTTCCACTTCATCATTCATTTACTCATGAAATATTAGTTACACAAAAAAATTAAATACCTATATACTTTTAGTAGAGAATTTAATAGTTTTTAGTTTTAACTGCAATTTTTTTCATAAAGTTAATAAATAACGAGTCATAAAAAATCACTAAGATGCACTCTTTTTTCAAGATACGGCGTTTTCTGGGCTTTAATTTTGCAGTTCTTTTTAAAAGTTCAATAATTAGCTCAAACGTATATCCATACCAGAGTTGGGCAAATTGCAATCAAACTAATGATTAACGATTGAGATTAAAAATTTAATTACAAGACTTGATTAATGATAACGTACATCAATCATAGTGCAGTTATTCACATTGGTAACTAAATTAAATATTTACTCATTATCATGATTGAATTTTTAGTTATGATTGAAACTAAAATCTTGATTGAGATTTGATTTTTTCATTCTTACTGTTCATTGGCATTTAGTGTTTGAACACTGTTTTTTTTTGGCTTTTCACTTGGATTTGGGAGGTGAGGACCTTTTTATGCTCTTCACTTGGATTTGGGAGGTGAGGACCTTTTTTTTTGGCTCTTCACTTGGATTTGGGAGGTGAGGACCTTTTCCTTTTTTTTTTGCTCTTCACTTGGATCTGGGGGGCGAAGACCTTCTTAATTTTTCTTCTTATTATTATTTTTTTTTTTATGACGGCGGCAAAAAAATCTCGCCCAGGGCGCCAGACTTGCTAAGGCCGGCCCTGCACACGCATATGCACCTGCACATGCATATGCGCCCTACCACGCGTGCGTGTTTATGTCATTTTGGTATATTTTGGCATTTTGTGTGTAGATATATATAATATATAATATATATTATATAAAAGTATTGGAATATTATAAATAAATTGATCGAAGCGAATAAAAAATTTCTGTCAAAATATCACAAAATGATTAAAAACTAATGATTTGAAACTAATGATTGTCATTTAGTTAAGGATTTATGATTACATCCATTATTGATTCAATATAAGATGATTAATTTAGTTTGATTACATTTTCATTCAAATTTTTAGTTGATTGAAATTTTAGTTAAATAATGCCCAACTCTGATCCATACCAAATTTCAAAACTTTCTGAATTGTTTTTTTTATTTGTATATCGTTGTCAGGGCTAATTTAGACCAATTTTGAATACTTTGGACAGCTTTGGACTTTTTTGAATACTGTACATTTTCAGTTCACGAGAATTTAGTTCGATTGAGAACCGATAAATAAATATTTATCTATTTCACATAATTCTATGTAAATTATCAATAACGTATTCGAACTACTCGTATTAACTAGTGTTTGCAATCCAGAAATCTTGGGATCCGGTACAAATTAATAATCTTGAAATCACGGATTCAGAAGAAAAATAATTCCGGGATTTTAGGATTGGAAAAGGAATTACCTTAATGCCACTAAAGACTTTTCAGCAGTTATCGCAATATCTCTACCAATAATAGAATAATATAGTGAAATAATATTTGAACCGTCCACAAATACAAAAAAGTAAAAATACATTTTGGACTTGCTTAAACGATTATATGGGACATTTATTTTTAAATACATTTCAATAACAATAACAATACATTTTCTATGCCATAGAAAACAAAAAATGAACTTTTAATTTGATGGTCAATTATTTTTCCAGTTTAATTTTTTATTTGTAGGGTAAAATATTTCGCCCTTCATTTGACTTCCTTCGTATCTCTTATAATAAAGAAGTTAGCAATTCTTAAATAATTCACAAAGACCTGTAAAAATACAGCAGTTACAGGTTCAGTTACAGCAGTTACACTTCTTCTCGGTATGGAACCAAAATAGCTACCGGCATTTCTCCAAGGGAAAAGATTTCCAAGCTGTTTCAATTTCTCTCCATAATTCTTCTTTGTAAGCAGGTTTTGAAGAAGATATTTTAATTTTTGCATCAGCCCACAAGTTTACTATTGGATTTAAGTCCAGAGATTGAGCTGGCCAATTCATAATAGTAACCCTATTTTCATTAAACCTATTTTATGCTTTGAGCGAGGTGAGCTTTAAGTCATTATATTGCATAAATATCCAATTTAAAGGCATTTCCTTCTCTGCAAAGGGAAGCATGACATACTGCAACATACTGACATAAACGCTTCCATTTTATCTTTAATCCAGAAAATAGGGCCCATTCTGTTTCAAGAAAAGTATCCCCATGCCATAACACTACATCCGCTATGTTTTATTGTCTTTGTAATGTACTTAGAATTGTACCTCATGCATGAAGGTCTGCGTAATTACTTTTGGCAGATACCAGAATTAAATAAAACAGTTTTTGTTTCATCAGACCAAAGAATATTGCAATTTTTTGACCCGGCCAAATTTGGTGTTCTTTGACAAATTGAATTCTATTTTCCCGTTGTCTCTTGTTCAACAGCGGAGTTTTTCTTGATCTTCTGGCTTTCAGATTTGCTTTTATAAGACGTTTTCTTACAGTTGATGCAGAAATTGGCAGGTCTAATTCGTGTTTCATTTGTGTAGAAGTAAGAAAAGGGTTTAACTTTGCATACCTGAAATTTTTCTATCTGTTGTCCGATAGATATCCGACCCCGACTTACAGGTTCTAGAGCCCACTTTTTGGCATTAGATACCATTTTAACGGAGCAAATTCTGAATAAATTTAGAATTTTTACCAGAAATCAACATTTGTAAAATCTACTGACGTTTCTTCTGTATGCAAAGTTTAGCCCTACCCATTTTTAAGAAAGATATTTAATATTTTCCGTGGTTTTAAATATAAAAACAAATTTACTTTTCAATATACTCAAAAATTTATTAAAGAATAAAACTGTTTGGTTAGCTAGTTTAGTAAAACCTGAGAAAACTTGTGGACACTGCTATTTTTACGAACACTAGAAAAATGATGTTTTTGGTTTGTTTAAGGGGCAATTTACATATTTATAAAAAAAAAAAAATCAATGCTGCCAGCTTAAGTATATTACAGACTTATTATATATACTATAAATATAATGCAACTACATAAATAAATAACTTTAAATAAAATAAATACAATTTTACCATTTGCATTAAACCACTGCTATTATTACGCACATGCCTGTATATTTAAAATAAATCAATTGGTGCAGTTATTCGATCGCTTGCTAGGTCAACAAGTTTCGAAACTGTACAAGTGCATGATTCTTTAACACTCCGAACCAACATTTTTGCAAAGCCATCATCCCCGGTAATTATGAATTAAAGTAGCGAATTTGACCCCGAGCTGCTAAATCCCGCGGCTTGAATTAATGAACGAGAACATGCTGACGATGTAAAAAACGCAGTATCTTTTGTTTTATGAGTAAATTATAAAGCTCTTTGTAAAGATTCCAATGCAGTATTTTTTGATATTTTAAAATTTGATATATTAGTCGTTGTTTTCTAATAATAATTAACAGTTCTATGCAGCGCTCTGTAATTTGAAAATATTTAGTTCGTTAAAATGTAATAACTTTAAGTTTTTAATTATTTTTTATTAATATGCCAGACTGTATTTTGAAATGCATTGTACAATAATTAATATAGTTTCAAACTAAAATTAATTACGTCAACGAATCAATTATATTGTAAAATAATAATAAACAAGAGAGTAATATCTACATGTATTTAAATTAAATCTTTGAACATTGCTTAAAATTATTATATATGTATATTTAGACAGACTTATCCCATTAAATAAACTTAAATTATAAATTATTACAAGTTTGACACAGATTTATTGCTAAATTAAAACTAGTAGTTTCTTACGATAAATATTTGAGAAAAATTATTTGTAAAATAATACTTAAAACGATCTGCGTAAAACAGAATGGATATTTTGCCAGTCTTCAGTAAGTTTTAATTTAAGAACTGCTACTCAATGCCAGGGCCCCATAAGTGAGGCGACGAATTGGAATAGGCGCCAAAACAAAACTAAGCCTTGTACATAATTTTAAAAGGTGCAATTTTTAACTCTAGAATGACAGCCCAGGGTCTGTGAGACCCCATGTTATAATTAGTTTCCCACCGTTTTGTGAATTGTTCCGAGGTTTTCCACACCAACGTAAATTTGTATCAACATATTTTGCTGCTGTGCCTTCTTGGGCAGTCTGTTAGTCGGGTTGGATCTTTCAGAGAAATTCTTCCTCTGTTCCCTGTTAAAATGCCGGACACGAATTTTCATTTTCTGAAGGGAAAGGGAATGCCTCAAATATTTAACTTAAAATTAATACACATAATTAAATAACATAAAACCAGTGATAACAATTATAATGCTAAATGAAGGAATTCTCGATATAACAAAGAAAATGGAAACGGAGTAAGTTTATTTACAATTTGGGAGACAGTTGACTTTTGTGACTGTATGCGTTAATATCTTTTGTTGTGTGTGTCTTGTCATCACTCGGCAACCTTGATAGTCACTTGCCGGCGTCACCAAAATATGGAATTTTTGAAATATCTTAAGAATACTTTTCTACAAAGGAGTTAATTTGGTATTTAATTTGATTTGTGCAGGTTGTTCTCGAGTTGATGAGCTAACTCTAACGATGGTTTTAAGCGGTAAGAGGTCTCCCACTCCCGAACGTGAAACCTTCTTCTCGTTTGAACAGGTCGTAATTGGTGTTGCAAAGAATGAAACTTCATTTTTCACCAAAACTGTCAATAATATCTACCAGAATTCTATCAAAGACGGAATGAAGTGATGCCAAATAGAATACACAGATATACAAATGGAAGTGTTGACAAAAAAAAAAAAAGGAAGACGAACCGAAGCAAAGACAAGAAAAGGTTCTTTGACAGAGTATGTAATAGATTATATAATCTGGTAGCCAGATTTTCTACTATCTACTAGATCTAAATTTTAGTTGCAAGATCAACGTCTTATTCTACCAGATTTAGTAGAATATCTAGTGAGTTAAAAAACACTGGTCGTAATAGCAGAATATATTTGTAATTTGAACTATATCCTCTCTAGACAAATGAGCAAACAATATGATAAACTAAAAGGCAACATTATAAAGTAGAGATGAGCAAATAGAATTAGGAAGATCTACTTTTAACTTCTTTACCTTATATTTTTCTACTGTTTCTTTCAAGATTTTTTCTTGTGGGAAGGTGGGGGGGCGGTCAGAACCCAAAATATTTTCTTAGAAGGCCTCAAAAGCAAAATCTATTTATTAGGGGGCTACGTTCAATTAAACGAAAAGTGTATTCTTTAAAAGCGTGTATTTTTAGTATTTGGTGAGACGTGTTTGGAAGCCCGTGAACCCCCACTGAGTGCGTGCCTTGTTCCTTTCCGTGGTCTGAAATACATTATTGATCTGGAGTGATTATTGTTGATAATATACGATTCTTTGTCCATTTCTTGAATAGAGGTTTTATAAAAATCCTCTTTTAACAGGCACCGCTGTTGCTTAATCAAATCTTTATAAATGTGTTGACCAATTAGACATGGAATTTGCACAAATATAATTATTTTTATTTAATTTATTTTATTTTGCGGACACGACAGACTACTTTGCTTCAGTTTATAATGAAGTCCCACCTCTAAATAACATAAACCAGGTTTCTGGAAAAATAAAGAACGAAAATTTATTAAATGCACCCAACAAAAACATTTTTATAACCTCAAGCGTTAGTACTGATGATTTCAAATGGTCTATTCGTAAATTAAAACCTAAACGCTCTTGTGGGCCCGAACTAATTCTACTCTACATCCTGAAGGGTTGTATGGACATTATTTCAGAACCACTGCAGATATTGTTTAACTTATCGGTCTCAAAAAACGTTTTTCTTGATAGATGGAAGATCTCGAGAGTTTGTCCAATTTATAAGTCAGGTGATAAGAAACTTTTTAGTAATTACCGTCCAGTATCCATTTTGTCCACTTCCGCTAAGATATTTGAACAAATTGTGTACACACGTCTTTACCAATATGTATCACCGCATATCACACAATATCAGCACGGCTTTTTGCCCAAAAAGTCAACCACCACGAATCTTCTTACTATTACTCAAGTTATTTCAACTAACTTGGATCTAGGCTCGCAAACGGATGTCATTTACTTGGATATGCGTAAGGCATTTGATAAGGTACCACATACACTTTTGTTAAGATGTTTAAGTTTATTTGACGCTTCTGATAATACTATTAGATGATTTTTCTCATATCTAAGTCGAAGACACCAATATGTGGAATATGAAGGTTTTTGGTCACGACCCTTCTCGACACCCTCCGAGGTCCCGCAAGGTTCGAAGCTTGGCCCATTGTTGTTCTTGCTGGCTGTGAATGATATTCTAAAACATATCACAAAAAGCCAATGCCTACTATATACGGATGACATAAAGATATATGTACAAGCAAATAAACAGTTTCTCAGATTGCTATGATTTAGAACATGATCTTAATATGTTGTCAGATTGGAGCTCAGCAACTGGTCTGCATTTTAATCCAGCAAAATATAAGCTCAAGTCCTTTAACAGAAACCGCAATCCTATTATATATAATTATAAAATGAATAGTATCAACATCGAAAGGACAAGGTTTATGAAGGATCTAGGTATTACTTTTGATGAGTCTCTTAATGTTAATGCACACATAACGAAACTGGTCAACGACAGCTTCAAAATAGTTGGGCTGGTACTGAGAATGGGAAAGGATTTATTAGAAAGAGCACAGACATATATTACACTATTTATTACTCTCATAAGAAGCAAGTTGGAATATGCATCTGTGGTGTGGTCGCCGTTCCACTTTAAATATATAAAGTTTATTGAGTCGGTGCAGACAAAACTTCAAAGATGCGTGGACTTCTGAATGACAGATATTTACCCTAAGTATGTTTTACATACTTTGTTGCTAGCACAATATTCTGTAGTGTCACTTAGTACCAGACGCGATATTACTAGTTTACTCATATTACACAAAATACGGAATGGCGACTTGTCATGTAAAGATATCCTCTCCCAAATTTGTTTAAAAGTACCGCGTGCTGGAGTACGAAAAAGAAATACTTTATTTCAAATTGAGCAAGCAAGAACCGAACAGTAATGACACACAATATGAGTCCGCTTAATCGAATGGCAACCCTTTATAATGAAAGTCTGGAAGTAATTGGAGAATTAGACTTATTTTATATGAATTTCGCATTGTTCAAAAAGACTTTATATACTATGCGAAATCTTTTCATAAAGCATACTACTGCACTAAATATGTCCATTTAATTGTATATTTGATACATATATGTATTCAAAAACCAAATGAGCTGAGCGTTATAATAATTTGGATGATTACAACTCATTTGCTATATTACGTCAGAGGATTAAAATTAAAGCAAATATAGATCTTGGGCAACACATAAATTTTATTGAAACAAAAATTAAATCTAATGTAAAACATTTTTGGAATTACACAAAAACTTTAAAAACTAATAATAGTATACCTGTGTTATGCACTATGGAAATAATGAGAGTCTAGAGGGGAATGATATATGCAATCTCTTTGCCGATTATTTTGAATCCATGTATGTGGACTCTAATGTACAACCGAATTCATTAGACGCTTTGCGTAACGATAATGATATTAACTTAAGCTCAATAAAAATAAGTGAAAACGAAATTCTCAATAAACTAATTCAAATTGACATTAAAAAGGGTTGTGGACCTGACAAAATTCATCCCATATTTGTTAAGAATTTTGCAAATTATTTAGCTTACCCGCTTCATATTTTATTTAAAAAATCTTTGGAGAATTGATTCTTTCCTGATATATGGAAGATATCATTCATTACGCCAATATTTAAATCCGGTGTCAAAAACAACGTCACTAATTATAGACCCATATCTATATTAACAGTTTTTGCTAAAATTTTCGAATCCCTTATAGTCGATAATCTCAAATTTATTTTAAATCAAATAATTATTCCACAACAAAATGGTTTCTACAGTGGCAGATCAGTACTTACCAATTTAATACCTTTCACTGAATTTGTGAGCAATGCATTAGACAGCAAGAAACAAGTTGATGTAATTTATACCGATTTTAGCAAGGCGTTTGATAGAATAAATCACTTTTTACTTACATTAAAATTAACAAGTTACGGCATACATGGATCCCTATTACGATGGCTTGATAGTTACATTAGAAATAGGTCTCAGTTTGTGGTATGTAATGGTTTCACACCTCGTAGAATCTCAGTTAAATCGGGAGTACCTCAGGGTTCAGGGCCTATTTTGTTTATATTATATATAAACTCAATTTATAAATGTTTTGAATTTTCCTTCAGTTTGTTATTTGCTGACGATTTGAAGTTCTATAGAGTTATTGAAACGACAACAGATTGTTATAAAATGCAAGAAGATGAAATGATATGAGTTTAAATATTGATAAATGTTGTGTGGTTAACTTCACACGTAATAGGAATATATTGAAATTTAACTATGGTTTAAATGGTATAAATTTAATAACCAAGACAACAGTCAGAGATTTAGGCATACTTAATGATCATATTGACAACATAAGAAAAAAGGCTTATAAACTCTTAGGTTTTGTAATTAGATCTACTAAGCCCTTTCACACGAAGGAAACTTTAACATTGTTATTTAATTCTATAGTTAGATCTCAATTAGAATATTTCTCAGTCATTTGGAATCCAATGTATGATAAAAATATTAATTTAATAGAATCTGTTCAGAAAAAATTCATGTCTACAGTTTGTTACAAATTAAATATTGGCTACTTTACTTACTTAAATACTTTGCAATTACTTAATTATGAATCTTTACAAAACAGAAGATACCAGACCGATATAATATTTCTTTATAAAATAGTAAATAATTTAATCGATTCCAGAACATTTATTTCAAATATCAACATTTTAGCTCCCGTTAAATCTACCAGATCAAGCGCACTTTTTAAATTACCAAAATGTCACACTAACTGTTACAAAAACTCACCTATTATTAGACTTATGTCAACTTATAACAATAATTTTCTACATTTAGACTTATTTAGCTTATCCCTGCAACAATTTAAAAACCAAATAAAATCCAATATTTAATTTCTAAGAAACATACGTATTGTAGTTTTTTTTTCTTCTTTTTTTTTTTTAAATATTACTGTTATTAATCTAAATGAATGTGTACAAATATGTAAAAAAAATGTTAGATATGTAACACAATTATAACAATTCGTGGAAGCCAGTTATAGGGTCTACTGTTGGCTTTCCTTAAAAATTTGTAAAACAAAATTTAAAAAAAAGTAACGTTATTTTGTTATATTATAGTATAAAATATAACTTAATGTAGTAAAACTTGTATGGGACTATGGGCACATTTGGGACCTTTGGTCTGGAAGGTCTTTTATTTAAATAAATAATATTAAATAATATTATAAGTTCTTAATGTGCCCATAAATACAAATATACATTTAAATACATTATTATTTAGTAAATCAATACTGACATGCTCGACTAGAAGTGTATGGTTTTAGTTGTTCGTTATTCAGAACCATTCCTGTGGTAAAAACGCAGTTAACACTGGTGCTTTGAAGAGTCCTATATATATCCACGTTCCTGCGTGAACTGCATGTACACAGAACTGCGAGATCCTGTAAAAATTCCCAGAATATTTTTCATTGTGGAAATGAAGTCGAACGATATTATGACGGTGCACGTTCCAACAGTTTATTTTGAAGATAGCTTTTGCTTCATACTGGGATATATTCATTGTTTATTTTGTTTATCTAGAAATGTATTTTCTTGGAATTGGGTTCATATTAAATGGATTTTTATATATGATGGATATGGAAAATAACTAGATTTGTGATTTAACGCAAATATAGCCGATAATATAATACTTCGAAAATATGAATTTTTTTGTTGTTGTTTCATTTTATATTTTTAATATAATATTATTACCTACCTACATTTATTAATTAGTTATATGTCCCTACTTATTTTGGCATTGTACTCAGTGCAGAAGGCTATGATTTATGTAACTTAATGAAGTACGAGAATCTCTAATGAAAACGTTAAAATATCCTTCAATTGGATCTATTGTCTAAGCGACCTTAAAATTTTAACGTCAAAAACTCATATTAATTTCATTTAATACTATTTCAGACGTAAATGCTATTCGCTAAGAATATTTGTATTAAAATTCTAATTATACGCTGAAATTAAGAAATAATAAAAAAAAAAACGCATTTGAAACGCACTCAGGTTTGCAATCAGGTACGCATTCAAGTAAAGGTTCTTATATTATTTTACATACTCGTACCTTGAATACTTGGAAGATTTCTCCTGAGCTTAAACATGTTTAAATGTCACATAATATGTAGGAATCATATAAATATAACAATATAACATAAAAATACATACATAAATTATGTACGCAATTAATAATATAGGAATCAAATGAAAAGTAGAGTAACATAATTAAAAATTATGATGATATTGATATATGGTGATACAGCAAAAATAACAACGAATAATTTGAGCAAATGATACGCTATCGCATGCAATTTGTTGGCAAGGGTAATCGAGGTAAGAGATAATAGAATGCGGTAGTCGAAATATTTCATCCTTCGCATCAGAGCGCTGAAAGCTCTCACCACAGAGCAGCATTTAGAGTCCGTTCTAACCAATTATAAACCATGTGGCAGGAAAGGTTACATGAGCATTATTTTTTTACGGTAACTTCTACTTATCATACTTACCATTATGCTTACTTATTATACTTATCCTACAAGAAGCTGCACAGGAACAAATAAACCTACAAAGATCTGGTATTGCATTGTATCTTGTTATATTTCATGCTTCTCGAGGTATACGCTAATATCCAATGCCGACTGGAGCTAGATCAGCTTAAAACCCCCCAAACCAAAAGGCCTCAAGCAGAAAATGTAATATATTAATAATCATAATATGATGTTGGTTTACCGAGAAACTAACAAAGCCCTGAGCTTGAAAGGATTCCGCGCTTCGAATGAAAACTACATTATATTATCTCGACAATCTCTTTTTTAGAGACATTGATTCGAGGAAAGCATCCCTGAAAATTACTTTGGTTCGGGCCCAGTAAAAGTCTCAACCGGCCATTTATAACGTTAATTTATTCAAAAATATATTAATACGAGGGTTATTCGTAAACTTTGTGACTTTTAGACCCTTAACAATTGCTCCTCTGCTCCCTGGTTAATCAATGCTCCGGCACTACTAATATCGATGTACCATACATTTAGTATTAAAAATATACTAGTTACACTAGTACTAAAATTAATATGCACGCGCAGCACGTCTAGCTTGCCTGAAGAATTGGAAATTGAAGCATATAACTCTCGTTTTTGCATTTTAGTTCAGTTACTTTACTTGTACTTTACACAAACAATCAATATTTACTAAACGTAGGGTGACCATTTTCTTAAGAAGGCAATGCGGGATGGAGCAAAAAAAAGGTCCTCACCTCCCAAATCCAAGTGAAGAGCAAAACAAAAGGTCCTCATCTCCCAGATCCAAGTGAAGAGCAAAAAAAGAAAAAGTCGTCATCTCCCAAAATCCAAGTGAAGAGAAAAAAAAAGGTCTTCACCTCCCAAATCCAAGTGAAGAGCAAAACAAAAGGTCCTCATCTCCCAAAACCCAAGTGAAGAGAAAAAAAAGGTCTTCACCTCCCAAATCTAAGTGAAGCGCAAAAAAAAGGTCCTCACCTCCCAAATCCAAAATGCGGGACAATGCGGGACAAAATGTTAAAATGCGGGACTTTTGCGGGACGCATCTTAATGCGGGACAAAATGTTAAAATGCGGGACGAATGGTCACCCTAACTAAACGACATATTGTAAATATTTGATTCATCAGCAAATGTTTGCATGCTGTTTACTTCCCTGTACTTAAATCTTAATCACTACTAAGTTATTCTTTGTAATCTAATTCACTACTTTATCGTAATTTGCAGTAATTCGTTCATATTTAATCAAAAAACATTTGAAAATTAATTAATAATTATGTACTTTAATAGTTAATTGTGATTGCTATTTTGGGAAAACAATAAATAAGTTGGAATAAAATATAAGCTCCTGTACATATACATTTTATTATTATTGTTGTTTTTGGGGGGCATAGTTACGAGCTGCCTGAAGACAATGCAACTTATAAGATATATTTCGTCAGTCCCCTGCCTTATGGATCTCAATTGAGTTCCAGACTTTTGGAAATGCTGAGAACTTCCCTGAAAGCTCAATGACAGATAGCCGGGTCTATTCTCTAAGCATGATGTTAAAATCTTAGCGTCAGAAACTGACGTTAATTTTTTTAACACCATTTTTAACGTGAATGCTATTCGCTAAGCACATTTGTGTTAATATTAACGTGGGGCGTTAAAATAGCCAGTTATCGTTCTACAATAAGCGTCTACTAAAACGGTGGCTTTAAAAGTTAACGCTGGTGTTTAGTTTGCAAAAATGGCTGATCCTATTTAAGTAAATGTCATGTTATTTAAAAAAAATGAATAAAACACAATATAGTAGGAATATTAATCAACTTTCTATTACTTTTAAAGTGAATTCTTTACAGTAGAGATAAGAATGACGCTTCATAATTTTTGTTATACAAGTAACCCAGACGCAAGTACAAGTAATTGTATAGAAAGGAATTAAATGGAGTATTGGAGAGCAGTTTTGGTTTTTGTTGAGACACAAAAATTATAATCCTCTGAAAGCTACAAAACTTCACTTATGCCTCCACCGTGTTTCAAAATATCGCAATATATTTTATGGTGTATTATTTAAAGAAACAATTGATGAGATTGATAATGACGATCACAACAGTGTTATTCCAGGGTAGAAATAGCGTAATAAATCAAATTTAATAATTAATATCACCGAACACCTTTTTAAAAATATAATTCATATTTTATTCAAAAATTAGATAATCTGTTATAATACAATGTAGTATATAAATTGACTAAATAAAAGTTGAATAAAGTTATATTTTTATTTAATACACTGTGGAAACAACATTTCTGTTCCATTTATAAAATAAATTTCGCCACTGAATATTTAATTCAACACCGAAATATTAGGTTAAGATTCTCTTGGCATTTGACTAAATAAATACTCCTGTTAAAATTCAACGTAACAGCGCATGCGCGTGCAGTAAATTTTAGCCTCTCTACAGGGTGAGTTAGCGTCTCGCGTTAACAAATATTGTATTAACGCTTACTTTAACAAATGCTCTAACAGAATAGCATTTTTGTATAATGACGTTAGACATGGAGTTAAAATAAAAATATTAACCTGACGCTAATTTTAACGCATTTCTTACAGAATACACCCGCATGGCAGTTAAAGTCGCGAGAATTTGCTTGTCAGTGACCTTCAAAACAAGGGTATGATTCAATCGAAAAGGTTTTCAAAATCCAATATTTTAATTCGTTCAGAGAGTGAGAAAGGAATATCTGTCGGTTTCAGTCTGTATTTAGTGGAAATGACACATATATAAAAATACACATACGTTTATGTTAATATATTCAAATATAACAAACAGATAAAACCACGGACGTACATTGGGTACGAGTAGTTCAAATACCTTGTAGACAGTTTATATAGAATTGTGTGAAATAGATATATATTTGTTTATCGGGCTCTCAGTCCATCGATTGGCTTGAAGATTCTCGAAGAGTATAGCAGATGTGCTAGTTCAACATACGTTAGCCCATACCCCTGGCACTCTTATGGGCGATAAATCCTACCGTGACGTCACCAGTTTTAGTTTGTCATCGATTGTGTAGTGACGCTGTAGTTGGCTAGATAAAGCAAGCGACAGCTAACTATCCTTTTCTATCTGTGTTTTCTATGCAGTTAACGTCATACCAATTCGATGTTATTATTTATTGTGTTTTTCATGACAAAGAATTTTAACAAATCCAAGTTTAAGTGAAGTGTATTACTGTGCAAATAAAGTGTGTTGTCAAACAATAGCAGTTTATAGTATCGAGAATTAGTGGTGTTTGAGAAATGTGTATTGTAAATCACTCAATTTTCAACTAGTTTTAGGTTATGTTTTTAACATTTACGTTGATAGCGTCTAGTAATTTGTTGTGGTTCATATGAGAAGTTATTTAAGAATTAAATAATAAAAAACAAAACCATCGTATTAAAAAATTTTTATTGATTGTAAAATTTGTACTGCTTTTTGATAGTAAATAATGTAAATTTTTATTTGCCTCGCATTCTGCAAAATTATTAACTAATATTTCAAAGCATTTTATAAAAATTATACTATTTAATTATGTAAAACAATTAATTCAAGTAATTATTGGCAATGACCTTAGAGTAAATGATAATGCATCGAAATATTTTAAAGATGCAAGAAAAATGTATTTAAGGTTAAGATATAAAAAATAAAATGTATTATTTTATTTACCTATTATACCTGTTTTATTTACCTAAGAATAAAAGCATTAATTTTAAATTTCAAATACTGGCGCCGGATTGGAAATATGTAGTATCTACATTATCGATTGAAAATACAATTAGTTTGGCATCATTTCGTTTCTGGCGCTAGTACTAATGTAAAAAAATTACTATACCAGTGTCATATCAATCTTGTCTATGCGTTAGCCTTCGGCGAGTAACAACTGTGCAACTACACTGGATGTATTATCTCAATTTACCAATCTTTTTAAGTTTATTTTAGGGGGTATTGTAGGGGGCAGTTTCCAGTCAGTAGGCTCGTGTTGTACCTCGAGTTTGTTAAGCTGGAGTAGTTCCTTTGCTTTAGATCTTGAAGGTGTAGAACATACCGTATTACTTTTGAAGATTGGTATAAAACAACTATCCCGTATAACTACAATCACATTTTTAAACTACAAACGAACTAGGGTTCATGTTTACAACAGTCAACGGTCAGTGGCGCATACATATTCGAGTACTAACTATAAATAAGTATACTTGTTTTTGTTAATCCTTTAAGTAAGATGCGTAATGTGAAAAACTAATCCCTACGGCTATGGGTTGACACGCCTATTTATATCACTTCTATTGTAATTTTATGAGTTCCCTAATTTTTATTATTTTATTGCGATTTTCAAAACAAATTTGGTACGGATTATAGAATAAATTCCGTAGCATGTTTTAAACCCGGGAGGTGACGCAAACTTATGCATAATACGTTGCATTATTGGCTCGAACTGTCCAAAACAGTTAAGAGCGAAAATATTTTTTTCTAAATTTAATTTGCATAAAGTTTAACCGAAAATATGCCTATTAAATAAAACAAGAAAAGATATAGTACAGAATTTAGTGGCTAACCATTATGAACGTGGTAATAATGAAATAAAATGATTTTTTTATGGTTTTGTCAATTTATTATAAACAAAAACATATTACAGAAACACGCTGTCACCGCAGTTCACCATACCAACAGTTAACTGACTGAATGTATACTCATCACGTAGATTCAATGGCGGTATATCTACGGTACCACTTCTACATCGATTAAAAATTCGTCTAGACATTTTAATCTATAGCAGTGGTTTTAACCGGTGTTCCACGGAATGCTAGTGTTCCATGAATATGTAATAAGTGTTCTGTGAAACTATGACTTATGACAGGTATGAGCAGTTATTCTGTTATGGATTATGAAAAGCACCGCCGCGTACCGTTGTTCAGGTACTCATTTGAGGTCGATTCTACTGTAATTCGTCTAACTCTACTAAAAGGTTTGCACAATAGGACGCAGAGTAAGCTAAATTATACCCAGCACTGTAACCACACATGCCAGGCAGCAATGTCCAAAATAGTTTAGAGCAACACCTATGCCACAAATTACAAAAAAAATGATGTGAATTGTGAATTTTCACACATTTCAGGATTTCGCAGGTATTTAGTAAGTGAATGATGATTATTTAGGATGCCAATAAATTTGATGTTAAAATATTTTTTTGTTAATTTTAATTCGAATGCCTTATACCATTATTTAGGTTTATAAATATGTGCAGTATTTTTTTTTACATAGCAAGGTTCATTAAGATTTTGCCAATTGCGTTTATAGCTTCCATTGGTTGTTTAAGTCATAAGCTCCGCCCCTTTGATTTCGTATACATTCAAACATAGAATTAAATTATAATTTCAACAGTTCCCACTTGTTATTAAATTTACGCTTTTAAAAATTAAATGCGACATTTGCCAAAATATAACTAGAATTTTGACAAAATAATTTAAACGATAATCATTAGACTACGGACGTACATAGCGAATTAAATATTTTACATATTTTAGTTGAAAACACAAAAAATGCGTTATTTTCCGAAAACATAATCTGATCAAAAATTCCTGTTGTACTATTCCGGTTCACACCAATGTATATTACTTAAAATTTTCAGATTTTTAGTTCAAACAATTTGCTACAGGGTGTGGGACAATTTTTTTTGCACAATTTTGCCAAAAATCGCCTCAAAATATTTATTTTGCAAAAATAACATTTTGATCGTTAATCCAGGTACATTTTCATTTGATATCCTACTCAGAATTTTAAAATAATATATATTTTTTCGATGAGCACATATTTGTTTATATTTTTAGGGGGGTATGTTTTTTAGATGTTTTAGTATTTTTCCAATGTGCGGGTCAAAAAGTTTTATAAGCATGCAAAATTTCAACTCTCTAGGTTTAGCCGTTTGGCTACAATTTTTACCGAACAGACAGACAGACAGACAGAGAGACAGACAGACAGACGACAAAATGACTGATACTGTTTAAATGTTAATGTAGAATAAAAAAATAATAATAATAATAAAATAACTCTGCAGTTTATATTGGTAGCATGTAAGGAAGTATGTATTAATGAAATAATGTTGCTTCGATGCTTTACTATTGGCAAACATTATTAACTAATTCTAAGCTTTTTTTTGAATAAATTGTGAGACCCGGAAAAAATGCTTGTACTCGTATTACAGGCCAAGGCCCATGTTGATATCACATCATCTGCATGATCTGCAATAGCTTCTTCAGTCAACAGTCTTTAGTTTAAACCAGTGTTTCTCAACCAAAAACGCACCGCGGACCAGAAAAATATATAATTTTTTAACGAGGACCACTAATAATAATTATTGGTTCATTTTTTGCAAGAAAACAATCATTTATTTTATCTGTAGAAAATCAGAGAAAGTTTACAGAAAATAAGCAAAATATAAATTATTTACATAATAAATGTGCATAAAAAATGACAAAAAAAAAACTTCAAAAAACACATACAAGAAATTTTGCGGACCACTAAAATTTTTCTGCGGACCACCTGTTGCGAAACACTGGTTTAAACAACATAATGTACAAAATACGTACTCACCAAAGCAGAAACATGGCGGAAGTTTTCACACCTACACGTAGGCATTTCGCATCACACTAAAGTTAACTTGGTTTCTTAACCTCTATTTTTATTTCTTGTAAAATGCTGTCTGATATAAAGGTAAATAAAGATGAGTAGGTGTGCAAACAAGGTGTGGGTAGTTGAGTAAAATGGAAAAAGAAAGTTTATTGATTGATTTTTGTAAACTTTTTACATTAAGATGTATTAACTTGGGTAGTTAATCTTAAATTTATATTAGTGATCTCGTTTACTTCATATTTATTACATAAAATATAAAAAAACCTGTTTAGACGGACAAGAAGAGGTTAATATTTTAGAATAGGGGTCGGCAAACAGCGGCTCGCTGAATGATTTTATGCAGCCCTCTAATAAGAAAATGCCGACGTAAATACATGTAAACCGGTGCAAAGAAGAACTTAAGATAGTAAACAATAAAAATTACTAAAGGTAGTGTTACTTGCCAACAAAAGTTGTTACTGAAGGCCTGAGTATGAAAGTTTCGCCATGAGCCGCAGGTGATTAGCGCAGTTCATACCAGTGAGAAATGACTATTCCATGCAAGTTTCATACTATGCTTTTTCCACGACTATAACTTTATTACTTATTTAATTTTTATTCAATTCTCTGTTAAAACTAACAATAATTTGACAGTTGCTTTCAACCTATTTATTACGTTACCCAGCAACGGTCTTGTACGTGGCATACGAAATGTAAATTCAGTTAAAATAACAGTACTTGCGTCTGATTAATTGACTGACCAAGACAAACTCATCAAAAAATATATTTGCAAAATTCGGCAACTTTAACTATATTATTTAATTTTGTTTTTTTTTTTTTACAAATTAACAATAATTTGTAATTAACAAATTAACCTGTTATGTAATGAGCTTAACCTGTTACGTAACGACCTCATTACGTAACAGGTCAACGGTGTGTAATAAAAAGGAGTGGGGAATGTGCTACATTTACTAATTACTGACACACCTGTAATGAACGTATATCTATATAATCGTGGAAAAAGTAATAATTTGAAACACAATACTTTCTTCAGACTTTCAATGCTATCCAACTTACTATTGAATGGACATAAAAGAAGTAGAGAGAAAGAGAAACGGAGGAACAAATATAGTAGAATTGAGAAGGAGGGGTAATGAGATACAGGAACAGGAAACAAGAGACAGAATAGACAAAAAGCTGAAGAACAACAGATACTGGGCAAAGCCAGAGGACATGCTATGTAGAACGAACAAGGAAGAAGAAGAAATCTTGGAGCATTTAGCGAAGAGATGCAGAGAGATTGCAGTCTGGGAAGAAGGGATAAATGAACTGATAAGTAAGGAGAGCAAGTGAAAAATATGGGAGAGAGAACTGGAGGCAAGAAAGAAAAAGATAGGCGAGGAAAGCCGGAAGGAGAATAAGAAGAAAGAGAGGGACACTGAAAGATTAACAAAGAAATGATGAGTGAAGAATGGAAGGAAGAAAGATGGTCGAGAGAAATAAAGGCAAGAAGGAAGGAGGCTGGAGAAGGAAGCCGGAATGAGAATAGGAAGAAAGAGGGGAGCACTGTAAGAACAAAGAAATGATATTAACAAATATATTGTAAATTATCCATATTGTACGTTATTTATTTTTTTTTTATTTTTTTTTTTTTTTGTAATGGTTATTGACCTAAACGCCGCAAGGCCTAGAGAAAACAAAGAATAAAGAAAAAAAGACATTATGCTATGAGGAGTCTGTAGTTCGATAGACCGAATTATTAAAATCCAGAAACATGCTATAAGACAAATTAATAATGCTCCACATAAAGCACATTGTAGAGCTTTGTTTAATGAAAAACACTGATCCAGTGTGTATAATTTTCTTCATAATAGTTTAAACTCAACTAATAATAATTTACACAGTTCACGTATCATTATATTTGTTCTAGAAGTCATAAATTAGATTTTCCACATACAGATTTCATTGCAAATCGGTATGATTTCAGGAAGCAACAAATCATATTTGCAATTAACAGATTAAATTTCTTGGCATTTAATCATTCAATATTACGATTCTATTAAAATAAATCCTAAAATATTACTTTAATTCTGACATATGTACCAAAACTTAATAAATTATCTCAGTGGTATTTTCTGTTGATTTCGATAGTTGACCTAATTCCCAATAATGTATAAACATTAATATCAAGCATTTAAGTATAAAAATCTGTGTACGTGTCTAAACATGGTTTCAAATGTTTCCGGGTGAAGTGTGAGGTAAAGTAGTTTAGATTTCAATCAGTCAGTTTTCTAGACAGTTTTATTATACTTCTGCGACAAGTTTATTTTGATTTTCATATATGTAAATCTAAAGTGAAGTTTCATGAGCTTTAGAGAAGATATCAGTTTTCCATTAGGAGCAGTCGTGTATCTAAAGATAACTATCCTATATCACAAAAAATATAGCAAAAGATATATTTGCGAAGTTAACCTTATTTTATAATCTATTTTTAAATTATTTATGAAAATTTATTATCCTTATGCCCAGTTGTATAGAACTTATAAAACTAGATATAAGCTGAAATTCGATATAAAACATAAAATTACCTGTAATTTTGTGTTATATTTTGTATTATAGTTTTAATTTAAGTTTTTTATGCAACCACGCATATACGAGAGTCATTTTTAAAATAAGAACAGTTTACGCATCCTATTCGGGCATAGCGTTCCCGGCAGTCGTTTTACCGACTTATGCCTTCTCTGATCATTTATCAATGTTGTCAATCAGTCTGAAGTTGGTAGCGGAGGTGGACGATATTGTGCTGAAATTTAATATCAACTTTGTCCATTACTAATCCCGCTGATTGCGAAGTACGCGCTATGATTCGGTTTTTAAATGCAAAAAACACTTGTCCTGCTGAATTCCATCGGCAACTGGTTGAAGTGTATAGGAAAGGTGTGGCGAATGATGGGAATGTGCGAAAGTGGTGTCGTTTTTAATTTAATGGTGGAAGAACAAACATTCATGATGAGGAACGTTCTGGTCGCTCAACCGTAATCACGGACGAATTAGAAATAATTAGAAAAATAAAATTCTAACCATTTTATCTTATTTAATGACTTTTTAACTTAGCTCTGATGAAGATTTAAAATATAAATCGAAATGTTAGCGAAGTTAAAATATTATTTTAATTTCTGACCAGTCCGAATCCCATTACTTCCTCATAATATTATAATCTACGGACGTAACTCTAATTCAAGATTATCATTACTATTATAAGTTTATATGCTGGACGACGTCTTCCTATTTCCATTCTTCTTTGTTGTCTATTCTGACATTACTCCACTCGTTCATCTCTTTTAAAATTCCTTCTATCCAGATTTTTTTTAAATATCCCCGTTTTTCATGATAACACTTGTTTCGAAAATCTTTCAGTCCCCATTCTTTGTATATGGCTGTATCATCTAAGATAATTTCAATTATACTCATCAAAATGGTCGAAAGATTTCAATGAAATAGCCAATAAAATCAAGAGAATAATGTTTTTGTTAACCCCATAAAAACCCCACCAATAGCATATAAACATAGCTAACGCTGTATACAAATATTCATAAGACTGCCCCAACGAGAATCTAACACAAATCGCGGTAACTTTTATCAACACCTGCAGGATTTGAGCTGCATTCTAGTAAAAGTCGGTCTCAGGAATGTTCGCACGGGGATGGCTGATACATACGCGGCGTCTCTACCTACACACCATTAACAAAAGCTTTATAAAATAATAAACAAATATTCCTTTCCCAAAGTCATCAAATATCCCTGGACCATTTTGATGAGTGATAAACACCCATATTTTCCAGAATTCTTTCTTTCCTAATGTTTTCTGTTCTTGACTACTATACCCACAACTTTTCTCCATAAGTTTTTTTTTTTATTTATTTTTCAACTCTCGATTTATTTTTAACTTTACTGAGCAATATATGGCAACTATTTTCTCAAGAGCACTTTCTTCAAAGTTCGTATCCGCGCTCTAGTGCTGAAACTAAATAGAACTTTGATCTCTAGCAATGCCCTTTTTCAACGATGTCTTTTTACTTGCAACAAGTAACGTGTAAATGGGTTCATGGTTCAGCATGCAAGGTCGCAAGTAACAAAACTGTGTGTAGAGATAGTCTCGAATAGTACTAAAGTATTATATACATTGCATATGAGATACATTACAAAATAAAACAAAACAAAAATCGCATTATTTATCGGGACTAACAATGAAGAACATCGGGTGGTAAATTGTGTATGTCGCCTGGGTTCCCGTGAATTCTGTAGATAGGACGAAAAGATATAATGTGCTCCATAGTTTGGAAAGGGTGGTTACAGGTACAGCTTGTGTCTTGAAAACAGCATTACTTGCTTAAGAGGTTAGCACAACGACGATGTCCATTTCGTAGACGATTCAATTTCGTCCAAAGTCAAACCCAGCTGGTTTTATTGTAAGGTCAATGATAAATTGTCCTTTATAATTGAATTTCTGCTATACTTCAGCTCAAGATTAAAACCAGATTATCTTTGAGATATATTAAGGAGGCTTGATGGGATTTTAACCTAGTTGGAGGTTGACTTGTCAAAATTATGGATCGGTAGATCAGTAGTTTGGTTCAAATTTGTTTTGACGATCACTGGCACATTACAGAAGAAAACAAAATGTAATAATCCATTTATTCTGCTTTAGACAATAATTCTCACATGCAAAATTGTGTTGTCTAAGCGTCGCTTAAGTTGTATAGTTACGTAACAGTATTTAATGTAATTTTTCTCTTTGCAGGTTTCCACATGACGCCAAAACTAAGTACAATATTCCCGGAGTCGTGCCTGCTGATCGTGGTGGGAGTTGTGATCGGAGTGTTGCTGTTCCACACTACGGACAGTGTACATATGTCCCCTCTCACTCCGGACACTTTCTTCCTCTACATGCTCCCGCCCATCATCTTGGACGCTGGGTATTTTATGCCTAACAGACTGTTTTTTGATCATCTTGGGACGATATTGTTGTTTGCTGTTATAGGAACTATTTTCAATACGTTAACTATAGGTAAGTTATCCATAATTTATTTTTCTATATCGGTTTATTTTAGCTAAAATAATCATTACCGATAGTTACATGACATATGATTGAAGAACCACAATTATTGAAGAAGAATATTAGATAGATATTTGAATGTAGTGTTTAGTAAATTAATACTAAACACTACTTGCATAGCAGGATTAAGATCTCTGACTTTAAAGTTAGATTTATCCTTAGATTGTACTTCGGAAACAAAGTACTATGCCGAATCTTTGATTTCATTCAAATCAATGGTAAACGAAGAAGCCATAAGAACAAAGAACAAGAAATCTAAGCATTGTATTCATAGACGATCTTCTTCTATGTCGGTTTTTTGTGGCTAAAAGAGCGGTGATCTATAATGTACTTATTTTCTTTATTATATCTCCGATATTTTACATTTTTTGTGTCTTCTATAATAGAGCAACCAATTACCTCTTTACCATAATCTGAGCTGTCCACCTAGTAGGACACCTACCACGAGACCTTCATCTATCAAATTTCACTTGCAGAATTAATCTCTTTAAGTTGTTACTTCTTCGTCGTTATACATGACCATAGAAAGTACTCCTTTCTGTCTATGATACTATTAGTAGCCAAAGGAATTTGTGTATTCACAAAAGAAAACTAAAAACATTAAAGTAAAACAGCTGACTCAGTCAATTGAAAATTAATTCGTAGGTGCTCAAATCAGTGAAGCGCTAAACCTTATGAGTGCCTTCGTGCAGGCAGAAACTTTGCACCTTTGCAGTTTTGAAGAATACTGTCTTATATAAGAATATAGATTTATCAAATGACAGGAATTAACAAGAATCTGCTTGCAGTTACGCGAAATCCCGCTCTTTTATAACAATTTCAAGCAAGAATAAATGCATAGTTTGCTAGCTATTTCGAGTAGGTTTGCAGAAGAAATTTTAAAAATGGTAAAACCAGTTTATTAATCCCTTTTATTAAATAATATGTCTTTACTAGGGATGGGAACGATATATCGATATTTCGAAAATATCGATACTTTAGAAAAATATATCGATATTTTTATATCGATATTTGAAATGCGATATATCGAGCAAAATATTGATATTCGCACAAAATATCGGTATTCTTGTATATTTTTTACATTTAAACATATGCTGTTCACTTTTGTAAAAACAAACTGTAGGCAATTCCAAACGTTTAGGCGGAACTAGATTTTGAAATCTGGTAATTTTTATCTATTAATTTGGACTTTTGCTCATTTTGTTTAAGCTTTGTAAATAATACTCACATTGCAAATTCTAGATTAAATTTATTGTCATTATAAAATTGCCTTTTCAATACATTTTAATTTTTTGTCATTCTTAATAAAAATTTCCCATTTATTTATTTTTCAGTCTTCAAAATATGGAAAAATGTATTAAAATATTTGACATATGTCATTCGCATCAATGGTTTCACTGGCGTTAGTTTCACAGTTGGAATTTTAAATTTTCACATATCAAACCTGAAACATGAAATAACCCAAGCAAGGTCGCTTTTCATGACAACCTAAAATAACGAAATTTCCATTTAGTTCCAGTAAGTTAAAGTAAAACGAAATTTTGATTTCAATAATTTGCACCTTTCAAATGTCATGCTGGTATTAATTTTTTTTTTAATTTTCACTTTCTTAATAATGGTTATAACCAATAAATCTAAAGTCGGATTTTACAACGTAAGTATTTTTAATTAACATTTAAAGTCCGTAATACACTATAAAAGTACTTTTACTATAAGTTGTTTCATTTTGTAATACGTAACTAGATCTGAAGATTTTGGTAACTTTTGTGGTGTAAACGGACTTTGACGTATCCGTGTGAACCAATGCTATGATAATATTATAAATGTTTTGTAAATATACAACATAAAAAATGAACTTTCCCTGTTAGTTACGTATTACAGAATGAGACAGATAATATTAAAAATATTATTTACTATATTTACTATAAAAGTAACCAAAAAGATCCGGTTTGTCCTTACAAAAGTGAACACCATATATATATATATTTAATTATAAGAGCAGTTAACTAGGAAAATATTGGAAAGTTGGTTGGTAGCTGGGTGAGTACCAACTATAAAGTGAGTCAAATGGCGACTTCTTTTCCCGTCAAGCCAACAAAAAAAAACTGTAATTTATATCTTACATGTTACGCGTTAGTTATTTCGATATATCGAAAATATTGATATCTTTACTTCGATATATATCGAATATCGATATCACACTTACGATATATCGAATTGCGCATATATCGATATTCAAAAATAAATTCCCATCCCTAATCTTTACGTATTGGCAGATTTTGCAACATTAGTTAAAACATTTGCTACACCATTACATTTTGGCTACGCATATCCCTCTTATATATTAAGTGGTTATTAAATGTTTGTTATTTTTACAAAAAGAGTTTTGCGCATCACATCACATTTGTTTTTAATATATTGATTGAACCTTAGTTCTATTTTATATTAAACATATTCAATAGTTTATTTAAAAGTTTTTTAAATTCTCTTTACAAACTTTATGGCGCCATTAGTTCTTTAATGCCGTCGTGCACCGAAGACTGGATCATATGCGGGTATTCATTTGTGTTAATTTCGGAGTTGAACTTTACACTGATTTTTACTATTAGAAGATGAAATTCGGAATGAAATGAATCGAGGAAAGAAGCCCCTGTGCTTGTAGATAATTGTGTTACGGTGTCACGGTAGCCTCAGATTTTATACATAACAGAAATTTATTTATTCTCAGTTGAAATGCAGACAGGAGTTAAATAAGGATGTCCTCTCTCCCCACTTCTCTTCCCGGTAGTATTTGATTGGGATGAGGAAATGCCAGCAAATAATCACGGAATCAAATGGGTCTTACAACACCACCTTGCTGATTTAGACTATGCAGTTGACATATGCGTGTTAAGACATACACCTGCTGCAATATAATAACTAGTGGACCATCTATCCAAAATTGCTAAGCTGGTTTAACTTTTTAAAATACGTAAAACAAAATCAATGTTTATTGGAACTCGTAACTTTGTCAAATTAAACAACTACGGGAAAGAAATCAAATACGTAAATGATTTCTATTACGTAAGTAGTATATCACAAAACACGGTGGCGCCAACTCAGACACATACCAACAAATAGCTAAAGCAAAGCAAGTATTCAATACACTGAATAATGTATGGCGCTCATCACGAATCAACCTGTAAACTAAGATACGGATGTGTAACTGCACTGTCAAATCAATAGATTTTTATGGTTACAAAACCTGGCAATTTTCAATTCAAAGATGAATACTGACAAATTACAAATAGTTGCCAATAGATATCTTCAAAGGAAAGTAAGAATAAAGTGGTCCGATAGAATTCTTAAAACCAAACTACGAAGAAGAATCAGTTACCAGCAAGGAAACATTGTCTAGAAACTCATACTAGAACGGTCATATACTGCAAAGAGACAATATGGATCTAGCAGGAATGTCACTTAAGTGGAAGCCACAAGGGAACCGCAATGTTGGTTATCCCAAAACGACATGGAGAAGAACCGTACTAAACGAAGCCAGACAAGCTGACAAATCGTGAGCACATATAAATCAATGTCCCTCCAACAGTGTTCGTCGGCGTCATTTTACAGAGACCCTATACTCCAACTAGGAGTTCAGAAATTTTTATGTATATGTAATGTATATTTTTACCGACCGTCAACATATATAAGGGAGGTATTGTGATCATACCGATTTTGACATTTCGAGATTTCGATGGATCTCCATGAATTGAACTCCCCACATAACGTTTTGACTATTTTTAGCATGATGTCTGTCGGTTTGTCTGTCCGTCTGTCTGTCTGTCCTTCTGTCCGTCTGTCCGTCCGTCTGTCTGTCCGTCTGTCCGTCCGTCCGTCTGTCTGTCTGTGTACACGTGCACAGCAAGTTAGGCTAAAAGGATTTTTATGAAACTGCATATTTAAGCTTTTGACATCAAATACACGAGTTGATCAACTTTTGGTAAAAATAGGTTGACCAAAAATGGGAGTTTACTCGTTTCGATTTTAAGATTTTTGTTAATATTTAGCAACAGAAAAATATTTCGAAAAAATTTATCCAACAAAAGTTGCTATAAATGCAATAACTAATAACTTTTATTCGAAACGTTTTTTGATAAAACGAAAAATTACGAAAAATTTTTGTAAATTTTTTTAAAATTTTCTCAAAAAAGTCTCAATTTTTTCATACTTATATGTAACGTTTCCATGGTCATGATAAATAATATCTCTGTTAGAAAATATTAGGCCAAGTTATTTCTACTCTGCTGCTAGAATGTATTTTATACAAGTTCTTTATGATGGCGGTCGGTCCTGTGGTGGCCACAGATGATTTTTTAATATTTATCGAATAATAAGAAAATGTTTTTTTATGATTCATTACATTTGTACTTAATAGTCGACATGTTCATTATGCAAGCAATTATTTTCTTGTTTCCATCAAAGCAAAATCTTTCGTTTCATGTTTTAAAACGTGAATAAATACGCATGCTAAGAACGTGATAATGATTTCCGCTACGCAACAAGGTTGCTGAATATTAATTATACATTTATATTTTACTTTTTTAATTTAATGAACATTTTTATTCATGCTTCTGGTAACTCACATTAAGATGTAATTTTCGTAAATAGTATCTACGAGAAACGATCGTTAATTTCGAAAACAGAAATTTGGAAACAGTAATACGGTGAGTTTTTGGGACTAATTTTCTTCAAAATAATAAATAATAATACATCCATAGATCCCCAACGCCCAGATAGTTGTTTAAGAGCAAAGGATTTTCTTCAGAAGCATAACAATATTACCATAAGGGTTATTCATATTAAAAAAACGAATTCTTGAACAACCGTGGAAAAAAACCTATTGGCAAGATCGCATTTTACTAGTAACTTTTAAACAAATATTAGCATGCATTATTCGACAACAAAAAGTAATCAAGTACAATTTATTGATTAAAAAAAAAAAAACAACAAATGGCATATTTTTCTTTTTTATATTGTACGAGGGTTACCTTTTATGTTTTTATAAACGACCACTAGACGGCAATATTGAAATGTTTCATTACTATATTCGTAAAATTTGACATTTGTTATTATAAAATCAGTGAAGCTTATGAATTGGCCGAGTAGTGTGTTGACAGTGAGCGTTTAAAAAAAACAAGTTTGTGAAAAAATGGATACTATTCGTGAAGGTTTTAGTAAAGGCCTAACTCAACAACAATGCATAGATTCACTTCGTTCAACTTTTGGTAATCAGAAAAGACTGTTTACAATTGGTTTGTAGAATTTCGTCATGGTCGTGCGTCCGTCAGTGATGAATCTCGTGAAGGTCAACCAAAATCGGTTGTGATTAAAAAAAAATCGATGCTGTGCGCAAAATGATTGATGAAGATCGGCATGTAACTTACCGTGAGATAGAGGCATCCTTTGGCACATCGCAAATATTTGTTCGTTCACGAAGCATTTCCAAGAAAATGATCGCTTGTTTCTCCGGTTGTACTGAACATGTCGCAACCATTCCTTTAGAGGATCGGAGAACAGTTAATGCTGAATAGTATACAACAATTTGTTTGCCAGAAATAAATCATCAGAATCAGGAAAAACAACCAAAAACGTCGCGTCATTCTTCATCATGACAATGCAAGCTCCCACACAGCACGTCAAACAATTGATTATTTGAAGGAGAAAAACATCGAATTAATGTCTTTTTGCCCATATTCCCCTGATTTATCTCCTAACGACTTTTTTTTGTTCCTCAATGTCAAAAAAAAAAATGCTTAGACAGCGATTTTCATCACCTCAAGGAACTGTTGAAGCCTTCGAAAACAATGTTTTTGAGATACCAACTTCAGAGTGGAAATAATGTTTCGAGAATTGGTTTGAATGCATAAAAAAGTATATAAATCTTAAAGGTGAATATTTTGAAAAGCAATAAAACAGTGTGTTAAAAAAAAAGTTTTCTTTCTTAGTTTTTGTAAAAACTTAAAAGGTAGCCCCTGTACTTGCTTTAACCAGACTAATAAAGAGCACTGTTTAAGTCTTACAAAATTACTTTGACGTTTTTGGGGAGTGCTTGAACTTGTAATGCGATTTTCTTAACTTAGTCAATGTTTGGCTAGGTCAGTTTTGACAGTAATCCCACGATATATGGTAATCAAGAAGAGAAACCAAAGCTCTCACTCCTACCCTCAGAATTTGTTAGCACCGCTGGTTAAGAACCACTGGTTTAAGTGTTTAATTTATCCTTTTTACCACTTTTACTCTTGACGTTTCAACAGAAAATAATTAATGTAAATTAATAATTTCACTATTAAATAAAATAAAATTTTGATTTAACATTATGCTGAAATTTACTAGTAATCTTATTTTCTTCATAATGCTTTTTAGATTATATGAATGAATATAACATTGAAAGTATAAATTTTCACTTCTCCGTTATTTATATTTCAGTAACAAAGCTCTTCAATGTCAGCTGCCTTTATATTTAATTTTGATGTAGTAGTATATTTGTTTTCCAGATGACAATCACTTTTACCCATAATTTAACTTTGCTTGTTCCTGTCACAACAAACTGATATTAATCAATTTCAAACTTAATCACGCAATTTAAATTTTATATTGTTTCTTAAATCAATAAGTTATACAAAAAATGTGTCTGCTTATGATTTAATAAAAAGAAAATTGGATGAAATAAGTCGTCAAATAAAATACAATGACACATGTTTACGGATTTAACATGTAAGGCTGACATACTGGGCGTCAAACAAAGGGGGCGTCGAAATTGTGTCTTATTCTCAACATGATTCATGTAGTGTACAAATTGTTAAGATATGTAGAGCAATAGAATAGGAGAAGGTATTGTAACTTGGGACAAAAAACGTGTTTTTAACGATAACTTTTTTCCTGTAAAGTAAAAAAGGAAAATTGTTTTTTCAGGATAAAGAATGATCATTTTTGAACGAATACACTAAATTAGTAACAGTGGTACTACATTTATGTAAAAAAAAATTAACATGAACAAGGCATTGCAACTTGCCCAAAGGTACAACATGGTATTGTACCTTGGGCCAATAGTCCAACGTAGCAAGAATTCAACAAATAATAATTTATTTCACATAAATATACTTTTAAATACATACATAAAGATTAATCAACAAGTATGAGTATTTATATAACAATATTTTCAAATAAAAAAAAAAGCTCATTTCTGCAACATTCATGGTAACATTGAAACCATGCTCTGCTGAAGTCGTGCTGCCAAGTTGTTTGAACCATTTTGGAGCATGACCAATTATTTTCAGACGTTTGTGCACATTTGTGTTACCAGTTTCGTCAATATTATATATTTGACAAGGTTGAAAATTATGTTTCATCATACATTGCTGGAGGTTGGAAAAAAAGGCTGCCACGTTATGCTTACTGAAGCTTGTAGAGCATGCTAGATTAGTTGGTTCGGGTGTTGTCGGAGAAAAAGTTGATTGACGTTTGAGGAACCATCTTAACCATTATTTACCAGCCATGTTATCTTTGTGCCATGTTGGTGGAATATTTTTATTATTGTCTATACGATATTGATATGCTGAAGACCTGGCATTCATTTTTAGTAAGCTCATATTGATGTTTTGCTGTTGTTTTAATGTAATCAAATAATAAATTTATTATTATTATTATTATTATTATTATTAATTCAGCTTCTTTTTCTGAACTTAATACAGTGGTACCTCGGGTTTCGTCGATAATTCGTCCGAAAACAATCGTTGAAATCCGAAACCGACGAAAACCGAGGCAATTATTTTCATATGAATCATTGGATTCGTTCTAGACACTGTAATGTCTTGTTTGGCTAGACGGGCGAACTAGATGCTCACACAACGAGAAACAACGCGATACCGCGTAGCACGTGGGTTGCGGTACGCCGAGACAAATTTTTCTCGAAAAATCGACGAAAATCGAAACCGACGATAACCGAAGTCAACGAAAACCGAGGTACCACTGTACTTGCTTTGTCGCATTTGTGCCAATGACAGCAAATTCTTCTCGACCAGAATCGAACATGACGAAATATTGTTGACTTAGATATATTATAGTATCGAGCTTCTTCCCTTATGCTCATGGTTTCAGAGACAACAGATTCTACTGCATTTTTTAAATCCTCCTTACTTGTGAATGCTCTCTTTCTTCCTATTTTAGTTCTTAGCATTTTCTGTAACAACTTCCATAAACACTTAAAATAACCCTGAATATAATACTTAAATATAACAATAATAACTTCATATTGCATTAACAAAAAATTTCAATTCATGCATTTGAACTAAATTATGCAAATAAAATCTGTTAATAGATTTTTGAAAAATTAGTATTTTGCACATGCTTTGGAGTACGTGTCCCGAGGTACGTGCAAATTACTGTCCAATAGTACAACATAATGCATATTTTTATAAAATTCGACTTCATTATTTTTGTGGTCATTTTATAACTTGTGCAGATTGATATTTTGAAAGAGTAATGAATCAAATACTTACAGAATTTTAGTTATTTATATTCCAACATAAATTCCCTGTCAATAGTTGTATAAAAACACAATACTTAATAACTTTTCATATACAAAAACACTTAATCACACATGCTATTCAAACAAAGCATAGAACTGAACTGAAATCTGCAAAGATCCACGTAATAACATTATTGTAAACATGCGTGAATATATTTACATTATCCTATGCAGTTATAGATGGTGCTGTACTTGAAGATATCCCAAGTTATATGCGTCCCAAGGTACAACACCTTCCCCTACACATTTTTATACACAGCTCAGATTAATTTTTTAAGAGGTTGAAATTAGCAGAAAGTTGAGAACTTGTCTTTGAGATGAATATGGGGGAGTAGGCATGTTTTTCTTTGCCCCAGAGCGCCGTATACCCTCGCTACGGGACTGAGACTGAATGAGGATAAAAATAACTACAGAGTGGGACGTACATCTATCTATCTTATTTTTAATAAAATTCTGTGGTTTCCAACCCTATGTTCGTGGGCATCACGGCGCCCGCAAACCCCCTTTGCAAGTGCCCGTCACTGCGTGACACAAACAATATGTTTTTGATAACAAATTTTAATTTTTAATTAAGTTTAATATTAATATTTTGGTTTAAGTCAAACTTGAGTTAATTTGTGTTATAGTCTGTACCGGTGTTTCTCAAACTTTTTCAGACTACCGCCTTCATAAAGAGCATATATTTCAGCCCCCCTTCATAAATACCTCCAATATACATTTATTTTGGAAATAATAGAAAAGAACTGAAATAAAAAGATTAATAAAAATAATACATCTAGATTACATAAATGAATGTCAGTCATCTCCACAAACCCAAACCAGTTTTGGTCGTACGTGTATAGTCAAAAAGGTAACCCCTATATACCAGGAGAAGTATCCTACATGGGAAGCACATATTCACAACCCAATCAAGTGGCAGAAGCCTTCGCAACTTTCTTCAAAATTTTATTTGATGCTCGTGAGCTATGTATGGTACTTAACTCGACAACAATGATCGCAAAAATTAAAGCAATATTTTTGCGATAATGAAACAGTCTTGGCTACTGTAGAACAGTGGTTCAACGAACATGAGACGATTTCTCTCAAAAGCGAACATCGTGAAAGTCGTCTTGTAATTGTTGTCACTCCGAAAATTATCGACGCTGTCCGGAATATATTGGAGGTGGATAACCGTTGCACTTATAAGAAAATTGAAGAATCCTTGGTTATATCCATAACTAGATTCAATACAATCCTACATGAACATCTGATCGTCAGGAACCTTTTTGCTCGGTGGACACCACACGAGTTAACTGATGCTCATAAGAAGGCGCGTATGGAGTGGAACATAAAAATTCTCATTAAATTTAACAGAGACCAGTCAAAAGCTGTACACAATATAGTAACAGATGACGAAACATGGATTTATTGCTACGAACCAGAAAGTAAACGGCAGTTGGCCAGTGGATCTTCCCAGATTAAGACAAATCAATCAAAGTGAAACGTACACTGAGCACTGGCAAGAAAATTGGTGCTTCGTTCTTCGGACGTACGGATTATATTGCCACTATTCCACTGAATCATGCAGTCGTGCAGTCAAATATTGTTGACTGGTATACCACAATTTGTTTACCGGATGTGTTGCTAAAAGTACGCGAAATGCGACCATAAGGGAGAACTCTTCTTCATCATAACAATACGTGACTACACACCGCAGGACTATCGAATTCCTGACCGCTTCAGGAGTGGAAGAAATTACTCATGCGCCTTACAGTACTGACTTAACGCATTGTGACTTCTTCCTCTTCCTTTTTATAAAGGATAAAGTACGCGATTAAAATATAATAGCTCGCAATGAAAATCTCACGGTTGGCTGTTTACCCTCATCTCTCAAAATTCTAGTTGTCCCTCACATTATGAGTATCCAGACTTGCGAGCGGATCAAGTCTGGACCCCCGCCCTCTATTGGTCTGCTAGCTGTTTGTTATGATTCTTGGAAGGAATTAAGGGTTGTTCAATTAAACTCAACATTTTAGTTAACCTACTTTAATTACGTTACGAGTGTTATATTTACATTATTTACATAGACTTACAAATCAGCGCCGACAGCTAAATCCAAATGAGACATATCACAAACACTAAACACTAGACACTTTAGCACTAATCACTTATTCCTCCACTGGACATCCCAATCCTCAATTACATCTCCGAACACGAATTGTCTCTAAACATGTCATCCATCTTTAAGCTGGTCACTACACTAACGTTCATACGGAATTATTTGTTACTTTAATTCGACTCGCCCGAACACTCTAAATGTCTCTAACCCATGACTCTTAAAAACCATCTCCAAAACATGACTTAACCTTACGACGGTTTAAGCTCAACTCCCCATAAAAAGAGAGCCACCTTGAGCAGCTTACATCGCCTAACTGTTAAATATCATTTCATACCCCAGTCAATCGAGACGACATTTATTATATATAAATTAATTGGTATAATCTCCCCAAATAAGTAACCAACTAATAATTATATTTCAGACAAAGATTAATAGATTTTCTCACATGGTTCTAATACTTCTAATCTAATTTATTGCCAGAGTTATCTTCTGATTAAGGATTTACGATTCACTTTTCATGTTACATTTACAAAAGTCTCAAGTTACAATGAAAAACAAGTCTACTCTTATCTTAAAGGCCCTTTCTAAGAAATAGATTATTTTTTTATCATTTAATATTTTACACTAACTGGATGATTATGCTGAATTTATTAATGAAATTTTATTTACGAAATAATACCAAAATTACCTTCCTTACATTTCGTTTCTGAAGTGACATTTGAACGTTGGGCCCAGTGCTTTCAGGATTGGTTTCACTGGATTGAAAAATGTATTAAACATGAAGGTAGATATTTTGAAAAACTATAAACATATTTAAATAAACAAATTTTGTTGTTTTCCGCGTTATCCGCAAAACTTATGTGACAATCCTCGTAGCAAAGGGTTGACTATTTTCGTCTTGTAGTCCCGAACGAAAACAGAATCCAATTCAGTTGAAATTTTTTGTATAAATCATGAAAAGGCAACAGGAAATTCATACAAAATCCATTCCATGAATACTAGACTGAAAAACTGAATCGGCTATTGAACCCGATATTACAGAATGCACAGACACATGTATTAGAAAACCGCTAATGACCTGATGTGTGGTTTATCTTAACATTTTATGTTAGCAAAACTTTAGATAGAGTTCAGATAAATTATTTTAGAAAATTGTTCTTTTAAGGGTTTTGTAGGTATGACCAAAAAACCCTTATACCGTCATTTTGTCGTCTGTCTGTCTGTCTGTCTGTCTGTTCGGTAAAAATTGTAGCCAAACGGCTAAACCTAGAGAGTTGAAATTTGGCATGCTTATACAACTCTTTGACCCGCACATAGGAAAAATACTAAAACATCTAAAAAACATATCCCCCTAAAAATATAAACAAATATGTGCTCATCGAGAAAAAAAATATTTTTTTATAATTCTGAGTAGGGTATCAAATGGAAGCTCTTAGTACGTGGATTAACGATAAAATTTTTATTTTTGAAAAATAAACTATTTTGAAGCGATTTTTGCCAAAATTGTGCAAAAAATTTTTTGTCCCACACCCTGTAGCCCAGATGGTTTAAACTAAAAATCTGAAAAAATTCTAAGTAATGTACATTGGTGTGAACCGGAATAGTTCAACAGGAATTTATGATCAGATTAGGTTTTTGGAAAAAAACGAATTTTTTGTGATTTTTTGCTAATAATGTACACAAGTTATAGCTTTGTAACACAGCACAGTGTAACGTGTATGCTGGTCTAGTGGTATTAGACGCTGAATTTTCAACCAAGTAACCCGATCCGAAAGGGATCGAACCCTGTGAGAAGAGACTATATTATTTTTTGTTTTTTAATTTTTATATTGTTTAAATTATTTTTTCAAAATTCTAGTTATATTTTGGCAAATGTTGCATTTAATTTTTAAAAGCGTAAATTTAATAGCCAGTGGAAATTGTTTAAATTATAATTTAATTCTGTTTCAATGTACACGAAATCAGAGGGGCGGAACTTAAAACAACCAATGGAAGCCATAGGCGCAATTTTTAAAATTATTAATGAACCTTAATATAAAAAAAAAAATACTGCACATATTTAGAAACCTAAATAATGGTATTAGACGTTCGAATTAAAATTAACAAAAAAAATATTTTAATATAAAATTTGATTTCGCTTCCAAAATAATCATCATTCACTTACTAAATACCTCTAAAACCATGAAATGTGTGAAATTTCACACTTCACATCAATTTTTTTAATTTTATTTACATTTTGTTCAGCAAAATATGAGGACAGTACTTTTTTGGATAATTTATAAAAGAATATTCTGTATAAGAGACACATTCATAATGTCGTAAGAACTGTAATGTAGCCTACGCTTTTCATTCAGGGAAACCCTTGAGACTATCCTTTTGTTCCTTTGGTTATTCGGGTTAACACACAAAGCTAAAGAAAACCGCACAATATTCTCCAGGTGTTTCTATAAAAAGCTTCTGTCTCAGCCTCAAAATAGCAACAAAAAAACACAAATATTAAAAGAAAATAATACAGAAAGGTAATTTTATACCTTCACAAACAGAAATTGCCATTACGTGTCAACATGAATGACATTTACAAAGCCACCAAAAAAACTAAGCTATCAAACATATGTCAAATAATATTTTTGATAGAAAAATATTTTTTGTAAAAGTTTCAGATAACAATAAAGAAACATTTTTTTCAAAGTATCAATTTTTTTTTTATTACTAACCATCAATGTTTATATAATTTAATTTTTTTATTTCTTTCTCAAAAATTCGAGTATGGAATAGAGATGTACACCATCTTCATACAAGGTGGTTGAAGTTATATTTAGTACATTTACATTCATTCATTTAACGAATGTAATATTCGTACGCTGTCACTCGTATCGAAATGAAATGAAAATATAAGAATAAGAACAGAATAGAAACAAATAAACTATTCTAATAGACAAAATAGTCCTTAAAAGGACAGATGTGATCCAAAAATATGATCAAAGAAAAGAAAATAGAAGTACGTTGAATTTTAGTAACCTAACCTAACCTAACCTAACCTAAAAAGCTATGCACTACACACAATATCAAATGGAAATCTATAAGATATCTATAATAAGAAAATATATAACTAAACACAAAACTAGTAAATAAACAACAAACTATATAAAAAAGGTTTTTAGAAATCACTATAAGTTATATATACAAGGTGTCTCAAAAGAAATTTTATATTTAGTGGATCGATTAAAAAAAAGTAAGCCGTATATAGAAAAAATGTTTATTAATTATTAAAATACACTTTTTGGGGATTTATTTCTTAAAAATAATATCGTCTAAATGTAGACCCTCGCGTTCTCGGCACTCATTTAATCGAACAGTAAAATTACTTATGACGTCTCGGCAGGTGGACTCAGGGATGGCTGCCATTTCGTGACGGATATTTTCTTTCAAATGCGCCAGTGAAGTCGGTTTATTGGCGTAAACTTTAGATTTAAGATAACCCCATAGGAAAAAGTCCATAGGGGTTAAATCTGGACTGCGTGGAGGCCAATTTATGTCACCTCTCCGGGAGATCAATTTGCCTGAGAAAATTTCACGAACACGTGGCAGAGACATATTGGACGTGTGTGAACTTGCTCCGTCCTGTTGGAACCATGTTCTTTGGTTATAGCCAGGAAAGTTTTGCAGTTCAGGTACCAAGAAGTTGTCTAACATCTCCACATAACGCTCTGAATTCACTGTAACTGCACGCCCCCTTTCGTCTTCAAAAAAGTAAGGGCCGATAATTCCTTGCGCCGACATCGCAGCCCATACGGTCACTTTAGGCGAATGTAGAGGTTTCTGATGTTTGCGTTTCGGATTCGTTGCACACCAGTAGTGACAGTTCTGCTTATTTACGTGGCCATTAAGATGAAAATGAGCTTCATCCGAAAACAAAATGTTGATAAACGTTGAAAATCGCTCAATCACCTGATTTACGAAATTAAGCCTCAGACTGGCATCTTGGGGCTTTAATTCTTGCACCAATTGAATTTTGTAGGGGTGCAGCTTTAGGTCTTTGTGCATAATGCGATGTAATGATGATCTATGCACATTTAAAGCACTTGCGCGCTTCCGAATTGAAAGGTTCGGGTCGTCACGAACAGACTGATTAACATTCTCCACGTTTTCTACCGTTCTTGATGACCTAGGTCGCCCGGATTTTGATTTATCCAGCGTTGTACCAGTCTCTTCAAACTTTTTAACCCAATGTCGAATGAGAGGAATGCTTGGCGCATCATTTAAGTTGCGAAAACCTCGAATACTGCAGAATTTTCTACGCGCTACAGTCGCCGAATCACCGTTTTTGTAAAATTATCGCACGCATAACGCGCGGTCTGCTCCCGAGAAACGCTTCATAGCGACTGAATACTCGGATACGTTGCGTTCACGCAGTAAGCTAAATAAATATAAAATTTCTTTTGAGACACCTTGTATAACATACTTGTCTTATGAAGACTATTACAAATGTCCCTCTGAACTTGTCGACCATTTTTTCTAGCCCTAAACATATTCATTATAATAAAAAAAAAACAGTTGCATAAATATGGGACTGCTATGTTCGAAACCGTAAAAGCACGTTATTTTGAACCCCATCGAATCTCTAAATAACATTTTTTTTGTGGTCTCCCTAGACAAATTTGACAAACTTAGCAGGAGGACCAAGCAAAATTCTGTGAGAAAGGACAGAATATTAAGTTACGCCATTAATAAAATAGCTTCAAATTAAATAGCTGAGTAGCTCGAAAATAAAAATATAAACTGAATCACTGTTATTCTGTTATGTCAGAATAGTGGAGTGGTAGTGGAAATAAGTATTTTAGTTTTGTGCTCCCTGTGTTTTAATCAAATTTCAATATTAATTGTGCTGCGAAAATTAAATTTATTTCATTAAAGTAATATTGGGCAGCAGCACTCGAGATAAGTGTGTAAGATTTTATTATGCAGCCACATTAATGCATTCTTTTTTAAAGAATCATTATATGTACGTGTGTTCATAAAGGTGCATTTTGCTTGTTGAATCAAATCAGGTGATCCAACAACAAGCATAAATTATTAATATTTCTGTACATTCTACGTTTTAACTTGCATTAATACAGTTCAGTGGCTATAGTCGTTGTATACAAATTGCAAAGTCCTAAGTTCAAATCTCGATCAAATTGTTTTATTTATTTTTTTATATTTTTTAATTTTATTTTTAATTTTATTTATTTATTTTTTAATTTTTATAAAAATTTTATGCCTGCTTTGTATTTTTATTCTTACTTATAAATATTTTTTTCTCTTACTGTTTTCTCACTTCATACTTTAGTTTATTTTTTATTTATTTATTTATTTTTTAAAATTTTTTTATTTTATTTTATTTCACTACCATTATATCACTAATTCATTAATTTGTACATCATCATCATCTCACGTTGTATAGTATATATATTTTTGTCTTAACCTTCTCCGTGGCCTTCTTGTTTGTGTAACTAAAGTCCGCTTGATAGGCCCCTAGCGGTGAAGTGTGTGTCCCAGTTTGATCCCTTTTTGACCTCTGTACGACAATTTATTATATACACTATGTCTCGCCTAGATTCAGAAGTTGTCAAAAAGGTTCTTGAGAACATCGAAGTTGCTAACTATCTCAGACACACTATTGCCAGTAGCATCAACCAGTCTCCAGTTATAAAAGAACTACTCAGAGAAGTAAAATCACTACGGGAGACTAACGCTCAACTGTCTAAAGAGCTTTGCGATTTAAAAACTATGGTTGAATCCTCCTTACACTTGGTTACAAACCCTGAACTAGTTGTCAAGCCGATCAAGACGCTAACTTACAGTGAGGTAGCCTCTGTAATTAATAAACCAAAAGAGGTCTCAACAATAGCTGAATCTATAAATATCTCTGAAAATTCTATCACACAAGATCCACAACAAAAATCAACAAGAAATAAAATCAAAGCATCCGATAAAACTAATAAATCAAGTCCTGTTTTTGGTACTGGCACAGCTAACCCTATGCTTATCGCCACCCCCTCTTATTCGTGGGTTTATGTTGGTAGACTGCAGAAAGACACTCCTGTCGAAAATGTTTGCGCATATTTAAAGGAAAAGTGGCCTGATGCAATTTTTTCTTGCACAGACCTTAAAAACAAAGGTAACAATAGCTCTTTCAAAGTAGGTTTTTCTGCTGTTGATATTAACGAACTGCTTAACCCTATAAACTGGCCAACTGGCATTTTAATTAAGCCCTTTCGTTTCTTCAGAAAATCTGAATAAATCTCCTTCGAATTTATCAGATTTAAGTTCTACTAATTATCTTATGCACGTTTTCTATCAAAATGTCAGAGGTTTAAGAACAAAAACTAGTATTTTTTTCAAATCAAACCTCTGTGCGAATTACGATGTAGTCGCACTCACTGAAACATGGCTCGTTCCTAATATTTTAAGCACAGAACTGTTCTCTTCCGCTTATACAGTGTTTCGGTACGACCGCGGTAGCGAGACTAGTCGTAACCGCAGAGGTGGAGGTACACTAATAGCAGTGAAGCAAAATATTTTGTCGTCCAATATCATGGTTGACCCCATTTTTGGAATCGAGAATACATGGATTCTTATAAAACGCGGCAACAAGTCCGTAATTATTTGCTGTGTTTACTTTCCGCCTGGGTCCCCAGCTTCTTGCTACACAGATTTCGTCGAACTAGCATCTTCTATCGCTGACCAATATCCGTCATCACAATTAGTGATAGTGGGTGATTTTAATTTACCCCAAGTTAAATGGACTGTGGACACTGTTACTACCGCAGTATGCCCGGTATTTAGTACAGCGGGCGTAGCTTCAGCAGAATGTCTTATAGATGGTTTGGACTTCCTCGAATTAAGTCAATTTAATCTCCTTACCAACCACCTTGGTGACACACTTGACTTGATCTTTTCAAACAATACTAGTACCAAAGTGTGGCGCTCCACTGACCCCATGGTACCTGAAGATCCTTACCATCCATCTCTTGAATTTTCTCTCGAGGTTTGTGACGTTGCTACACTCACTAATGACTCATATCATGTGTTTAACTTTAACAAAGCTGATTTCGGTTCTATAAATCATTCTCTCGGCCTTTTAAATTGGGATAACATATTTCTGAATCTATCCGTTAATGAATGTGTTCAAAAATTTTATCAAGTCATATATGAAATCATTGAATGCTACGTTCCCAAAAAAATTAAAAAAAGTCCTAAGTACCCAAAGTGGTTCAGCAAGAAAACAATCAAGATCATTAAGGAAAAAAATCGCCGGCATACTGAATTCAAATCTTCTGGCAACAGTACAGACTATGATGTTTTTTCTGAGTACCGTAAACTTGGCAAAACAAATATCCTTAACGATTATAATCATTATACCTCATTAATAGAAAATGAAATTTCTCAAAATCCAAAATCGTTCTGGGCTTTTGTAAACGCCAAGAAAAACGAACATGGTATTCCATGTAACATGTTTTTTAATAACAAATCATCGGATAACTGTAAAGACACCTGTGATCTATTTGCTGATTTCTTCAGCTCTGTTTACACGACACCATCATCTCAAACATTCATTGGTCCGGATTACCCATATAGTAACCACCTATCTTCTGTAATTATCGACCCAGAGGCTGTTACAGAAAAAATAAACAAACTGGATCAAAACAAATCTCAAGGCCCAGATGGTATTCCACCAATTTTCTTAATTAAATGTAATTCTACAATAGCAGAACCTCTTCAAATTCTTTTTAACAAATCCCTGAGCATAGGTATATTTCCCAGCTTCTGGAAGTCGGCCTTTGTCGTCCCTGTCCATAAAACGGGATCTAGGAACAATGTTGAGAATTATCGGCCTATCTCTATTCTTTGTTCTATAGGCAAAATTTTCGAATCAATCATCACTGATTTGTTATTTGAAACATTTAAAAATGCAATAATACCTCAACAACATGGCTTTTTCAGAGGTCGTTCTACATCAACGAACCTGCTACTGTACAAAGATTTCATCATCACTGCTTTGGAGGAAGGTAAAGAAGTTCATACTGTTTATACCGACTTTAGAAAAGCCTTTGACCAGGTCGATACTAATATCTTGATTGGTAAACTCAAGAGATATGGTATTAGCAATCCCCTGTTGTCTTGGCTCACTTCTTACCTAACTGGTCGCTCACAGTATGTTAAAATAAGCAACTGTCTCTCAGAAGTTATAACCGTGACTTCAGGAGTTCCACAAGGGTCACATTTAGGGCCTATTCTCTTTCTTCTATTTATTAATGACATTGCACTTTATATTAAACACTGCAATTTCTTATTATTTGCGGACGATTTAAAAATCTTCAAGATAAGTTCTACTGCAGCTGATCATATAGCGTTGCAAGAGGATCTCGATTCAATCTTCCAATGGTGCACAGCAAACAACTTGTGGTTCAACATCGCCAAGTGCAAATATATCAACTTCTCTAAAAAACGAGAACCATCGAATGTTGTTTATTCACTAGACAATACACCTTTAGAGCAAATCGAAGATATCAGGGATTTGGGCGTCTTATTTAGTAGCGACCTTAATTTTACTGCCCACATCAACACAATCATCAGCAACTCGTTACGCATGTTGGGCTTCATAAAAAGACAGTCGGTGTGCTTCAGAAGTTTACATACTATCAAAGTTCTATTCAATTCTTTAGTGAGGTGTCAGTTAGAATACGCCACATCTATATGGTCTCCAACCCAACAGAGTTTGATTAACAGACTGGAAAACGTGCAAATCAAATTTTGTAATTATGCACTTTATAAATCGGGTATTCATTACAGTGCTGTACCGAGAGGTGAACGACTATCCGCACTTAATTTGAAACCTCTACAAGATAGGCGTCGGATTTTTGACTTATGTCTACTCCATAAAATAATGAATGGTACCACTGACGTTCCTGACATCCTCGCTAAAGTTGGACTGAGAGTCGCACCTTACCCAACAAGAAACGTGGATTTATTCCACCTGCCCAGGCGCCGAACATCTTACGGACTCAACTCCAGCCTGGACAGAATGTGTAAGCTCTACAACGACCTGGCCCCGGATTTGGATATTATGTGCTCTTCTTATATTGCATTTAAAAATAATCTAAACCGTTTACTTTAATCCTGTTTATTTAGCATTTTTATTTTTTAATATATTTTTTGTAATTTTTTGTTGTTTTTTAATAATGTGTAATTTAGGTAATTTTATCCTGTATACACTTAAGTAAATAAATAAATAAATAAATTATTTATACTTGTTTACCTTATAAAGTAGAACCGCGTTAATCTTAAAACAAAACAAAAAAAAAAACAAACAAAAAATGGGGTTCGAATTTACGTGGAGTTATAGAGTACATATAATTTTGATAAGGAATTCATTAATAAAACACAAATGGATCGATTATTTTTAAAAGGGACAAAGTATAATTTTAGTAGTTTCGAGAATATGCAACAAAAAAATTGCACTCTATATTTTTTGAGTTTTATAGAAATACTGCGCATACTGAATCATTAGGCTTAAAGAAATATAATAAGTTTTACAAAAAAAAAAAAAAAATGTCATATTGTAAAAATATTATTTGCAAATGAGTCAGATCGGTCCTTTTCATAATAAACAAAAATATCTCAAATAAATATTGAAAATACTCTGTAGGGGCTCTAAGCAAACCGCTAACTGATATGGAATTTTTAGCACACCATACAGAGCTATAATGTAAAATTTCGCGAACTCGACGGACGTTTGACTACAGTGTCTTATGTGATTTCAATAACCAAATGGTACTAACCTTGGTTCTCGTGGATAGCTGTCTTCTGGGTACCCAGATGCTGAGGAAACTTCAGGATGACACCAACAGAACATTCGCAATTGAATAGCACACACAGACACTTTTATATGTGATAAAATTACTAGATATATTTATATATTTAATAATATAATAATATATAATTTCTGCGAGAGTATATATAGAGGTTTAGTACAACCGAACTGACGTGATACGTACGTAATATTGAATTGAAAAAATACGTCTTAATACAACGACTAATCTCAACTCTATTATATAAAATGCAACGTTTCTAAACATAACATAAATCGAATTAACAAAGAGGGCTACTATACAGCCGTGTTCATAATTATAGACCGGGAGCTCATGACATTTTTGGTCTCCGATTTCATACAGCATGCCTTTTGGAGGAGAGAATATTTACTCTGTGACAACAAAAAAGGGATGGTACTAAACCCCTGCACGCTTTCCGGTCATAGGGAAAATTGCATTTCCACTTGCACAAAATTTTTGTGTTTTTCTCTGATTTAATATTGCTTGCCCTTTTGTCAAAAGAAAGTTATAACAAATTTAAAGTCTTTTAATTATAGGCATGCTGTATGAAAACGCGGAAAATCATATTTTTTTATTACAGGATCACATGACCGTTTGAGCCCTTTGGGACCCTCCGAATCGCATGCATATATTTAAAAGATTTATACAAAAGAAATTTGTTATCTTTTGACAAAAGGGCAAGCAATATTTAATCAGAGAAAAGCACAAAAATTTTGTCTTTAAGTGGAAATGCAATTTTCCCTATGACCGGAAAGCATGCAGGGGTTTAGTACCATCCCTTTTTTGTTGTCACAGGGTAAATATTCTCTCCTCCAAAAGGCATGCTGTATGAAATCGGAGACCAAAAACTGTCATGAGCTCCCGGTCTATTACGAGGCGTGATAGTAAATTACAACGTTTGCATTTTAACTATAACGAAAACATTGAATCTAAACAAAGATATTTTTTAAATAAACTAACATGAAAAAAAAACAAAATTAAGTTTAAAATTTCAAAACGAGACATACTCTTTAGCAAAAAATTTATTTGTACTTTGAAATTTATTAATTTAGCAACATTTTTACAGCGTAATTTAACAAACTGTATAATACAATAATAATTAAAATTTTCTTTTTATTTTTACTTTCTGTTTCGCAGTTATTTATTAATTGAATATAAAATTTTCGATTTTCCTGTGGTATCCATTGGACAAGTTATTTAAGGTGGTCGATTTTGGTTTCCAATATAGGAATGTTATTGTTATAATCAGAATATGCCAAATTGGTAGGCATTGATATTGTGCCTGATTTATTGGGAAGGGTCAATTTAAAATGGTGCCATAGTAATTCATTTACAAATTCAGAAGCTTTCATGACTCCCGGCATATTTTTATTGTGCACAATATAGTTCATTTTATTGGACTTACGGATTCTTCATTCACCATTAATTTTAATGGAAGCAAAGATTCTGCGTAATATTTTAATTTCGATACATTATTTCATATTTCTATAAATATTTATTTTTCAACCCAACAAATTTTGCTCTTTAATAAAATGAAAAACGTATAAACAAAATTACGCTTTTATAAAAAAACATTTTCCACGAAATTCACATAAAAAATTGCCTTTAAAGTAAACGTGTGTAACTAGGTGTATGTGAAAAAAATCATGAAAAATTATATTTTAATGATGTGAAAAAATATAGTAAAAAGAAAATTTATGATTAATTTATGAAACGACGTATTATGAATGGTTTCAGTATAATGACTTTTCATATTTTTAGTGAAATATATGGGACTATAAAGGTAGTAATTAAAGTACGAAAATAAAATTGCAGTATAAATCAATTTAGTTGATTCAAATACATATATTTTTCTTGACAGGGTGCAATTTTATTAGATAATGTTTATGATCTTTAAATTTCAATTATAAAACAGAGTGCAGTTTTAATTAGAGATAACATCCCTCTGTAAGCGTGCAATTTTTAATGTACATTGATACATTTCATAACAACCTTGTTAGAGAAATGCCGCAAATCTGAGTTCTACTATATATTTATGAAGTTTGATAGAAAAAGTCACTGATTAGCGCCATAAAACTATTAATCCATTAGTGCATGAAATTCTTTTTTTCTGAAATTTAAAATTTTTATAGTAAAATATAACTTATTGAGCTATTGAAAGTTGCTGACATTTTTTTTTTGTCTCTTGTAGTTTGGTTGGAATCGTATGTCCATTTAAATGGACACTATGCACTGTGGACATTACATTAAATAAAACCTTTGTAATTGAAAATTAGTTTATTTAACTAAAATTAACAGTTTAAAGGAATATAATTATATGAAAATATAATATATAATAAATAATTATTAAAATTATTTTTATTATTTTATTAATAAGAGTATTTATTACTTTACTATCCTATTACTAAAATTATTTAGAATGGTAAATCTTAAAGCAATTTTTAGGATGCAAACCAACATTGCAGTTTTCACAAATGAAATTACATACATCAGTCGTTAATTTAAAGATACATTTCTATGCTGAGCGAATATATTCGACTGAGTAACAATGTAATTCATAATGTTTTCATTCCAATAGAGATTAAAAAAATCTAATGGCGTTTCTGCTAAATAGGCTTCTGCTGAAGGTTGTCTAGGGGTACAGTCTTGACTTACACTGTTTGTAGGTATATTTGCTGACCATTTTGAAGAATTTTAGCTCGTTTACGAGGAATGTCAAAATAGCCCTTATTTTGACTCATCTAAATCTGCTGAAGTGGAAGGTGCCGTGTCCAAATTTCTATTAATACTTTGTAAAATGGAGAGAGGTATGTGGTCATCCTCATAGTCAAAATCGCTATTATCATAACGAACTTCGCACAACTGAGTCAAAATTTCCCTTGAAATATGATTTGGATTTGAAGTTTCTTCATCCGAATTGTCGCCATTCTCTTCGGTTTCCTGTGACTTCTCATCTAGGGGCGTTATATATATATATATAATAACGCCTAAAAGTTGATGCAGGGATAACCTAAAATAAATAAGTTTTATAGCCACAATGCATAGTGTCCATTATAAGGGACGCGACCGAAAATGGTAGTTTTAGAAATGATGAAAAATATATGCAAAAATATTAGACGCTAAATGTCTTCTAAGTAAATGTATAAAAGCAAATACATATATGAATTTAAAAAAAAAATACCCTTAGTGTAATAAAAAATTGCTTACCCTTCGTTCCGCGTTAAATATAAATTAGGGTCCATTTTATTACTGTATCTCAGCACTCCGATCAAAATCTAGTTAAACATTACACTAGACTGTCAGATCAATTCTGTAAAAAGTTATTGTGTAGTAACGTTACCTGAAGATAAAATATTATAAAAGTATAATGACTGTCATTCATGATAGTAACTGACCTTGCTCATAGTGACAAATTTAGTTGCTATGATCATAGTAACTAAGTTACAGAATTGGTCTGTATGTCTGTTATTATCACAGAAAGTATTCTCGCTATAAACAGGTGTGAACTAGCTTTAGTGCGGCCGTAAAAAAATAACAAATAGGTGTCCCTTATAACATACAATATACACTAATGGGTTAATACGATTTTTTTTCCATTTAGCTAAACAGCTGCTGCAAACTTTGCTTAAAACATTAATTTAGAAAAAAAAAAAAAAACTATCACATAATACTTAGCAACTAAGCATAAATGGCAAAGACGAAAGTAATGTAACGTCTTCCAAGTATCTAGGTATAGTCGGTTTCTTTGCATTAAGCGGAACTAGATTTTCAAAATTAAGTAACTTTTACCGACTGATTGAAGCTTTCGATCATTTTGTTCAGCAAAAACCCAATTCAATATATAAAAAAGTTGTTAGTGATAACTTAAGAAAATTTAAATTACATTCAGTTCCGCTTAAAGGTTTGGAATAGTCTGTAACATAATATTGTTACGTGGGTGGTTTGATTGAAAGGTAACTCCTGGTTTCAACAATACAATTTATTAAATATATATCACATAAACAATGTTTTACTGTTGTCACTGTAATTGTATGAATCTCTCCATGGAGTTGGGGAAAGCCTCGGTCCACCCCGTGTTGGCCAGGATCGGCTATAATCTATCTCCGAGGCGGGGGCTGCCCATCAGGGAGTCAAGGAGCCTGGAGAAGCCTCTGCCACTCACATGGTACTGCTTGCAGAACTCACCAGCTGTACGAGTATCTGGCGTCGGTGTCTCGGTCGTCACCGTGTGGACTGGTACGTGTAGAGGAGTTGGCTACGTTCCTCTGCTCCAATACCGTGCGACGTCCATGCATTTGTACTACTGGTTGGCCTAGTTCCAATATTCATTCGTCATGACAAATATTTCCTTATTATGAAAATATGGCGTATCCATTTCGTAAACAGGTAACATATGCCAGACGCTGACAAATAGTTTTTTTAATCACAAACAGCTGAGCGTCACTGTCTAGAATGAAATGTTTTTGATGATAAAACAGTTCGTTTGATAACGAAGTTTCATAATGAATATTCGCTACATATGAGGCCTTCCTTACTCTAAGAATATCTGTAAAGAACTGCCGAGTTTCAGTGGCAGACTTAACGGGCGTTGGACCTGGCGCATGCCAGGGGCCCAGGGGATATTTTCTTATTTAGCACAAATTAATATATTGGAGGAACGGGGAAGGGGGTCCCCATGCGTTAGCGCCAGGAGCCCCGAGGGGTGTAAGTCCGCTTCTGCCGAGATTTAAAGCTTAAAACGAAGCTAGTGATTTACAAGCTGTACAACTGTACTCCCTGTACTTATCTACAGCAGTGAATCATGGTGTATATAGATGGCATATAAAACCTCTAGATAGATTCCACCAAAGATGGCAAAACTACGTGCCGAATACAGAAGTATTGGCTAAAGCTATCGTCAGTATTGAGGCCATCTATACCAAATTCAGTTGCGCTGAATTATACCATATACGTTATAAGAATGTCAAACACTAGGTTATCCAAAATATTTTTGTTCTAAGAGTAGAAAATGGGTTGCAGAAGTGCAGGTGCTCCAAAGCAATTCTACAAAGAGAAGCTAAAACATAATCTCATGTTATTTCAACTAGTCAGCTGGAAAGAGAAATCACTCCGTCGAAGTACCTACATAGAGCAATCTAGTGACAACCCGAATAAGCAGTACGAACCGTTACGTATAGAGCGTTCCACACTAGTACGCAATAAACACAAATCTAGACTGCAGACGCTGTTGCCTGATTCTGCCTATACTGATCTCTGGGCTATTTGTGACAAATTGTTCATATACAGAATTGACTTTTTCAGTCATAAACGATCCCACTCTCTTCCTAATTTGTCGATTCAACGTAGTCGTTACATATTTTCCATTTGAATCACCTTTGAAATACTGCTCTTCTGTGTTCTTCGGCTAAAAAATGCTAGCATGAACGGGAATGCTAGCATTTTTTCCACTTCTGGAAACATCTTACAGGCAATTTTTGAAATCGCTTTTAGTTCAGTTACCATATTTTTTTAATCTCTTCGTTTTAACGGCGTTTTTAAGGAACTTTTCAGTTTTGGGACAAAACAAAAGTCACACAGCAATAAAATTAAGCCTCATTTATAATAAACCTATAACATAAGGCATAAGGATAGAACAAAAGAATTGGCCCTTCAAAACATGTGTTTGTAATAAACAGAACAAAGAGAGTTGTGTATTTTTATGCTATGTATCCATAGCATATCTATTATAAACGAGGCTTTAAACTCCTTGATTGCAACCTTCTTGGATCACTTCTTGAATGATTTATTTCTCTTAAATTTAAGATGTTAAGATGGAAAAGCTGGAAACTTGGAAACTGACCATATTACTCGTGAATGTACAAAGGTTGAAAAGATGGTCATAAAACCTGGAAACAGATCTAGGATCCCTCGCGGCTGCCGCGCCAATTATAATAAATTTGTTATTATGACGTTTGAGTAAAATATTTATTAACAAAAATAATTTTCATCTTAACTCCGATTTTTTTGGTTGTGTCTAAATTTTTGAAAGTCGAGTAAGTCTCTAGCTGCATCCGTTAAATCGTTTGTATCTGCTATTTGTCCGCTAAACAAAGGCAAGGACGTGAGTTCAATTCGTGATTGTATCAAATAATTTGTGTAAAAATATTTATATAAATTAGAGGTTCTTCTTAGCCGTTCGCAAGCAACTATAAACTGTAGGTGCCTTTTTGTGTACGCTAAAAAATGGACATAATACTGACCATATTACTCCTGAACGTACATAGATTGAAAATATGGCCATGAAACCTGGAAATTGGAGGCCTAAGCTCACCTCGGGCTGTCGCGCCAATGATGATGTTGATGATATCCCAAAATTAGCTGATCAAGAGTTGGTTACCCTAAGCATAATATTCAGAGAGAGGTATTTTCTTCTGTTCAATCTTAAATGTAAATTCTAATTTTATACCTGTCAATTAACGTTAGTTGTCAACTTGAAATGAACAAAGTTGTAATTATATTTTTATTCGTCACCGCTCTTTTATGTAAAATTAAAACGAATTAACATTTGTGTTGGTTTAGTAAACTAAAAGATTGTTTACTTGCATGAGTAAGCGCGTCTGAAACCTTCCTTAACCGAGATTAGCTGTGAAGCGCGGTTTATGGAAGCAAGTGTGTGTAAACCCGCCTTTAAGATCCAACGGATTATTTATCGGTGATGGGTATACTCTTCTTACTTCAGCAAAGTCAACATTACACAGTTATTTAAACTATGGAACGGAGATTGGGAAATTTTTTAAGAAATTCTTTTTCACAAAAGCAACTCTGGAACCTAATTTTGTCGATATTTTAAGGAAATATTTACTTACTTTATTTTATACAATTTAGCGTAAATAATTGATTCGGTTTTAAACATCGTACATTTGTTTTGTTAACGTATAAAGATGAGTGGCGATGTTTTAACAGAATATTTTATTTATTTACCAATAGAATATACGAGAGGATTATAGATTCGAATTATCAATAATGAACTAAATCCGAATTTACTTTGGAATAATCAAGTCACCTATGTAGTTAATAGATACCAGAGATTGTGTTTTGTTTGATAAACAATGGCAGTTCTGCTCGAACATGTCTTCAGGTGATGTACCCAGTTATGATGCACAACTAATTAACATCATATTTTAATGTACTGAAGGCCAGAGCGCTACTAATAATTAACATGGTCTGCAGACACAGTTTGGTGAAGAATGACAATATCTGATTGGTATTAATCTTTCGACATAGTTTCTCATGATGCAAAATCCACTGCCGCAATTGAATGTCCAACGAGTTTAGGCGGATAACAATTCCTGAATTGGCTGAAATAATGAAGATTAGTTTTCGTAACGTTCAGGTTAACATTCACAAGAAAGCTTAAATTTAACAAAGATAATGCACAGTATAAAGGATCTGTGTGCTGGGCATATTCAGAAACAGGTTCAAATTACACAAGAATTTCCCCAACGTTCTCAAATTGAAGGATATATTGTTTTGGAGTGGGTTTTTACCCTAAAGGAATATTGGATACACCATTGTATCCCAGAAAGGAAACAGTTTAGCATGAAATGATCTTAACACAAATTCTCCGGCACCAAATAAATTTCAGACCGTTCCGTCAGAAGGCAAAGTGATGGCTACTCAATTCTGGGATATTCAAGTTCTAATTTATCTAGATTTATTACTTGACAAGAAGACTATAGAAATGCTAAGTATTCCAGTCAACTTCCTTTAGAGTTGGAGGGTCTATAAGAACTAAACGATGGGGATTATTGAGTAAAAGTATTGTTCTTCTCTATGATAATACTCGTACAGATGTTGCCAGCTTTACCGAAAAAACTCATCCACCTTATAGTTCCGTTCTTATCGCCATGTGACTATTATATTTTTGGACCCTTAATGAGAACTGGGGAGTCAAGAAATTTAAGGCAGATGAGGAGGTGATAGAACCGGTGTAAATTTAGCTTCGCAGACAGTAAAACACTTTTCTTCTGTAGGTATTCGTAAGTTTCCCGAATGTTGGGGTAAGTGTATATTAAAGCATAGGTATTGTTTCGAGAAATAAAATTTGTTTCATTAGCTTTTGTCATTGTTCTGCTGTGTAAAAAAGTCTAGATCAGATCTATGCTCCCCTTGTATTTTGAATATTTTTAACAGTGCATTTTTAATAAAATAATAATATCGATAGTAATTTTTATTCTACCACTCAGGGGCCCGCGATTCATAGTTTGCGTACCGCAAGATTATTGTCGGAAATATCTGTACCTTTAGTTCTAAAACATGAAAATTCATAAAGAGAAATAAATAATTGCGTCAAAATCTTGTGGGAGTGGTATGGAGTACTACCGAGCTTGGGTACCCGCACAGTATAAGCTGGTTCCTGCTTGCTTCCTGCCACCACAGACCAGTCTGTGAGCTGGAATATGATATGTGTTATCAATTGCATTGCGCATATTAAAAACTGGCGTTGGTTTCCCAATGCTGGCTACCAGCACGAACCTGTTAGCAGGTTCATTTTTGATATTCCATTGCGCTGGCGCTATCAGTAATTTTCTAATAAGAAAAATTGAAAAAAAAAACGACGAACGCGCGTTGTGGGACAAAAGACTAAAAGAACATACGAATCATTATATAATAACAAATGTTTGGAAGAAAATAAATTTATATATGAAAGATGAAGTTAAATATAAAAACAATAAATAGAAAGATATTTAATTTTATATAATATGCTGCAGTAAGTTTTAATAATATGTCGATATGTCTTTCTTTGTTTATAAATGTACATAGGAGATAAATTAAAAAAATAATAATAATCATATTTGCATATACATGTTTCGGGACGCAAGTTGTCCTTTCATTTATTTGTCCCTCAATGCTTCATACAATATATTTTCTTCTTCGTACAATTTTTGGGTGATATTCACCATAGACACTTACCCTCCTTATTTAGTGAGGTTACTTTTTATGTTTTTACAAACGACCGCTAGATGGCAATATTGAAATGAGTCGTTAATATTATATATTCATAAAATTTTACATTTGTTATTGCGAAATCAGTGGCACCTTTTAAATTGACCGAGTAGTTTGTTGACAGTGAGCGTTAAAAAGTTGTGAAAAAATGGATATTACTCGTGAAGGTTTTCGTTGGATGATTTTTTACGATTTTTGTAAAGGCCTAACTCAACAACAATGCATAGATTCGCTTCTTTCAACTTTTGGTAATGAAGCATCATCAGAAAAGACTGTTTACAATTGGTTTGCAGAATTTCGTCGTGGTCGTGCGTCCGTCAGTGATGAATCTCGTGAAGGTCGACCAAAATCGGTTGTGATTCAAAAAGTCATCGATGCTGTGTGCAAAATGATTGAAGAAGATCGGAATGTGACTTACCGTGAGATGGAGGCACCCTTTGGCATATCGCAGACTGCAAATTCGATTTTGCATGTTCCCGATGGATTCCGCATAATTTGACCGAAGCTCAAAAAAAGACTTGTGTTGTTTGGTGTAAGGGAATGCTAAGAAAATTCAACCTAGGCACTGCAAAATCCGTATACAACATCGTTACAGGTGACGAAACTTGGTTTTATTCATATGAACCGGAAAATAAGCAACAATCTACTGTTTGGGTCTTCCAAAATGAACCGAAATCCACAAAAGTTGTTCGTTCACGAAGCACTTGAGAAATGATCCCTTATTTCTTCGGTTGCACTGAACATGTCGCAACCATTCCTTTAGAGCAGGGGTGGGCAAATCTTATGGCTGTCGGGCCACATTGCGGATGAAAATTTGACAGCGGGCCAAATAGAAGATGAAAATTTTACCGCGGGCCAAAAAAAATTTTTTTTTTTCATTTCAAATATTGTTTTTGTTATTTTACAAATTTTAAAATCAATATTTTTAAACCAAAACGTGTATTTAATTATGCAATTTAAAGAAACAAATTGAAAAGAAAATTGGAAAAAATGAATATTTGAAAGAATATTGGACAGACAGTAGTATTTTTACAGGACACAATAATTTATAAAATGCTCCGCGGGCCGGATTCGGCTCGCGGGCCGCCATTTGCCCAGGCCTGCTTTAGAGTATCGGAGAAGAGTTAGTGCTGAATGGTATACAGTATTTTTTTGCCAGAAGTCATCTACAAAATCAGAAAAAAACAATCAAAAACGTCGCATCATTCTTCATCATGACAATGCAAGCTTCCACACTGGACGTCAAAAAATTTTAAGGAGAAAAAAATCGAATTAATGTCTCATTACCCGTATTCACCTGACTTATCCCCTAACGACTTTTTTTGTTTCCCAATGTTAAACAAAAAATGCGTGGACAGCGATTTTCATCATCTCAAGAAGCTGTTGAAGCCTTTGGTACCTCAAAAACCATGTTTTTGAGGTACCAAAGTGGAAAAAATTTTTCGAACCAGCGAGCAGTAACCTGCTTCCAAGATGTGCGTACCCCTATCCAGTACAGCAGAACTATTCAGGATGTTAAAAATACGAAAATCTTACTGATGATTTTAATCAGTCCATAAACGGCAACACACTTGGAGAAGAAGGATTTCAATAAATCTTGGAACGGAAAAAATAAATATTATATCAGTTAACACACCGAGTGATACTAATCCACCTGAATGCGGAAACAGTGGAGTGACAACTGAGAGTGTGCATCCCATAAATCTTTAAGCCATTATGGCGTATATTAAGATGCTAATTAATTGCAGCAATTAAAATATGCTCCTTTTTGGTAACGTGACGAATTGTGGGACTTAGGAACAAGTAGATTTTTTTCTTGTTGAGTATCCATGATTATTTGTGGAGAAAAGATTCTTATTTGTGTAACAAAACATACACAGGGATTAAATGTATTTGGACGGGGGCGTCAATATCTCTAATTTTTATATAATATCACATATGAATCTGGTTTGTTATCAATAAACCATATACATACATTTTATTGGTATTGGATTTGCGTAAATAACTGTTGTTGCCCTGTGACAAACATTTTAACTAACTTGTTATTGGATTTCGTTTAAATTTACCGTAAATATTTTATGACAATAATAAAAACCTTTCGTAGGATATTTATTTTCTTTATCCCTATCTCTTTGCGTATTAATTCTTATTATTATCGCTTTATTTATCATATATACTTATCGTTAACTACTGACATTTGCTTTTATGATTAACATCCACTTGTTATAAATTTTCTAGTACCCTTGTCAAATCGACATTCATCGTTAATTTCAGAGTGACATGAAAAACACCGGTGGTTTTCAAATCGTCTAGTCACCGTTCATTGTAAACTGTTTCACCTAGGTCGCGTGTTTTTATCGATTAAGTTATTAAAAGGAGATACATCAAAAATATGTAAGCAGAGAGAAATGTTTATTTTAATGTGTGAAAAGAAAATGTCACCAGTTCATGAACATGTTCATGACTTTACTTCTATGAATTTTTCATTGCAAGGAACTTGAAGTGTAGATTTTAGAACTGACTTATTTTGCTGTCTTCTACAGAAAAGTAGCACTCATCGCAAATTATTGCAACTTGAAGTTTTCTTGCAAATTTTTAACAATCACTCTATGGGTATATATAAAGAACTTATGTGTATGTATTTTACTATAGTTTTAGCACTCTTCAATTTTAACGTTAGATGCATAACTTTTAGTTATTAGGACATCTTTTAAAGGGTCGTAACGTAGTACAAAAAATAAATTCTATATGGTAGGATGAAGACATTACATAACATACCAGTTGAACATGTATAAAACAGTTGCATAGTTCACAAGACTTAAGATGCTGATTGATCGACAGAGAACCGATAAACAAATATATATTTACTAGTGTACCCGTTACCAACTGTGTTGGCAAACACATCATTACCTTAATGTGGAACTTGCTCGACACCTCAGACTTCTTTCTCTAGCCATACGCCTTACTTCATCCAATTCAAATTGGATCAACTCTTCGCTCATTATTAAAAACTGGACAAATAATGAGTATTATTCCGAATTATTTATTCATTAAATTTTTAAGATGGGAAAACGATTCATTTTCACTCAGTGCATTACATTTATAATGTTGAAACTAAAAATGATTTGAGACGTTAAATTTAAAATATATTTATTAAAATAATTTTTCCAATTTCTTATATAATATAAAAATACGCACACGGAAAAAAACGCACATGAAAAAATACACACACGGAAAAAAGCGCACACGGAAAAATACACACACGGAAAAAAGCGTACTTACACTATATCTAAAATCAGTTTGAAATAAATCGTGAGAAACTATTACACAAAATTTAATTGTTTGCCCGCTTTAATATATTGCGTTCACATTTGTAAGGTCAAACCAGATCTGGTTATTTTGGTTACTTTTATAGTGAAGTACTGACTTTTAAATGTAAATTTGTCATTTCAAAATATTCCTTAAGCTGTAAAACCTACTTCAGATTTGTTGGTTGTGATCATTATAACTATAGATATAATCTGTCTCAATTTGTAATACGAAACTAAATCTGGTTACTTTGGTGACTGTTGTGGTGTAAACAGACTTTGGCGTATCCATGTGAACCAATACTATGATAATATTATAAATGTATTGTCAATATACAACATAAAAAATGAACTTTTCCTGTTAGTTCCGTATTACAAAATGAGACAGATAATATCATTTATCTTTATGACATATGTCAAATGACACTTTAAGAAAGTGACATATTTTACCATGTTTTAATACCAACATGACATACAATTTCAAAGATGCAAACTATTGAATGAATCAATTTGTAATTTTTACCAAAATATGTTAAATATTTCGAACCAATTTTAAATTTACACAAATAAGTTGTCACCTAGTGGCGCTGATATGAATGACCAAACTCGGCCGGTAATTTTTGGTAAAAATCATTCATTTTTACCAAAGCGCGTTTTACTCACTGCATTTATATTTACATTTTTGAAAATTTAAAACGTTAGATAATTTAAAACGTTAATCGTAAAAATAAAAAAATAATAAAGCATTGAAAAAATAATAAAAAGAAAAGAAAGATTTTTTTTTACGTACTTTCATCAAAACCAAATATTTATTAAAATAATTATTTTTCTGCTACTAATAATTTTAATTTATATTATTTTTGTGTAAACATATCAATTAACAACTATTATTATCACGCGTTACATGTCAATATACACTTCGATCAGCTTCGGAATATTTCGTTATATTTCGGAATCTCGCTTCAAATTTGTTTGTGACTTCATAGCACGCATCCACGCAGGGACATACGTTGGCGTATTATAGTATGGATATTACACAGTTCTCTGTAAAATTTAATAACGTCTGTGAGTTTTTCATGCCCAACTTACGTCCGTAGTTTCTATCTCCATTTGTTATATTTGAATATATTAGATAAACGTTTGTGTGTTTTTGTATTTGAAGCATTTTATTGCAGCTATGCATAGACAGAATGAAACAAAACAATAATTCTTTCTCACCATCCTAACCAATAGCATCGCTTAATTTCTAGCTTCTATAGAGCTTCTATATTGAACTGTCACCCTTTCTCTGGCGGGCGTCGCTCAAGTAATTTCTCCCCGAGTATATAACGTGTTTTTAATACCGCATGTACCCAGCTTTTTTTTAAATTTTTTTTCTTAAAACGGACTTTTCCTTTAAATTTGAAGAGATGGCTAAAAAAAAAAAAAGATCCTGGCTTTCAAAATTCAAGTGATAACTATAAAAGAAAGCTAATGAGCTCTAAAACTCAAGTGTGTTCCTTAAAAACACGTGCTTTCTGAGTTCTGGGGGTGGGCTCAATCTCCTCCCCCCCCAAGCCCTGATATTTTTTCTGTTTTATTGCAATGATAAATATTAGTCCTACTTTGTTTTTAATCCTAATTGTCTTTCTAAAGAAACTAATACAGCTAACATTGATACAGCTAACTACTTATTTCACCAGTGCTTTCCAACCTTTTTATCTTCGCAACACAATTGTGCGTGATCTGAAAAAAGAGGGGAGGAAAATTATGGAAGAAGACATAGGGAAAAATAAAAATATTCAGTTTGATTCAACAAAGAGTGGTATAGAAGAAGCGTCAATCATAAACCAAGTACTTCACGACACCCTTAGCACCGAGTCAAGACATACCAATGTGTCCTGACCGGCTGAAAAACGCTGATCTAAATCTCTAATAACCTAATTAAGTTCAAGGTCCCGCGATTACTTATCTACTACTACGTCGAATATTACAATGAAACTACGAGGCAGTATTCCCCTGACAGCAGCCACTAACTCTCAGAAAGTTAGCCCATATCAGTTAAAAACTTTAGCTGCCACTATAAAGACAACCACTAGTGGATACGACATCTACTTCATGTGTCAGATACTCCCACTAAATCTGAAATACCACGACACCGGTCTCCATTATTCTGTGGCTAGTTTTGTTAGTTTAACCACCAAAACTTGAGGATTCGAACTGGGCATTGGTACCCATCATTGCATTTGTACCCACCTTTTAGATAAAGTAACACTGATAGTGATATAACAATCATTTAACGAAGATATGACACTGCTGTGATAAAATTTAGTAACATCATATCCTCGGACGAAGAAGACGTCTGATTTAAAATGTTAGATGTATAGTATTTAATTTTCACTGAAAGTTATTAGTTATTATTGAGGGACGGAGGGAATGAACATATTAAAAGGACTATATTATAACAATATCATACACAAAGTTATTTTGCAAATATAAGTAGAGGTACGGTGGCTCATATATTGTATAATAACAAGACTTTAAAATCACCATGTATTTTTCTATTTACTGAATAAATACTTTTTATTATTGTTGCGGCCGAAGCGCTTATTGGGCGGAAAAACTCGAAGAACCAGTGTCTTCTGGGTTCGCTGGGCTGGTGGTAGTTGTTGGGATAACTCAGCGACTATCAGGGGAAGGGGAGGCAGCTCTACACTCATGCGGCGTGTACGCCAGACTTCATACAAAGGCATACGTTAGCCTTGGGAGAGGTAGGTTCCTGATGAGGCTCACATAATATGTTAACAGGAGAATCCCTGTTACAAAAGACGTCCTCTTGAGTCCCTAGCGAGAGGGGGTGAGGTGTAAAGTGTGGTTACCAGCGTGCAATGAAGTTAAGTCACGGAGAAGTCCCTAGCAAGCACGGACTCCTTTTTTTTTTAGGAGGAGAAATCTTCGCATAGATATTTGCATGCCCGTGCGTGCAGGTAGTGCAGGATTTCTTGGATTGCATCATTTTTGCAACCAGGGCGTCAGGTGTTAATGCCGCTGAGCATAGGGCCCCCACATCCACCCTTGCCGCGTCCCAACGCATGCACTGAAAGATGGTGTGATCCACAGAGTCCACCATTCCGCAGTACACGCACGTATCCTCCAGGTCCTTACCGATTCTCTTCGTATACGTACGGAAAGAACCGTGACCTGTCAACTCTTGGGTCAGTCAGTAGTCTAGCTAAGCACGGACTCCTGGACGGCAGCGTGCAAGAGAATCTAAATTGTAAGTGGTAACTAATAGCTAGTAAATAAGCTTGTGATCTTACCAGAATTGCAGCTGACCGTCCATGTACATTGGTGTAGTATGTATCAATACTACTCACTGTGGGTGCAACTGTTATTTCAAGCAGATACCATGCGTACGTATTTCAGCTCCCAAGTCAAACAGTTGCAACAGGATGCAAAATTAACCCTAGCGGAAGCAAAGTGGCAAGTTGCAGTGGTAGTTCCTTGATTCGTTGTACTTGGAGTACCAAAAAATATTGCAAAACATAGTATTGCTCTTATACAGTTGATGCAGATGAGTGATGAATGTAGCACTCAGCTACCAGAGGGCGTGCTGAGGTGCTACAGTAAAATTACGGCTACTCGTAGTAGCGTGTACGTAATACCACGTGGACCGTGGATTAAAATAGCAACTACAAAGATAAGTAAGTAGAATATGTGAGAATATAACTAAATACTTATCTTTTAGTGCTGGATAGGTGTAAGAACCGATTAGATATGTGGTACTGGAGACCTGGTGGACACTATCCTCTTGGGGTGTGTGTAGATGCACAATTTTAGTTGAAACTGTGGTAACTATCTGTAGGGAAACTTGTTGTTTTTACAAAATCAGAATTAATAATGTTTTAATGCTCTTGTTAGTGACGAGCCGACAAGATAAGAAATCAATTCCAACCGGTCGACTAGCGAAGGCATTAGAAACTATAAAGGGGGTTTCTGTGAAGCGGCTATGTGCGTGGTCCGAATAATTATTATTACAAAAATTATGCTGTATAATTAACTAGTGTAAATAAATTACTTCAAAACTTATTTAATTAAACTTATTAAATTAAATTAATTCTTAAACTTATTTAGTAATTGTAGCAGGCCAATGGTTTCCCGATTTTGTATCAAGTTGTTACGATCTAATATTTAGCGAGCTTATGATATATCGTAAACATATTGAACTGTTCAATTTATTTAATTATGATGATTTAACGTTCAATCCAGCCTCCAACGTGGCATCGCCACACTATTGTCTGCCTTCGTGCCGGAAGGGTATACCGGGGGTCGGTGTCCAAACACAATTTTGTAATCAAAGCCAAAACCAGTATGTAACCAGGTGTGATTTTTGTCCAGGGTTCAACATTATGATAGGTGAAATTAATGATATATTTTGGTACTTACCAACTGATAGGTGTGCCATCTTGTGGTCGATCTGAATTATCATTTACATTTGCAATTTAAAGTAAGGTGTTGCACCACACTCAATAAAAGTCGATTCAGAATTAAGTTTAAGTTTATTAACATAATACAGGGTGTTAGGTAAATGTCCGGCACAATTTTAAAGGCAGCATTGTTGGCCCATTTAAATCTAAAAAGTACTCAACCATTTTTGGATAAGATGCGTATATCGCTTGATAATCGATGCAGTACCACCGTTTAGGAACCACTATTATTTTGTCTGTTACAACAATCACATATGTGACTGAGATGAATAGAAACCATGGAAACAATACCGTAATTTTATTTCAACAAAATGTTTTTTCAATTTTATGAAGAAAAAAGAAATAAAAAAAACTTTTATATTAAAAATGTTAGATTATGACGTACACGTGCTTTGATATTCTATTATTGAACTACAATTAATTTTTTTTTCTATGGCAACTACACAACTTATGAAATATTAATTTAATATAAACTATTAATAAGAAAAAAGTCAGTGGTTTTCAAAATTTGGGGCATCTTTTTGTTTGTTTATTTTTGGACGAAATTCACATTTTAGAGAAAATTGGCAAAGGAAAAATCAATTGCATTCTACGACACCATGCTGTCTTTTAAATTGTGCCGGACATTTACCTAACATCCTGTATATACAATTGAAATTTATTTGAAAAGTAAAAGTGTAATATAGTTTAACATTAGGCTAGAATGAATCTTATAGTTCACCGGATAATCGACCATGAACATCCCTCAAGTGTTCTGAGTTACCCTATTCGCGAACCGTTCTGAAACTCTCTATCAATCTATCCTTCTCTATTCTGTTGAAAGATCGTTTATATACCAAGTATACAAAATTTTAAATGTACTATTACATTTCTCTATTAACAGCAAATTGTTTAATAAAACAAAGAAACATATTACCCGCATAATAAATTAAATGCATAATGGTTTCATCTAATTTTTTAAACGTCAAGGTGAACTAAGAGATTCATTGAGTAGTACTTTCATTGTACAGTACTTTCCCAGGATGGATCTTGCTTCATTTGCATTACTTCATTCGCACAAGTATAATCATATAAGTATCTTTGTTTTCTCAATTAGAGAAACAAGATGAATATTAAAATTGTGGACGTCTCTCATAATTTACAAAGTAACACCTAAATGACATTGACAAAAATTAAGCATGCGTTATTTTGTAGGCATGACAGACCTTGTAAGTAACACAGATGTGAAACAATGAAAGTAGTTTGCAAGTTAGTGAGCGCTCTATAATTTTCTTGTATTGGTTTTAAACATATGACGCGTATTTTGGAAGTTATGACAAGTAACTTCCATTATATCATATGTCATATCAGTTTGATGAGTGCTTCGCTTAAAAGGAATGATAAAAAGGTTATAAATGGCAATCGCTATTTACTTATTCAAATGTAAAATTCAATTTATTTTCAAAGCAATTAATTGCTCTTTTTCGCTATATCCAATTTCAAAGCCAATTCACATTCATATGAAAAAGTGTAGGATTGATTATAGAACACGTATTAATCAATTTAAGTTTTTTTTAAATCCAATCTCAATTTCTTTCAGTAAAATTTGCATACAAATAAGACCTTTAAAATAAAATAAGTTTAAAAATATCCACTTTTATCTTTTCCGTAAATATCGTAAGAGCTACTGATCTAAAATTAGTTTTCTATTTTCGAAAGATATTTTCTTCTAAGTATGTACATACACGTATCTCGGAAATGTGAAATGTCATTTTCCAAGTTCTCTCTACCCACTTTACTTCATAGCGAACAACACTAACTGTGCGATAAAATACGAGCTGTAATGCCAAACTGACAACTAACACAACATGTCCACGGAGACAAATATACCCACACAAATAAATATTATTACATTTACGGTAGTTGTTGTTTTCGCGCAGTTTTTCTTAACGTTTTTTATTACGTAGTGATTTGTGAAGTTTTCTATATTTTTTATTAAGAACATAAGGTTAACAAGGCTTCAAAAAAGTTCTATAAGGCTGTACAAAAAGTCTGGAGAATTGACTTTAGGAATTTGGTCATATTTTCAAAATATTACATAATAATATAAATAAAAACACTGTACCTTTTCTCCATTTATTTTATTATCTAAATGTACATTTCACATACCTAGAGCAGCGGTTCTTAAACTGTGGTCCGCGAAACAATGTTGACATTAACTTTACATCTTCCAACTCTTCGCTTTTATTTAAATAACTTATTTATTAAAAATCTTACATGGTCAACACTTTTTGTATTTGTGGTTATCTAACTAGTTATTGACATAACTAAACAATAATTAGTAAAAATTTAATTATTTTTATTCAACTGCAAATTATTTACAGAAAACATATTATTATAAGATCTATTTTGACTAATATTTGACCAAAAAATATTTGTATGAGTTTAACGTATTATAATTTTTAACTTTTAACTATTTTTATTCATATTATGTTTTCAAGACCATTTATTAAAATAACCAGCGATGCATTTTTACCAATATTTATTATAACGTAGTGCTTCTGAGATTATTGAGCCAGAAATTAAGTCTCAAGAACGACGTAAAATGCCTAGGGCAGGGACGGGGTCCGCAAAAAAAAATTTTTTGTTCAAGAGGGGGTCCGCGGACTATATAAGTTTAAGAACCACTGACCTAGAGTGAATGAGTTGGTGGAGGTGAATAGAAAATTTCATTAAAAGTTTTTCGGAATTAAGTGTTTGTAGGTAATTTAGTGCTTTACAATTAATATTTGTAAATGTACGTTCCCAGCTCTAAAATTAATAGACTATGCGCTATGAGTTGCTCACTGTTGATTGCAACTAACATGTTTGTCATTTGGTAACGCAAGTGACCGTTTACAGTTCAAAATTGAATGCACTATGTGTTGTCGATTGTAGATAGTTTTCCAAACGTTGTAGTTGTGCGCTGTTTTAATGAGACAGCATATAAACACACATTTGTAATCTTACTTTACATAGCCTAAAAAAAAAATTGATGTGAAGTGTGAATTTTCACACATTGCAGGGTTTCGCAGGTATATAATAAGTGAAGACGGCATGCTAAGTGTATAGGACAAATTTTGCTTTGTAGTAATCACGGCAAAATGAACGATATTTTTAAAATAATTTATCGTCTGTTAATTTAAGAGCTTTAAAACAAATTTTATGTTAAAATATTTTTTTGTTAATTTTAATTCGATTACCTAATACCATTATTTAGGTTTATAAATATGTGCAGTATTTTTTTTTATATAGCAATTTTCTTTAAGATTCTAAAAATTGCGCCTATGGCTTCCATTGGTTGTTTTAAGTCATATGCTCCGCCCCTCTGGTTTCGTATATAGGTATGACACATAGAATGAAAATATAATTCCAACAATTCCAACTAGTTATTAAATTTACGCTCTTAAAAATTAAATGCAGTATTTGCCAAAATATAACTAGAATTTTGATAAAATAATTTAAACATAATAAAAATTAAAAAAAAAAACAAAAAATAAAATTGTTTCCTCTGCCCGGAAGCGAACCTTAGTTTGCTGCGTAGCAAGCGAGCAGGCTAACCATTAGACCAGGATACGCCTTACCAAAAAACACAAAAAATGCGTTATTTTTCGAAAACAATCTGATTAAAAAATCCTGTTGTACTATTCCGTTTCACACCAATGTACATTACTTAGAATTTTTTCAGATTTTTAGTTTAAACCGAGCTACAGGGGTGGGACAAAAAAATTTTTAGGAAAATTTTGGAAAAAATGCACCAAAATAATTTATTTTGCAAAAATAAAATTTTGATCCTTAATCCACGTACTAAGGGATTTCATTTGATACCCTATTCAGAATTTATTTAAAAAAAAATTTTTTTTCGATGAGCACATATTTGTTTATATTTTTAGTATTTTCTCTATATGCGGGTCAAAGATTTAAGCATGCCAAATTTCAACTCACTAGGTTTAGCCGTTTAGCTACAATTTTTACCGAACAGGCAGACAGACAGACAGACATATGACAAAATGACGGTATAAGAATTTTTTGGTCATACCTACAAAATCCTAAAAATACACCAGCAAGAAACAAGCTACAAATATACAAGTTATTTGAAACCCACAAATATATTTAAAAAAATACAGAAAATTGTTGTCTGATGTATGTTATTAAGTTATTGAGCGATAACATTTTGACAACAATTTTTTCTACAATTAAATATGTTTATCCTATTAGATACATAAAAATTCGCTGCAAATTTTGGTTGATACTATTTTTTTTTTTCATATTGTTAGTTTTGTATAAAAACTAATCAGTGGGGTTTATACGTATCGTTAATTGTATGTAAGTGTATATATTGAATTTTAAACGTTGCTTACTTGTTTATCGGTTAACCGTATTACCTAATGCGACAAATTATGTTCCTGTTATAAATATTTTCCATAAAATGATTGTTTTTAAAACTATTTTCTAAATAATTGTTTGTTTTGTTGCAGGTGCTTCCTTATGGGCCGTTGGCCAAACTGGCTTATTCGGCTGCGAAACTCCTCTATTGCACATTCTTCTATTCGCCGCGTTAATATCTGCCGTAGATCCAGTGGCAGTTCTAGCCGTCTTCGAAGAAATTCACGTAAACGAAATCCTCTATATCCTAGTGTTTGGTGAATCACTGCTGAACGATGCCGTCACCGTAGTGTTATATCACATGTTCGAGACCTACAATCAAATGGGTCCGCAGAATATCATCTACACGGATGTTTTATCCGGTTTCGGGTCGTTCTTCGTTATAGCGTTAGGTGGCACGATTATCGGTGTCGTGTGGGGATTTGCGACTGGATTCATCACGAGATTCACGCACCAGGTCAGGGTTATCGAGCCGATCTTTATATTTGTGATGGCGTACCTGGCTTACTTGAATGCTGAGATGTTCCACATGTCTGGAATTTTAGCGTAAGTTTCTTAGAACTTTTTAATATGATTAATGGTAGAACTCGACACTACTGCAAATGTGTAAAATTACAAAAACTCTACTGCTGTAGTAAGCTTCTTATGTAACTCCTATATTTTTTTGTCTTCAACACTTTTTTCATAGTATTTTTAGTCAGTTCTAATATTTTAGTTTGGTGTATGAATAATTTCTATATTTATATAATTATTTAATATAATACATGGGTTTAAGATTTTTGATTGTTTTAAAAGTACGTTTCACGAATTTTTTTTTCACTTTTTTAAACAACTCTCTGAAATTTAAACATTAGTTATTTGCAATTTGTAATGACAACTCGCTTAAGAAAATATAAGGGGAGATGATACTCTTAGCACCGAATCTATAAAATGTTAGGCTAATCAAAAACTGACGAAGGCGACAACTGTTGATAATATCTAATACCGGGTGATCAATATTGATTGTCTTAGCCGCACCATCGCAATATTTTTCAAAAAATACGTTTCCTTGTGTTATTTTTGCATGTAATACATGTTTCTAACAAGAATTTGTTACTTCAAATTATTAGTACTTTTTATTAAAACCATGCTTCCAGAAATAATGGAAATTCCCAGATTATATTTTATTAGATAATAATTTCTTTCGGGTTTCACATATTTTCAAGTATTTTTACAATTCCATTTATTTTCCAAAATAAGTTATTACTATTATATTTTTCAAATAGTCACGTACTTTTCCTTCACTTAAAAAATTAATTTTACTCCAAATAGGTAATAAACCTTCTAGTCACTATGAGAAACGACTTTCTAGTTAGCAACCTTTAGTCAGTTACCGATACATCTCCGAACATTCAACATCATCAAATTCAAAATCATTTAAAAACTCTAACACTGGCATTTTATCTAAAATTCTGCATATTCAATAATCCCTCAAACTATACAATTTATTTGGGGGAACCTGGAAACGGGAGTTCTAGGCTTACATCGGGCTGTTGCGCTAGTGATGATATTAATTTCATAGGGCGTAAATATTTTTACCACATATTAGGCGAAAATCGCGACAAAATACACATATTTTTTAGTATTAATTTTTGTTTGTTAATATTATACTGAGGACCTTTCATTTGATGTCCTACATTCAATTTTTAAAACAATTTTCTTATTTGATATTAATTCCGATCGTACTTCTCCAGCTCATGTCAATTTGCAGTACCCGATTTCTAAATCGATCCATTTGGAAAATTGGGTTTATTCTGCAAATTTTTGGCCAGAAATACCTCAAAATTATAAATTTTTGCTCCTCATCTGGTGCAAAATATGTTTAAACATATAAATTTATTCGGAAAATACATATACATCTATGTATAATTGTTTTCACCTAACATGGCAGGTGGAGATACGTTAAGCTAGTCCATATTAGCAAAACGATCCTGTAATTTATCGCGTAAGTTAACACACCGTGTAACGTTTTTATAGATTCGTAAAGCGCTCGACCCGATCCGCTCTGTGTCGGTTTTTGTGGCGAACACAAAGGAATTCGTCGATTTTATTTTGACGCGTTCGAGATAGTTTTGACGCTCGCAAGCACGGACGTTTCACACAACGTTTACATAGCCAAGTGTAGATAGTAAATGTTAGTTAATAAATTTCATTAATTATTTTTCGAAATGTTTCCCTTGCAGTTTAGCTTTTTTGTGTGTTGTATGTGAAGTTTTAACAATATTTTACTAAAACTATACTTCACTCTCTGATTGTTCACAGAAAGAATGCAATACGTTCGTGACATACTTAGATTTTAAGCATGCATTACCTTACGGATCGGTTCGCCTATGTGGACCCAGCTTAAGACACGAACCCGCTAGATTGTGGGGCTGTAGGAATACGTCGTATAAAATTGAAACACAACACGTTCCAACTCTACTTTACATGTTCTTCCTTATGAAGTTACCCGTATAACAGTAGAGCATGGAATGAGCTCCATTCAGTATTATTTATCCAGTTTACAACGCATATAACGGCGATCTGTTAACTTAGATGAAAACTGCTGTTGCATATAAGAAAATTTTCCGGTCGATTTGTTTTTATTGGAAGTATCAGTATTTCTCCTATTCTAGTGTCACAAAGATGTAACATTTACCGTAACTTTGAAATGACGTCACAGTTGAAAAACTCACCTTGTTGCCAATTCGTAAACTGTCAAAAAAAAAGTTAGGTTATATCGAACAACTTCTAAAAATATATTGAAATCCTATATTTCCTATGGAGGAAAGGAATTAATGTAAATTATGATGCACAGCAGTTATTTCTAACCAATTTGTCGCGAAATTTATGGTTTATATTATATTAAGTGTGTAATGTAGTATTAAAAATAATAATAATAAAATAAAATAAATTTCAGTGTATAAGAATCATCAGAAATATTTGTTTTTAGAAATTTGTCGTGTTCTTTTAATACTTTTTATACAATTTACTTTAATTTTTTGCCTGGTGTCACATTGACACAGCGGGTTCGGGAAGCAAATGCTGAGTGTTCCGAGTCACACTGTTTAACTCTAGCCCGCTCGAATAAACGCGTTTAGACCTTTTCTCGAACGCTCCGAGCTTGCTTCCTGAACTCACTAAATGATATTGGAAAGCAATGATAAAGAATCAAATTTTTTAGTATTCGAACAGAAATTTTTGAATTTCAGATGTTAGATACAATTTTGTTTCGAATAATGAATATTCAAATATTATTTCCAGTCAAAGAGTTTATTGCCGCTAGCTGCAAGTGTAAATTTCATGAGTACGCTAAAATTACTTTTCGTTTGCATCTGATGATAATAAACCGTTCTACGTAACAGACCTGTAGGTTAAAATTACAAAAAAAAAGAACGTAACAAATAACATATTTTATTAATCATATATAATATTTGTTTATCGACCAAGATACAAAATTAAATATTGTTTTTGTTCACTTACATAACAAATTATAAAACGCTTTAAAATATACCAACACAATATACGGGCAAAAGTACGTTATAGAAATATCACCCATCATATTTGATATTTACTACTCTTTTCTGAGTTTTAAAAAACCCTACAATTTTGGTCTCAATCGCTCTGTTAGAAATGGTAGTTTACTAAAGAACCATTGCAGTTTTTAAAAATTAATTCGACCAATATCTCGAAAACTATTGCTACGATCAGGCTAAAATTTGATATCTACTACTCTTTTATGAGTTTTAAAAAATCCTTAAATTTTAGTCTTAATCACTCTGTTAGAAATGGTAGTTTACTAAGGTACCCCTTTCATGTAATTTTATATTAATAGTGTCGGCAGTAACATGCTCTCCTAAAATCAAATTAATTATCTTTAAAAATTATTAATAAGAGACAAAACCATCCTTTGAGCACGGCTACTAAGAGCTTTGGGCATTTTTATTACAATTTAATTTAAAAAAAATAAAATATAACCTCACTGTTAATTGTAAGTACCTAAACGTCAACCTGACAAATAACGATTGAACAATCCAATTTTAAACTGACAACATTGGAAAAATCTACCAACATTAAATAAATAAATGTACTAACTGAGTTATGGATTGATGTTGATTAAAACATATCATGACGTTGGTACTTAAATTAACCAAGTGTGCGTCATCTCATATTTATTGTGAATGGAGTTTATATGCATGCAATTTATTTTAATTATATCCATTCTCTAGGTCATAATTTAGACTCAACTCTCTAGGCCCAACCATTTGGCCATAATTTTCATCATATAGACCAGGGGTCTCCAAACTACGGCCCGCAAGAAGATTTTATCCGGCCCGTGGACATTTTTTAAAAGTTTACTTCCATAAAAACAGCAATTTCAAATAACGAAATAAAACATAACTATAAGTAAATAATATCCGATTCTTAAAATTATTATTTTTTTAATAATATCGGCATTATTATTAAGCTGGTTTTTAAACTCAAGCGCCAAGAGCCCAGCGGAATTCAAACTGTCCGGTCCGCCGTTTATTAAATTTTGTTGTGGCCGAGAAGTTTGGAGACCCCTGATTTAGACCGATAGACAGACAGATAAATAGAAAGAAAAAAAAAACAAATAGACACATGAGGGACGATGTAAAGGTTTGATTAAACCTACAGAACCCAAAATTTTTAATAATTTTTATATAATATTATAGGTAAGTGTATGTCCAAATACAGACAAAATGTATATACAAGGTGTCTCAAAAGAAATTTTATATTTAGTGGATCGATTAAAAAAAAAAGTAAGCCGTATATAGAAAAAATGTTTATTAATTATTAAAATACACTTTTTGGGGATTTATTTCTTAAAAATAATATCGTCTAAATGTAGACCCTCGCGTTCTCGGCACTCATTTAATCGAACAGTAAAATTACTTATGACGTCTCGGCAGGTGGACTCAGGGATGGCTGCCATTTCGTGACGAATATTTTCTTTCAAAAGCGCCAGTGAAGTCGGTTTATTGGCGTAAACTTTAGATTTAAGATAACCCCATAGGAAAAAGTCCATAGGGGTTAAATCTGGACTGCGTGGAGGCCAATTTATGTCACCTCTCCGGGAGATCAATTTGCCTGAGAAAATTTCACGAACACGTGGCAGAGACATATTGGACGTGTGTGAAGTTGCTCCGTCCTGTTGGAACCATGTTCTTTGGTTATAGCCAGGAAAGTTTTGCAGTTCAGGTACCAAGAAGTTGTCTAACATCTCCAGATAACGCTCTGAATTCACTGTAACTGCACGCCCCCTTTCGTCTTCAAAAAAGTAAGGGCCGATAATTCCTCGCGCCGACATCGCAGGCCATACGGTCACTTTAGGCGAATGTAGGGGTTTCTGATGTTTGCGTTTCGGATTCGTTGCACTCCAGTAGCGGCAGTTCTGCTTATTTACGTGGCCATTAAGATGAAAATGAGCTTCATCCGAAAACAAAATGTTGTTAAACGTTGAAAATCGCTCAATCACCTGATTTACGAAATTAAGCCTCTGACTGGCATCTTGGGGCTTTAATTCTTGCACCAATTGAATTTTGTAGGGGTGCAGCTTTAGGTCTTTGTGCATAATGCGTTGTAATGATGATCTATGCACATTTAAAGCACTTGCGCGCTTCCGAATTGAAAGGTTCGGGTCGTCACGAACAGACTGATTAACATTCTCCACAATTTCTACCGTTCTTGATGACCTAGGTCGCCCGGATTTTTATTTATCCAGCGTTGTACCAGTCTCTTCAAACTTTTTAACCTAATGTCGAATGAGAGGAATGCTTGGCGCATCATTTAAGTGGCGAAAACCTCGAATACTGCAGAATTTTCTACGCGCTACAGTCGCCGAATCACCGTTTTTGTAAAACTCTCGCACGCATAACGCGCGGTCTGCTCCCGAGAAACGCTCCATAGCGACTGCATTCTCGAGAGCCAGGCTACCGATTGACATAACCCCCGCGCCCCTCGGATACGTTGCGTTCACGCAGTAAGCTAAATAAATATAAAATTTCTTTTGAGACACCTTGTATTTAGTAACTTATGGCCTAAATTGAAAATTTATGTAGTTCACTACGGCCATTCTAGGTTAAACATGATTTAAAAAGAATTTTCAAATAATAGTGTCTGAACGTTCAATATTCTGCACACTGGTGTAGCTTGGATTGTAGTTTACTGCACAATGCAGTTCCTCCAACATGTCCAGTGAAAACTAAAAAAGCTCTCGCTTCTCTAATATCCGCTTGGAGCTGCCATGAAAGGATATAGGAACAAACTTTGTGTTTGTTTGTCATTTTAAAACTTTTAGAGCAGAACTCAATACCTTATATTTTTGTTGACAAAGTAAATAAATACATATATTGGCTCAATAGCAAACATCTTGTTTAAACATGTCAAGTAGAGATCATTTTTTATTTTGTAATATCTTGCTATGATTGTTAAAATGTAATAATAACGTGGTTTGAAAGGACATATAAGTAGATCTTTCTGTTTGAAAGTAATATTAAAAGATGATAAAATATAAAAAAAGAAGAACAATATTAGTCAAGGTTAGTTAGAACTTTTTTAATGGCCATATTTCGTCTTAAGGCGGCCCGCAACAGTTATCTATAGTTTCATGTATAAAAATAAAAATTGATGTGAAGTGTGAATTTTCACACATTTCAGGGTTTTGCAGGTATTTAGTAAGTGAATGATGATTATTTGGGATGCCAAAACAAATTTTATGTCAAAATATTTTTTTATGAATTTTAATTCGAATGCCTATTACCATTATTCAAGTTTCTAAAGATGTGCAGTATTTTTTTTTTATATATCCAAGGTTCATTAAGATTTTGAAAATTGCGCCTATGGCTTCCATTGGTTGTTTTTAGTCATAGCTCCTCCCCTTTGATTTCGTGTACATTCTGTACACGAAACTCATTCGTGTACACTGGTTATTAAATTTACGCTTTTAAAAATTAAATGCAACAATTGCCAAAATATAACTAGAATTTTGAAAAAATAATTTAAACAATATAAAAATGCAAAAAAAAAAAATAAAAAATTATATTGTCTCCTCTCGTAGGATTCGAACTCAATTTCTCGGGCAGAATGCAAGTATCTTAGCCTCTGCACCAAGAAACACTTTACTGTTTAGCGTCTATATAACTATATAACTATAACATTATTAGCAAAAAAACAAAAAAAATGCTTTTTGTTCCAAAAACATAATCTGATCAAAAATTCCTGTCGTACTATTCCGGTTCACACCAATGTACATTACTTAGAATTTTTTCAGATTTTTAGTTTAAACCATCTGGGCTACAGGGTGTGGGACAAAAATTTTTTTGCACAATTTTGGCAAAAATCGCTTCAAAATAATTTATTTTGCAAAAATTAAAATTTGATCGTTAATCCATGTACCAAGGGCTTTCATTTGATACCCTAGTCAGAATTTTAAAAAAATATTTTTTTTTTCGATGAGAACATATTTGTTTATATTTTTAGGGGGATATGTTTTTTAGATGTTTTAGTATTTTTCCTATGTGCGGGTCAAAGAGTTGTATAAGCATGCCAAATTTCAACTCTCTAGGTTTAGCCGTTTGGCTACAATTTTTACCGAACAGACAGACAGACAGACAGACAGACAGACAGACGACAAAATGACGGTATAAGGGTTTTTTGGTCATACCTACAAAACCCTAAAAATCCAACAAAAGATTAATAACAGTCTATGTATCAAAATTTGCAGCGATTTTTAATAGTACAAAAAACTGTTATGTAATTGTAAATAAGCAAATTACATTATAGACTGGACGCTATTTTGTAAACCAATCGACGTATATTTGCGTACGATGCCGAAAATTGTAGCTAAAGCTTCATTCTACAAATATATTTCTAGCTATTTTGTTGTATTATGATAATATTTAAAGTCCGCTTACCATTACTATGAAATGACGTCACAATTGAAAAACTCACCTTGTCGCCAATTCGTAAACTGTCAAAAAAGTTAGGTTATATCGAACAACTTCTAAAAATATATTGAAAACCTATATTTCCTATGGAGGAAAGGAATTAATGTAAATTATGATGCACAGCAGTTCTTTCTAACCGATCTGTCGCGAAATTTATGGTTTATATTATATTAAGGCCCGGTTTTTCCACCTTCAGATAAAGTTCCAGGTAACTATCTGACAGATAAGGTTATTTGTAACTTCATCTGCTGAGTAAACGTCATCCCTTCTTTCTATACAAATGTATCTATCGGATAGTTATCTAACGGCTAATGAGACTGACGTATTGGATTCACTGACTGGTATTGACATTTATTCAGCAGATGAAGTTACAAATAACCTTATCTGTCAGATAGTTACCTGGAACTTTATCTGAAGGTGGAAAGACAGGGCCTAAGTGTGTAATGTAGTATTAAAAAAATAAATAAATAAATTTCAGTGTATAAGAATCATCAGAAATATTTGTTTTTAGAAATGTGTCGTGTTCTTTTAATACTTTTTATACAATTTACTTTAATTTTTCGCCTGGTGTCACATTGACTCAGCGGGTTCGGGAAGCAAACGCGGATTTTTCCGAGTCACACTGTTTAACTCCAGACCGCTCGAATAAACGCGTTTAGACCTTTTCTCGAACGCTCCGAGCTTGCTTCCTGAACTCACTAAATGATATCGGAAAGCAATTATAAAGAGTCAAATTTTTATTATTCGAATAGAAATTTTTGAATTTCAGATGTTAGATACAATTTTGTTTCGAATAATGAATATTCAAGTATTATTTCCAGTCGAACAGTTTATTGCCGCTAGCTGCAAGTGCAAATTTCATGAGTACGCTAAAATTACATTTCGTTTGCATCTGATGATAATAAACCGTTCTACGTAACAGACCTATAGGTTAAAATTACAAAAAAGAATGAACGTAACAAATGTAAATTGAACATATTTTATTACTATAATATATTATTTATTTATCGACAAAGATACAAAATGAAATATTGTTTTTGGTTAGTTATTTTATTCTTTTCGGACCGATTTGGGGAAGTTCCACCAGGCCACGTCTTGGATCGTCCATTTTAAATTTAAAACCTATATTTCTTAAAATCTTCCAAAGGGAAGTCTTCTATATCATACAGTCCCCTTTCATGTAATTTTATATTAATATTGTCGACAGTAACAAGGTCTCCTATAATCAAATTTATTTATTAAGATGCCTCACGTAGAGATGTTTTGTCCTTACTATTACGGTACATCTCATAAATTACATTACGTATCCTAACTGTTGTAAAATTGTCTAATTCTACAACAGATTTAGTACGTGTTCGTTTCTTTTTCGGGCTACTGACAGTTTCACCTCTCACTTGTTTTGCAGCGATTTTATTTACTTTAGAAATGCTCACATCTATAGCAGCAGCAACTCTCTAAAAAGTTAATTAACAATTATTTGTAGAAATATATTCAAGTGAAAAGACCATAGATATAAACTAAATTTTATATTTACTCACATCTCTGACGCATTTCACATCCATTAAAGGTCCACCATTATTTCGCTCTCTTTCAAAATAATTAATAAGAGACAAATCCATCCTTTGAGCACGGCTACTAAAAGCTTTGGCCATTTTTATTACAATAAAATTTTAAAAAAATAAAATTTAACCTCACTAAATTCTAAACACCTAAATGTCAACCTGACAAATAACGATTGAACAATCCAATTTCAAACCGGCAACATTGGAAACATGTACCAACATTAAATAAATAAATGTACTAACTGAGTTATGGATTGATGTTGATTAAAACATATCATAACGTTGGTACTAAAATTAACCAAGTGTGACGTCATCTCATAGTTATCGTAAACCGACTTTATATTATTGTACTTGGTAGTCACATCACATCCTAAAATTGCCGCGGTTCTCAATATAGGTGCTTCAAGAGAATATGTTTTAATTGTCGTAAAGAATACGAGTACCAAATGGTATTCCTTTATCATATATATTAAATTATTATTATCATTATTCCATTATGTTATATTTGTATATGTATTTCTAAAACATAAAAAAATATTACTATTATTATTATTATCAAGTATAATACTTTTCGACGAAGGTTCTCAGCTATAATCAATCAAGTGGAAAAACAATGTTGATGTATTATTTGAATATTTCTAAACAAAACTATATAAAAATAAAAGTTATTTAAAACCCACAGATATATCTAAAAAAGACAGATCATTTTTATCTGATAGTTATTGAGCACTAATATTTCTACAATATTTTTTTCTACAATTAAAAATATCCTATTAGAAAAAATTTGGTGCAAAATTTGATTTGTTATTTATTTAGTTTCAGATTGTTCGTTCCTCAATTTTTAAACAATGGTCGTAGAAAAAATTATAAATTTTATTGGAGATATTTGGTATTTTAAACAATATTTACAGTAATTTGTTTGAGTGCAGTATGCAATCTGATGCATGTATATATGTAGTCCTTATATTTTAATATTAATATGTTCTGGAACCTGGAACGATGTTTTTATTCAGATATAGTAGTATTAGAATTACAAATACAATTCTTTCGTCCTTATGTTTTATATTTTATGCAGTTTCATAGACGGAAAATGTAACTCGTAACTTTAAAATGCATTACGTAAAATATAATCCATAAACTCGATTACGTACACATAAATTTAAAGTGGTTATCATGAAAATACAGGTTATCCATTTAAAATGCAACAAAAATAAAATATAAATGCAGTTTTTCTAGTTTTGCCAGTTTCCAAGTGTGATGTTTGAATACAAAATATAAATAACAAGATATTCGCCTTTATATAATTCTTCATTTGTCGTAAGATGAGCCTACACTGCACGCGCAAGGAATCACTGTATTTGTAAATAATTCATAAATGATATTTATCTTTACATACATATTTCACAATTGTTTTGTGCGTTTCGCTAGCTGGCGTTTTACTGCAAAACTTGTTATTTTTAATTATAGGCTATTCCAAACTTTTAGGCGGAACTAAATGGAAATTTCGTTTGGGTTATTTCATGTTTCACGTTTGGTATGTGAAAATTTAAAATTACAACACTGAAACAATGGAAACGAATGACGTATGTCAAAAATTTTAATTAAAATTTCCATATTTTGAAGACAAAAATATAAATAAATGGGAAATTTTTATTAAGAATGACAAAAAATTAAAATGCAATGAAAAGAACATTTTATGATGACAATCAATTTAAGCTAGAATTTGCAATGTAAGTATGATTTACAAAGCATAAACAAAATGACTAAAAGTCCGAATTAATAGATAAAAATTACTAAATTTCAAAATCTAGTTCCGTCTAAACGTTTGGAACAGCCCAGCGTTTCCCAAACTTTTTTTTTCCTAACCCGGTAATTTTCACACTTTTTCTTCGCGACCCACTAAAATTTTTCCGCCTATAATAGCCCATAGGTAAGCTAAAACATATGGATGTCCATACAGTTTTCATTTATTCACATAATAATTATAATATAAAAGCATTAACCGTTACAAAAATTTGTAGAAATCAAACAAAAATTATTAATGAGAAGTGTGGTGCTGTTTATTTTTACTAATAATTTCAGATTAGGAAAAAACGATGATATCGTTATCCTCAGGTCCGGTTCTACTTCCAATCGGTATCGGTACTTATTTTTAAGGAAGATTAATGTTCAGAAACTTGATTCGCACTTATAGGTCGTGACGAAAGGCATTAGAAATTTTATTGCTTTTTCCGCTATAATTGGGTATTCCTGACGACAATTTATCACCTAGTTTTCGCGAGTTTTTATGCGACCCAGCATTTCGCTTACCGCGACCCGGTACTGGATCGCGACCCACCATTTGGGAAACCCTGGAATAGCCTATAGTTGTCTAATCGCCATATTCCGTGGCTCCACTTTTTGTATTGTGTGTATATTCGGCACTTTTTAATTTTTACGAAATATTCGAGACAAAATGACAAACTGGCCGGGACGCCGGGACCATACCATCATACCGGGACAATCCCGATCAAACCGTGACGTATGGTAAGCCTAACTACAGTTTACCTATAAAATTTAACATTAATCATTTCTTAATCAGGCGTACACCCAAGAGAGAGAAGTCGCACCCCCCCTCATACATTAAAAAACACGTTTTTCAGAGACACATTTTGCTTTTAATATAATGTGACCTCCCTAAGAAAAAAATTGGTTGGCTTCTGGAATAACTCCTTTATTATTGATTTCTGAAGAGCAAAAACGTATAGGTTTACTAAACATCTTAAAATATCTCCCTTATTATTCACTTAGAAGAGAAATATAGACGACAAAAATTGTTTATAATTAAAAAAAAAAACGATTTTTTTTTGTACTATACATTTTTTCGATTAGATAAATATTTGAATTAAACACATTAAAACTAAAATCTTGAAATATTTTACTTATTCTTTACTTCAAAAATGCACATGAGAAAATGTGTTTAGAATGAGGAAATATTTCTTTTCTGTTCAATGCAGGTTTTAATACTATTATTTAGGGGACAAGGGGAGTGTTACCTATAAATTGATACCATATATATCATTTATCATTTACTTAACATGAAGAAACGATTCTTCTCTGTTCAGTGCAATTTTTGATATATTTGGTGAGTTTCTGGGGAGATGGCCCCAGAAACCATTTGTACCTTAGACTTCGATGTAAGTAAATACGGCCCTGCGGGCAGACAAATGGACACATGAGTAACGATAAAAAGTTTAATTATATTTATGAAACCCTTAAAACTAAAAGTTATACAAAACCTTTTATCTGATACTTCACTTTAAACTAAGTGTAAGAAACGTTATTATAAAATGTAATATAAAACTTTACAAACCTAAATCTAGAACTTTTAACCTGATTCTTTGAAAACACCCTTAAAACTAATTAAGAAACACGATATTTAACTAAACATCCCCGTCCTTGAGTAGTAGGTCACAAGGTCAAACCTTAATCCTATTTTCTGTTCACAGGATTACGTTCTGTGGAATTACAATGAAGAATTACGTAGAAGGTAATATTTCTCACAAATCACATACCACCATCAAGTATGCCATGAAGATGTTAAGCAGCTCTTCAGAGACCATCATCTTCATGTTCTTAGGTGTAGCTACTGTCAACAAACACCACGACTGGAATACTCTATTCGTTGCCTTAACTATCATCTTTTGTTCATGTTTTCGTGTTATTGGTAAGTAGGATCATTTATCTTATGATATTAATTTTAAGGGACACAAGTGGCAACAGCAGATTGATTATGTGGAAAATACCACAGGATGTCTGGTTGCAATGTTAAGATATTATTTTTCTTATTTTTCATAAACTTGGTTCAACAGTCTTCAACCTTCTTATATGAAACTGTGGATTCTACATCGATCAATATAAGATATGTTGAATTGTTCTAGAATTATTTTTAATGTGAATTGAATATTTGCTAGTTTTATTGAGTCAAGAGTTGCCGTGGCACGGTGGTAAGACAGTTGTCTGTGGAGCACAGGAATGAGGGTTCAAATCTACTCACCTACTACCTACAGTCAGCTCTGGAGTTGACTCAGCCTCAAGTATTCAGTACTAAAGATGAGTACCTGCTTATACAGAAGTAATAGGACCGATGGAAACATAACACTGGGCACGTGGGTTTCATATTAATAGCCGGCGGTCTAGAAATGGCGAACTTGCATTCTCTGCCACAATATTTGTTATAAATAAAATAACTTTGATTTAGCGAATTACCGACGATTAGTTATTTGCTAGAAGTAATTGTAAACGTCGAATACATTTTGTTATGGATTTGTTTTACAGCATCTAATCCGTCGAATTTGAAAGTTTTTGTGGGTATATATCACCCTCAAGCTGGTACAGGAACATTATTTCTAAACCAGGCCAGTGGCGCCCACAGATTTTTGGCTTGGGGTCCAATTATAGACATAATTTTTATAAAGAAATATTATATATTTAAAACTTATTACAAACAATAACAAAGATTATGAAATTTATTGTAATATTATTTATAATTTATAATCATTCTGGCAATGTTATCGGCAATCAGTTTGGCAAAAAAATTCAATAAATCGGCGTGGAGAATCGGCGGCATTATTATAATATTGCATGACACTCACATATAAGTAAAGTGTAAAAGAAAAACTGTAAAGTTTCACAAATAATGTTTATTCGTCTTGCAGTTTTGATATTAACCATACTTTTTCTTCTTCTTCTCCTTTTTTGGATTCTGTCTGTCGGGTTGACATCTGGCCTTACTCACATAAGTCCTCCATCTTGATCCGTTAATTGTCAGGTCTTTCCATGTGTCCTGTATACTAATACTTGTTAGATCTTAGATTTGTTGATCACACCATTTCTTGCAAGGTCTTCCCTCTGGTCGATGGTTACTCAATCTTCCCTCCCATATCTTCTTAACCATTCTGTCCTCCCTCAGCCTCATCACGTGTCCTACCCACTGTAATCGTCTACCTCTCAGTTCTTATGTGAAACTTGGATTTTGTAACGTTTTAAAAGAAATTTGTTTATTTTATAAACAAATTTAAAATTGTACGCTAATGTACAGCAGCCTACTTTATTAAAATAAGACAATATCGCATAAATTTCGGTAACCATGATTACACAATAATATACAAGTAATAAACAGTATTTTATGATTCGTGAAAATTATTTGGTACGTGGTCTGACCTTCGTTCTCAACAGAATAATATTCTTATACGGTGAAGAGTATAGCTATTTTGTAGACCTTTAATGGGCTTTTTTTTTTAGAACGTATAGGTGAAAAGGACATTGAGTTCCTACGATTTATTCGGATACATATTGCCACAATACAAATTCACTACAGAGAGCCGCATAACATCTTAAGGCTCTCCTTCCTAGTATTTCTCTTTCTCACTCTCTCTCTCTCTCCCTCTTGGTGCGTCGCAGGAAATATCCAGAGTCAGCTTACGGCATTGGCGTACTGGTTTGGATAATTTGGGGCTGGACGTACCGAGCGTCGGAAGAAGGCTGGATAAGAAACTTCAGAGAAAAATTCAGATAAGCTTTTTAAAAAAATTATTTGTTATTGTTTATATATTGTTTATTTTTAAATTTTGAATATTAGTTATATATATATATTTTTACTTTAGATTTTATTCGGAATGTGTAGGAATTTCGTGGCGCTGGTCGACCAAGCCGGGAAAATTTTGTAATTCAGCGCATTCTGGTAAAATCGTTTTATCCAAATTTAACTTTAAATTTTATACATTTGTTTGGTACTCTTCATATAATTATTCTAAATTTGTTGTTGATATTTATATATATATATATATTTTTTTACATTACGATTTGGAATCATAATAAATTATATTTGTTTGGTATTCACTATATTCAGTCGTTATTGTCTTATGTCCCAAATATCTCATTTTAGGTTAGGTTTCGCCTAGTGAGACTGATTTAGTCAGTCTTCGTTAAAATCTAGTCTGTGCGTGGGATATATTGGTCGGTCCCAATTATTTTATTTCAAACCAAATGGCGCCATTATTTTTTTATACTTTCATCTGAACCGCACGACCGTCTCGGCTGTTTAAAGGCTAACCACAAGACTAAATAAACCTATAGCTGGTGATTTATACGTCACAATTTGAGTACATTTCTCGGATATGTTTGTTTTTACAGATTCTCCATCCAGCATTAATTTGAAAAGGACCTGAGATTCGTAATATTTGATTTTCGAAAACTATGTGGTGTTGTCAATCTCGCATTGTTAAGGTCTATGTTTCGGGGCCTTACATAAGTACCAAGTGCAAAATATGATGCAGTAGCAGCTTTAATTCTGTTCATAATTTCCTGCTGTATCAGATTCAACTGATTTATCATGGTGCTCAGGTATTTGGAAGTATAAACTCTCTCAAAAATGATGCCATTAATTTTTAAGTTGGTCGTGTTCTCATGACAGCGTCTACTTTACAAACTTCAACATCAATAAGGTCAGTTAGATCATCTGCTTACCCTAAAATCTTCTTGTACCCACTGAGCTGTATACCACGGTGTTAACCATTATCAAAGCAATAATAAATACAAATTATAATATACGATATCAAAAATGCAGCTACGGAACAAGAAATAAATAGCCGACTCGGACAAACAAAAATATGCATTAAGCCCAGTTCTCTGGAACAGAAAACTCACAAAAAAGACAAAAAGTACGATACATAAAACTATAGTCGAGTGATCTATGACATATGGAGCAGAGAACTGGGTTATGAAAAAGAGGATTCGAAATATAACCAGGGCTACAGAAATGGGATACTGGAGAAGATTTCGTAGAGTCATAAGAATGGATAGGATCATAAATGAAGAAATAAAAAGAAGAATGGAAGAATGGATGTAGAAAGAACAAAAGGAGATATCCAACAACATATATCGTTTTGGGTATTAAAAATAGCGCATTTAAAAAATTGATGTGAAGTGTGCATTTTCATACATTGCAGGGTTTCGCAGTGAAGGCGGCATGCTGAGTGTGTAGGACAAATTTTGCTTTGTAGCAATCACGGCAAAATGAAAGATATTAAATATATATATATATATATATATATATATATATATATATATATATATATATATATATATATATATATATATCGTCTGTTAACCTAAGAGCTTTAGAAACAAATTTGATCTTAAAATATTTTTTTGTTAATAATTCGAATACCTAATACCATTATTTAGGTTTCTAAATATGTGCAGTATTTTTTTTATATAGCAAAGTTCATTAATATTTTGAAAATTACGCCTGTGGCTTCCGTTGGTTGTTTTAAGTCATATGCTCCGCCCCACTGATTTCGTATACATGACACATAGAATGAAAATATAATTCCGCTCTTAAAAATTAAATGCAACATTTGCCAAAATATAACTAGAATTCTAATATTCCTGTTGCACTATTCCGGTTCACACCATTGTACATAACTTAGAATTTTTTCAGATTTTTAGTTAAACCATCTGGGCTACAGGGCGTGGGACAATTTTTTTTGCACAATTTTGGCAAAAATCGGTTTAGAATCATTTATTTTGCAAAAATAAAATTTTGATCGTTAAGCCACGTCCCAAGGGCTTTCATTTATACCCTACTCAGAATTTTTAAAAATACTTTTTTTTTTTTCGATGGACACATATTTGTTTATATTTTTAGGGGGATATGTTTTTTAGATGTTTTAGTATTCATTCTATGTGCGGGTCGAAGAGTTGAATAAGCATGCCAAGTTTCAACTCTCTAGGTTTAGTCGTTTGGCTACAATTGACGACAAAATGACGGTATAAGGGTTTTTTGGTCATACCTACAAAACCTTAAAGATCAATTTACTCTACATGCTGTACAAAATGTCCATCTTAAGCTGTACTGATCGTCGATCTAGGAATGACATATCTTGCAGACAACTCAGTCACACGTATACCACTTTCATATTTGGCTATTATTTCTTTTTTCTGTTCCATAGTGATTCTGTTTTCCTTTTAGCTATGCTTGCATCTCTAGCCTTCTTTGGACCCATAATTATAAATATAAATCCCTCATTTAAGCAAGAAACAAAAAGTTCATAGCAGCACTAATTCTGAGTTGTTTTCGTCAAGATATCTAGGCTCGAATTGCTGGCCATGCGTTCATTTCGCTTTATTTACCAAAATATGTATCACGTGATCGGTACTCGATCACGCGTCGGATAGCGATGCTTCCGTCGACTCTCACTCTCGATATTTACGTCGAATGGCGAAAACGTCGAGCTAAGAGGCAGTCAAGTGGCGGGGTATTACTGTACCTACAAAACCCTAAAAATCTGTGTTGTCCTTGATATCTTGTACTTCCGGTTTGTGCCGGATAGTTGCAATATTACCATTTGATTCTTTGATCAAATGGTATCAAAACTTTGATTTTGTCATCAATTTTTTTTTTCCAACTTGCTCACACTTCGCGTATTCGAGAAAAATCGTGTTCCTTTTTTCTTATACACCCAATTACTTTATTACAGTTTTCCACAATACCAGCCAGTTCAATCTCACTCAATTTCAGCTATTTGGTTGCTTTTCACTCATTAACATTCTCCTATGGCTGATTATGATTTATCGGATATTAGGGCTTATTGTTCTTTTTTTACAATGATTATCTTTAAGCCAAATGCCGCAAATTGCCTTTGTTGCTGTGCGCCAAAATTTTTAACTAAGTAACTTTAAACCAAATGCCCAGATGCTTCGTTTAATTGTCACAGCATATCATCAAAATCCTTGGCATTGTCGCTAATAAGAACAATATTGTCAACGAAACGCAGATTATTCAGACATGTTCCATCGATATTACTGCGTTTCTTGTTCGAAGGTAGCCTCTTAAAAATGTCTTTCACGGATAAGGTGAAAAGTTAAGGAATGGCCAGTCATGGAATTATATAGTAAATTAACAACTAATTATTCAGTTCCATTCATTTGCTACGAAGAGCTAGACAGTATTTTAAACTCGTGCCTGTCGTTCTGGATAAATTACAGTTTACATCAAAAGCTATACACTACCCACTCAGTTTAACTCAAAGTTATATTTTGTCTAAAAAAAGCAGTATTCTCGTCCTCCACAATAACCTTTAGAAAATGTGCGCACATTAATACTCGGTTTAATTAATCTTATATTATTAATCCTCGACAGAGGCTACAGTTATCCTTCAATGATTTTCATGTAATGTTTGTCTTGGACGAACAGAGGCTAATAAATAATTTTGTGTCAAAAGGTTGACAGTAATTGATATTGAAATCTCAGCAAATACCTCTAAGCCTCAGCTAATATCAGGTATAAATAAGCAAAATTATTGTTTTGGTTTCTTTGTTGTTCCACGGTGCTTCGTTTATTATTTCGTAAATTAAAATAAGGTATATAAGAGATAATAACAATCTCAAGAAATATAATATTTTATCAAAAGAAAAAGATTAATGTTATATTTATAATGGATTATACGTAATTTTTCCCCAAGCAATGTTCAACTTGCGACCACCGGATCGTATACAACCTCCGAAAGGCTTTTATCACGTTCACAGACCGGAGACATATGACATTTATCCTCAGTTTGATTTTTTCCTCTACTGCACAGTGTATAAATAAGTTCGGAGAAAGCTCTTAAGTAGTGATTCCCCAACCTTTTTGGCATCACGGGTCCTCTAAAACGTCTTTAGAAAATGGCAGACCCTATCCAGGAGGTCCTTATACTATAACTATACTATAACTAAAATAATTTCTTTGTGATGTAGTGTAGAATAATTGCAAAGATAAAAATAAGCATTTTACTTCTATTTTTACTGACGGATCAAAAATAAATGGAAAGACCGATGCCGCTTTCATAGTAAACTCAGAAAAACATCAATACCACTTATCATCAACGGCAAATGTATACACGGCAGAAGCTTTTAGTATTTTAAAGGCAATAGAGTATATTTAGGAAAATGTGAAAAAAAACTAATTTTTAATATAAAAAGATTCACATAGTTCCATAGACGCCATCAAAGATATTCACACGAAAAACCCGTTAATCCAAGATATCCAAGCAAACGTACATAATGCTATTATTGAAGGAAAAGAGATGGTTATCCTATGGATCCCCTCTCAAGTTGGTATCAAAGGAAATGAAGAAGCTGATCAGGCAGCAAAATTAGCTACAACTAACAATTTTATAAATATACCCATTCCACATAGAGACTTCATTAGCCATATTAAAAATAAAAGATTTGAAAGATTGCACAGAGAGAGATTTTAGGCACTTGGGTATTTGATTATACATAGATGCGGCGCAATAGGAAAAGGAACGCTCGAAAAATGAACTTTTGTGGGCTGGAACTTCTAGGCTATAGAAGTCCCTAAGAGTAAGGCTGTGAAGGGATGTTCTCGAAACTAGTTTGCAGCTTAAATAGGTAGGCGTTTGATTGATTACTAATTTATGAATAAACGAAGCAAAGTGTAAATTTCGACGCTGTTCCATAGTTAGCCAATTTAATGAACTTAACCCTTTGGACGTCGGAGTTCTACTACGAAGTGACAGTACAAATCTTACACAGTAGTTTTGAATTTTTTGAATTCTGTATATATATATAATATATTATAATATATATAATATATTATAATATATATAATATATTATAATATATATATATATAATATATATATAATATATTATATATATATATATATATATATATATATATATATATATATATATATATATATATATATATATATATATATATATATATATATTGCAAAAGGTAATCGTCGAAGTTTTTTACAAAAGATAATGATCTGATACTTTGAAAAATCAGTTTACAAAGAAATAACTAGAAAATATTTGTTAAAAATCGGTTATAGCTTCTAAAAAGTACATTTATATATACTAGCTGAAAACCCGTGCTTCGTTACGGTATATTGATGGTCTCATTGGCATAAAATCCGCAGTTTGTTTTTAAACTTGTGTATGGGTAACCTTTGTAACAAAAAATCTAGTCGATATCTCATCTGTCCTAAGAGATATCGAGAAATCCGTGAAAAAACATTTTATTCCTTTTCACCAGATAGGGGTCGAACTTGAAAAAATCCTTTCTTAGTGGGTTCTTACGTGCTACTGAAAAATGCTCTCCGAATTTTTTATTTCTAACAAAAAAATACTAATTTACCCTTAACGAGTGAAAGAAAACTGTCAAAACACATATATGCCAAAATGGAATGTTATAACTCAACAACCGCTGGAAATACAAAGGGTTTTATAATTCACCCCAAATGTAGATTCACCCCTTTAGGAGTTAATTAAGGTAAAATCCTGAAATTTATTTTTCGGTATTTGTATGGGTAATCTTTATAAGCAAAAACCAAGTCTACATCTTATTGATCCTAGTAGATATTAAGGCGTCCTTGAAATCACAATTCCCTCTTTTCACCCTTAAGGGGTGATATTTGTTAAGGTAAAAAACTGTTAAGGTAAAAACCTGTTAAAACCATTTCGAGAAATTTTAAAAAGACACCTATGTGCCAAAAAGAAACGTTATAACTCAAAAAACACAGGAAATACGAAGCGATGTATAATCTACCCCATTTGTAGAATCACCCCTTTAAGGGTTGATTAGGACGAAATCCTGAAATAAGTTTTTCGGCATTTGTATGGATAATTTTTGTAAGCAAACACCAAGTCGATAACTTATTGGTCCTAAAAGAATTAAGGAATTACTGAAATCACATTTCACCCCTTTTCACCCTTAAGGGGTGAAAATAAAAAAAAAAATGTCAAAATCATTTCGAGATATTAAAAAAAAAACACCTATGTGCCAAAAAGTAATGTTGCAACTAAACGAACACAGGAAATACGACGGAATGTATAACTCACCCCGATTGTAGATCCACACCTTTAGGGGTTGATTAGGACAAAATCCTGAAATTCGTAATTCGGTATTTGTATGGGTAATCTTTGTAAGCAAAAAGCAAGTCGATATCTTATTGGTCCTAAGAGATATTAAAGAATCCTTAAAATCACAATTCACCCCTTTTAGCCCTTTAGGGGTGACATTTCAAAAAACTGTCAATACCATTTCGAGATATTTTAACAAGACACCTATGTGCCAAAAAGTAATCTTGCAACTAAACGAACACAGGAAATACAACGGGATGTATAATCCACCCCAATTGTAGGTTCACCTCTTTAGGGGTTGATTAGGGTAAAATCCCGAAATTGTTTTTTGGGCATTTGTATGGGTAATACTTGTAAGCAAAAACGAAGTAAAATCGTAAGTCGATATCCCATCGGCCCTAAGAGATATTACGGAATTCGTGAAATCACACTTCACTCCTTTGCATCCCTTAGGAGTGGAATTTCGAAAAATTCCTTCTTAGTGGGTGCTTACGTCATGAAGGGAATATACTCTCCGAATATCAAGTTTCTAGGCCCAGGGGTTCGGGTTGGGCGGTGATGAGTGAGTCAGTCAGTCAGTCAGTCAGTCAGGACACTGCCTTTTATATGTATAGAAGATATAATGGTTTAAGTAAAATTAAAATATATATTCTAGTCGAAGAAAAATACAATTTTTACGAAAACAAGCAAGGAATCGTTTAAAATGGGTTAAAGATCAAATTGGGGACCACTGAGCACATGGGGATGTCATATATAGCGACGATTCTAAATTTTATGTGTGTTGAAGAAAAAGAGTGATCCGAAGGCGCGGAAAGGAGTACCATCCAGACAGTATAGTTTCCAGCTGGAATAATGGTATAGGGATGTATCTTCAGAATGGATGTTGGGCTATTACATTTCACAGACACATATATCTATATATCGTATACATATATCTATATAAATCTGGTTCAGAAACGCTGCTTAAGGCGGCGCACAACCCTATAGTTCTCAATAGTTTCTTATACAATACTAGTATTCGGAAATAAAATTAATAACAATCTAGACAACAAAATTTGCAGCGAATTTTTATCTATCTAATAGTATATTTTTAATTCTAGAATAAACTGTTATGTAATTGTAAATAAGCAAATTGCATTATAGACGCCATCTTGTAAACCAATCGACGCATATTTGCGTATGATGCGGCAAATTGTAGCTATTGTGAAAACTACTTATAGTTATTGTGCTTGGCAGTCTCTATTTGTCGCCATCTTGAATCTGCCGCGGTTCTCAAAATAGGTGTTACGTGTAAAATTGATTTAATTTTCATGAAGAATACGTGTACCAAGTGGCATTCTATTATCATTAAGTATAATATTTTTCGGTTCGAAGGTTCTCATCTATAAGTAATCAAGTTGAAAAAAATGTTGACGTTTTGTTTGAACATTTTTACACAAAACTATATAAATTTAAAAGTTATTCGAAACCCACAAATAGATTTTAAAAATTACACAATAATATCGTTGATGTCTATTTTTAAATTATTGAGCGTTAATATTATTGCAATAAATGTTTCTACATTTAAAAATATCCTATTAGATAGATACAAATTCTGCGCAAAATTTGATATATAGATTGATTCTAATTTTATTTCAGATTGTTTGTTTTGTATAAGAAACTAGTAACCTCTGGGGTTATACGTAGCCTTAAAGAGTTGCTACTATAAACGTTGTCTATTGTCTCTTGAAAGATGTGTACCTGAAGGTGTACCTAAAGGTATACCTGAAGGTGGAATGACTGGGCCCTAATAGTTAACAATTACCATTGTATTTTGAGCTTAAATATGCACAAAAGAAACAGGATAAACTCAATAACGAAGAACTAGATCTGTTAGAATCGTCCATACTCAAGGCATTGGTCAATGGTATTCCCTAATCTCTTTCATTCTTATCTGTATATAGTTTGTACCTAGACATTTAATTTATAACTTGTCAACAATCTTTCTACCATTTCATTCTTCTGATAGTGGCCTATCAAACCGAAATATATATATTAAGTATTTAAAAAACTAATTTTATGGAACTTTAACCAATCGGCAAAAGTTACTAGATTTGAAAATCTAGTTCCGCTTAAAGCAAAAAACGACTATAACTTGTTTTATTAAATTTCTAAACTCCATCGAAATTTTTAGCAAATGGTCGAACGCTAAAAAGTCGTCGAATTGTATTGTACGTCGTTATTCTTTGTATTGCTTGCAAAATATTTTTGGTTGTATATTTTATTAAAATCACTTTGGGGAATTCCCCATTAAATTTTTTTAATTGATCAATATACCACTGTGTGCTTTTGCGTGTGTGTCAACAGACAAATAATACTTCCAACTTCAACAATCGTTCCATAAAAAATATAAATGGAGTTTTTTCTGAAAAATTAGTAATTACGTTACGCCATAACTGATGTTTATACGTAAATAATGCGCAATTGTATGTCATTGTATATCATAACAAATGACACTGGAAACGATTTATTGTTTATAAAAATATTTTATTTTATTAAAAATACTTTTTTAAAGATTACTGTTTTTAAATATTTATATTATCATTTTAAATGCACAGGTTATATTCTGGTATAAAATATCTGTAAACCACCTTGTAAGATTACTCACTTTTGTTTAGGCAAGGGTTTTCCCACCATTGTGTGTGCCAGAGTCGTATATTTGATAATGAGTCCAAATATAGGACTCGGAGTCAAATATTTTATGAATTCGAAATGTAATTTAAATTTATATTGAATGTTATAATATTTATTAATGTAATTATTATGTAAAGAAGGTCTTTTCAATCAAGGCGTCAATCGAATGTCGAAAATGGTTAGCACGAGATTGAAATGAGTCCGTACACACGTATTGCATCCAACATTTTTTCTAACACAGTACATATTAATAATAAATTAAAGATAATTGGGTAAAAATTAATTTCTTACCACCATATTGCTATTTAGTACCGAACATCCACAGACAATAGCAGACCCTAAAGTCACTAGATTATACAAAGTAGCGCAACGGCGGCCATACTGGGACTAAAAATGTCACCAACACAAATGATTTTCAGTGATTCCAACAGTAAAAAAATAAGAAACTAGTAGTACCAAAATTTTTATTTTAAACATTGTAATCACGATTTTTTTAATCAAAGATGCACAATAACAAAATTGTGGTACAATTTCAATTATTTTTTTAATTTTTATTAAATAAAATGGATATAATATATAATTTAAATGAAACTTAACCTTAACTATTCAAACCGCTGACGTAATTTTAAGAACGTAAAAATTGCTGCTTTAGTTTGCTTAATAGGGGAAGCAATGTTGCCAATCAAACCCTGGAGTCTGTCGGCTTCTTCAAAGGCTTGCGCTACTTTGTATAATCCAGTGACTTTAGCAGACCCATGTCAATCATGTGTGATTTTTTAGAATTGACAGCTGGTTATCATGACAACATAAGATGCCCCCCCAGTCTTTTAATCGATTATTATGGTAATTTAGATTTAAGTATTGAACTGATGTATTGAAAATACAAATAAATGCAAAAGTATTTTCATTTACTTATGACTTTCATTTACGCATTTTTAACAGTGTACATTTTATAATTTTTGGCATTGAGAGATGGTTACCATGGCATCACTTTACTCTATCCACTAGTTCTTAAAAGTGCCATTGTAGACACTGTAATGAGTGCGTAAAATACCCACGATAGTAAAAAATAAATAAAAACCACTACTTATCGTTTTACAAACACTGGTTCATAATTAAGCAGCATTACTAAAGTACTATAATACTCAAATTTTGTATATAGGTATACTTAAATAAATAAATAATAGGTTCCAAATGCCTACATAGGCGTTCGGCAACGAAAGTAAATTCTTCGTTTTTATATCGCCGGCATATATATGAAAGTTACGTAGTCAGTATGAAGTTTCGACTGGTCCTATTATTCCTGTGTAAACAGGTATTTATTTTAAGTGTTAAGTACTTGAGGTCGACCCCAGAGTTGACTACATATTATCAGAAGATAAAAATCCGAAGGAGGTGGGGGCATTAGAAACTGCGTCCCTGTGCTCCGTAGGCAACCGTCTTACCACGGAACCAAAGCAACATTTATACTTACGCGGTTTAAAGATCGTTTGCAACATTTGAAACACACTTCATAGTACCTACAAAAGTTTGGTAAATTGTATGTTTCGAAACATATTGTATATATGTTTGTATATGGTTCTGCTTACAATATGTTCTGAAATATTTAAAAAAATGTCGTTCTGATTAAGCTATCTAACTTGAATTTTAGGTCTGGTTAGAGCATGGTCGATAATGTCACACCTGGTCTTGACATTTGCCTCTAACACTGAAATTTGATTTGCTTCCGGTAATTATGACAGGATAATCACTACTGATAATCTGATAATTAACTACCTGACGACTGTTCTAATAATTGCAAGAAGGAACTTCCTAAATGAAATAGGTGTAACAACGATAAATGTATTAGCGTAGTATGTCACCAGTGCTCGCTACTTTGTAGTGGATATTTTTTAAATACGTCGGTTTTGCAGTACCTTAGCTAATAATAACTTTTCAAATGGATATCAATATCCACAGCACAAAATACATGGAATTAATGTACGAAGAAAATAACGTAAAATGAGAAATAGATGTTCGTATAAGAAGTGCAAATAAATCCTACTTCTCTATAATTTGTCTCACTTATCAATGAACAGATTCTTGTTGCTGTTATGAAAAGCAATTAAAATAAGATAACGTAAGAAATCATAATTTACTGCTATGATGAAAAACGTAATAAAAAACTCTGTGTATTTTATGTATTTGTATTTACCTGGCTAACATGGTTGAAAGACTAATAGCTAATAAAACAACATAATTCTAAACAAAGTTGGTATAGAAGTAAAGATTAATGCACATTGTTTGATCATAGCCAGTGTGTCCTCTAATTATATGAGGCATGCGCAGGCGCTCAACTTACAAGAAATAGTGAACGTAGCAAAATTGAGAATGTTAGTTCTTTCAGGTACCTAGACTGCTTAAAGAGTATGTTCACCGGATTAAGAGTCAAATAGAACAAGACATACATTCGATTCAGTATTGGATATATGCCTCCCTAATATTATTCAACTGCTGTCGATCGTTTGCTGCTCTAATCTAATACTTTCCTATAACTTTTACGATATCGTCTCTCCATCTCTTCGGGGATCACGTTTACAAGATCTAAGTCTCCACTTAATATATCTTTTTGTTCATTGGGCATAATATCCTCCGATAAGCCCATTTTTGTTTAAAAATATGTTTTGCAAAATCCTTGATGCGTATTTTACTCAAGATTTTATCCAAGCATTTGGTTTCTTAGTAGCCCTGTGAATAAGTATATGATTTATCATTGTATCTATATGTTTGGTGATTGATCAAGTTTCTGCAGATTTTGCGAATTTACTGCTGAGCAAAATTTTTGGTTTTAAAAATATCCTTTAATTTCCCACATGATGACGCGCTGTCATATTCCATTTCTGCTGTCTCAGAGATTAAATTAAAAGTGTTAGCAGAACACTTTGAGATTTGCATGCTCTTAGGATAAAGTAGCACCATTCCTTGCGAGTTGATCTGCAATATCATTTCCGTAAATACTTTGTAACTAAACAAATTTAATCTATTCTATATCTCTCACCAATCGTTTATCCCTATTAATGAGGACTCGTAATTTGTACAACACGAATTATCTTTCTTGTACAGTGGTGTTCCATTTTATAGAATCATCGACTTTGCCCAGGGTTTCTTCCAGCAAACAACTAGGGACTTTATACATCTAGTCTATATGTCCTTTAGGAAGGCTACCTGTAAGATCTTTATTCTCCCATCTTATTCTGAATAACTAGTTTGTATGAGTTGCTGTTTTGTATCGTAGCCAAAATATTGAAGGTATCTTCTTTGAAAACTCGTTAAAATCTTAATTATTTCAGTTATTGATTGGAGCCTCCAGTAGTCTATGGAATGCGAAACGTCCAGGATCATTACTTAAAATAATCTGTTCTATATTTTTTTTTATGGACAATTTTCAGTGTACACGTTTTTCCTGTATACCTATATAACATATTTTATGTAAGGTATTTCATTAGGAAAATAGTGAGTCAACTAAGGTTGGTTAATTGATTCTTGGCAACTGCTCTTGTATCTGTAGATCATTTTTTGCTGTGCGTCTGTGTTCTCCAGTCCTTTTTTTGTCTCCAGATCTTCATAGGCAAGCCCCAATATCTTCGTCTTTGGCGGCTTCGTTCTAAGGCAGCATTGGAGATCCCTATTTGTGTGTCTCCTTACCTGTGGTGGTATTATGATGAATATGATTATATTATATTATGGCCAATAACGCGATTCTATTGGTGGTTGCCAAGTATTGTTTTTTTGTCAAGTTTTATAACTATAGAATAGAATTCTATTAAGTGTAATCCTACCACTAATCCCCATATTATGTATCTTTGTGATTCCATTAATAATAGATCTATGTATATTTAGATAGTATCTGGCCACTCTTACAAAAAAGGCGACTGGAAAAACAAGTGCCAGTAAAAGTTTTATTTTTGTATTTAGAAACATGTTATCTTTCCAGACCCAAAACTTTGTCATAGTTGTTCTGGCAACAATTTGTCAGGACTTTTTACGGAGACAATAATATATCATGACTTTAATGTTAAGGACGTTTTTGTTGAAATTACATATTCCAGTTTTTTTTTTATTTTTTGCTTGAAGTGAAACGAAGGAGTTTGTTAGGGATAAAACATGGTAAAAAAAAACGGGATACGCCTGTTGTGTAGAATGGCGGTCATTCAAGAATATTGTTTTGTTTGAATGTGAAGTCAAGCTTTATTTAGGAGAAATGAGTAAACTTGAAATGATAACGGTTTAGTTCCTGCGATTAAAAATTTGAAAGAATGAAAAGGAGCTTCTCATATACTTTTTGAAGAACATAAAGGTGATCTCATTTTATTTTTAAATTGAACCTCTACCACCTCACGGGCCGGGGTCAATCCCTCGGGCCTATGTCCGGCCCGGCCCGCGGGCCGTGTCGTGCTAGGTAAGCTTAAATTAATTGGGGCTCGGGCCTCATATTACCAAGCTAGTATTTGGAACAACGGGCTTATTTCAGGTTAGATAAAAATAATATTTTTTTATGAAATTTATTTTCATTAATTTTTGATACCGAAATATGTTACTATGTGTTTGTATATTAAGCAAAATATTTATCATTATTGATATTCGTAGAATACATATATCACTATTATGTTTATAATAGATATTTTAGCTTTGTTTATGTTTAAATTGACCGTCAATTAGAGTAGTGGCAATTTTGTAATGAAAAATTTTTAATGCACAAATTTCATAAAATAGCGATGTTCTTTTGGCCAAATTTTCGCCAGCTGAAAATCTTACCATATAATGAAAAACAAGTAGTAATTTATGATGTGCGTAGTATGATTGAGGAATACAAAAATTATCAAGGTAAAAATAATTCCGTTTTAACAAATTTGCAGAAAAGCAACGTTTTAGATGAACCACTTGATAAGAAAAACTAAATTTTTGGACTTTACATCATATTGTAACTATTGGACTATACAACAGATACAATAGGAACAGAAATTGACGTTGTTGACAGCTATATTAATTTAAATATAATTGAGCAGATTGACCCCAAAAATGTGTTAGATTGGTGGAAAAGCCATGATCATGAACTTCTAAATTTAGTAAAAGTTGCAAGATGTGTACTTTGTATCCCTGCTAGTAGTTCGGCTTCGGAAAGAAATTTTAGTGCGGCAGGCTTAACCGTGTAAAATGGACGGACAAGTTTAAGTAGTGATAGTGTGGATTACTTTTTATTTTTACGCAATAATTTATAAAAAAAAAAAACTTTTAGTAAATAGTTTTAGTAATAATTGAACTTTTAGTAAAAAAAACTTTAAATATTAAGAGTACCGTGTAACGTGTAGGAAAAGGCGAGCGAAATTTTCACGATTTTATTATATTAAGAATTTTACAACTGCCATGTCGTCTTGTTCGCAGACGACATGGCAGTTATAGGAGGAACCAAAAAAGATCTACAACACAATCTTAATATAATTACCGAAGAAATGGGAAAGATCTGAATGAAAATAAATACAACAAAAACAAAGACCATGGTAATAGGTAAAGACAATTCATCTCACGGTATATATATATATATATATATATATATATATATATTGATACAACCGACGTGGTCAGACCAATGATATCCAACAGGCGACCTAAGACCTACCGTTATTTAAAGGATTTCGCGTGTATATATGCCAGATATAGAATCTACCAGTTATAACTCTCAGGGCACACTGAGAGGGGTAAGAAAATCTCAAAAAAAAAATTTGCTATGTTTAATAAACATTATTAGACCCAGTATATGGAACCGCTTTTTCAGTATCACCTGTATAAAATAGTGTTGTTCAATCGACATTGTCAGGCCTTGCGACGTTGCCAATTTTATCATAGTGTATAATATGATTTGTAAAGTTGAAACCATTCAAACCGACTCATTCAGTCCTACTGTTCAGGAGTATGTTTACACTCAAGAGTGCATTTTAAATAAATAATAATAATATTATATGTGAAAAAACACTTGTTGATAATTCATATACGTATTTGCAATGTAACATGTGGATCGAAATGTCCTTTCTTCGGGCGGCTATGTTTTATATAAGAAAATCTCCTTTTTTTTCGACAAACGACACGTGCATTATGAATACTCAATTAACAAAAGAAGATCTGCGATTTATAATACATAAGCCATCTGAGACTGAAAGACTTTTTGATCATAAGTTAGTAATTACATTTAATATATGCTGATTATTATTTTATACATAAAATATATTCGGGGGATCCTCCTCTGCTGTTTTTTTCACGCGTTTTTGAAAATGATTACACTTCAAATTAAATAATTTTGTTACTCAATAAAATGAAGAAATATTAGTCAATACTGTCGCATACCTGACCCGAAAAGCACAGCCACTAGGTTGTACTGCGCATTAAAATATATTTTTACAAATTGTATCTTGGTTTTAATTATATTGGCGTATTATTTACGTATTTTGTTATTAAGGACATTTATTACTGTATAAATTCAGTAAACTATTACTGTCGTGATAATAAAAGGTAATATTTACAATTATATTTCTCATATGAAAAATAAAGAGAAGTCATCATCATCATTGACGCGACAGCGCGAGATGAGTCTAGATCTCTTGATTTCAAGTTTTGTGACCACATTTTCAATCTGTGTACATGTAGGAGTAATATAGACAGGATTACGTCTATTTTTTAGCGCACACAGAAATGCCCGTACAGCTTATAGCCGGTTGCTAAGCAGAGCCCGTAATTTGTCTAAATATTTTTTACACAAATTATTTTAACAATTTAATTATTATCTACTTGCGAGCGGTCAACGGCAAGCACAAACGATTTATTGCTGGCAGCCACAGGCTTGCTTGTGATAAGTATAATTAAGCAAGATCCTTAGAATCACCGATAAACGAAATTCTATACACCAAAAAGAAGTATGCGTGTCAGGTGGATCATAAACGAGAAAAAAATAATATTTGTAAAAGGTTGTTTAATTAGACCTTTATGTTATATCTCACTGTTTTTTTTTTTTTTTTTTTGAGTGCAGTTTCGGCTCTGGCAATTCTCAAATTTACGGTGAGCCGAAACTACAGTCAGTGAACTAATCTGTGAAACGTAACAACAAGCATCATTTAACAACCTTTTATCTTCTAAGTGAAATTTACAAAGTTGTGGAAAATTTACATATATAAATAAAATTGGAGGTTAAATCTGTTCTTTTTTAGGGTTTTGTAAAACCCTTATACCGTCATTTTGTCGTCTGTCTGTCTGTCTGTCTGTTCGGTAAAAATTGTAGCCAAACGGCTAAACCTAGAGAGTTGAAATTTGACATGCTTATACAACTCTTTGACCCGCACATAGGAAAAATACTAAAACATCTAAAAAACATATTCCCCTAAAAATATAAGCAAATATATGCTCATCGAAAAAAAAAAAAATTTTTTTTTCAATTCTGTGTATGGTATCAAATGAAAGCCCTTGAAACCTGAATTAACGATCAAAATTTTATTTTTGCAAAATAAATTATTTTGACGCGATTTTTACGAGAATTGTGCAAAATTTTGTCCCACACCCTGTAGCCCAGATGGTTTAAACTAAAAATCTGAAAAAATTCTAAGTAATGTACATTGGTGTGAACCGGAATAGTAAAACAGGAATTTTTGATCAGATTATGTTTTCGGAAAATAACGCATTTTTTGTGTTTTTAACTAAAATATGTAAAATATTTAATCCACTATTTAACACAGTAAAGGAGTGAACGTTCGTAGATCAGTGGTAACGTTCTCGCTTCGTAAGTTGCAAACTACTGTTCAACTCTCGTCAATTTTTATTTTTTCTGTTTTTTTTTTGCATTTTTTTTTTTTTTGTTTAAATTATTTTGTCAAAATTCTAGTTATATTTTGGCAAATGTTGCATTTAATCTTTAAAAGAGTAAATTTAATAACCAGTGGGAAGTGTTGATATTATAATTTAATTCTATGTTTGAATGTATACGAAATCAAAGGGGCGGAGTTTATGACTTAAATAACCAATGGAAGCCGTAGGGGCAATTTTCAAAATATTAATGAACCTTGCTATATAAAAAAAAAATACTGCAAATTTTTAGAAACCCAAATAATGGTATTAGGGATTCGAATTAAAATTAATAAAAAATATTTTAACATAAAATTTGTTTTGGCTTCCCAAATAATCATCATTCACTAAATACCTGCGAAACCCTGAAACGTGTGAAAATTCACACTTCACATAATTTTTTCTTGGTACCCATTTTTCGTTTCTACATGTTCCAAGTGAATGTAAGACAAAATTCACAAAAAAAATCTCTGTCTGTCTGATATTCTTTTTTTCTATGGGTTTATTTATCTGACATTCAAAAACCAAGAGCTATATATATTTAATGTCATGACAGAGTGAAACCAGGTTTCGAGCCTATGATATGGCATCTTAAAATTTGAAGTTATGAGGCGAATGTAGCCACCTCCAAAGTCCATCGTTGCACGCGGGGTGCGGTGGCGAGAAGTCGTATTACGTCATTGGGGGAGTGACCAAAGTGGAAGTAGCTTACAGGGAGAGGGAAAAGTGCTAATATTTATAAATCAACCTGTATTTTTGGGAATCATAAAATATAGATTAAATATACTCGAATCAATTTGATTTTTTTTTTTAATTTCAAGATATGAAAGAAAATATCAGAATTTAAATAAGTAAATAAATTTTAATAAAAAATAAAGTAAATAAATTAAATATTTTAATAAGTTTAAATTTGTATTTGGATTTATTTTTAATTTTCAATTTTACAGTGCTATACTTTTTTCAATTTCATCTGACTGTTACTCAGTAAATGAATAAAAATTACAAATGTTAACACTTAACCACTCTATATTGTAATTTTATCTTTAAAATAAGCTCTTGTATGTGAAAAGTGATTAATATTTATTACCAATTCTGATTTTACAGATAATTTTTTAGAAATAATAGTTTCTTTTTTTTATCATCAAAAAATTATGTTAATAATCATAGATTCACCCCTTTAGGGGTTGATCTAACCTTTTGGTTAAACTCGATTACAGTATAACAATCCCATACGTTACCATAACAACCATGTTCTGACCATTTGGTTATAGTTAACTAAGCTTTCAGAAGCCGGCCATAATTATTTAACTTAATTTTTGGGACCATTTTTTTGTGTCAATATGAATTTGTATTCTACCACGGAAAGTCTAAAATAAAACAGGTAAATTTGACGTCACAAACTGTTTTATTCCAAAGATCTTCTGTTACCCATTTCAACCGATTTCAAAGATATGTGTAGGAAACGAAGGCGGAGCTTAAGACTCCCTCTACTATGATTAGATTAGTTTAAAACCACGCTACCAGATGGATACATCTCTCGATGCTTGTAAATGCCAGTATTTCATGTAAATAGTGTTTCGGTGTGGGCCAAATAATTGGTGCTAAATATTAATTAATTTTCATAAATAAGGGCTCATTTTAAAGATAAAAGTACAATCTATAGGATTCTAGCTATGGAATTTGCAATTGTTATTGATTTACGGAGGAACAGTGATGTGAAGTTAGACAAAGTTTAGAACATTGTAAAACTGAAAATTAAAAATAAAACCAAATTTTAAGTCTTAAATCCAAAGGAGCCAATCTTTATCATCAAATTAAAAAAAAAAATCAAATTGATCCGACAACATTTGGTTCAAATTCTTTGGCCCTTTCAAATGCACGTATCCGTTGAGCGTAACCCAGGTACAGTACGCTCTTAAACGTACACATAAATGTTCAATACTCAAAATGAAATGGGAACTTTTGTTTTTTACAATTATTTTTATTTTTTACAATTAAGAAAAGTAATTGTTCAAACGAGTTACTTGTAATTTGAAACCTTTTGTGTTTTTCTTTGGAATTAAGAATAAATTATGGACATTGATGTCCGTATTAGAATAATTTTTTGTGAAATATATGAACAAAGTTCAAACTTATTAAAATGTACATTTATTTGGGATTCTAATAAAAATATTAAATAAATTTAACGTCTCATTTGAAGCAGTAACATTCAGCACGCTTTAAAAAATCTATAAACTATAAAAATGTAATTATTTCTAAATTGGAAAAAAAAGAAGAATTTCATGGCGCAAATACCAAAATTTTAATTTGAACAAATTTGATACAAATCGGTTATATGCATTGTTTTCAAGTATCTACGAGTCTGCCAAAACTAAATTTGAGTTTAAAGTTTTTCTGTAAGACAAATTGAAAGAAAATATTTAAGTTCTTACAATGAACTAAAATTATCATGACTGGAATGTTTATCTAGCTCATTCTATACAGTGTTGCCAGATTTAAGGCTTGACAACGTCGACTGAATTGTGCTGGTCTGACAAAGTCGGAATCGTACATTTTTTGTATAAAAAGTTATATACAAAAACTACTGGCGCGCGCTCTTCACGACAAATCAGTGAACTAAATTTGTATATAAATATACGATCTACCCTCGTATTCAGACCATTTGTGAAATTTTCTCTGTCATCGCTGCTATATAATCAGGGTGCAAGAGCTCCAAAAAACATGAAAAACGTTTTCAGACCATTCCCCTGGTCTGAAAACGTCAATTTTGGTTTGACACCGTCCATTGAGTACATAGAATTGGCTTGCATAAGCGGTAAAACAAATATATATATATATATATATATATATATATATATATATATATATATATATATATACTGAATGAAAAACTTGAGCAAGTCAACAGCTATAAGTATTTAGGCAGTTACTTATCTAAAAATGGAACATGTGAAGAAGAGATCAAAGAGAGAACAAATAGTGCAGCGAAAATCTTTAATGCACTGAAGACATCCTTTCTCAGTAAAAAAAGAGATCCCAAAAGATACAAAAGTAGCGGTCTATAAATCAATCTATGTTCCAGCACTCTGGACCATAAACAAGAAACGACATAGCAACTTACAAGCCACGGAAATGAGATTTCTTCGCAAAATTGTAGGCAAAACGCGGCTAGACAAGATAAGAAATAGTGAAATTAGGAAGAAGTTCTTACGAACAACAACTGAGGTGGTACGGATATGTTCAAAGACGGCCTAAAGAAATTCTTTGAGGCAAGAGTTGGCGGAAAAAGACCAAGAGGAAGACATGGCTTGAGGGTATCTAGGAAGCAGCTAAATATAAAGGAATAGATATACAAAATATGAAGAAATTAACATATAATATAACAGAATGGAGGAAGTTATGTAAGACACCGACCGACCAAGAATTTTAGTATATTAAATGTACACTCGACACCTTCGGGTATAAGAGTTTATAGATTATGTATTTATGTATGTATGAATTTTACAAGTGCATTTTTGATAAATTACATTAGCATCTGCATTTTAGATATGGTTAATTTATTGGCAAATCATGTAATTAACCTCCCTAAATAAATAAATAAAAAATTTGAAAAAAAAAATTTCTGTTTTTTTTCGGGCCTTGTTAAAAATTATTCTAGCTCGGGCCGGGTACGGGTAGTTATTTTTGAAAAAAAATCGGGTTCGGGTCGGGCAGGGCTTCAAACAAAATGGGCCGGGCCGGGTAATATATAAAAAAATAGGCCCGTGCAGGGCTCTAGCATACACAATTCATATTCATTGTCAAAAATATTTCACTCTTTGGATAAACGTTTTTCAATCTCTGGAATCAAAACAACAAAACCCTGAGTGATGCCGTAATTCGTTCGTCGCCTTCATACGAAAAGAAGAAGCGAGCGACGAAGGTAATCAGGCTCAAAGACTGTATCACGTATGAACGCTTCCATTTGGATTAATGTACAGACAGTAATGAACATAGTGAATTCTTTACGGGTTTGTGCTGTGGTATGTGGTATTGTTATCATAAAAAATATCAAAATTAATATCATTATACTTTCGCAATTCAAATAATTATAAATCTATTATTATAATTATTTTAATATATCCTATGTTTTGAATTATATACGTATTATTACTAATGGGAATAATAGACGTATAATACGCGATATATTGTAAATTTATGAAAAATATCATGCGCATCAATTATAATAAATACGAATAATAATATAAAATGAAATAATACTAATTATTAAGTCCTAATTATACTTGGATTATTAATTTTATGCTATTGTCTATTCTAGGCATAATTATGCACGAAACAAAAATAAATTTAGATTGTTGAAAAATATTAGTTGAAAAAGTGAAAATAATTTTAATTATGAATATTTTGTTGTATAAAATACAAAGTTCAGTTTGTTAACATACACAAATTTTAAATAAATAAATAAATAATAGGATCTCAACTAGAGATGGGAATTTCGGCTCAGTTTGCGGAACCGGATCAGTGCAGGTCGTTCAGTTTGCTGAGCCGGCTCTTTGATCCGGCTCAGATCCGGTTAAGTAAACTTGTCCCTGAGAAACAGGTCGGTCAGTCGTCAGTTCTCCCACCGTTCAATACGATTGTAAGTTTGGAATATGTAGGTAGAACGTCGGTCAGATGGCTCTTGCATTATATGAACAGACAGCGGAAAGCGGCAATGTATATTGGACTGTAATAAATGCGATAAAAACGTCTGAATATTTGCCGCTTTATTGTCTTTATTCTTGTTAATATTCTTAGTATGAATTCAAGACTAAAGACGTAAATTATGACTTATTCACAAATTCTTCTCTCTCTCTCTCTCTCTCTCTCTGTCTTCCTCATTATCTTGTTACAAAGAAATAATGAAGTTAAATAAATAAAAATCTATAGAAGTGAATTATCTTCCTTGCATTTTACATTTAACAATTGTAAAATGAAATTAACATTTTTGCCGGTTTAATAGTAAACAAACAATTCACCAGATGTGTTAAGTTTATGGCGATGTTTATTGCCCTTATAAATCGGACATCGGGGATTTTGGCAATATTTTTCATATTTTTATATAGTGTAGTTGTAAGAAAGTACAGACTAGAGATGGGAATTTCGGTTCAGTTTGCGGAACCGGATCAGTGGAGGTTGTTCAGTTTCCGAAACACAGGTCGGTCGTTCGTTCGTTCGTAGGTAGTACGTCGCTTAGAGCCGGGTAAACACTTTCCCGAGACACAGGTCGGTTGTTCGTTCGTAGGTAGAACGTCGCTTAGCCCCGGATCTTATTTAACATTTTTGAAACAAACAATTCACTTTATGAAGCTACTGTATTTTAAACCAGATGTGTTAAGTTTATGGCGATGTTTATTGCCCTTATAAATCGGACATCTGGGATTTGGGTAATATTTTTAATATTTTTATATAGTACGGTTGTAAGAATACAGACTAAGCCTATTAGTTTCAAATAAACTGCCCTACAAATTGATGACTAAATACACTTTATGATTATACATTACAAGCCGGGTTCTCGCGGAGTTCAACATGACATCGATCCAGATCCGGATCACTCCGGTCACTGCTCACAATCGTATCCTTGAAACTTGAAACTATAGAGTGAGCCGTGAGCCGGCTCATTTCAATTTGGTGAACCGTGTCACTTCGGTCAGTGTACCGAGCCGGCTCAGGGAGCCGGTTCGTTCATGAACGACCCATCTCTAATCTCAACCCAATAGGCGTAATTATAAGGGGCAGAGAATGTAATCGTAGACGTGGTCAGTGAGACGTTTCGGCCGGTCCTATTATTCCTGTATAAACAGATACTCATTTTAAGTATATAACAATTTTGCTATAACCATTCTTATGGCCAGTTGTTAAAGAACGAGTTAAGTGTTTTAGCTCGAGTTATGCCTAACTCGAGTCAGGTGTAGGTGGTGCACTGACTAGACCAAAGGGACTCGGGTTCAAGTCCCGGTGAAAGGATTTTAGTGTCCAGAAAAATCTGCTGAATACATCTGTATAAAATGTATCATAACCGGAGTTTTTATTTATATTTTTGTAATTAAATAAGCTGTGTTTTAAACATATCTTTAGTTTTTACTTATTATGAAAATTCGGGGGCGTTTGGAAACAATCTATATATATAAAAGGCAGTGTCCTGACTGACTGACTGACTGACTGACTGACTCACTCATCACTGCCCAGCCCGAACCCCTGGGCCTAGAAACTTGAAATTCGGAGAGTATATTCCCTTCATGACGTCAGCACCCACTAAGACGGGATTTTTCGAAATTTCACTCCTAAGGGATGAAAAGGGGTGAAATGTGATTTCACGAATTCCGTAATATCTCTTAGGGCCGATGGGATATCGACTGAGTTTTGGCTTACAAATATTACCCATACAAATGCCGAAAAACCAATTTCGGGATTTTGCCCTAATCAACCCCTAAAGAGGTGAACCTACAATCGGGGTGGATTATACATCGCGTTGTATTTCCTGTGTTCGTTTAGTTGCAAGATTACTTTTTGGCACATAGGTGTCTTTTTAAAATATCTCGAAATGGTATTGACAGTTTTTTGAAATTTCACCCCTAACGGGCGAAAAGGGGTGAATTGTGATTTTAAGGATTCTTTAATATCTCTTAGGAACAATAAGATATCGACTTGCTTTTTGCTTACAAAGATTACCCATACAAATACCGAATCACCAATTTTAGGATTTTGTCCTAATCAACCCCTAAAGGGGTGGATCTACAATCGGGGTGAGTTATACATTCCGTCGTATTTCCTGTGTTCGTTTAGTTGCAACATTACTTTTTAGCACATAGGAGTCTTTTTAAAATATCTCGAAATGGTTTTGGTAGTTTTGTAAAATATCAACCCCTATTGAGTGAAAAGGGGTGAATTATGATTTCAAGTATTCCTTAATATCTCTTAGAACCAGTAAGATATCGCCTTGCTTTTTGCTTACAAAGATTACCCATACAAATACCGAAAAACATATTTCAGGTTTTTGTCCTAATCAACCCCTAAAGGGATGGATCTACAATCGGGGTGAATTATACATCCCGTCGTATTTCCTGTGTTCATTAGTTGCAGCATTACTTTTTGGCACATAGGTGTTTTTTTAAAATATCTCGAAATGTGTTTGACAGTTTTTTAAAATTTCACACCTAAGGGTTGAAAAGGGGTGAATTGTGATTTCAAGGATTCCTTAATATCTCTTAGGACCAATAAGATATGGACTTACTGTTTGCTTGCAAAGATTATCCATACAATTACCGAAAACTTATTTCAGGAATTTGTCCTAATCAACCCCTAAAGGGGTGGATCTACAATCGGGGTGAGTTATACATTCCGTCTTATTTCCTGTGTTCGTTTAGTTGCAACATTACTTTTTAGCACATAGGTGTCTTTTTAAAATATCTCGAAAAGGTTTTGATAGTTTTTTAAAATTTCACCCCTAAAGGGTGAAAAGGGGTGAATTGTGATTTCAAGGATTCCTTAAATCTCTTAGGGCCAATAAGATATTGACTTGCTTTTTGCTTACAAAGATTACTCATACAAATACCGAAAAATATATTTCAGGATTTTGTCCTAATCAACCCCTAAAGGATGGATCTACAAGCGGGGTGAATTATACATCCCGTCGTATTCCCTGTGTTTATTGAGATATAAGGTTTCTTTTTGGCACATAGGCGTCTTTTTTAAATATCTCGAAATGATTTTGACAACTTTTTTAAATTTAACCCCTAAAGGGTGCAAAGGGGTGAAACATCTCTTACGAAGATTAGCCATATAAATACCGAAAAACTTATTTCAGGATTTTGTCCTAATCAACCCCTAAAGGGGTGAACCTACAATCGGGGTGGATTATACATCCCGTTGTATTTCCTGTGTTCGTTTAGTTGCAACATTAATTTTAGGCACATAGGTGTCTTTTTAAAATATCTCGAAATGGTATTGACAGTTTTTTTAAATTTCACCCCTAAAGGGTGAAAAGGAGTGAATTGTGATTTCAAGGATTCCTTAATATCTCTTACGACCAAAAATCAACCCCTCCTAATCAACCCCTAAACGGTGGATCTACAATTGGGGTGAATTATACATCCCGTCGTATTCCCTGTGTTTGTTGAGTTATAAGGTTTCTTTTTGGCACATAGGCGTATTTTTAAAATATATCGAAATGGTTTTGCAATTTTTTTTAAATTTAACCCCTAAAGGGTAAAAAGGGGTAAAATGTGATTTCAACATTTTTTTTGTTACAAGTTGTTTTGCTTACAAGTATTACCCATACAAATGCCGAAAAACTTATTTCGAGATTTTACCCTAATCAACCCCTAAAGGGGTGAACCTACAATCGGGGTGGATTATACATCCCGTTGTATTTCCTGTGTTCGTTTAGTTGCAACATTACTTTTTGGCACATAGGTGTCTTTTTAAAATATCTCGAAATGGTATTGACAGTTTTTTAAATTTTCACCCCTAAGGGTTGAAAAGGGGTGAATTGTGATTTCAAGCATTCCTCAAGGACCAATAAGATATCGGCTTACTGTTTGCTTGCAAAGATTATCCATACAATTACCGAAAAAATTATTTCAGGAATTGGTCCTAATCAACCCCTAAAGGGGTGGATCTACAATCGGGGTGAGTTATACATTCCGTCGTATTTCCTGGGTTCGTTTAGTTGCAACATTACTTTTTAGTACATATGTGTCTTTTTAAAATATCTCGAAAAGGTTTTGATAGTTTTTTAAAATTTCACCCTTAAAAGGTGAAAAGGGGTGAATTGTGATTTCAAGGATTCCTTAAATCTCTTAGGGCCAATAAAATATTGACTCGCTTTTTCCTTACTAAGATTACCCATACAAATACCGAAAAACTTATTTCAGGATTTTGTCCGAATCAACCCCTAAAGGAGGTGGATCTACAATCGGGGTGAATTATACATCCCGTCGTATTTCCTGTGTTCGTTTAGTTACAACATTACTTTTTGGCACATAGGTCTCTTTTTTAAATATCTCGAAATGGTTTTGACAGTTTTTTAAAATTTCACCCCTAAAGAGTGAAAAGGTGTGAATTATGATTTCAAGGATTCCTTAATACCTCTTAAAACCAAGATATCTACTTGCTTTTTGCTTACAAAGACTATCCATGCAAATTCCAATCAACCCCTAAAGGGGTGAACCTACAATTGGGGTGAATTATACATTCCGTCGTATTTTCTGTGTTTGTCGATATTTAACATTCATTTTTGGCACATAGGTGTCTTTATAAGATATTTCGAAATGGTTTTGACAGTGTTTTAAAATTTCATCCCTAAAGGATGAAATGGGGTGAATTGTGATTTCAAGGATTCCTTAATATCTCCTACGATCAATAAGATATCGACTTGGTTTTTGCTTACAAAGACTACCCATGCAAATTCCGAAAAACCCATTTCAGGATTTTATCCTAATCAGCCCTTAAAGGAGTGATTCTACAGTTCGGCTGAACTATACATCCCGTCGTATTTCCTGTGTTTGTTTAGTTGCAAAATTCCTTTTTGGCACATTGGTGACTTTTTAAAATATTTTGAAATGGTTTTGACAGATTTTTAAAATTTCACCTCAAAAGGGTGAACAGGGGTGAATTGTGATTTTATGGATTATTTTATGTCTCTTAAGACTAATAAGATACCGAATTTGTTTTTGCTTACAAATGCTACCCATGCAAATGCCGAAAATTTTATTTCAGGATTTTGTCCTGATCAATGCATAAAGGGTTAAATCTACAATCGGGGTGAATTATACATCCCGTCGTTTTTCCTGTGTTCGTTTAGTTGCAACATTACTTTTTGGACCAATAATTTTAGGACCAATAAGATATCGACTTAGTTTTTGCTTACAAAGATTACCCATGCATATATCGAAAAAATTATTTCAAGATTTTATCCTAATCAATCCGTAAAGGGGTGAATCTATATTCGAGGTGAATTATATATCCCGTCGTATTTTATGTGTTTGTTGAGTTATAACATTCCTTTTTGGGAAATAGGTGTCTTTTTAAAATGTCTCGAAATGGTTTTGACAGTTTTTTAAAATGCACCCTTAATGGGGTTAATGGATATTTTTATTCGATAGAACGTTCCTTTGACATAGATATATAAAATTCGCAAAGTTGATTTCTTCCATGACGTAAGTACCCACTAAGAAGAGATTCTTCAAAAGTCGACTTCTAAGGGGCTACAAAATTTATACAAAAATTAAAAATAAAATATATTATTTCATCCCAATCCACTCCAAACGGGATGAATTATAGTACCCGTAGTTTTACCTGTTTGTTGAGTTATAACAATAATTTTTGGTATATACGTGCTTTTTTTAAAACACATTTTTCAAAATCTTTCGCAGTTATTTTAAGTTTCATCCATAAAGGGGTAAACTGGTATTTTGCATTCGATAGAAAATCTAATGGATATTCTATCTAAGACATGAAATTCGGAGCTTACATTTCCTCCATGACGTAAGAGACCAATAAGAAGAGATTTTTCTAAATTCCATTTTTAAGTGGTGAAATGAGGTGAAATTTGATTTAGGGATGCGTCAATATCTCTTAGGCTCAATGAGATATCGACTTGGTTTTTACTTACAAATGATACCCATACAAATGTTTAAAACAGAAATTCACGTGTTTGCCCTAATCAACCCCTCAATGGATGAATATGTATTCGGAGTGAATTATAAAAATCTTTGTATTTCCTCAGTTATAACACTTCATTTTGGTACATAGGTTTCTATTTAGAAAGCGTTTGACAGTTTTTTTAAATTTCATCCCTTACGGAGTGAATTTGTATTTTTTTATTCGATAGAGCGTCCCTTGGCAAAGAAATATGAAATTCGGGAGAAACCCTTCGTATCTCCTATGCTCCATGAGACCATCAATATACCGTAGCGAAGCACGGGTGTTCAGCTAGTAGATTCATATTATGAGAAACGATGACTTGCTGGTGAAGTTAAATTTTCTCTTTGAATTACCAGACAAAAGATTTTGAACAAAAACTTAAATTTTAGTTTAAGCGGTGTAGATTTTTGGTTTCTCTCGCATCTATAGCCGGTAATGGGTAATCGTTTTCAATTAATTGTGGAGTTAATTATTAACATTTACTTTGTACTTTTTTCTCTCTCTCTCTCTATCTCTCTCTCTCTCTCTCTCTCTCTGTCTCTTTCAAAATTCTGCGCGAGACGTGTCCTACCTACTTTTCTGTCAAAAATAACAAAAATCGCTCCAGTAGTTTTTGGGTGATATTTGACAAAATTTCCGTTTCATTTTTATGTATATAGATTTATGTCCGGTTACAATGTAGAATGCAGTATTTTTTACTACACAATTAGCTAATGATTGTTGTGTTATTTGCGTTCAATGAAATAAACTTTAGAGGTACTCATAAGCAGATCAGTTTGTCAACATATAATAATTATAATAAGTTAATAACAGTTATTAAACACAATTTAATATTACTAATCTTAGAGAAATAATGTTGTAATTTACATCCGGTTGTAATGTAAAACATGACTTTTTTTTACCACATAATTAGCAAGTGATTGTTGTGTTACTTATGCACTATGTAATAAATAGAGTGCGGTTAAGTTAGGTAATAATACGTTTTAATACTACTGAATTGGAAAAAACCATTGTTCTTTTTAATTTAATTTTGATTAAGGCGTATTAACACCTAGACTGGCCGTTTTTTAGTAGTAAATATCTACCCAAAATTAATCAGTTTGATGAATATAAAAGACGAATTCAAGTATTGGAACAATGTTTTTATTTTATAATTAAAATCAAAATGGCTGTCATTATCAACGACAGTTTGCCATATTTTCTGTAAATTTTCAACCACTTTATTGTAAAATAAATTTTCTCAATACTTTCAAAATACTTTCAGAACAACAGTTTTGTTTCAGGGTCAAAAAGTCTACAATAAATGCTGTTATTACTTTAGTAGAGGAGATTATAAAACAAATGGAATTGGGTTGTCATGTCGTTGCTACTAGTTGCGATCTAACAAAAGCTTTTGACTGTGTTGACCATAAAATTCTTCTTATGAAACTTGAACACTACGGCATTCGAGGCAATGCATTAAATATTATCAAGAGCTTTTTGTTGGATTGTCTACAGGTGGTTCTCTCGGAAAATACTGTCTCAGACACTGAAACCCTAAACGTAGGTATACCTCAAGGCTCCATAATTGGCCCTGTCTTGTTTATTATTTATATTAATGACTTGCCAATAAACCTGTTAGATTATATATCCATCATGTTTGCAGACGATACTAGTATCTTGCAAAAATGTCTCCCGGATAATGTATCTGTAATCACAGATAGAATGATAAATAGAATGATAAACAGGGTGACTGGTTTGGAGCCAATAAGTTTGCTCTAAATAAGAATAAGACGCAAAATATCGTTTTCAGTCACAATAGACTAGTACATAATAACATGCTATACAATACCAAAAGTGTCAAATTCCTAGGATTAAACATAGATAGTCAACTGAATTGGAAAAATCAAGTAAATTATGTTGCAAATAAGATGCACAGAATTATATACATGTTACTAATTCTTAGGAAAACAGTTAATATCAACACGCTGAAAACAGTATACCATGCGCATCTACAGAGCGGTATAGCCTACGGTTTAATCCTATGGGGTAACTCCACAGACTGGAAGCGTATATTTACCCTACAAAAGAGAGCTATTAGAGAGCAATGGTAAGAGTTGATTCACGTAGAACTTGTAGAGACCTCTACGTAAGCCTGAAAATATTAACGTTGCCATCGTTATATATTTATCAGCAGATATCATACGTGAAAGACAACATGCCGTTATTCAAGCTCAACTCTACTGTACATTCACATTACACCAGAAAAAAGGGTAATATACGTCTTCCAAATTTGAAATATAACATTTCTAGAAAAACACCGCAATACATGGGTGCTATATTGTTCAACAAATTACCCATCGAATATCAAAACCTAAAATCTGAACAACTAAAAACTAAACTGAAATCTTTTTTGATTAACAAGGCCTATTACACTATAGTTGAGTATTTGATGGACAAATTTGTTTTCCCTGAGCACAATCGGGCTCTTGCTCTTTAGTTTCGTTTGTGTTCATATAACTAATTTTGTTTTTTTATCTGCTTATACGTATTAAATAGGTTATTGTATATTGTAAATGTAACTATGTAATATAGTAACTTTCTTCAGTCTCTACTGACGATGCTATGTACATTTTGTGTATAACAGCAGTGAATAAATAAATACTAAATACTAAAAATGTGTTAGCCGTGATCAAGAATAAGACTCAATGTGCCTTCAAACATCAATTATAATTAACGTTTCCTATTCGAAATGGAAATTTGTAACTCGCACTTCGTGCAAAGTGCAAATTATATGCTGCTGATCCTTATTCACGTTCAATAATTGGTGTAGAATTGGTATAATACCTAGACTACATACCTTACCGATTTTATACGTCTTTTAGAATGGCAAGTTATTGGTACGTCATTTATTATATGTAACGACAGCAATTTTAAAATTACGACACATATGACAGATTGAAAATAGTCTTTGGTTGTATATTAATAAATGTTATGTTATTTCGTGCTTGAATCTGTGTGTTTTAATTAATATTTTTACAAGCGCTAAAAAGTGCTAACATGTCTGCACAGTAGACCATGAAGACCCAAATCTGTCCAATTTGTGTATGCTTAATCTGGAATCAGGCTCCATCAGCGATTTTAGTCGGTTTTTATCAAATTCGTTTGGTCCTCCACTTTATTATTACTCCCATCAAATCTTCTGAACCAACGTTGAAACTTTTAGCCACCTACTATATCCCAAATTTTTCTTTCTTGTCGTTGCGGCATCAAAACCCGAATGACAATGAAACAATATACAGCCGGCGTGTTTTTCCAACTGTAAATAGTCCACCAATTTATTTCAAGGAAGTAAAAATTGTAATTTTTTTCAAATTATTAGATGAATCTTGCAAATGAAGTTGCTTCTCCGACAGCAACAGAAGCTGATAGAAGCTTTAGCTAATAAGCTTACCGTTTCCGAGTCTAAAGGCCCTAATACCAATGAATTGGCTAGTACCATTAGCGAATTCATTTATGACCTTGGAAATGGAGGCACTTTTGATATATGATATCTAAAGCATGAAGATATTTTTAAAGTTGAAGGGATGATTCAGCTTTAGTCAGACTGTTAACAAGGAAGCTTAACCCACCAGCCTATGAAAGATATGCCAATTTCATTTTACCTAAGCACCCTCGAGATTTATCTTTTATAGAAACTTTAAAACAGTTATCTACTCTGTTTGGTACACATTCATCTCTTTTTAATATAAGGTACCATTGTCTTAAATCCTAAAAAAGAACCATCCGGCCCGGGAATATATTTTCTATCCAGCCCTCGGCTCTTATCGAAATTTCATATGCTTGGCTTACAACATACTATAACAAAACATGTTTTTCTACTTGAACGATTAAAGTAGAACTAATAGGGAAATACCTCTTAGAATTAATTGATTGCTTATGACTACGTCTAATTGGGTATTACGTTTGGAAATCCTAGCAGGCCTTTGTTCCTGCGATGATTACCATTATTGGATAAGTATTGTACTTCTCCAGGTAATTGGCGACCAGCTATATTTTCTGTTGTCTTAGACATTCCAGTCAAGTACTTTCTTAACGACCTTAAACTTCGATTTTCTTACAGAGTGGCCAATCCATCCCGACTTTCGGTTTATGATTTCTTTTTTCATTTCTAACTTGTTGATTCTCTCCCATGTTTTTTCTATGTAACAATCTATTAACAAACGAATGTAATTTAATGTAGATTGTGAGCATTATTTTGTGAATTAAATGTACTTGACGTCGAAGCGTATTTACAGAGCAAAATTTACATTTATCTTAAGATATTGAATTTGTTTTTAAGCACAACTCACTGAAATATATATTCTTAGAAAATATTTCAAATTCATTGATGTAAATGATATATGTTTATATATTCAGTTCTTTGACTATATTTTCAAAGTTACTTGACAATCTCATTTTGTTCTGCGAATGTCATATGTCAGTTGCCAATACTGCTACAAGTAAGAAATAAATAGAATATATTTTTTCTGCATTTACGTTGTAGCAGAGTTAGATGAAAAATAAACTGACAATATAGAAATATTTAATAACAAAGAAACACTCCGATTTTTTTGGTAATCATGATTCAAATAAGCCTGCTATAATAATTACTTAAAACAAGTCGCATGCTGAAAGGTGAACAGTTAGGCAGACAATGTGACAATTCAGGGGTGATAGAGATGACGGTAGTGTCAGGTAGCGCCATCTTTGAGTGGGCGAATATAAAAAATTCTCCCGCCAATTTACGTTAGTCATTTGGAGACATTTCAGTTACACAACTTCTGTCCGCAGTTCAAATGCAATAATGCGGGACCTACTGTGAGACATTTTTGGACCTTTGCCATACTTTGCCACCTTTGTCACAGGGTATGAAATTATGGTTCTTTATTTTATTATAATTTATTATTTTTTATCAAAAAATTCATCGAATTCCGTAGGCCGGAAAAACGTGGCCGAGGAAGGCAAAGGTTTCCCAGTTAACCAAAGAGTTCATGGTAGCATGGCATGTTTTAGTGGAATTTGAAAAGAATGTTGATGATTTCAAAGAGAGAAACACAACAGTGAACTACACAAGTTGCGAAGAAGCAGTTTGCAGACAAAATTGCAGTTTGTTTTTCTAAGGGTATTGAAATGTTAATTCAGAGATGTAATATGTGTATTAAAGTACAAGGACATTATAATGAAAATGACAGCGTCGTTACTATCATCTCTGGAACATAGTTTACCGGAAATTTTTGGCGCATACCTCGTATAGGGCCATCATTTCCAGGCCCGTTCAGAAAAGACTTCGGAGTAGCCGAGTAATACAAAGGTAAATTTCGTCTAAGTATGTTGAAAAGTGACAAAGTTTTTGAAAGAAGTCTCATTAAAGCTTTGTTAAAAGAGTTGTTGTTGAAACAGTGAACAATAATTTCTGGATCTATGGCAGCTTAACACCAAATTTCTTTAGCATAATACAACTCTTATTCACATTTCTGTGCCAGTCAATACATGCATTCCAGTAAAAGTGTAAAGCTTTGGAATACACCGTTTTATCATACCAGTCCAATTTTCAAAATTTTTAAGTTACGCTAGTTTACACGTATTTACGTCGACAAAAATATGTATAGTGTGTAAGAAGTCCAAAGTAGCACGGCAGTAATGTGTTGACTACGCTGAATAAGAATAGATTACATTATATTTTCTTATTGGTGTGCCTCGTAAAACTCTTCCGCAAGCCGCATTCGTCCCACGAGCCGTCCATTTCCCTTGAATTAAACGGTTATATGTGATAACGAAAGACCACCGAGAGAGATCCATGCTTTGTGTAAGTTTAAGGGATAAACTGAGGGTCGAAGATATCCTCAAGAAAAACAATATCTGCAATACCGAACACAGAATTGCATCCTTTAAATGGAGCTGAGTTGGTTATATAGGTAGACAAGACATTAACCGATGGACAAATAAAATAGTTCAGTGGTGTCCAAGAATTTTCAGATTTAGCGTTGGCAGTTAAAAGTTGCAAAGAAGTGTGGAAGAAATGAGTCATGGTCTTTGTTGAGGAGCGAACATAAATTTAAGATTGTAAGACTTCTTATTGAAAGTCTAATATTACAAATATTTAAGAAGAATTAAGGGTGTCATTATTGGACAGAATAAGAAGCGGAAATGTATGGGAAGAAATACAGAGAGAACCAATATAGAAAATAATAAAAAAGACATAAATTTAGAAGATATGGTCACAACACAAGAACAAATTAAGAGAGACTGACAAAAAATATATGGCTATCGAGCACTTCAGAAGTAGGAACAACTCATAAAACCTGGAACCAAACAGTGTCACAAATCCTAGATAAGAACGGATTGACATGGAAAGATGCAGAAAAGAAGACTCAAAATAAGGCAGAAAGGCGCATATTAAAAGAATTAGTTTTGAGAAGAACAACCTCTACACCAAATAGTAGAAGAAGGTTCTTACTATATATATGTAGATTCATTTTAAACATGAAACACCAATCAGTTCTCAAAATGACCAATTCAGGCCGTTTCAATAGCTGTTAATTTTCTACGGTCACTGGTCAGTAGAATAACGAAGGATTTCTAGAAGAAAAGTGTCCAATTGTACGGCATATCCTGACACACGGATTATTATTTTTAGTGCAGGGGGTTGAGATCAGAACTGCTAGACAGATTTCAAGCGACTGGTGTGTAGTTTTCGCTTTATGGGCATCTTGTTGGTAGCCGGATTGGTGACCAGCAAAAAGGAAGTTATGCGTTTCCTTATCGATCACTTCAGCACTGTTTCATAGTAGAGTCTGACTGACGTTTGAACTCCTTTATGAAGCTTAGTGGTACCGTCATAGTTTCCGCCTCATTGCTCCTCTGGATCGTCGACGCTTTCAAACACGGTTCTCGTGAACTTCTAGCATACACCTTATTGTTTCGGCGGTTGAAAGCTTCTTAAATATTAACAATCTTTTCATTAAATCTTTTGAAGCTTTGTTAAAAGAGCAGACTTAAGAATTGTGTAATGGCCAGAGGTGGTCATTTTGAAAACTGCTTGGTGTTTCTTTTTAAAGATGCACCTATGTATTATAAACTAAAAAATAAAATAAAATATCTTTAAATATCTTGTGGTATTACACTGAAAACTTTGTGACAGTATTTATAGTAAGACTAGATATTATTATATAACTAGCAGACCCGTTGCCAACAACGTTGGCAAAAGTCGGTAAATGCCTGTCGTTTAAAAATTAGTATCGGACCGGATACTGCCCGCGGGCTATATACTGGACATGATTGGTATAGTTGTTTCTGATTATACCTAGGAAATCCTAAAAATCTGATTAATGCGTGTCGTTTAAAAATAAGTATCGGGCCAGAAACGGCCCGCGGGCATAACGTTAATTGACACAACATTCTTTAATTAAGCCAAGGTATATACTGACTGGAGAGCTAAGAGCTATATTCTCGCTAAGGCTAAACACATAGTGAAGCAGAGAGCAAAGCAGCGATGAAAGCGGAGAGCAAAGCGGCGAAATTAAATAAATGAACACGCGCATAGTGGACCGTACTGCAGCGATGTTATATCGTTGTTATAGTCGAGCAAAGCGACGCGTTTAAACAATTTTGATTTCTCTGCTATTATCGTTGCTAAAATAGTTGTTTAAAATGGATATTGTGGCATTTACAAGTAGTTCTCATTTATAAGAGGTATTTATAGTAGGTTCCGATTGAAATTTGTCAATTTTTTACCAATTTATGTTGAATTTTTTCCAAAATATAATCAAACGTTGAAATACTCAGTCGAAAATAAGAATGAAACTTTTCTGGATGTTCGCGAAGTTGCATATAGAAATGATTAAATTCACCATGTATATGCCTACTTTTTTTATTCTGTGAACATTGCACCTTCTATTATTTTTATTTTTTAGTAAATACCAAATTTTCAGGGCAGAGTTTTCTGTTAGTAAAAAATCCATTATAATTTTGTGAACTTTCTGCTCGATTTTAAACGTGTCACTATATGTAGACACTCTTTTATAAGCGCGAAATTCTTTCGCTGTTTTACTCTCCGCTTTGACTGGTGGGGAGCGACCGACCACACACCGCAAGCCCCGCTAGCACATAGGAACTTAGCGTTACGAGGATATACAGAAATTAGGGCTTTTATATATATAATACTGGATATACAATATCTAAATCCTGTATAAATTGAGTATTCGCTATTAAGCACTAAACATTTTTTGCATGATGTGTAAAATCTTCAGAAAAGATTGAAAATCTAAAAATTATATGCTACGCTCCAATAAATCGCATATTTCCACTAAAAGGAAATAAAATTTCCGAGATTAACGACGATTTGCTCTAACATGGTTTTCCTTTTATAATGCAGATGCATCAACCTACATATTCCAAGTATGCGGTGCATTAAATTTTGCATTTCTCCATAAATAACACACTAAATATGAAATCGCAATTAGAAATGGACCATATATCTACTTGCATATTTAGCATCTCAAAAACATCAAAATAAAAATTTTAAATTTATGTCAAGTATTGAAACGAATAATACGTTTAAACTAGAAGCACTTTCTTTAAAGTTGCAAATTTTAATCAAAAGATACAAAGGCAATTAATAAAAATGTAAATTTTTCATCAACCAGACTAATTAATTTTTCTTGATTCTCACTATTTCTCTAACCATCCCTATCTTACCTTACCAAGATATGAAAAATCATTGTTTTGTTCTCTACTTCAGCAGTAGTTTACTTCTATTAAAAAGAAAACTGAAATGTTCAGAAGATATTTACATATTGCTAATTACATAAAGAGGATTTTTTAATTGTTACACATCGTCATGCATATTCATAATGGGCGATTGATAAGTGTTTCTATCGGAATTTTACAGTTGAGTAGAGCAAACGTTAAAAATTTAAAATGGGAGGGCTACACAGTTCAATAAGACTTAGTTGGTTGTACACAGTTCCATTTATTGATCAATAATTTGATTAAATTTTTTGTCAATTAACTGAACAATTTATTGATAACCTTGAAAGTAAAAGTATCACTTTACACACATCAATTTTTTATCAATTTTTTTGAAAACTTTTACATTACCAACTGTAAAACATGTTGGCATATTTATCAAAATTAATTTATTGAAAAAATCTTTACAAAATTACGAGCTGTGAACAAAAACAAAAGAAATAACCTAGAAGATGGTGAATTAGATCGTTTGCGGTTCTGTCAAATTTGAAAATAAAACACATAAGCTATACATTTTTTGGTTATGCTACAGCTAAACAGTTGGCAATAAGTATGTAGTTAAAAATATACCTAGAATTCCCTAAAATAATGATGAAAAATAGAACTTGTTTTATTTCAAAAATAAATTGATCCACTTTATGTTCAATTTATTGATGAAATTTGAACACTTTACAGACATTAATAAATTGAAGGTCAACTTTTTCAATTCATTGATCAATAAATTGAACCGTGTAAAACCCATTTTATTAAAGGGTACGGTGATTTTAAGAAAATCGCGAAAATTTTAGGTCGTAATGAACTTCTTATTGTTTTTCAAGAATATTAGCATATCCGTTGATTATGATTAGGTACGATTTGTTTTGCAACTTTATCTCTCTACTATTAATCTCCAATTTGTGCAACTAATCTTTGTATTCCACTCATACTTATATTCTTACTTATATTAACACAGTTTAGTTTTTCCAAGAAACGTATTACTTGAATTGAAATTTCAAACTTGAAACACATGCAACTTTTTAGTATGACCTAATTTCGGAAACATTTTAACTTATCGTAAATGTGAAAAGTAGTATCAGCCTTAAATTACACGGATTTGAAATAGGTCAACGATATCAAATAACTGTCACAAAGATAAAATATTTTTGCTTTATTTTGAAGTGAAACGACAAACAGATCAAAGAGAGATCAAAACATTTGAGTGAATTCATCAAACTCGATGGAAATAGTTTATTGATTCAATGCCGTTGAAAGGCGACAAAAGTTAATATATACACACATGTTACACTTTATAGTAAAATAGTAGTGAGTCAGTGTAATGCTAGGATATTAACAATCTTTACTTCTGCCTGAGATTCATGTGGATGGTAAAGTTTATTAACGAGGGAATACCTACATTCGTCTTAGTACTTTGTTTTGTCCAATAATAAATAAGACAATAAAAATTAATTAACCAATTAATGGATCATTTGATTAATCGAAATGTTATAATTTTCGATTAAATTGCTAGAAAATAATCGATAAATCGACTGTGAAATTATATATATATATATATATATATATATATATATATATATATATAGGGTGGTCCTTATATGGTTCAAACAAAAAAAAAAAAAACGATTTTTTGACGGGCCAGATGAGATACCAAGTATCTGGAAAAATCGTAAGGATTGCTAGTCACAATATCTTTGATGCTTTTTTCGGTGATGTGTTTGACATCAATGCTTTTTGCTTTTGGACAATCCTCCACACAGATTTTTAGTGCATCTATCATATTTTTCTTATCTTGAACTGAAAGTTCGTCATCGAAAAAAGCAAAAGACACTAGCTCTTCCGGCAAGTACCATTAATGGTTCAGTACTTTTTTCATGGCAACATTGGCTATCATTTAGTTTATACTTTGAAAGGCTGTAAGGTCTATTAATAATTATAAGTCGTTTCTCAGTGCTGACCATCCGGCAGGAGCCTGAAACCAGTATTTTATATATGTAATGATTGTGAAAATACAAATATCTTTCACAGCTTTCTCTTCCTTTTTCGTCAGTTTAAACTGACGGTTAAATAGGAAAATCTTCAAGCAATACATAGCTTTCGCCATCCATATAGCACGGTGAAGATCAGCAGGCCTCCTAAATGAAATCCCTGATATTCTTGAAGTTGTTTCTGAGAGAAAGAAATCCTGTCTGCAGCCACATTTTCTACGATGTTTGAGGACGTGGTACCGGAAATTACTGTTTTATAATCGCTTTGGTCAATTTTGGCCCAGTTGTTCTTAAACCTTTTAAACAATTGTATATCAGGACCACTAGACGGACCGAGCGATTGACTTACTACAGTTTCTAACATAATTTCCATTATATGATGTCGACAAGCAAGCCAAAGCATATATTTCTCCATTTTTTGCTCCAAAAGAACACAAGCTCCATTTGCTCCGGTGTTTACAGCTGTAGTTTCACAATAAAATATTTGACTTTATCGCTCAAGCCCCATGAATTTATTGTTTCATAGACAGCTGACGCACATGCTTCGCCTGTTCCACAATCCAATTTTGGAATCGCTAGAAGCTGAAGGTCCCCATGTCTTGATACCAGAATTGGCAGATGATCTACAGTTTCATGTCCCTTAATATCTTCAATTAACTTGCCATCCCAATGAATCGCTAATGGCAAATCAGGTTTGAACTCGCTTTTGAGAAACTCAGCCATTGACTAAAGTGATCTCTCTGCATGCTATTTCATTTTAAAATAGGCTTATAAACATGCTGAAGTCAATTAACCGGATTCATGGTGGAAGTATACAATGGTTTTTCTGAAAGTTTGACTGCTGGTAGCGACCTCTAAAACCTTTCCAAAAATTAAATTAAAAAATGCTAGTTCATATTTTAGGGTTGAAAATCATATGACATGGTGCCGCGGTATTTTTTCAAAAGTCGAAAAATAAGGACCACCCTAATATATATATATATATATATAAACATACACTGGCGACAAAAAAGATGGGACTGTCTTAGGCTCGGTATTTCCACCTTAAGGTAAATCTATCTGACAGATAAGGTTATCTGAAACTTTTTCTGCTGAATAAATATCAATACCAATAAGTGAATTCAATACGTCAGTCTTATTATCCGTTAGATAACTATCCAATAGATAAATTTGTATTGTAAGACAGGATGACATTTATTCAGCACAGAAAGTATCACATAAACTTATTTGTCAGATTTGTAAGATTGGGGCCTTAATGTTGTATTTTAAAGGCTGATAAAAATTATTTAATCGTTTTATTAGGAAACTATAAGTAATGGGAGGTAGTAATTTTGCTCATATTGCACGTCGTGTATAATGTGACGCACATGCGTGATTATCTGTGAATAATAAACGTTTTATACACTGCAAGTTTTTTTTAGTAAGTTAATTAAAATGTTGGCGCTCAGCAACGATGACTATTTGCGCCTGAGATAGCCCATCTGTATAATTATAATATTATTTATATGTTAGAATAAATAAAACAACAAATAATAGTATTCTAAACATTGTTGTTGATTACAATTAGCTGATGGTAAGCCACCTTGATGACGTCAGTTCTAAAGTTTTATAACTGACGCTCAAAATTTGTGTTTTTTATTTAAATTTACTGTTTTTCTAATGATAAAACTAAATAGTTGAAGATAAAATATTATATTTGCCTCGCAAGTAATGGCTGTATTACACTCTCACCTACGTCTCAGGTGGCAAACTTCATTCCCGTGGTATATAGCCTCCATTATATGCTTGTTAAATACAATACTATTTCACGAAAAAGAAAAATAATAAACATTTTTGTTTTTCTCCTTTTTTTCCTTTCGGGAGCCCTAGTTTTAATCCGGGGCCCAAGTGTCTCGCACTCATTACTCTTTGGACAGCCCTGTTTTCAGGATGGATTAAAGGCACTAGATCAATTGGCTCTTAGCTGAACTTTAAAGAAACTATACTGAAATACGCAGTTTATCTCAGAATGCTTTAAAAAATCATTAATATTGTTTAGTCTTGCGGGAATAAAGAAGAAAGACAGGGCTATATTAAGTAAAATTTATATTTTACTTAAAATAGACCTGTTTTTCATCGACGTTTTTCAAGTTTTATAGAATTTTTGATCATATTAGTTTGTTGAAGAATTTCTTTTCAGTTTTTTTTTTTTGTCGTTCAAAGAATAATTATTTTTTATTTGTATGGTATCAAAAGAAGTCTTTTGAAACGTAGATTTAGGAACAAATAGTAGTTTTTTTAATTTATTCTATAATGATCTTTGTCAAAAATGTGCTATAAAACTTTTCTACCATACCCTATTATAACCTGGAGGTGTTAACCTTAAAATCTGAAAATATTCTGAGTAATGCACATTAACTGAATAGAAATAGCACAAAAGGCACACCGTGCTAACAACATTTAACTGAATAACTGGAGAACTGGGTAGCAGTCTTGATGCACGTGCATCTCATAATTAAGTAAGCTTGTTAATAATTAAGTGCATAATTAAGTACATGGAAGCTTTTAATTAACTAAATTTTATAATTTTTAATATGTACCTACCCACAATTAGTTGTCACTTACTAGGAATCAACAAAACCCTGAAATGTATGAAAATGCACACTTTATATCATTATTTTTTAAACATCCTGCAATAATTATTTTTTGGGCGACCGTATCGAATACAGTTCTTTTTTATCACCTTTTACAAAGGTAATCTTTTTCGATCTAGACTGATTCGCTTATTTTTTTGGCCGCTGGATGCTAGAGCTATGCTAGATGCTATGTGTCATTTCTTAAGTTACAAGATCTCCATGGTTACACAGAAACAACTGACAACCGAAGAACATCATATATTAACATTAAAATGTTCCGGGGGGTGGAAATCTTCACCTGGGGTGAAGGGCTACGTTGATGTCTCCATTGCAAGTAAAATAGCAATTGCTAATAAGATTTTAACAGCAACTCGTCAGACAATAACGGGGCTGGTACAAGTACTACTACTTGCACCAGCTCTACCAATGCACAGTTTGTTTCAATCTGTTAAAATAAAGAAAATATACAGAAGAATAATAAAGCTACAAACATTTATAATTGTAATAATCACCATAAATTGTCGAATGTAAATCAATAAATTTAGTTTTTCTAATAAAAATTACTTTTGGTTGCCCAAAAAATATAAAGTGCACTTTTGCCAAAAAGATATTTTTCGTCCTCATCTGTTTGAACTATTATCTCACAATTATAACAACATATTTTTCTATAAGGTGGAAAATATAACTCTGTAATATCCGTAGAAATATATGAAATACACCATTGACAGTAGTGAATAAAATTATTACTTTTAGTAACGTAATAGTTATGACTGTTTCTCGATTATACTGTCATTTCTTGACATTTTCAAGTTCCCCGTCAAATTATCCGTCGATAATACAGATAGATATAGCAAATAAACTGATAATCAATATTTACTCATGAAACTAACAGTTATTTAATTTCCAGGCGTAATAATTCTAACTGCTCTCGCAAATCGTTTCCGGCTCCAGAAGCTGAGTAAGGTAGAAAAGTTTGTGATGTCGTACGGTGGATTAAGAGGTGCTGTGGCGTTCGCCCTTGTTCTCTTGATCGACCCTAAGTTCGTGCCTCTGCAGCCCATGTTCATGACTACAACAATTGCGGTCATCTACTTCACGGTGTTTATCCAAGGCATCAGCATCAAGCCACTGGTCAGGGTACTTAATGTGAAAAGAGCCGAGAAGAGGAAACCTACCATGAATGAGAGAATTCATGAAAGGGTAAGTGTCTCATTATTGTTTTATTTTACTAACGTTAGATATTACGGAGGGTTTCATATTAGCACGATTCAAGATGAACTGAATTTACAAATTAATAATGGTTTGAACAAAAAAATATTGTGGAATTTCTCTATTTTTATGTACAAATTTCACAAGAAGGAAAAATGTATCTTATCAGTACCAAACTAGCCAGCAAAATAAAATCGAACGACTTCAAAGTTTGGCGCTCTGCCTGAGATTCGCAAGTTTAGTGCATTGCTCACAGAGCGCAGTTAGTGTATGATAGCCACGGGACTAGAAACACAAAGAGAGAGATGAAGCTTGGGCTAGGTAAAGGCCATTTCAGTTAGCTAAATATAAAACAATTGCACAAAATTAATATGTCGATCTTGAGTTACTGTATTTACAAATTCATACATTCGTATAATCAATGTACGGTGAATGTCACCACGTGACAATAAAAAAGTAGAACTACTGTTTTGGAATATAATTGTGCAATCTTCCCTACAGTACTTAACAAGTTTCAACTCGTTTCATTCAGTAAATTAACGTTGCACTTTCCTTTGTAAAGACTAGTTTTTCCAGAGTGTCGTAAGAAAGGGACACGAAGAACGTATCAATAAGAAATGTTCTTTCAAACTTTCAACTTTAAGCTACAAAAGAATCTCGACAATGTTTGTAATTATTTATGAGTAATGCTGCAGTAACACTTAAGATAGTTTACAAGTAATTTGAGCGATTTCTTAGTGGTTGTGAGTCAGTTGATGACAAAAGAAGTGTCACTGGCGATATTTTTAACGGATTACGCACAACAATTCTTAATGCTTATCCATTGAGCTTACATTGATAGCAAAGAATATGGCTTTCATATAAATTTACACAAAACAAAATACATGGTCATAACAAAATCCAACTTCTCAACTAATAATTTAATTTTAAATGATAACTATAGAGCAGCTCAGTACAAATATCTTTCCATTTGAATTAACAAGTTTGGAACATCGGCAGATAATACGAACACCAATAGAGATGACCTTAATATTCAACTTCACATGAGAATTGTTCTGTGTACATGTACTCTATTCAGCTGTGTGTATGGTTACCAACTCTGGTTCATTCAATTTTGGGATATCGACTCAATACAAGAAATGGAGACACAGCCTAACTAACGATATAATAGATGCAATCCAAAAAATCGTAATTTTTCCCGTTAGTACCTCAGATTACAAAATACTTTAAAATATTTACGTATTGTTACGTGGCAACAATTAGATTAGACGAATTTTGTTGCCATTTTGTTTATTTATTTAAGGCCCGGTATTTCCGCCTTGCAGTTATCTATAAGAATAACTATCAATGGGATAATATTATTCTCTTCATTTTCACTAGGTAATTGCTTTCTGTATCTGCAACTCTAGATATCACGTACAGTCTGTTCCAAACGGTTAAGCGGAACTAGATTTTGCAATCTAGTTACTTTCATCATTTAAATCGTGCCTTTCGGCCGTTTTGTTTAAGCTTTGTAAATCATACTTACAATAAACATTTTTTGGTTAAGGTTAATATCATTTTCTTTATATTTTGATTTTTTGTGTCATTCTTAATACAAATTTCCCATTTATTTATTTTTTTGTCATTAAAATATCTAAAACAAATATTTAATTTTGACATATGTCATTCGTTTCCATGGTCTCATTGTTGGAATTTTTAATTTTGACATCCCAACGTGAAAAATTAAATAACCCAAGCAAGGTCCCTTCTCGTGACAACCTGAAAGAACTAAATTCCCATTTAGTTCCGCTTAACCGTTTGGAACAGACTGTAGATAACTATTCTGATTCATGATAATATTTTAGAATGTTTTTTTATGTTGGTATTAGCAGCGTTGTGTTAAACAAAGAGAAATATATACGTGACTTGCACGAAAAAAACTGAGATAGGTACAACTGTCAAAATGAGTGACAACTGTCAAAAAATTTTACAGAAAAATGTGCTATAAACGCCCTAGAAGCGCAAATTTCAATATTTCCAAAACAAGGCAACTAGTAAAAATTGTATTAAAATGTAAAAATCTTATAACAAATAATGCTACTGACGATATAAATCTAAAATATAAACAAAGGGCCTGTGAAAAAAATGTATTATGTTCAATGGATCCTGCGGACAAAATAGAAATGCAAAAACATTGAAAATGAAATACGACGGTTTATTTATTTTTTTAAAATTTTGTTCAGTATTTGGTGGAATATTTGGTAGAATATTTGGTGGAGCAGGATATTAAATGTATTTTTCGCTAAGCGAAATCGATTAATAAAATCTTGCTCATCCCACTGGTCCATATGATTTGATCTAACACGAACTATGTATGGACGTTCTAAATAGTCTACAATTTCTTCATCATCGTCTGCTAGCAAATCTTCAAAATTAGAATCCATGATTTCCTTCTTTAACAATAAATTTAAATTATTTATATAACCGAAACCTTCGTTCACACGTATTTTGTGATGAAGCATATTCACCATAAGCTTCTCGAAGCAGTCGGTATGATTCAACAGCAGTTTTTTTCAAATGAAAACAAAACAGTAGTACTGTCCGCGAATGCTCTTTATTTGGCACAAAATTTGACATTTTTAACACAGTAAAACAAAACTATATGATCACTTTTCAAATTATAACCTATACGCATTTGAAACTTAATGATAACTTAACAAAACGCCATATGTGTTGAAACTTTGAACTATACACTCTGTTTGCGCAGCAAGTTTGAAAAAAATCCGCATTTCATATTTGTAGACCTGGTAAATATCTACACGTGTAACTTTAACACAGGATTAGGGTATGCTGTCTCAAATTTTGTATGTAGATATTCTGATATAGCTTTACTGAATTGTTTGCTTTCGAGTTTCTAACAAAAGTTGCAGTTTACAGGTGCGGGTTATCTTGCAGTTTTAATTTTCCAGTAACTTTGTGAGGTGGTAATTTTAGACTGCTTGTTTGTAAACATAACCTACACATGTCGACATGCTCATCATTTTTCACCGAAATTCCGTATAATATAACATGACCGGCGTTTAACAACTCTTCTCCTTCAACTACACACTTAGAAGAAGGTGTTGCACTTAAAAAATTAAAATGATTTAGTAACGATAGCTATTTATTATTCATTGTAAATCAAAGATTTAACATGTAAACAAATGAGGACAACTTTCACATTACTCGTTTCGATCAGCTGTTTTACAGCGATCACAACGCCGCCATCGCCCATTGTTGAGTCCAATAGCCCGAATTCCAATCGACATGTTGGAACGTGTAGAGGGAAACGTCATAAATCGGTTGCATTAGTGCATAGAGAATAGTGGCAACCACCTTCAAGTAATTTTGTTGTAAACAGCATGATTTGAAATTTGAAATTATTTTCTTTCATATTACGAAAATAAATATTGTTTATCAAAAACAACTTTTCTTTCATTCGGTTTTGTGCCCCAGCCTGTATAATTAAAGTATTTCCTTTTCTATATGAACGGTCGGTAAAAAAGAAGGTATAGCAGAAAATGGTTAGATATGAAGTAACAAATATAAAAATATAATAAAATAAAGAATAGATGGCATTATTTTATTTTTAGTTGTAGTTATTTGCCTCAATAACTGGATAAAATTTTATATTCACAATCTATCGTAGGTACTTCGGATTTTAAAATAGCTCTTATCTATAATAAAATAAATTTACTGACCGACTAAAGTTTTGTTGAACTACTCATAAATCGATTTATTTACTATCGGAATAAAGATAGAAATCTTTGTTCCGATAGTTAAAATTGATATATAGATGAATATTTCAATATTTTAAGATATGAAAAATAAAATAATATTACCAGCTGGTTGTAGTGATATAGAAGAAGTTATCAGTAAGTGTTTTGCGGTGTCTGCTCTTAAGTTTCTGACATAACTGGGTCAGAATGACGGGCTTGAGTACCTGAATAATTAGTGTAAATTACCTCCAGATATTGAACTTTAGAAATTTATGTCAGTTTCAGAAAATATATTTCTAACATAAGATTGTGACAAAGTAAAATTTAATATCTGAATCTGCTTTTCTTATAAAATAGTATCGTGAGACAACATTTTTTGAAAAACAGAAGGGAACTAAAAAAATTGGTATATCGATTGTTGCTAATGTTACAAGCTGGCTTCTCCATTTTTTGCTAGGTCAAAATATGGGGCGGTCTCTTTTATAATAAATTAAAATCAATCGGTTGGTTAATTACATTTTTCTTCTCACCTATCAGCAAGTTATCGTTTTCTGTTGCCATAGCAAAGTGGAAAATTGGTGTTTGCTAAGGAGTGTTTTGTATCCAAGGCAACACAATCAAAAAATACTTCTCGCTTTAACGCAGAAAGTATTTTCCGAATTTTTTAAAATAGGTGTTCGTTGAAAAAATAGTATGTGTAACACGCGCAGACAGCACATTTGCCGATTTTTTCTCATTCGGCAAATGTATACTTTCTGCTCTTGTTACACAATATCCTTGAATATTGATACAAATTTCTGTGATTGTATTTACACCGTACAGGCCTAAAACTCGAGATCTCCTACATATGAGTTCATTGAGTTTCATTCAGTCCGCGAGCGGTTTTGGACCTGAACTTTCGAGTTCGTTGAACTACATTGCCAGGTTAAATTATTTGTGATTTCCCTTGACCAGTTTTAATTTACCTAACGGGTTTAATATTTGCATGGTTGTACACTACGGACTTACAATTTAACAATAACTGCTAATTCAATTTAGATGTATAAATTCACAAACACTCAAACATATGCGAGACCTTTTTACACACGGAATATTATTCCCTCACTGTGAACACTAAATAGTGCAATGTATACCAAACATCTCACAATAATCGCCGAAAAACCCTTTGTCTCCCTTAAAGCTTTCAATATTAAGTCATTTCAATTTCGTATTGGAAGAACTCATAAAGGGAGATACCATTGTACGTTTCATTATGGTCAAGGGACTGCAAGGAATTTGCAGTGGATTGGTCATGTAATGCCTACGCCCGAATATAGATTGCCATAGAAATTCACTAACTAGACTCTTTGAACCAAACGAAGTAGAGGCGGAGCGTGAAAGAATTGAAGGACAATGTAATTGACGACTTAACGTAGGATGAAAATTTAAAAGTCGGGAAACATTATTTATGATAGAACGTCGTGGAAGATTGTTGCGGGGCAAGCCAAGACCCACAACGACTTGTAGATTTACAGAAAGAAGTCTTTCTATTGTCTCTCCACTTCTTATGTACGGAATTACATCGTTATTTTAAAACAATACATCTTTGTCATTACACTCTAAGAATTCCGCTTCTAGAGTCATCCACTAACTCCCCAAAATACATGTCTGAGTTATCATGGTCAACATTGAACTGCCCATAGTTTTTAACATGGCCTCCTTTGAAAAAATCTTATATTACACCCTGCGCATATGTTTTGCTCAAAATTTCGTGGTACATGCTCTAATAATTTAGATTGTATAAAGGATTATAATATAGTAGGAACTAGAAAAATAACCAATACTATAATGTGTATATTCCGGACACTTTTTCCTACACCCGTCTTTACATATGATCCAAAAAGTCTACATAATTATTTAACACTTTTGTAAACAAATATATAAGTTTATGATTTTCTTTGTTTGTTTATAATATTAGAGTTTTAGCCTGCTGTCTTATAAATTCGACTCTCTTCAGGACAATCTGAACAAACTAACTGAACTAGTCAAGCTAATAGGACTCGAGATTAATCACCAACACAAGACAGTTAAAAATTGGCCAGGAAGATATTGATGATGTAGATGAGATTTGTTATCTTGGCAGCATAATTGCCCAAGATGGAGGAGCAATGCTGGATATTGAGCAACGCTTGAACAAGGCTAGGCAAGCTTTCGCTATGTTAAATGCTGTCTGGAGATCCAATTATATCTCAAGAAACACAAAACTGCGCTTGTTCGACACAAATGTGAAATCCGTGTTACTCTACGGGTGTGAGACCTGGAAGGTTACCCGTGTAATCACTTCCAAATTGCAATCCTTTGTAAACAGATGTCTCCGCAGAATCATCCGAGTGTTCTTGCCGGAAAGAATCTAACGCAGAGCTATGGCAACGAACAAACCAAACATATATCCGGAAGGGAATAAAACTGCACAAGTGGAAATGGATAGGACATGTGCTGAGAGAGCGGCCTAGCATGCCTAGAATGGTCTTGGATTGGAATCCACAAGGCACATGCAAAATCGGAAGGCCAAAAACAACCTGGAGATGAACTATTATTCAAGAAGCGAGGAATTATGGAAAATCGTGGTTGGAGATTAAACATCTTGCGGTCAATAGAATACGCTGGAAGAGTTTTGTGGAAGCCTTATGCTCATAGTAGCCAACGGAGCATATATATATATATATATATATACGAGGGATGTTTCCAAAGTTCTGGGAATTTAGCTATAATTTTTATTATTTTGTTGATTTTCGTCAATATTACAATGTAGTTTTTCAACATAATCTCCATTTAACTGAATACATTTATCCCAACGACAAACTAATTTTTTTAAGCTGTCCTCAAAGAACTTTGAAATTGAGTTTCTTTTCTGGTCCCGACAGCTTTGGCACCCAGCGCAGCGAAACCTTGCTAACGCCCAAACAATCATGCAAGATGTCATGAACTTGTCGTGTACCTATCCCTAGGCGCACACTAATTTGACGAATAGTCATTCGCCTGTCCTCTTTCAGTAGGTCTTCGACGGCAGTAATTTTTATTTCATTTACCGACGTTCTTGGGCGCCCGCTGCGTGGATCGTCTTCTAGTGATGTTCTACTGGTTTTAAAACCATCGATCCACCGATAAACAGTACTTTTGGATTCTGCAGACTCACCAAATACTCCTTGCAGACGCTGAATAATTTCTGATGTTTTCACACCTTCTTTCCACAAAAAGAAAATTATTGCTCTTTGAGATTTTGCTGCGTCTTCCATGGTTAGAAAAACAATGCTATGAAAACGCGTCTATATCAGTCGAACACCTAAATCAGACTGAACAATATTTCACTAGATAGTTGCATAAACATGTCAAGACTTGTCTGGCACCAATAACATTGCCTATAAGTTCTGCGTAATTTAATTATAGCACAATTCCCAGAATTTAGGAAACATCCCTCGTATATATATATATATATATATATATATATATATATATATATATATATATATAAGATTTTAGTAATAAACACGTCTGCAATTAGGTGTTCCTTTCTAAGAAATACATTATTTTTATCATTTAATAATTTTTAATCTTTTACTCTAATAGACAGTTATATTCAATTTCCGAGGGTCACTTCATAAATAATGCACTTGTATTTTTTTTACATTTTTATTTTTATTACAGTATTTCTTTACAATCCTTCAATATAGTCTCCCTGTTTCTCAATAACCGTGTCCCAACGTTTAGGAAGTTTTACTATTCTATCCATCGAATAGCTCGACTAACGGCAGCATTAAGCTTTTTCAGATAACGATGTCCTTGCATAGGTTTTTTTCATCTTTGGTAATAAGTCGAAGTTTGCTGGTCGAAGTCTCATGTCCGGACTGTAAAGAGCATGCGGTATCATTTCCTAACTATATTTACGCAGCTTTTCGGTTACGAAATACGTAACCGAATTTATGTTGTATTATGCGATTCCTAAGTTTCTGTTGGGAACTCCCAATGTAAACCTGTTCACACGAACAGTTAAGTAAATATATATTATTTTTGGTAGATAAAGGTTCAATTTTCTGTTTTCATTTACTATTTAGGACCGAAAGTTTTTTCAACGGTTTGTCTGCAATGATTAAATTGTCTAATTTTAATATTTTTTTAAAACTATTGGAAAGATGTCCCATATAAGATAAAGCTCTATATTTCTTAGGTTCAGTTCCACCAGAATTTATTTTACTTATCCAGTATTTAATACTTAGTATACTTAGTATACAAAATTTTATTCAATATCCACATGTCAAACACTCCTTCTCATTCTATAGAGAATGAGACTAGTAAAATAAATTCTGGTGAAACTGAACCTAAGAAATATAGAGCCTTATCTTCAAATATTTTCGTCATTATTTGTAATATTAATATAGGTAACATATGTATCTGGTCACCAATAGCCTGAGAAACTGAGGCAACCATTAATTAGTTAAAATTCAAAAAAAAAAGTCACGTTGCAAAGTTCATCATAATTAACAAGCTATTAAAAATGTCCTTTAAGTTTTAAATTTCTTCTAACAACGGCAATTTAATTTTTTAAGACAGTATAAATCTGGAATGTTCCAAACTATCAGAATGAGTTTTATTTTTTTAGTTTGATTTTTCTGATTTCATTATAACTCTTGAGTTACGGTTGTCGATAATATGATTGGGTTGTCAACGTACTTTCAAACTATATATCTTCGTAAATTAAATTACATGCTGTTGCGCAATACATGTTTGATTGTTCGGCGAATTAATAAAAGAGTCGGCTGTCCTTTCTGTTTTATACCATTTGTGATTGTTTTACGATTTTTTTTTTATGTATCTTAAGGCCGTAACTTAATACTATTTAATATATTACTAAACATAATGACGTCGTTTCTGATTAGAAATAATTATATTTTGTTAAATATACACTGGTTATTTTTAAGATCTAGCACTATCATTATTTTGTAAAAATATTGCTTTGTTTAATACAATCCTTTAATGTACTCGTACCTATGCATGTATTATATTGTTACTTGGTTACAATAAAATAGAAGACGAATTTGGTTGCGATTTAAATTTTTATTAACCTACGAGGGTCATTTTTTAAATAAGTACAGTTTGCGCATCCTATCCTCGCATAGCGTTCCCCGCATGCATGTTACCGACTAATACCTTCTCTGATCATTTGCCAACGTTGTCAGTCAGTCTGAAGTTGTTAGCGGAATTATATGATATTGCGCGGCAATTTAATATCAGCTATGTCCATTACTTATCCCGCCGATTGCGAAATATGCGCTGTTATTCGGTTTTTAAATGCAAAAAAGACTCATTCTTCTGAAATCTATTGGCAACTCGTTGAACTGAATCGGGAAGATGTGATGAATGAAGGGAATGGGCGAAAGTGGTGTCGTTTATTTAATTGTTGAATAACAGACATCCATGATTAGGAACGTTCTGGCCATATACTGCTGCCACTACGCAAGCATTGCTAAAGAAGTTTAAATGAGAATATCTTAACATTACGTCCAGAGCTGACACCTTCCAACTATCACCTCTTTATAAAAATTAAGAGATTTTTAAGTCCCTACGGAAAAATACATCGAGCGGAATGGGGATTACGTCGAAAAATAGCGAAAAGATGTTGGTTATTGTAGAAATAACAATTTTGAAAAAACGTTAGTTGTGTTTACTTTTAAACCAGAACGGTTCTTATTTAAAAATTGATGTGAAGTGTGAATTTTCACACATTTCTGGGTTTTGCAGGTATTTAGTAACTGAATGATGATTATTTGGGATGCCAAAACAATTTTTTTGTCTAAATATTTTTTTATGAATTTTAATTCGAATGCCTATTACCATTATTTAAGTTTCTAAAGATGTGCAGTATTTTTTTTATATAGCAAGGTTCATTAAGATTTTGAAAATTGCGCCTATGGCTTCCATTGGTTGCCTTAATCATAACCCCGCCCTCTGATTTCGTCAAACATAGAATTAAATTATAATTTCAGCACTTCCCACTGGTTATTAAATTTACGCTTTTAAAAATTAAATGCAAAATTTACCAAAATATAACTAGAATTTTGACAAAATAATTTAAACAAAATTAAAATGCAAAAAAAAGGCGCATGACAAAACCATCTACGGTATTAGAGCTACTGATCTAGCGTGTTACATAGCGAATTAAATATTTAACATATTTTAGTTAAAAACACAAATAATGCGTTATTTTCCGAAAACATAATCTGATCAAAAATTCCTGTTGTACTATTCCGGTTCACACAAATGTACATTACTTAGAATTTTTTCAGATTTTTAGTTTAAACAATCTGGGCTACAGGTTGTGGAACAAAAAAATTTTGCACAATTTTGGCAAAAATTGCATCAAAATAATTTATTTTGCAAAAATAAAATTGTCATCGTTAATCCACGTACTCAGAATTTTAAAAAAATATTAATTTTTTTTGATGAGCATATATTTGTTTATATTTTTAGAGGGATATGTTTTTTAGATGTTTTAGTATTTTTCCTATGTGCGGGTCAAAGAATTAGAATTAGAAGAATTTGAATTAGAACCCGTAAATATTATTATACTTAAGCATGCCAAATTTCAACTCTCTAGGTTTAGCCGTTTGGCTACAATTTTTACCGAACAGACAGACAGACAGACAGACAGACAGACAGACGACAAAATGACTCTATAAGGGTTTTTTGGTCATACCTACAAAACTCTAAAAATGACTATTGTACTTAATATTGGACTTATACACTAATTAATAGACAACAATAACACTTAAACAATAAATACCACTAGTCACTACACCTATATAGCAGTTAATCCACAGTTAACTCCCACGTATATCCTTATTTAATCCAGTATAGTCCAAGTATTAAATTTTTTAAATTACTCAGTCACGGTATTGATTTTTAGTATTCCACTCGAGCTTAATCATTTGTACTCTACCCTGAAGAATTGAATGCATAGAACTGTCTTATTGACTACCTTAACTGTCTTACTGCACAAACTCAACCGCTTGAATAAGGCTGATTGTCCGGCCTCAGGTCAACGCGTGTTATATAGTAAACATTATTTCTTTGTATATAATTCTGGCATTTTCCGGTTAGCTCTTAAACGTTCGAAGGTCGATTTCTTACCTCACGGATACTATAGACTTTTGCAGGGCCGTATTCGTAACAATATTTTACATCAATTGAATGTTCTATTATTTTTGTGTTTATGAAATGAAGGATATAACGAAAATTTAATTAAAACCGTTGGAATAAAATATAAATATCATGTTTAGTCACGTTCCTTTCTAATTATTATTTTTCTCTATGAACTTAAATGACTAATTTTATTATGTACAGTTTATATGTACCAAAAAATAATATAAATAACTAGAAAAATTTCAGTGTCCGTGAGTAGGATTTAATATTAGATAATTGCACTAATTCTATTTACATAAGTATAAATAGAATTTATTTTGTAGTTTTATTTTCAATGAGAATTTAACAAAAAAACAAATAATAATTGTTCAGATTCCACGTTAAACTTCTGGCATTGTACTTCTGTAACATACACAACACGCACTACGCAGATGTATATGGGGAAATCATCACGCCTAATGCTGAGTAGAAAAACTAACTACACAGGGTGTAACATGATTTTAATAAGGTACCTACACGAGATATAAAAATAGTTCAAATGAAATATCTAGTAGTTTTAGTAGGCTTAAATGAATCTTAACCAATGTGAAAATTAAAATTTTAGGAGGTCGTTTTTTCCAAATTTGAAACATTTTTGAATTAGAACCCGTAAATATTATTATACTTAAGGATGCTAATTACTCTATCTTCAAAAAAGTTTAGTACTCCTTCTACAACTTATCCTTTTTTAGATATTAACTAATATAAACCAGTGGCGTAGGGAGACCTCCGCTAGACTTGCCCTCCCATAACAAAAATAATAATAAAAAAAAAATAGATTTTTTTTTAATTTAAAAAAAGATTTAGGTAAATCTTCAAAAATACATCAAATTATGTCCTATACAAATTTTTGTCCAAGGCTTGGTTTACTAGTTACGAATTTTTAAAAATTTTAAAGTTTAATAACTTCCGTTTCCGGTTTCGGATTTTAATAAAAAACAATAGGGTTCTTCCCAATTATTAGGAGAATTTTTTAGTACCAGAACGAACTCTTTAAGTTAAACCGTTTTTGAGTTATCGTGTATACACACAGACACACACACACACACACACACACACACACACACACACACACACACACACACACACACACACACACACACACACACACACACACACACACACACACACACACACACACACACACACACACACACACACACACACACACACACACACACACACACACACACACACACACACACACACACACACACACACACACACACACACACACACACACACACACACACACACACACACACACACACACACACACACACACACACACACACACACACACACACACACACACACACACACACACACACACACACACACACACACACACACACACACACACACACACACACACACACACACACACACACACACACACACACACACACACACACACACACACACACACACACACACACACACACACACACACACACACACACACACACACACACACACACACACACACACACACACACACACACACACACACACACACACACACACACACACACACACACACACACACACACACACACACACACACACACACACACACACACACACACACACACACACACACACACACACACACACACACACACACACACACACACACACACACACACACACACACACACGGACGGACGGACGGACGGCACTTAGAAAATAGGTTTTTTGGTTCCCTGGACCATAAAACGTGGTCATCAGTCAAAATCTCGACATCGAAAATTTTCGCGATTACAATACTTGCCCCTTATATATTAAGGTCGGGCAAGTAAAAATATGTCATTTGAAAAGGTAGAGTGCTTTGGAAAAATGATACATGTTTAACGAGAATCGTGAAATTCGGTGATAGTAATTGGTCACTAATTCATCGGATTTAACCGCATGATATTTCTTTTTATGCGGCCACGTAAAGAACAAAATCTATGCAGAGGCGACGCGAGGAACTTTGGCGCCCCTAGGCAAGATTAAATTCTACGCCCCTTTGTAAGACTTAATTCGGTGCTCCTAGACAAGACATAATTTGGCACCGACGCGAGGATCTGTGGCGCTCCTGGGCAAGATTTAATTTAGCGCCCCTGTACAAGACTTAATTCGTCGCCCCTACGTAAGACATAAATTGTCGCCCCTAGGTAAGACATAAATCGGTGCCCTCTAAATATAAATCAATTGAGATATCAAAAAAATATTTAAATAGATTTTTTTACATGCTACACATTAAGGTCAAAATTTCATAGTTTTCCGGAGCTTCTATTCCATGGTACCACTAAGCGGTCGCTAACCCCTCCTTAAAACCGGCCCAGTTTATATGTCATCAAACTGTATACAAGGGCTAAAGGCGATAATTCATGACGTTTTTGCCTGGAATAACTGTTGAAATGTGTGAAAAATTATTAATAAGCAATAAACGTAGACACTATAAAAATAATTCATTAATGACCGGTATTATAAAAACATATCTAAAGACCCAACTAACTAGTTGTAAATTAAATTTAGTTGATAACTAATATAACAAGTTATTTAATTTCGGTTATAATAAATCGGTAATAATTATTATAAATCAGAACAGCCAACTTACTAACTAGTTCACAACTAAAATAATTTAGTCTCAAGATTTACCGACCGAATGTTAGTTATACAACTGACCGGTAGATGCCTATAATAATAATAATAATAATAATAATTATAATAATAATAATAATAATAATAATAAACCAACCTATAGATCTTCTGCCAACTCTTTGATCTGCAGAATGCAGAAAGCAGTGCTGCTCGGGTCGCTCCGCATTGTGCGGGCACTGGATCTGGCGTAATTTCCGCGGCTGCATATCGCCAGGGTTTGGGATGCAGTCATGTGTATTTAGCTCCACTAGTGTCTAGTATGACGCGGCTCAAAAGGCTGCTGAAGTTTGAGATTAGTGGACGCTTGTCAAGACCTGACAAACCCCAAAATAATAAACAACTTTATTTCGGCGAAGTTTGAGCTAATGCTGGTCTTCCAACTTAACCTTTAAAAATATAAATACAAAATACATTTTTTTACAAAAAATATTCATACAATGTACACAGCAGACATAAAGATATTATACATACATTTAAAAAATAATAATAATAATGAAAATATTTTCAGGTGAGAATCATAGATGAACTTGTTTCACTATGTATCTATAAAATGAACACTATTAAATAAAGGTAGATGAAAGTTAGATAAGAATCAATTACTAGATTATTTATGATAAAAATAACTGATGCTTATATCTCTGTTTAAATTTATTGTGTGAGTAGAATTTCATATGCACGGGAACATTGTTGTAAACTGTCGGAGCACTGTATGAGAAGGATCGTTTAAAAAATTCAAATTTGTGCGGCGGTATATTAAGGATATAAGTGTGACGTAAAGGAAGATTGTGGCATCTAGTTCTGGTAATTAATTTTTGAACTAAATATCTGGGGGACTGATCATTAAGCAACTTATGTACAAAGGTAGCATAATGTAATTTTCTACGTTTTTCGATATTCAACCATTGAAGAGTTTTTAGCCCTTCAGAAGTCGGCGGTCTCCTTCGCAAAGATAAGACGAATCTAACACAACAGTTTTGGGTTTTTTGAATGCGCTGTTTGTCTATAGCGGAAAGACAAGGGCCATACAAAATATCACCGTAGTTGAATATGGAAAGCACCAGACTGTTAGCTAAAGATTTCCTCAGACTTTTTGATAAACAGAATCGATTCATATACAAGTTTTTTATACTATATTTCGCGGTTTTTCTGTTGTAGCTTTAACACTTTACGTTTATAACCTATAATTTTGACAATGAAAAAGAATAAGTTAAAAAGTATTTCAAATGGAAAAAAAAAACCGGATAGAGGCAAAAATTATACAGAAATTGAAAAAGAACTATTAATAGATATAGTGCATAAATATAAGTTAAGGACTTTATTTAATTTTCAATTAATTCAAAAATAGACAAAACAGTATCTTTTGAAAACCCAAATCTGTGTTTAAATTGTTCATCATCATAATAATTAAAGGGGTGTATTCTTTCAAGTAATTCTCTAGGCTGACGTATTCTTAAATTTTCATCATTATCACTGTCAGAAATACTGTTTACGGATGGTGGTGATGACACTATTGACAGATGATACTGATGACCTAACCTGTAAATTTTGTGTTGTTTATATATATATAAATCTATTCATATGTATTTTTTTTTTATGTATATTATTACTTACTTTGCAGTTATTAATTATCAAATATATATTTTAGTATAAATAGTAAAAACAAGTTATTTAAATGTAAACAAAATGCTTACTATATAAATGTAATACAAATATAGTTGCCCACTATAATTTAGTATCTAGAAAATCTGTCAAATAATTTGTAGATTTAGTTGGGAACTTTTTTAAACCAACTTTTATAATACCGAAATCTATGGGTTAAATTAGTTTAACTCTTAACTAAAATTTAGTAGCAAACTATTTTGCTTTATAAGACCGGCCATAAGAGTTCCGAATTTAAGAAAAGAATGAATAAAATTAAATGAACAAATAATCTATGATCTTTACAAATATTTTCTTTCACTTTAATCAGTTGAATAACATAGATAAAAACTGGGCATTCGAGATTTTCCAACATATTAGACAGATTTTACTCATGATATTCAATTGAGTCATATCAAACAAAGATACATGTAAAAACAATTGATTATTCGTTGAATCAGTTCTATATTAAAATTTGTTACCCTTTATGAATATTTACAAATACAGTCATTTCCTAGCGTAAAAAGTGCGGAATCCTCTTCAACGATTAAATCAATTCCTCTGGGATAAATATCTCATATTACCGAGCATACAAAATTAAAGATACACAAAACAATACTCCAGAGTATTATGAGGTATAGTACGGAAAACTAGGTCATAACTAAAAGAAGTAAGAGTAAAACAAACAGTACAGAGATTACCTACATATTGGTGCAGATGTTGTGAAGCTATTAAAACTACCAAATGAAGAGATTATAAAAAAGGGTGAAAATAGAAAAAGGTGTCTAGAGACTAGCATGGTATAGCCATGTCATGAAGGCAAATTATATGCGATGTAATAAACAGAGCCGCAGTAAGGAAAACTTGCGCTAGGGGCAGAACAGTGTTTTGGCGCCCTTGGTAAATAAAAACAAGGTTCTTACCTCTCAAAATTTAAGTGATGAGCAAAAAAAGGTCCTCATCTTCGCAATGGTGCCCCTTAGCAAGCCCGTCAGCGCCCTTTTCCTTAGTGTGCTAGGGGCCATCGCCCCCTCCGCTCCCCTTACTGCGGCTCTGGTAATAAAGGAATAACAGAATGGAGTTCTACCGTAAGAAAAAAAAGAGGATCCAGAACATCTCAGAAAGATAAAATGGATGAAGCCTGAAAGACGATTACAGTGAACAGGACGCATGATGAGGAAGTGGGAGGACAGAATGAATAAATGGATATGGGAGAGAAGATTGAATACCCGTCAACCAGTGAAGACCTCGCAAGAGATAGAGAAGTCAGCTAACCGAAAATCTAACTAGTATTGGTAAACATGGCACATGTATATACTTGACAATAAATAGATCAAAATGGAGGATATGTGAGTGAGGTCAGAAGTCAACCCAACTGTAGTGCCAAGAGAAGAAGAAAAAAGATTATATTAAATTAAAAGTGTCCATCTTGCCTTTTGTGAAGCCTTGCGTCTCGCTAATATATATGTTTTTCAGTTCAGTTAAATTTTTAAGTATGTCTGAACTAAGTTGCGTTCATAGCTCTAAAATTAATAGACTATATCAGTGTTTCTCCAACCTTCGACAGTTGCGGACCACTTTCAGAATTCAACACTAACAGCGGACCACCAACTTCAAGAAAAACAATTTTTTGCGTAAAGACCCATTACTAATACTAATGAAATTTTGTGTGCGCGGACCGTCAAGAACTGATACGCACGTGAAGCACGTGTTGAGAAACACTGGACTGTATGCTATCACTTGTGCACCATTGATTGTCACCAACAAGTTTGTCATAAGATAACTCAAGACTGTTCACGGCTCTAAATTTAATAGACTGAGTTGTCGATTGCAGATAATTTTCCAAACTTAGTGTGTTGTTTTAATGAGACAGACATATAAACGCACATTAGCTATAAGGAAATTGGCGAAACAGTGCAGTTGCGTCACTTGAAACGTCACAAAAAAAAATGTGACGGCAGGTTTAGTACGTTTACATTCATCTATTTAACGAATTGTAATATTTGTACGCTGTCACTTGTCTCGAAAAGAAATGAAAATATAAGAATAAGAACAGAATAGAAACAAATAAACTATTCTAATAGGCAAGAAAATATATAACTAAACACGAAATTGCTAAATAAACAACAAACTAAATAAAAAAGGTTTTTAGAAATTACTATAAGTTAGATATTTGAACCCAAGTCAGTATCAAAACACAACAGACGTATTATTAAATGACAAATGTAAACATCGTTTTATTCAGGGGTACCAATACAAATGTCCCTATATTAAATAAACACTTTTAAAATTTGTAAATCTTCAAAATGACTATCGAACACAAACTAAATATGACTTCAAAAGGTATGTTTTAGTACAATAACAGAGTAAAGAGCAATATTAATCTATAATTCACATGCAAAAAAAAATCGATTTAGTTATTTTTTCGCTACTAAGTTTGTCATTGAAGTTATGACGCAAACTGACGAACTGCGCTGTTTCAGCGACTGAGCTATATCTTACTTAATATAACCTACAAAATACTGTAGCACAAATTTCGAAAATCGTGAAACGAAAAATAATTGCTGTAGTTGCGGCTATAATTTTGTTGTTAAAATTTAGTAAGAAATCACAATCTGCCTGACGGGAGGTTCGTAAAAGTCGCATAAATGCATTTATTCCTTCGTATTTGGTTTGAAGAAAACATAGATGTCACAACATTCGTTACGCATTAATTTTCTTAGCTGTGAAAGGTGTCATTAAACGTTAAAACTGTCTATTAAATTTATCCACAATGCACAGTGTCAACATTAGAGCTGTGAATGCAGCTTTATCTAAATTAATACTTAATAAATAATTAAGAAATTTTAGTTTATGTGTATAAAATATCACTGTTGAAGACTATATTTTTTAGCCAATCACAACCACGTATTTAGTTTCAAATATAATACTGTGCTCCGACATCCTAAATTAAACACAATTTGTCTCAATTCTTTATAAATCCATTCTGAATCTCATTTCAAAGTCACCTCGTATGTCCTTCATCAGTATTATCCCACTCTAATCTCAGCTTCATTATCATCTGCATTTAAAGTACTTCTCACTAAGTCTCTCGCTGTGGAAGAATTGCACACACATTGCAAGATTCTTAATGGAATTGGCAGAAACGAATTCTCAAGGATTTTGGTTTTGTAAATAGTGCCAAAGATGAGAAGTTTATCCAGAGCCAGTCTCCTTGGAATAAACTATCGATCCGGACGCGACGTTGTAAGAATTATAAACATGTTAGTGGAGTTTTATAAAGCTTTCCTTGATATTTATGTTATTGGCTAGATTGGCTTTATTGTTTGTTACGTTAAACATTTATAAGGTTTGATTTTGTGCACAGAAAGTAGAACAAGGATTTCAAATAAATTTTTTAATCCAAAGACATTGAAGAAAATTTTATCTTAGATATCCATTATAAAATATTTTAAAACATTTAGGTATGTCTTGTAAAATGGACCATAACCCCATTTATATAATTAGGCATATTTTGGAGTATTGTAACAATGACAATCGCATTTATTACGTTCCGTTTTTATTCTGCTTCTTCTTTAAGTGTCTATCCGGTTCGGATATCGGCTATCATCTTGGAAATTTTTATTTTGTTTACAGTTGACTAGAAAATCTATAGGGGTAGTTGAAAGCCACTGGCGTAGACTTTGTAACCAGGATGTACGACGCCAATCAAGTTCTCTAAGGTCATTTACCTTGTCAAAAATAACATTTACTTTGTTACAAAATAAGTTGCAGCAAGCAGCTACCTGTCGCTGTATCTCATTGTATGTTCGAAGTATTTTATTTTTCTCTTTTTCATCGGAAACAGTACTTTTGTTTCCCTTTACATTTCAACTAAACTCTGTTCTGGCCATCTCAGTTCAGCATATAATTTCTAAAGAGTGGTTTCATTTGTATTCACTGATTCATTCGAGATATTGGTATTTAGCGCCACGTTTGATGGAATTGTTATTAATTATGAATTGCTCAGGTGTATTTTGGGTGTATTTTCTAAGAAATGCGTTCAAATTAGTTCAAATTTTTCGAAACGCCTATTTCGAAAAATGCTGTTCTGTAAGAGCATTTGTTAAGGTAAGCGTTAATATTATATATATTTTAATATTCCTTATGAACAGGCCATAAATTTGCTCGCGCATGCGTCACTATGTTTAGTTTTATTGTTTATGACAAGTGTCAAATGTTAAGACCAAATATTTCGGTGTAAAATGAATATTCACAGTGGCGATTTTTGTTTTAAACATTTGTTTTAAACAGACCGACAGACAGACATCATGCTAAAAATAGTTAAAACGTTATGTAGGGACCTCAATTCTTGGAGATCCATCGAAATCTCGAAATGTCAAAATCGGTATGATCACAATACCTCCCTTATATATGTTGGCAGTGGGTAAAAATATATATATTAGGCTAAGTTATTTCTACTCTGCTGCTAGTCCACCACAGGACCGATGGCCACAGCTGATTTTTTTAAAAAGTGAATGTAAGAAAAGTTCTTGCTGATAAACTAAATGAATATTTTGATAATGAAAGAACATATTTTCAAATTTCAAAACATGCTGTTTTAAACAAAATATCTTGAAGGTGGTGGCGACTGTTTTCTATGCACTGATGCAACCGATTTCTGATTTTTCCCTCTACACGTTCCAACATGTCTACCGGAATGCGGGCTATTTCCTGCCGAATAACATTCTTGAGCTGAATCAAGTTTGTGGGGTGATGTTTAAAAACCTCTGCATTGAAGTATCCCCATAAAATTGAAGTATCCGCCCACAGGATGTCACCTCGAGTCTAGATGAGCCTTCCGGGGTACATGCCCTCAAAACTGTCATCGAAGCTCGGGCTGTGTGGGCCATGGTACAATCCTTTTGGAACCAAATATTTCCTAGGTTCAGTTCTTCAAGAGCTGATTCGAAAAAGTTTTGAATCATGTCCACATACTGTTATGAATTGACAGTAACTGGTCGATTTTGCTCCTCAAATAAATAAGGACCAATAATTTGAACTCTCGACAATGCACACCATACTGTCATCTTATCATTATGAAGTAGCCTCTCATGGAGCTCTCTAATGTTATGGGCATATTGGAAACAGTAAAGAGAAACGTCAGAAATCGGTTGCATTAGTGCATAGAGAACAATAGCCACCACTTACAAGATATTTTGTTTAAAACTGCATGATTTGAAATTTGAAATAATGTCCTTTCATTATTTCAAATTTCAAACAAAAAAATTTTGTTTATCAGCAACAACTTTTCTTTCATTCGATTTCAAAAAGGGAGGTTTTTGCGCCCCACTTGTTTATTCAACTTTTATTTAATCAAATTACGTACACCATTGTAACTGATTATATCATTGTAACGAATCGGTCAGTTCGCTGGGATAAAGAACCAACCCTCACAAATCATCAGCACGAGAATTTCGTAGAAAATAGATTACAATCATTTTTATGCATTAGTACAAGGGGAATTTAAAGAATACATTTTAGATATTCAGATAATCAGATAAAAATTAGGATTTTTTACTTCAAAACACGTATTTTTAGGAATATATGTTTTGATGGTTCATTGTCCGAGAGGACTGTTATTCAAAGTTATTGCCTAATAACTTTGAACAGCTTCCTCCTGATCAAAGATAAAACCTTTTGTTTTTCTTGGAAATACTACCAAAATGCTTATTTAAACCCCTAGCTCTCTGGAGAAGGGATCAGATCGTGTTCGGCCCGGTTAACTTAAAGATCAAACTTGTGGGGTTCTAGAGGAACTGGTTCGACACTCTGGTGCGCTACCGATTCGGGTTATTTCATATTATTTTTCAATGTTTTATAAACTCATATACTTTTGATCATTTAAAAACTAATTGTACTTTTATACTTTAATAAAACTTTAAACTTAATACTAAAACTCGTATCGTCTTATTTAACGTGTGTAACCATTCAGTCCTAAATACTTTAGTGAACATTTAAGATCCAAACTTAAATACAAGATGCCTGTTCAGTCGGTTGGTAAGTACTAATACATATCATTTAATTCACATATCGTAATGATGAACCCTGGATAACACTCACGCCTACTACCCGAACTCCTTTAGTCAGTAATCTCACTTAAGTTTGAGATTAGACCTAATATAATACCACAGGCTCGCTACCTAGTGGACAATAAATGGTACGTTATAAAGTAACGTTACCGGTTCGCTACAAATTTGTTGGCAGCGGTGCGATTTGTGCGATTTATAAGATTTATAAGACGCGTACAGGGACCACATTACATAATTACAATGGGATTTACTTAATTTTTTGACAAATTTTGGGCATGGGATAAATTATTCTACTTGTTGACAAAATATGACATTTTGTAATAATTTTTTATATTGCGATATTATCTATGGCCGTAATATAATATTAAGTTTCCAAGGTTTAGCTTTGGATGGTGGCAGCGAAATTTAATTCAATTTTTTATGGATATTGAAATGATAAAGGAAAGAATAAAGGGTTTTTGGAATTATAATTAGTTAACTTAGAGAATAGAGATACTTGTGAGAAAATTATTTAAATGCGTATATTGAAAGAAATGACAATTGCGATTTTGTCACGTGTTTTATGTTACTGTGTTTCACGAGTGATTAGCGAGAAAAGAAAAAGAATAGAAATAGATGAAATTAAATGATACTGATTTAAGATGAATTCGAGTGACATACGATTTAAATAATTAAGTTAATTGAGAATAATAATTAATAAGTGATGAATTCGAAATATTCAAATGGTAGAAAAAATTATTCTTTCCTTACGTTTCTAATTTTCCAATTTGTTTTCGTAATTTAACTTAATGAGCTGAGATTTTAAAATGATTTATCCAAACATCCCATTCTTTATTATTCCTTTGACGAAATACACTTGATAAAAATCTTTACTAGAAAACAGGTAACTTTTGTGGTTTATTTGTAAAATCATTAGAATGGAAACTAAGTCTGTGAACAAAATTTATGGTAGTTATTCATGAATAAGGGACAACTTATACCTGACTTGCATAAAAGGATAAGTTAAAGATAGTTAAAAGCGAAAGTAGATGTAATTTTTTTAAAGTAAATATTAAATAAAATTACAATAGTAAAATAGTAATCAAGTGAAATTGATTAATTCGTAATTTAGCAAAAATGTTGTTCTTATATATATTGGAAAAGGACATCAAGACATCATTACACATGTATTTTAACTTATAAATTTTAATTATACTTATATAACAGTTGAGTTTTTTTACTGCTGGTGCAACGATTAGAACCAGGAACACTTATAGCATTAATTTGCAATATTAAAATTTTGATTGTTGATAGAAATGTATGAAATAATACATAATTTCGTATATTTAGTATCTAATATTTTTTAAGTGACATCTTAGAGAATCGACTAAAATTATTATTTTGAAGATTTGCTCTATCGCATTTATATTTATTTATTCACTTCACTCAATGCTTTTTGAATTTTGATTTTAAAAATTTGAACAAATATTAATGAAGTAGTAACATTTGTATAGCCAGTAAATAAATATGATTTTTGACGCCATTCCGAAGGGTCCGTTTACCTAAAAAAAGGTTTTACAACAACCTTTAACGCATGGAACGAGGCAAGTTTAGACCAACCCAGGTAGCAATAGAAAGTACTTACCACATTTACGAAAATAATTATACCGTTTGTTAAACCATTTTAATCTTTGAGGAAATAATCAAATTGTATATAAAGCTATATTTGTAACAAATAATTTGTAATTATTAAATTTACTAATTGAAAATGGGAGCTTTGAAATAATGTTTGACACGTACACTTCACTCATTAGAAGTAGTACTACTTAGTAATATAAATAATTATTGTTTTTTTTTAGACTTATTTAATTTTCAACTAAAAATTTATGTAATCCCAACCTCGTTTGTTTTAAAAAATTATAATGATTTATCCAAATAATAGTTCGAATGTAATAGTTTTTGCCAGTAAAACATTAAACGATTTTTTTTTTTAATATCTTATTAATTTCTCCGGATTTTGTACGCATGTAGGTACTCTTTGAACAAGAATATAAATAATTAATACTTTGAAAATTATGTTGATTTATGTTCAAGATTTTAATAAATATCACGCATTATAGTTTTTTTTTTATGTTAGCGAAGTTTCCTTCAAAAATAAAAGTTGTTTACGTTTTTGATTGCAGCCCTACATTAAAGATTTTTACGAAACCGCCACTGGTATTTCCTCATTAAATAAAGCTCGTTTTATTGAAACTAAATAGAATATATCTTTCGTTTAGAAAAAGTTTTTAGCAAGTTTTAAATGTATTATAATATTATACTCGTAATATTATATGATTTTTGAAATTATTTGAAGTTAATTTTAAGCTTTAGTATGATATATGTAAACTCTATTACATTAGTGTGTGTTCACCCAGCAGAAAACAAAAGTTGAAAAAATGAGAAGTATGTGTAAGTTGACTATATGGAAAATACTAAATTTATTTCTATTTTATTAGCAAAATAAATTCCAGTTTCTTTTTATTTAAATTGATTTATGGATACTGAGTTTGATAATAAGTGTTTTATTTTGAATTTTTTTTAATGGTATCACACCATACAGCGTGCTATGAATAAGCAAGAAGCATTGTTAGTTTTGTGATGACAAATTTTATGATTATTAAATATGGCTCGAATATTAGTTATTTAGAAGAGTAGATTCAAAGATTACATCGATAACTTGCACTTTAATTATTTTCAAAACTGGCATTAATCTCTATTTTTTTAAAAGGTTTTGTTTTATTAATTTTTAACATATTGCGACACTAACGACTAGCAACTCGCTAGCGGTTGTTTGAAGATAAGCCATTGTTGTAAAAGTTGATACAGAGTTTAGTAAATTTGACTTAAACTTTTGGACTCAGTCCTAAGTTTAATTTTTGCATAAGAACAAGTTTAGACAGAGAAAATAACGAGTAACTGACTCAGTGATCAGAAGTGATCATAAGAATAGAAGCAACCTAGAAGCTTTCCTTATCTATGCGCCACCTAGACGACATGAATCTAATGTGTTGTAGAATATGAAATTATTAAATTTTTTCAGACTAATAATTGAAAAAAGACAAATGATAGTGCTTAGAATTTTTATTTATTTGGTCTTTTGATCAATACGAAACATTGAAGTAAACCACAAACGTTAATTGATTCATCTGAGATTTGATTTATTGGATTTAATTTGATTTAAAGTACAAAATGTGTATAAGTATGTGAGTTAAAAAGCTCAAGTGTATTTCCAGTTCCTCAATTCCTTTTGACTTTTACGGCATCCAGGGAGTATCAGCTGCTTAAGCATCACTGATACAAAAATTGCATTATGATATGTGTATTTTATGTATTGTTACCACCGACAATCTATTATGTCGAGTTTGCCACCGGGTGTCGACCAGAGCCTCTCAAGAATGCCACCGTTTACTTCCGTCGCGTACCTCGGTACGTCACACAATACGTATGAGTACGATGGGTGCAGAAACCATCAATAGTTATTTCCGTCAACAACCGCACAGAAGTCCTTATCAGTGGAACTGACCTGCAGAAGATCGACGTACGGCAATCAAGCTGATGTATCCCGAAGAAAGAAGACTACAACAACAGACTACTCAAGACCCATGAAGAAGATGTTATGAAGACCCCAGCGTAGTAATCTCTCAGAAGCTTACAACGGCAATCAAAGGTTAAATCGACGTCAATCAGTTGACGATTTCGCGGCAAGATTGATTAACGAAGAAGAGACATACTTTATACGTCCATACTTGTGAAGCAGAAGAAGGCAGAAGAGTTATGATTTCGGGGTTGGAGTCAAAGTATTCAACGAGAAAATGATGCCGCAAGAAGCGAGCAGTGAGAAATGTATCCACGAATAATCCACAGTATGTGTTGAATTTATGTTATGTTATGATGCCGCAAGAAGCGAGCAGTGAGAAATGGATCCACGAATAATCCACATTATGTGTTGAGTTTATGTTTTGTTATAGATAGACATGTTGTCTAAGCGCCTAGCTAGGAAGATTAACCGCACATCAATTTACAATGGCCACCCTGATGACAGCGTCCTCGTCCGGCCTTAAGACGAGCCCGCCCGAGCAAGCAGTTAGGCCCTGTTTCGCTCAAATTCAATTGACGATTATGCATATTCGTCCGTTGAAAAGAAAAATCGTCAGGAGTTGTAGATTATTGTCGCTTAATCCAAGAGAAAAATCGTAGCGACTGACAAATCGGTCTGCGGAGACGATTAAAGTGAGAAATCGTGGCGACTGTACAATCAGTCTGCGTACACGATACTAGTAAATTTGTGGTGGTTCAGCCCGTAGCGCGAACCGCAAATATCTGTTTCGCCCGTTCACGTTGTTACTAGGGCGTGGAGCGATAGTTGAGACTGCACACGTTACAAAACAACAGCTGAAACTATCTGCGTGTGGCCAAACAGAGGTGTTGCTTTGCCACCCCCGAACCAAAAAGGAATTCACGATGAGAAAACGAAATCGTGAAATGAAAACGAAATCGCTAGGTAATTGAAACGAAAACGAAACGAAATCGAGAAAAGAAGAAAGTTTAAAGAAGAATATTCCGAGAAAAGATGTTGTATATAAAGTATGGTCTGAAGAACAATATGATAGAGAATTTTTACACTGAGAAATTTAATTTAAATGTAAGCCGTTGTTAGCCATGAGACATTCTACGGAGAAGAGCTGCAAGTTTGCCATCTTCCAAGATGACATCGAGCCAGCTACGAAAAAGAAAGTTTCCTACTTCCGAGGTCCGAAGAGGTGTTCAAGATGGATGCGCACCAACCAGCAAAACAAAATTTTCAAGTTTTACAGGTACCCTCCTATTGGTACCAGCACCAGGTTTACATCTGAGATCCTTCCACAACCATCAGCGAGGTCAACTTCCACCAGGTTAAGAGGGATGAACAGGTCCACCAGGTCAAGAGGGATGAACAGGTCCACCATGACTTCCCCTCTACAGGTCTTTCCATTGGTATCCCCGCCCCCCAAGGTTAAGTATTTACTCCTCTTTGGATCCTTCTCCGGTTTGAAGGTTTAGCCAAACCTGCGAAGGACACTTGAGAAAAGGTGTCCATCCATATAAATGGATAGACACTTTTTAAAAGGAGGGAGTAATGTAACGAATTGGTCAGTTCGCTGGGATAAAGAACCAACCCTCACAAATCATCAGCACGAGAATTTCGTAGAAAATAGATTACAATCATTTTTATGCATTAGTACAAGGGGAATTTAAAGAATACATTTTAGATATTCAGATAATCAGATAAAAATTAGGATTTTTTACTTCAAAACACGTATTTTTAGGAATATATGTTTTGATGGTTCATTGTCCGAGAGGACTGTTATTCAAAGTTATTGCCTAATAACTTTGAACAGCTTCCTCCTGATCAAAGATAAAACCTTTTGTTTTTCTTGGAAATACTACCAAAATGCTTATTTAAACCCCTAGCTCTCTGGAGAAGGGATCAGATCGTGTTCGGCCCGGTTAACTTAAAGATCAAACTTGTGGGGTTCTAGAGGAACTGGTTCGACATTCTGGTGTGCTACCGATTCGGGTTATTTCATATTATTTTTCAATGTTTTATAAACTCATATACTTTTGATCATTTAAAAACTAATTGTACTTTTATACTTTAATAAAACTTTAAACTTAATACTAAAACTCGTATCGTCTTATTTAACGTGTGTAACCATTCAGTCCTAAATACTTTAGTGAACATTTAAGATCCAAACTTAAATACAAGATGCCTGTTCAGTCGGTTGGTAAGTACTAATACATATCATTTAATTCACATATCGTAATGATGAACCCTGGATAACACTCACGCCTACTACCCGAACTCCTTTAGTCAGTAATCTCACTTAAGTTTGAGATTAGACCTAATATAATACCACAGGCTCGCTACCTAGTGGACAATAAATGGTACGTTATAAAGTAACGTTACCGGTTCGCTACATCATTTTTGAATAAAATGTGAATTTATTTTATTTTTACAAAGGTTTTTTGTAATATTAATTGTTAAATAATTTATTTATTGCGCTATTTCTGATTCGTATTCCTTCTTATAACCCACTTATTTGAATACCTGAAAGCAAACATTTGTTTATTATAAAAAATTCAAAACATAAACTGTTACAACCTGGATTATGTGGAATAACATTGTTGTGATCTTCATTATCATTGTCATCTACAGTTTCTTCAAATAATACATTATTAAAATGTATTGCGATATTGAGAAGCATGGGGCAAGCATATGATTTTTGTAGCTTTTAAAGGATTATAACAATTTTAAGTTCTTTGTCAACAAAAACGAAATCGGCTCTTCAATACTTCATTTACTTCCTTTCTATATAATTTCTTAAACTTGCATCTGGTAACTCAAAAGAGTTACTTGTATTACAAAGAGGACGATGAATTGTCTTTTCTTCTCTAAAGAATTCACTTTTCAGACAAATATAAAATTTATACTTTGTCTTATAATAATTAATATTCTTACCATTTTTCATTTTATTCAATTTCAGTAAAGTGAAAAGACTAACAAAGATTATTGCTTTTTACATACTGCCAGATCTCTAAAAAGTCCGGCCCGCGCATATTACGAGGGATAATTTGAAAAAAAAACTTAAGTAGGATAGAAATAGGTACAGGCTATTCCAAACGTTTAAGCGGAATTAACTGAAAATTTCATTTTTGGAAGTTTACATGAGTTCTTCTTTTAAGGTTTGAAGAGGGCTTTTGCTAAACAAATTGATCAAAAGCCTCACTTAAACGGTTAAAGTTACTAGAATTCAAAATCTAGTTCTACTTAAAACAAAGAAACAGGCTTTATGTCTTTTATTGTATTGCTGAATGTTTGAGCAATTCGTGGTATTATTATACCGTGTGGTCATAATTTCTTGTCTGTTACATAACAGTAAACAATGAGCTTAAAAATATCAAAACTGTATTCTATCTCATACAAGGTGTCTCAAAAGAAATTTTATATTTATTTAGCTTACTGCGTGAACGCAACGTATCCGAGGGGCGCGGGGGTTATGTTAATCGGTAGCCTGGCTCTTGGGAATTCAGTCGGTATGGAGCGTTTCTCCGGAGCAGACCGCGCGTTATAGTGCGAGAGTTTTACAAAAACGGTGATTCGGCGACTGTAGTGCGTAGAAAATTCTGCAGTATTCGAGGTTTTCGCCACTTAAATGATACGCCAAGCATTTCTCTCATTCGACATTGGGTTAAAAAGTTTGAAGAGACTGGTACAACGCTGGATAAATCAAAATCCGGGCGACCTAGGTCATCAAGAACGGTAGAAAACGTGGAGAATGTTAATCAGTCTGTTCGTGACGACCCGAACCTTTCAATTCGGAAGCGCGCAAGTGCTTTAAATGTGCATAGATCATCATTACATCGCATTATGCACAAAGACCTAAAGCTGCACCCCTACAAAATTCAATTGGTGCAAGAATTAAAGCCCCAAGATGCCAGTCAGAGGCTTAATTTCGTAAATCAGGTGATTGAGCGATTTTCAACGTTTACCAACATTTTGTTTTCGGATGAAGCTCATTTTCATCTTAATGGCCACGTAAATAAGCAGAACTGCCGCTACTGGAGTGCAACGAATCCGAAACGCAAACATCAAAAACCCCTACATTCGCCTAAAGTGACCGTATGGGCTGCGATGTCGGCGCGAGGAATTATCGGCCCTTACTTTTTTGAAGACGAAAGGGGGCGTGCAGTTACAGTGAATTCAGAGCGTTATGTGGAGATGTTAGACAACTTCTTGGTACCTGAACTGCAAAACTTTCTTGGCTATAACCAAAGAACATGGTTCCAACAGGACGGAGCAACTTCACACACGTCCAATATGTCTCTGCCACGTGTTCGTGAAATTTTCTCAGGCAAATTAATCTCCCGGAGAGGTGACATAAATTGGCCTCCACGCAGTCCAAATTTAACCCCTATGGACTTTTTCCTATGGGGTTATCTTAAATCTAAAGTTTACGCCAATAAACCGACTTCACTGGCGCATTTGAAAGAAAATATCCGTCACGAAATGGCAGCCATCCCTGAGTCCACCTGCCGAGACGTCATAAGTAATTTTACTGTTCGATTAAATGAGTGCCGAGAACGCGAGGGTCTACATTTAGACGATATTATTTTTAAGAAATAAATCCCCAAAAAGTGTATTTTAATAATTAATAAACATTTTTTCTATATATGGCTTACTTTTTTTTTAATCGATCCACTAAATATAAAATTTCTTTTGAGACACCTTGTATATTGAAAATTTAATTTAATTAAATTTTAGAAATTAAATCCATTGTTGATTTAAATTGTAGTTTCTGAAAACCACTTTGTATTTTAAAAATTTAATAAACCCATTATCTATTTAATTTGTTACTTATAATAATTTATATATATTTATAATATATTTATAAAATATTTATAATTATTTATATTGTATTGTATAATAAAATACATGCTTAACATTTTCATGAGCAACTGCCAGTTTTTTTCTTTCAACTGATCACTCAAATTGACTATGCGGCTCAATGTCTTGTCAAAGTTGCGCATGCCTGCACTATGCTTATGTGAGATTAGGCTGAAGTTTTGTAGGCCATATGCCCTTTGATTTTTACTATAAGTATATGGACATATGGCATATATGTTGACCAAAATATAATCAGTTAAACATAAACAAACAACGTAAAATGCCGACCGGTGTACCGTAGTGGTAACACAGGATATGGGGGCATTTCTAGGATCGGTCGAAACGTCAAGGTTGGCTAAATGAAATTAAATACTTTCATTGTACTTCATGGTACTTACTTTGAAAGGCCCTTCCTAATAGTAGGTTACCCAACTTGACTTAGATCAAGACTTAACCCAAAAATGGTTCGCTGGTCGGTTGCTATGATTCTTTATGATAGGAATAAAAGTGTTTGAGTTAAAATGCGCATTTTACTTAATCTACGTTTAATGTTTAGATAAGATTTAAATTTAAGAGTACACTAGAACTTATAATTAAATGATTGCTATGAAATCGCAAGAGAGACACTCAACACAAAACCTCACAATCACCATTTCACCTCACAAGCCGCTAAACACCTCACAACTTCGCTTAATTGTCTTACAACACTCACCATGCTTAAACCCGCATAGAGTTCGTTTATTTGATTAAAAACTGTCCTCAACACTTCCAGACCACTTCTGGTTCACCCACTACACCAGCGTTTCTCAACAGGGGGGCCGTGTAAACTTCGTCGGGGGGCCGCGTAGTCATATAAGATCATATAAATAGAAAAACGCTCAATTTTGCAAGATATATTCATAAATATATGACATTTATATTCATTAAAATATACCTTTTAAACATAAATAAAATAAATTATACTTATTTTGACAATTAATTTACACTAATTAAAACTGTTCTCGTTGGAGGTACTTCAAGTACTTTCAAGTAGGTACGACTTGAACGTGCAATATTTTTTGTTATGCTCCGAGCTACAGTTAAATAAAGAGTAAGAATGCGAAAGTGTTCAAAATGGAAAGCAACTTTGAACACTTGTAAATAAAAATACTTGCAAGCCGTTATAGGTAACCGTAATAGATATTAAAAACATGTTTATCTAAAAGTTGTTTCTTTTCAAAAGCTTTATCCAAATATACCCAACACGCCATACGTTCCTATATAAAAAATCGAAGTTATCCTTGATATTCTGTACTTCCGGTTTATTTCGGAAAATTTAAATACTACCATCCAATTATTTGGGTAAACTCTTTGCCCAACTTGCTCACACATCGTCTTTTCGAAAAAAATGTGTTTCCTCTAACTTAATACACCTTGTGATCCCTCGCTCCTTCCCTTCCTCCCTCCCACCCCCCTCTATATATATATATATGTATATATAGGGGGGCCGCAGAAAATATTAACGTTATTTTGGGGGGCCCCATGCCAAAAAAGGTTGAGAAACACTGCACTACACGTTACCGGGTTTCTCAACCAAAAGCATGGGACGTTCGTCCGTTTACGGTGACGGTTTACTCACGACTTCTCTTGTATTTCACAAGATTTCCCCAGCCCTTTTCTTAATACTAATAATTTGATCTCACAATCCCATTTTTTGTCATTGTAAAAATAATCAGCTCTCCAATTAACTACAAAAACCTTTTTAACTTACCTTGAAGACTCATATTTCTAATCCCAATAATTCACAAACTCAAATAATTAATTTTGACTCTAATTACCTACGAAGTCCATATTACTGAAAATATATGGTCACATATCAACATCTGTATAAACATTTGACCATATACTTGAGTTAAACGGTGACAACATTTAAACAAATCATATACTATAGGATCGTACGCCTGTCTTTCAGCGTTTAACTAAAAAAAAATACCGTCGTTGATAATTCAACTAATCTCTGAGGATGTTATATTATTATATGAATATTTTTAACTAATTTATTAATTTTATTTTAAATAATAATTCATTTTTTTTTTTGTAAAATTACCGCTCCCATAATTCCTGTATTGCTAAAATCTTGGGTTTGAATCCCGTTCAGGTGTGAAATTTTCAAAAATTACAATTGTCCTGGGTAATTGCCGAAGTAGTAACGACCATTAAAATAAAAACTATAAATAGATAAACAACGTAAAAACAAAATTTCACCAAAACTTTCATAGCAAAAGTTAATGAAACTTGATTTTTTCTACCAACTGTCTGCCCTTTCTCAAACGTACAAAGTTAGAATGAGCTAAAGTTAGAAAACTACAAATTTAATATCTTCAAAATAATACTACAGTCAACATAGACTCCCGACTCCCGTCATTTTCTGAATACACGAAAACGGAGAGAAACTCAGACACAAACAAATATTATATTTTCAGCTCAACAAAACCTTCTACTTAACAAATCTTACTTGCTTTTGTTTTGTTGCAGTTCATGGACCACATGATGGCTGGCATTGAAGACATCTTGGGACAACACGGAAATTATCATGTTAGAGATAGGTATGTTTTTCTTTTTCTCTTCTTATTGTTTATATTATATCACCCAAGGATACACCCTCGGATATACAGTACCAAGAAAAAATATGTTTTAGAGAAAATTCATCAGTTAAATCTTGTCAACATTACAAAAGATTAAAAAAATTATTTCACAAGTAAAAAACTAAAGAGAACGGTCGTGGCTCAGTTAGTTAGTGTGTGGACTACTGAGCGGCGGAGCCAGGGTTCATTCCCCGGTACCGGAAAAACACCTTACATTTTTCGGACCGTTTCTCCCTCGGAAGGCATCGGGCAACCACCGAGGTAAAAGCCCTAGTACAGTTTCCCCAAAATAATTAGTGGTTCGGATTCCACGATAGTAAATTGTAGGTCCCATACGATTGTGTTATATACAGGCAACACACACAACACAACTGTATGCGGGGAAATCGCCTACGCTCGGAATATGTTCAGTACGAATTTGTCAGTTCAGAGCATCGAATATGTTCAGTACGAACTTGTCAATTCAGAGCATCGAGCATCGGCACTCTAAGAAGAAGAAGAAGAAAAAACTAAAAAATATTTGAATTTACAAACAACTACAAAATTCAATCAACACAATTCCACTTGATGATAATGGAATGACATTTGGTACACGTATTCTTTATAAAAAATAATTGGCTGATTCAAGATGGCGGCAATAATAGCGCGCCAAGTATGATACTGATAACTAATTTTTATGATAGAGTGAAATAGCTAAATACATATTTGTAGAATGAACCATTATCTACAATTTTCCGGGTCGTACGTGAATATCTGTCACTTAGTTTACAAGATATCGCCCAAAATTCATTCCAAAAAAATTATTTCCGAAATGGCTAATGAATTTCGTATTATATGGCTTGTTTTCTATTAATTTAATGCCGTAGATTACGATTTTTTTTTATCAAATTGGCGAACATTTTAAATTTTGATAGATTTTTTTCGTAAATTCGATACATGATGTACTCTAACACTGCAAATCTTCGTATATTAACATTTTGTTTCAATTCTTCCTAAATCTGTAGAGCATATCCTTGGCTACAAAAATATGTGTGGAAGTTTTCTCTGAGGGACACCGAAATTAAGATAGCTGTCGTTAAGTCTCAACTAGGACTAACCCGCTACCCGACCCGTTAAGGTTCTACCCGGTTCCGAGTTAGAATACCCACTACCCGTTAATTACCCATTACCCGTTAACTAACGGGTAATTAATGGGTAATTAACGGATAGCGGGTAATTAACGGATATCAGTTGAGGTGTAGACCTTTCTTTTTGCTCATCACTTAGATTTTGGAGGTGAGGACCTTTTTTTGCTCATCATTTATTTCCAAATTTTGTAGCGGGTAAATAACGGGTATCAGATTACTAACGGGTAACGGGTAATTACCCGGGTAATTGTGGCGGATACCCGATTCCAGAATATTCTAATTCTCGTCATTCCTAGTTTCAACTACTTATTATATCGACACTTTTTATATCGCTCTCGCCCAAGTGAGACCTGTAAATTACAATAATGAAATAAAAAAAGGCATATGACTTGTTATTTTTCGGGTTTTTCCCGAAATGAAATAAAAAATCTGACATATTCGTCCGAAATGGCTGTAAATTATGACATTTAAGTAAAATGCTCCATGCATATACGGAATGCATCTATTTGCTTAGCTTTGTTCGTTGAAGCTGGTCTCAAATGAAACCGCTTTCGAAATAATAATACTCGAAAATTAAATTTTGCTATTTACATCTAAATTATTGAGTTGCATATCAATTTCAGGTATTTAGAAGTCGTAGATTTCGTAAATGGAGTTAATCTAAAGTTTTGCTTCATATAAGATAGTATATTGTGCCTGAAAAAATAATTACATGTATTTTGAACAATGAGATTCATTACAGAACAGTAAAGTATCTCCCCATCCAAAAGAGTCATCATATAATTAAAAATATCAATTTAAAAAACGCACTGGTCTAGTACAACAAGACGTTGAAAAAGTATTCGAGATTGTATCATGGTTTCATTTTTAAACTTATCAATTACAAATTTCCTGCATATTTGATTATATGTATGCAAATTCCTCTACCTAAGGAAAAATTTGTTTTGTAAAGTATTTTGAGAATGCATCGTAATATGTCAGTAATCCATAATCGAGTAATAATCATGACGAGAGATAGAAGACAAGAAGATAATCATGACGAGTATTAAGTGGGGAACAGAATGCAACGAGTTCTACGGCGCGTTGACGGCGTTTGGACGGCGCTATCTGTCAGAGGAAAATTAAAACCAAGCTATCGTACGCAAGTGCACAGAATGTGTAACGTCCTAGCGGCGTTCCAACGGCGTTGATACTGAATGTTCGTCAACTTCCAACTTTTGACGCCGTTGAACGTTGACGTAGAAAACCTGACCTCAGTTTTTACTGAATGGTAAAGTGTTTGTATGTATAAATAACTTGCATACAACATAAATAACATCACACACAAGTCTTCATTATCCATTATAATTTTAATAAAAGAAAGCGCACGTATAAACACAGATATAGGTTGTCAAGTGACACTTTGACGGCGTTAAAAATGATTGCATTGTGTGCAGGCGAAAATTTAATCGGGTTCTCAACGGCGCTAACGCAACGCCGTCGCAAATGACGGCGCGCTGAAGGCGTAGCGCGCTGTGCATTCTGTTCCAGGCTTTATGCTCGTAAATATAAACGGATATAATATCGTTTATGATTGAAGAAATGCAAAAAGTTGCCACCAAATACCATGGCCAACTCATTAGACACGAAATTGAACTAGGCTTACATTTATGCAATCAATTCAACAAAAGGTTAAAGAGACTTGCTGGCTACTTTCAACTTAATTCTTAAATGGAACAGAAGCAAAAAATACTTTAAAATTTCTTAGTAGTTATTACTGCGTAAAAATTACAACTTCTTAGAGAAGTATGGCGAAGTTAAATAATTTATGATGTCTACCAGATTATATAAAATACAAGAGAACAGCAAATTCTGTTCTGAAAACATTTTGCAACTCATTAACTCTGATTCTAATGTTTTATATAAAAAAGTTATAATTCAGAGAAAGCTCCGTTGTTATACTTTTAAGAGATTCTCATCTCTGAGTTAACAGAAAACTTTTAATGTTAAAAGTATTTCATAATTTATCTCCGGAGAATGTATCGTACATTGCCAGAAATAACTCGGTTTTTAACGGATTTTAATAAGATTTAAAAGGAAGTCAGTAAATAAGTAATTTTTATACTAAATTACTCGCTATAACATATTAAATATTCACATAAGCATATACAATATTTTTAAATGCACAAAAATCGATCTGGTGTAAAATACAAACAAATCCCCCATTGCAATGATTCGCTTTCATTTCATACTTCGTTAAAACAGCTGTTTTAAATTTTAACTATATCCCAGTATTCTACAGCTGCCTCGCTGATAAATCGGTTTTATTTACTTGCTTAAAGAATACAATGTATACACAGCGTTCAGAAAAAGAGTGAAAGTTTTTATTATAGTTCATTTATTAGCTGTGGAACTACTTGCTGTTACCTGCTTGCATCTCAAACATTTAGTTATTTTTTTTGTTATTTAGCTTATGTCTCAAATGTCAAATTTGAATTTGAATTATCATGTCATATCAGTTACCAAGGTAACATTTCATTTTTTCTTTAAAAATCAAGCTCTAACAAAATTTACATTTTCATCTAAATTACCTTCTAAGCCCCGATTTAGAGTGTTAAAAAAAGATGGTCTCACAGTCGTATTCAATCATTACGTGTGTTCGATTTGCACATCTGCATTTACTGTTTACTGCCGCGTTAAAAAAAAAAACTGTTCGTTTTGTTTCGCAGTGACTGCAAATCTGTTCGATTTGTCGTAATTTGCTGCCAGTTTATGACGCTACTGCGAAAAAGTTACAGCTGCTTCTCTTGCGGATTATTTGTTACGGCTGTGTTTGTTTACCTTTTTGAGTTGGTACCATAGATAAAGAATAAATGGTTGGTACTTTGTTTTTGACTTTTTGACAGGAATATGGCTAGCATATTTGTTTTGATATTTATACTATATTCTTTGATGGCTAATTTCTTACAAATTCTTTTTTTGAATATCCTGGGACAATAGTTTCTACAAAATTTTTCAGTTTTTCTATCCTGGGGCATTTTGTAAATCTCGCAAATACAGTTCATAACTTCATCATCCGAACTCGAAAAATCTAAATCTGAATCAGATGATTCTGGATTTGATAATATTTCAAGATCCATTAAATATATCTAATATTTTTCACCCTTTCGACACTAGGCTGACCAGATTTTTTTCACAGAAAAAGAGTATACCAAAAAAAAAGGTTACAATCCAAAAATTGAAATAATGAGCAAAAAACAGAGGTCCTCATTCAAAAATACTAGTGACGAGCAAAAAAGGTCTTCACTCCCAAAATAGAAGTGATGAGCAAAAAAAAAGTCCTCACTTCTAAACTAGAAGTAATAAAAACAAGTGACCATCAAAAAAGAGTATATTCAGGTTTTTTTTTTTTTTATAAAAAGTAAGAGTATAGAAAATATTACTCAAAAAAGAGTATAATACTCTTATAAAGAGTACGTCTGCTCACCCTATTCGACACACAAGATAATCTCCGAACGAAATCGTAAAAAGATTCTTAACCTGGAAAGTTATCTGACATCTGTCTGACATTTAACATTTACGTCAGACGTACTTCTTATTCTTTACGTATAAACAAATCGAACAGAAAATTAAACTCGCTGTATGTAACCAGTTTTTAGTAGTAAACTGCTAACTGCAGCGGTTTACTGCTAGCGTTTAGCAGTATAACGCAAAGGTGCAAATCGAACATACCTATTAACAGTTAATACATTTCAAAAATTAATTCTGCATAATCCCTTCGAATCATGCATGAATTATGAAATGAATTATAATATTAAATTTGAAATTAAAATTAAACATTAAAAATTGCCTTAGTATTTTGACTTTGGTAACTTCAATATGATAAGCTTAGACCATTTCGACCTTGTTTAGAATTTGTGTCTGTCTGTCCGTAATTGAACCCTATCTCTGTTAAATTATAAATCACTAGTGTATAAATCATGTAAATATTGAACGCGTAAATTTTAATCAAAATAGGTTAAGTCAAATGACGATCCTTATATCTATCATAGAATCAAGTCAGCGAACCCACGTCCGAAATCACTTGCGGATTATGAATTATAAATGTTGGTATGTCCGAAATAAGTACAATCAAAATATATAAATATCAGAATATTTCAATTAATCGGCCAATATGATTAATCATTATAAGGCACCCCACATTATCGTAAAAATTACCGCTATTGCGAAAGATGTGACTGTTAACCGAGCAAGATGGTGGGTTTGTGTGACAATGCCCAAAGAGAGGAGAGAGTTGAGAGAGAGTGAGAGAGGAAGAGAGAGGAAGAGAGAGATAGATAGAGAGAGATGGAGAGAGAGGGATTACACAAGAGCAAGTAAAATACATTCTAGAAAATTATATAGCCTTTACCATTATTGTGCGAGACTTGACAGATAACAGAGCAAGATGGAGAATTTTTGGGACAGTACCCGTAAGAGAGAGAGAGAGGGAGAAAGAAAGATTTAAATGATAGAAATAACTAGACTAAATCTCTAAATTTAACTGACCTAGAAATAATGGTTCCTATTTCGATTTTCAACAAGAATGAAAAGCGAACGACTGAAAAACAGATAAAATCCAACATGAATTGGTAATTTCAGATATCGCATATCCTGCACTTCACCAATAAATCCTCTAGCGAACCGTGTAAATTATATATTGCAAATATGTAGTCTCCAAATTGAATTATTTTGAATTGGAAATGTTCAAACGCGATCAATAAAGTTGCTTTCTCAGAATTTGCATGTCTATTAAAGTAATTCTATGTACACTGGGTGCATTCACATTATTATGTTCAAGTAACTAATATTAGGAAGAATAAATAGTTTTTTGCTATTTTATTTACTGGAATAATAAAGGATAAACTGTAGACCGCACCTTTATTGATTGAAAAATGTTTCCTTTAGTAAATAAAAGTCTGTTATCACGAAAGGAAGTTTCTTATTAGGAAAGTGATTTTTAAATAGGAAACAAGACAACCTATATTGTGACTGTATACTTATTAAAAAATAACTTAATATTGACTACAATTATTTTATAAAACAGCACTTAACTAAACAATATTATGCTTCGCTAATAGATCCGGCTCGAAGGACCAAAATGTTCGGGTACACAAGTAATTAAATAAAATCCACAACTGACTAGCTATTTTTTCTATTTTTATGTCTATGACAGTGAAGCGGTGTGTTCGGCTTCTTCTCACAGAGCAAAGAATTTTCTATTAGGAAAAAATTATTTACACTTAATTAAGATTTACACTATTTTCGTCACAGATTCTTTGTTGTCCATCACTTTCCTAGAGTTTTATAGATCCCCCCACAGTTTCCGTGGATAAAACTTACAACTGCAGAATAATATATTACATATCAGAAGTAATTTCCATAGGAACCTTTAAACCAGTAAGTCGCAACCGGCAAAAGGACTTCATTTTTTATACTCGTACTGGTAAACAATCTTACTTTTTACTCGGACCAGTGTGAATATTATTTTACATGTATAATTCATTTTAAAATTAAAAATTTACATTAAAAAGCAAAATTTTTTAGTTACTAGTACAAGTGAAAAAGATGTACAAGTTCTACTAGCCGTAAATAATTTTAGAAAAAATATTACTCTATTAGATATGTTTTTAAAACTTTTCGTGGACTGAATAGATTTAGTGGTCTGTGGACCGGCGGTTGAGAAACACTGCTCTAAATTATAGACGTTTTATCAGAGAAACCAAATCATATTTATCACAATATCTTTATTAACTATCAAAATTCTCACTTTTTTGTCTTTCAGAAGCAATCTTGTACTAATCAAGAAATTAGTACAATGCTTTGCTCACGAGATGAGGCCAGTACGTCACCTGCGTAGAAACCAGAATTTGTACAGTCGATTGGTTGCTAAGCAACGGACGTAGAACCGGCTACAAACTGCATTGCGATGCAAATGCATTCTAAATCCCTATATTCAGGAATAATTACCATAATTTATCAACATATGCTTTATTGTATGCATGTGACTTACCGCACCACGTAGATACGAGACCGTAGTCTGACCACATACGTCATCTAGAACAATCTGGAATTTCTCTAGAATATTCCAGCTTCATCTATAGCATAAATTAGCTTGTTTGTATGACGTCATGCGAAACAAGATCATTTTTCGATACAATATATTGTTAAGGAATTTATTTATATTATACTCCTCTGGTTACTTCTTTAGCAAATTATGCAAAATTGATTTGCAATGTGAATTATCATACATTTTAGGGAGTCGTAGGTATTTAGTATGGGACAACATATCTTTGTTCAAGATGTTGAAGAGCTTTCATTTTTTTTTTAAATTTCAAAAATACATAAAATTCTATCTTATTATTATTAATCCAAATGTATTTTGCCAGTTTACATACGAGGGTTGTCCGTAAAATAAGGTCTCCAAGATCTGGCAACACTAGCGCGTATCTTGTTTCCCCGCCTACAAATCCCCACCACTCCGAGCTGTCTGCGACGCTTATGCTTGGTTTGGTAGCCGTCCGCGATGCGGCTTCCACTCGCCGCTACCATCAGGTGTAAGTTACGTTCTGTGATTCGTTTTTTGTGCTAAGGGCACTAGGCCTGTAGAAATTTATCGACAGTTATATGAAGTGTATGGACAACAGTGTATGGACATCAAAAATGTGCGGAAATGGTTCAGAGAGTTTGGTGCACCAAAAACGGACGTACAGACGTCCATGATGTACAGCGTGCCGGACGGCCATCGGTTTCGGACGAAATGATTGCAAAAGTGGAGAGGGTAATGCTTGATGATCGACGGGTGTCGATTCGGGAGCTGTGCAAATTGATCCCTGATGTCAGTAAGACTACTATTGACAAGATTTTGACAGAACATTTCCATTATCACAAGTTGTGTAAAGTGGGTCCCCAGAATGCTCACCGAAGATCACCAACGGCAGGGGTTGAACCGGACCGCGAATTCCTTGATTGCTACGTAGAAGAGAGCGAGGAATTTTTGGATTCAATTGTCACTGGCGACGAAACCTGGGTACATACACGATACCAGAGACAAAAGAACAGTCCCGTCAGTGGCGGCATTCAGGATCGCCGAAGCCGCGAAAGTTTAAACAAACATTGTTTGCCGACAAAGTGTTGGTGACTGTGTTTTGGGATAGGAAAGGGATATTGTTGTGCGAGTTCATGCCTACCGGGACAACAATAAACGCTGATCGCTACTGTCAAACTTTGATGAACCTTCGCCGTGCAACAATCGACCTCATCAGCCAATTTGGATGGGATAACATCACACCCCCATACAGCCCGGACCTAGAACCAAGTGATTATCATCTTTTTCCTGCGTTGAAGTCACATCTGTGTGGGATGAATTTCAGGACCAACGAGGAGTTGAAAGAAGAGCAGCGGGAGAGTTCTATGACACCGGTATACGAAAAATGCTACACCGCATGCAAAAATGCATCGATCGCAACGGGGATTATGCAGAAAAATAGTAGAAAGTCCAGGCTTTCCAACAATATATTACTCATTGCAAATAAACGTGTTTTTATTTGAGAGAGAGAGAAAAAAAAAAAAAAAAATGGAGACCTTATTTTACGGACAAACCTCGTAATTGTGTATTACCCTGGATTTTTCCAGATTTTTTTATGGTTTTTAGTATTTTTTAGGCAACGTAAAACTATTTAAAAAAATCATTCCTCTAATACACTGGAGTCCAACCTTTTCCCATAGTAGGGCCATATTTAATTCTAGATATGTTTCACGGGCTGGATTGAGCTGGATCGAGACCAGATATTCAAAAATCACTTAATCTTAGGACGGGAGGTAAAAATTTAGAAAATCACTTGAGAACGAGGAATAAATCCTGAAAATCAATTGAGGACAGGGGGCGAGGAGGAATTTCGAATATCAATTGATGACGTGGGGTAGTAATTCTAAAAATCTTTTCATGACAAAGGGGCAGAAATTTTGCGTAATTTGGACCCCACTCGTCCAATACATGTAACAAAAGCTTTCATTGAATATCCTGCTCAAAATTGCAATAAAAAGTACTTTGTTTTTCGAAAAATATTTGTATTTATGTGTTTTGAACAATTTGGTTCTTTTTTCTGTCTCAGTAATTTTTCAATATGCGAACCAAAAAGATATCCTCGGGACATTAGTTTACCTATACATTTTGGTACATATTTGTTTAGCTACATTAGGTTTTACAATAATTTGTGTTACATTTCATGCAGAGCCATAGTAACGCATTGGCATCGAGGCAAGTGCCAGGGGCGCGAGGCCTGAAGGGCGCCATCGTTTGATTTTGTTTTGATTATCACTGGTATTTTAGAAGGGAGGATGATTTTTTTTAGGTCATCACTTGCGTTTCCGCTCACCTGTCTATTAAAATAAAAATTATGCCCTCCTTGAATAAAAAGAAGATAGATAAAAAGGGCGCTATGAAGTATTTGCCAAGGGCGACAAAAACATTGCTACGGCTCTGATTACATTGATATATAGGTATTATGATATGATATCTGCTAGTGTGTTCACATTTCTTTCCACATGGTATTGGGGACATTCTGTAATAATTTGTCTTACTGTCAGTCTGGTGTTGCAAGCATGTCAGTTTGGTGGTGCTTCTCGTTGAAATAGATGTTTTTGTGTTAATAGCTTATATCCAATTCTTATTCTGGTTATTACTATCTGTTCTCTTCTAGTAGTGTTGGTTTGGGAGCTACTTCATGTATGTGGATGTGATTGTTATTCCATGTTTCTTTGCACACATCTTTTAGTGTTCAAATCATACTTTTTTATTTAGTTTTTGAAGACATTGCCCTTAAATAGATTTATTTTATATGGTACATAACTTTCGGTAATAAGCCTACCATTCGTATTCATTTTGATCAGTGAGTACAGCTATGTTCGTTGTAACAATTTTCGAGAGCCAGTGTCTAGTAAATTACTAGTAATGCGAAACTGTTGTTTATTTGTGCTTGTGTCTGGTCTGCAAATTCTATTTACATTTTGATCGTATAGTTGTTACTGTAAACCAATCGTGTTCTCTGAAGTTTATGATTATGGTAATGGTATCAGAATGAAACGTCTACCGAACCAAACGGCCTCTCTTTTCCCCGAAGCGTCGCATGTCAAGATAGAAAATATACTAAAACAAAGACATTTCCTAGAATGTTTAAAAATAAACGATAGATACAAGAATTTTTAAAGCCCTAGATAGTTGTACGGATAAGACGTTCCAGATATACATATTTATAGTATGTAAATAAATTCTTCTTACTTGACTACATAGTTATACTGACCCACTAAATAAACAAGGTTTATGATGCCATTCGGTAACTTTGTTTCTCATAAGAATAAAAGAGGATTTAGATTGCTTTGGTAACTGTTGCGCAGTACCACAAGACAGTATTTAAAGAGTAAGATTCAAAATGCAACTTGCATAATGTCCCGTTGACATTAGGATAGTAGCCAATGACTAGCTCGTTAGTGATAAATATAGCTATTATCCTAATGTAAACCCCTGGGACAGTTACTAATCCTAGTATAGCGAAATTGAACATCTAAGGAATACATTTTGACTGTTAACGAGGGTCCCGCTGCACAGGTAATAACCGCAATAAGGACTGTTATTATAAGAGGATTATTTCTAGGTCCAACTAGGTAATAATATTCTTCCTTTCACATTTTATCCAGACTTAGGACGTATTGTCTATTTTTGCCTTCTCCATTTTTAGGGTTTTGTATATATGACCTAACATAATGCATCACAATAACAAAACAGCCAAAGACGGGCAGTCAATTTCCAATCTATTCTCACAGTATTTTCAATCAGTTTTCGAGCCACAAAGTCAAATAATAATTAATAACAATTGCTCAAATAATACTAACGTATCACTAGGTGGACTACACATATCAAAAGATAATATTAAATCTACCCTTGCTAATCTTGATACTAAGAAAAGTGTAGGCCCAGATAATATCCCATCACTATTTATTAAAAACTTAACAGACAGCCTCATTTTACCTTTGTATATAATTTTTAACAAAGCCCTCAACGAAAATACTTTTCCAGATGTATGGAAAATAGTTATCATTGTGCCAATCTTTAAATCTGGCGACAAAAGTTTGATAAAAAATTACCGCCCCATCTCCAAATTGTGTGTTTTTGGGAAAATTTTATAATCTCTAATTTACAATTTTATATATGAATCAGTAAAGCATCATCTTATACCACAACAGCATGGATTCTATCGCAGCTGGTCCGTTGAAACAAATCTAACAATATATACTGATTTTTTACTAAAAAATATGGATCAACGGAAGAAAATTGATGCAGTGTACACGGACTTCAGTAAGGCGTTTGATAAAATTAATCATAATATTTTAATTAACAAATTGCTGAAGTTCGGTATACACGGCGATCTTTTACAATGGATCATCTCTTACATCTCCAACAGAAGTCAAGCCGTACAAATAAATAGATATACTTCCTCCTTTATTAATATTACATGTGGAGTGCCTCAAGGATCTCACCTTGGGCCATTATTATTTACAATTTTTATAAACGATGTACTCTCGATGAGTTATAAAACACTCCAATATCCTCTTGTTTGCCGAAATTCTATAAGAAAATTGAGAGTTTTTCCGATTCTCAATTATTACAAGAAGATCTTAATAACTTTCAAACTTTTTGTGATATAAATAAATTATATTTAAATTATGATAAATGCCAGATCATAACCTTTACTAGAAATAGAACTAGAATAACATATAATTATAACCTAAACGACAAAACATCCAACTGTGTGAGAGATCTTGGGGTACTTCTAGATTCAAAACTCTTATTTGACCGTCATATTGACCTCATCTGTTGTAAGGCCTTGAAAATGTTGGGATTTATAATACGTTCAACTAAAAAATTTCAGTCTATTACTGTCTTTAAGTCACTGTATTTTTCCTTTGTATTTAGTCATTTAAACTTTGCATCTGTTGTATGGAATCCTAATTATCTTCAGTACATCAGTCAATTGGAAAGAATTCAAAAAAATGCTCTTAAATATTTTTGCTATAAATCCTCTACAGAATATGTAAACTATGATGCGGCATGTCTTTCCTTTAACATGTTACATTTGAGCGATCGTCGCACGCTTACAGACATGCTGACCTTATATAAAGTTGTAACTAATAATATTTCGTCTAATGAATTATTATCATTAATAACATTTCGAATTCCGAGATGCAATACCCGTCGTACGGTACTTTTTCATCAACCCTTGTCAAACACCAAATCATTCGATAATTCAGTAATAAATAGACTTTACACCTCTTATAATAACAATTTTTCAGATATTGACCTTTTTAACGTAAACCTAATATAAATTTAAACGCCTTTGTATTAATAAACTAAAGCACATACGTTCTGGCTGATATTATATCTTTTCCATTTTATTCGTTCTATACTTCTATACTTTAATATTTCTTTCCTTATTCAATTGTATATTTATACATTAATATGTTACAACTTGTTATCACCTTTTATGTAAACGTGTAAAAAAATTGATAGCGAACACTTCACGGGGTTTGTCCTGTTTGTGTTCCAAACAATGTAAAATAAATAAAATAAATAAATGACCAAAAAACCCTTATACCGTCATTTTGTCGTCTGTCTGTCTGTGCGTCTGTTTGGTAAAAATTGTAGCCAAACGGCTAAACCTAGAGAGTTGAAATTTGGCATACTTATACAACTCTTTGGCCCGCACATAGGAAAAATACTAAAACATCTAAAAAACATATCCTCATAAAAATATAAACAAATATGGGCTCATTTAAAAAAAAAAAAAAAAAATCTGTACATTGGTGTTAACCGGAATAGTACAACAGGAATTTTTGATCAGATTATGTTTTCGGAATATAATGCATTTTTTGTGTTTTTTAGCTGACGGTGTAAATATTTAATATGTTATGTAACACAATAAACCACTACGCTTTCATGGTGTAATGGTTAGCATTTTCGCTTTCTAAATTGAATACTAGGGTTTGCATCCAGTCGGAGACAATTTTATTTTTTCTGTTTATTTTTGCATTTTTATTTTGTTTTATTTTTTCAAAATTCTAGTTATATTTTGGCAAATGTTGTAATTAATTTTTAAAAGAGTAAATTTAATAACCAGTGGCAATTGTTGAAATTATAATTGAAGTCAATATTTCAATGTATACGAAATCAGAGGGGGCGGAGCTTATGACTTAAAACAACCAATGGAAACCATAGGCGCAATTATCAAAATCTTAATGAACCTTGCTATATATAAAAAAAAAAAAAATACTGGACATATTTAGAAACCTTAATAATGGTATTAGGCACTCGAATTAAAATTAACAAAAAGTATTTTAACATAAAATTTGTTTTGGCATCCCAAATAATCATCATTCACCTACTAAATACCTGCGGAACTCTGAAATGTGTGAAAAATCACACTTCACATCAATTTTTTAATTTTTTCAGCATCTCTTGTAATACTTCGTTTTTTTTCTTTTCATTTCACCATTTTCCACACAGTTCCAAATGGAGCTTGAGTCAAAAATATTGTTTTCTGTATAGCCAGTAGAGATGTGTCGTTCGCGAACGATTCGTAGCAAAAGAACGAATCGTTGCAATGAATTGATACGACCGAATCTTTTAATAAGCAGCGAACGAATCTTCAGTACGTGAACTCACGAACCAATGCTAGCGAGTGGCGAGTGTGACTCGATATGGAACGGAACGGAACGAGGGTCGGGCACAGAGATCAGGCTGGTAGCTGTGTAGTGTGGAACACACGTACATTTATGTCTGTAGTCTGGTACGTAAGCTTAGTTTGGATGGGCGAACTTAGAACATGGCACGAGCGACAGCTGAACGGCAGACTCGATACACTGCGCCGAACGAAGTGTATACGTACGTGTACTTGACACGTACACGTACTACGTATACTGACACGTTCATCGTTCGCAAACTACTAGCGACTACAGACGTATGTATAGGTACTGTTCTCAGCTCCCAGTTCACAACTATGCAATAACAAAGCCAAGTACAGCGTCACGTAGACAGTAAACACTAGGTTTGTTGTACGCCAACGATTCGTTCCAAAAGAACGAATCTTTTTGGAGAGTACTGAATACTGAACGAATCTTTAAAAAGATTCGCATTTCCCACCTCTAATAGCTAGGAGCTCCCACAGGAAATTTCCAGGGAAGGATAGTACTTGGATTTGTGTAATTGGAATTTTAAATATAAAGTAAAAATACTGTTTTTTCTCGAGTAGGTACGGTGGGAGGAGGAGCATGTGCTTCATTTGCCAACCCATCTACTGAAGCCTTTGTACATAGCACGCGCTTCGCTAACCTCGCTTGATTTCACACAAGCACATTTTTTTTTTTTACTTTTCACTGACCTGTTATTTATTGCATTGCATTTATTGCAAGGATCCCACAGGGATAATAAGGATTAAGTTGTCAAACAGTCAAAAATGATTCCTTATATCTTGAATTCCACTTTACTAGATCTAATATTTGGGATGCAGTGCTTCCCAACCTTTTCTATAACACGGCACACTTATGGCCGGTTGCTATACGAGGGTTACCTTTTATGTTTTTACAAACGACCACTGGATGGCAATATTGAAATGGCATTAGATAAAATATGACATTTGTTACTGTGATATCAGTGACAGCTTATAAATTGACCGAGTAGTTTGTTGACAGTGAGCATTAAAAAAAACAAGGTTGTGATTTTTTTTTTTTTTTGAAAAAGTTCTGAGACAGATATGATCCAAATTGTTCAAAACACATACATACAAATATTTTTTTAAAAAAGTATTTTTGTATGCAATTTTGAGTAGGATATTCAACTTTTGTTACATGTATTGGAGAAGTGCTGTCTAAATTACGGATCCTGCCGGACAGTATTTTTCAAACGGCCCGCGCGAAATTGCTGCCCCTTTGTCATGAAGAGATTTTTAAAATTTCTACCCCACGTCATCAAGTGATATTCGAAAATGTATTTTAGGGATGTAAATTGACACTACACAGCAATTTTGCATAATTTACTAAGGAAGTAACCAGAGGATTATAATATAAAAAAATCAGCTGTGGCCACCACAGGAACGACCGTCATCATAAAGTACTTATATAAAATACATTCTAGCAGCAAAGTAGAAATAACTTGGCCTAATATTTTCTAACAGAGATATTATTTATCATGACCATGGAAACGTTACATATACAGTACCTAGACAAAATATTATAACCACTTATGATGTTTTAAAAATCATTGTTTTAGATAAAATCAACAAAATAGTAATACACCAATTTTATATTTATTTTGTATTTTATTATTTCAAATTATTTTAGTACATTTATAAAATGTTTTTTAATATTTTGGGTTGCCCCCTTTGCTATTATTATTGCTGCAATTCTTGGAGGCATACTCTCAATACATGCCCTAATACAATTTTCAATTTCTGGAGAGCCATGCCATACTTTTTTAATATTATCTATTAACTTGTTTATTAGTATTATTTAAATCATAAACAAGTCTTTTCAGGAGGTTCCAAACATTTTCGATAGGACTGATATCCGGCGAGTTACCTATCCAGGACAAAATCGGTACTTTTTGTTGTTGCAAATCAGTCTCAGAATAAAAATACAGAGTTGAAGATGTATAAAATAGCTTATCTTTTAATAAATACACGAAATGTTAAAGAAATAAATAAAGTAGCATATGATTATATGTCGGCATTTTTAATAAACAGTTGTTTTTGTAAGTGGTTATAATATTTTGTCTAGGTACTGTAAGTATGAAAAAATTGAGACAAATTTTACAAAAACTATTCGAAATTTTTCGTTTTATCAAAAAACTTCTCAAATAAAAGTTATTAATTATTGCTTTTATAGCAACTTTTGTTCAATAAATTTTTTCGAAATATTTTTCTGTTGTGAAATATTCATAAAAATCTTAAAATCGACACGAGTAAACTCCCATTTTTAGTCAATCGATTTTTACCAAAAGTTAATCAACTCGTGCCGTTAATAGCAGAAGCTTAAATATGAAGTTTCATAAAAATCCTTTCAGCCGAATTTGCTCTGCACGTGTACACAGACGGACAGACAGACGGACAGACAGACGGACAGACAGACGGACAGACAGACGGACAGACAGACAGACAGACGGACGGACGGACAGACCAACAGACATTATGCTAAAAATAGTCAAAACGTTATGTAGGGACCTCAATTCGTGGATATCCATCGAAATCTCGAAATGTCAAAATTGGTATGATCACAATACCTCCCTTATATATGTTAGCGGTCGGTAAAAATTATTTAACAATATATTGTATCGAAAAATGATCTTGTTTCGCATGACGTCATACAAACAAGCTAATTTATGCTGGAATATTCTAGAGGAATTCTAGATTGTTCTAGATGGCATGTGTGGTCAGTCTACGGTTAATCGTGAAGGTTTTCGTTGGATGATTTTTTACGATTTTAGTAAAGGCCTAACTCAACAAAAATGCATAGATTAATTTTATAGTTGATAGTTAATAGAATTCGGACCAGTCAGAAAATAAAACAAAATTTATTAACGCTTACGTTTCGATTTAATTTAAATCTTCATCAGAGCTTAGTTAATTAGTGTAAACAAATATAAATTATTTTGTAGGGTATCACTAGAAGTCAGTATTATTGGCGCATATAGCGGAACTATCAACACATTACAATTCTGTCCTGAAAACTAGTAAAAATATCAGAGGATATTTTAACCAATTTCGAAAAAATAGTTTTCGGGTACCATTAGAATCGTATTCAGTGAGTAGTAGTCTATATTATTTTGTCAGAACTGCTATATACTACTCTTTTGGTTGTGGAGGCACTTAACTGTCGTGTAATGAAATTCACTGTTATTTAAAGAATACATGTAATTATTTATTCGGGAAAAATACAATCTTATATGCAGCAAATCTTTAAATTAACTCCATTTTCGAAATCTACGACTTCTATATACCTGAAATTGATATACAACTCAACAAATTTGATTTAAATAACAAAATTCAATTTTCGAGCGTTATTTCGAAAGCAACTTCCTTTGAGACCAAGCGCTGCGGACAAACCTAAGTAATTAGATGCATTCCGTATATGCATTGATCATCTAACTTAAATGTCATAATTTACAGCCGTTCCGGCCGCATATGTAAATTGTTTTATTTCATTTCGGGCAAAACCCGAATAATAAGTCATATGGCTTTTTTTATTTAATTTTTAGTATTTACAGGTCCGATTTGGATATCGAGAGCGATATAAAAAGTGTCAAAATAATACGAAGTTGAAACATTTCGGTCGCTATCTTAATTTCGGCGCCCCTCAGAGAAAAATTCTGCACATATTCTTGTAGCCAAGGATATGTCCTACAGATTTAGGAAGAATTGAAACAAAATATTTTTATGTGCAGATTTGCAGTGATAGAGTATATCATCATGTCTCGAATTTGGGAAAAAAATCTATCAAAATTTCAAATTTTCGCCATTTTGATAACAAATTCGTAATCTACGACATTAAGTTAATAGAAAACGGGCTAGATCATACAAAATTCCTAAGCCATTTCGGAAATCACTTTTTTTGCGTCTGCGAATGAATTATGGACGACACGGCAAATTGCAGTGAAAGGTTCATTCTACAAATTTGTAGTTAGCTATTTAGGTCTATCATAAAAATTAGTTATCGTAATTGGCGCGCTATTTTCGCCGCCATCTTGAATCTGCCTCCTTTCACAAATGGTGCTGTGGGTCAAAATGTATAATTTTTATAAAGAACACGTATGTCAAATAGAATTCCATTATCATCAAGTGCAGTATATTTTAACGTAAGCACTAGACTATTAGGAAGTTATATTTTAACCAAAACCAAATAATATAATGAACAAAAGTTGTTTCAACGTTAATTATATAGCTTTAGAAATAACACGTTGTTTACTGCAAATATTAACGTATTTGTTTTGTATAAACGTGAACAATGGAAATTATTTTGTTTATTTTAGTATTTAAACGTCCACACAGTTATCTCATCCAAGTTAACTCTTTGTTATGAGAATAGGCTACCCGCATTACGCACCTGCTAGTTTGGTTTCATCATCGTATGAACGACAATAATCTAAATCCACATGATGTCCATTTTGATGAAATTTCCCTTGTATCTATTAAATGTATAATTATTTGGCCTTCAGGCTGTTTAGTCAATTATTATTATTACTATTATTATTTACCCTCGGTGATTTTTAAGACAGATCTGACTGAAATTAGTTTCAAGCTTGTAGAAACGACGGCAAAAACACTTGAACTATTGAAAATAACTTTTGAAAAAGATATTCGAAGTTGAACTGCGAGTTTTAAGTGGTCCATGCGTTTTATAGATGGTATCTTGATTTTAAGATCTTAATTCGGCAGTTTTTGGCGAAAAAATACGTGACTCTCGTTTTCCATCCTCCATATTTAACTAATTGGAATCCGCGTGACTTTTTTGTGCCCAAAAGTAGAAAGTTTGTTAAATAGACGCCGTTAGCCGTTTGTTAAATACCTATAAGCAGTAGCGTGCCTCCCTTGCACAATCAGACTGAAATATGTGTAAAAAATCTTTTGCTAAAAGATAATTTATTAATATATTTTTTATTACTTATAGTAGAATACGGTTATAAAAATTAATTTAAATTATTTGAATGTATAAAATATAAATTATAGTACAAAATATGTCGAATGTTATTCAATAAAATTGATGTGAAGTGCGAATTTTCACACATTGCTTTGTAGTAACCACCGCAAAATGAACAATCTTTTTAAAATAATTTATCGTCTGTTAATCTCAGAGCTTTAAAAACAAATTTTATGTTAAAATATTTTTTTGTTAATTTTAATTCGAATACCTAATATCATTATTTAGGTTTCTAAATAAGTGCAGATTTTTTTTATTTTTTATATAACAATGTTCATTAAGATTTTTAATAAAGGAACTTATGGAATTTATGTCAAAACTAGAATTTTAACAAATTAATTTAAACAAAATAAAAATGAAAAAAAAAAACAAAAAATAAAATTGACTCCACAAGTCAGGAACGAATCTGTGTAGTGTATAACAATTCTGTGTAGTTAGCGCGCAACGGAGCCACTAGACCACCATACGCTTAAGAACACAGCCTGTTATATGAGTATAAGCTTTATGTATCGTCAACCAAAAAACACAAAAAATGCGTTATTTTCCGAAAACATAATCTGATCAAAAATTCCTGTTGTACTATTCCGGTTCACACCAATGTAAATTACTTAGAATTTTTTCAGATTTTTAGTTCAAACCATCTGGACTACAGGGTGTGGGACAACATTTTTTTTGCACAATTTTGGCAAAAATCGCATCAAAATAAATTATTTTGCAAAAATAAAATATTGATCGTTAATCCATGTACTAAGGGCTTTCATTTGATACCTTACTCAGAATTTAAAAAAAATATTTATTTTTTTCGATAAGCACATATTTGTTTATATTTTTAGGGGGATTGGTTTTTTAGATGTTTTAGTATTTTTCCTATGTGCGGGTCAAAGAGTTTGGCATTATTCTACTTCTGCAAATCCACCTTATTGCGCAGTAATTTATTTTTCTTAGTTTTATTTAGTCTTATATCATTTTATTTATTTGTATTAGAAATTTTACTTGATTATTTACAGTCACGAATATTGGTGGGTTTGCAGTTGTAGAATAGTACCAAGAGTTGTATAAGCATGCCAAATTTCAACTCTCTAGGTTTAGCCGTTTGGCTACAATTTTTTACCGAACAGAGAGACAGACAGACGACAAAATGACGGTATAAGGGTTTTTTGGTCATACCTACAAAACCCTAAAAATGCTGATATAAATCTTATGGAAGCATCTTTATATTGTGTAATAAGACAGTTCGGATATATATCGGGTGTTTTCGCGCTAAATCGGATTACATCGGGTACGAAGCAGCGCTATGGTATGGGCAGCGATTTCAAGCCAGTTTAGAAGCACACTGAATTACATCTTAATGTTAGTTAACCGATGGCATTTATAACTAGAGCCCAGCAAATCCACGGATATCCGCCATATTTCTGCGGATGCTGATAAATTATCATTTAAATCGTGCGGATGCGGATTATATATCATATCCGATTATCCGCAATATCCGCGTGAACATAAAATCTTCGGTTGGACGCTTCTTTCTACGGAAGACGCGTTTAGAACCCCAAAAATGTATCGCTGGTATTCGTATTGTGCTTATGACAAGAGTGAAATAATAATACGTTACGGCACTTTTTACTTTTTTGACTCTTCCCATAGAGACCTATTTTACGCTTACTTAAATAGTTAACAGTCGTAGATACAACAATTTCTTTGGATTTATTGCGTTTACTAATTTAATCCTGTCTATGCGGATGCGGATCGGATGCGGATACAGAAAAACGTATCCGCGCGACTTCTGCATTTTACGCATTGAAGCGGTTTATGATCTCTAAGAAGCGTATTTATGAGCACGTGCGCCTTATTTTTGTGTATATATGTTTCTATTTTCTTTATGATCGGATCTTCGTATTTGAATAAAAATAGTTTTCATATTTATCACTTTTGGAGCTTCAAAAATTACTTCAATAAATTCGTATATTATTAATGATTTAACAAATATTTCAAATAAAAAATTACTTATTGACAAAAGTAGACCATTACCTGAACTAAAGGACCTAGAAACTGTCCGAAAAACTGAAATAGGGAGATCCTTGACACTTGCGAGGGTTACGTTCTCGAGGTCCCCGTGAATGTCGATAATCCGCGAATAATCATAAGATTTAGTTTAGAAGGATTTTGAAGTTCGTTTTGCTTTTGAGTACAGCGCTCGGATAGTTAGTCCAGTCACCAGCCATTTTCCCGGGGAATTTTGAGAATCAACACCGATTTTGATGAAAATTTGGGAATAAGTTCTACTTACCCTCTTTTTTAAAATCTACCCTGCGCCGAAGTGTGCTTTTGCTCTAGGGGTGAAAGCCACCCCTTCTAGGGGGTGAAATTTTTTTAAATCAAAATTACCCCAGGAATAGATAGATTGGTCAATTTTAAGCAACTTTTGTTCTATAAAGTTTGTTTGTAAAGTTGAAACTTACTGAGTTATTAATATTTGAAACTATGCATTTTTCATCGAAAAAAACGCATGTTTTTCAATCGTTTTTCACGAATAACTATTAAAGTTTTCATTTTATCGAAAAAGTTGTAAGGAACAAAAATGTAGCTAATAAAAAAAAAAAGAGATTGGTTTTTGAAAGACTTCTGAAAACCCAATATGGACTGAGTTATTGCTCGTTGAAGGGTGCTTATTTTTCGAGAACCACAAGAATCAAAACTTTGAACCTTAAATAACTTGAAAACATTGCAATTTTCGGGAAAAACTCAAGAGACCTTTTTTGAAGTACATAAAAAAACCTTTAAAATGAGCACTGATAAAAGTATTTTGCATAAGAATTGACTAACTTATAACTAAAATAAAGTCACTTCTTCTTGTTTTTTTTTTTTTTAATGCAAAGATTATACCCCCACCGTTACCACCCAAATTGAAATTAATCATAACCCATTGGCAGTTAACTTTATTTAAGTATTATTGACATCATGCAGGTGGTTTGATCGGTTTAGAATGCTTGTTTTAGAAAAAATAATTGATTAAATTGAAAATAGCATTTTCGTAATTTTTCAAAAAAAAATGCATTTTTTTTAAATACACAAAAAAATATTCATGATATGAAAAAATATTTCGAACAAAAGTTGTAGGATTTGTTTCACTGAAAATTTTGTTTTTTTTTTTTAATGTAAAAATTGAAGGAGATACGGTGGTTCAAAGTTTGCAGTAACGTACCATTTATAGCTTATTTGCGCCAATTTAACCCTCCCCCTTTCAAGCCGAAGGGTTGAAAAAAATTTTAACCAAGCTGAAGTCAAAGCTCTTTGTATTTCCTACAAAATGGTTTTTTTTTTAAGTTTATAGCTTAAAAAATGAGGGAGTAAAATTGAAACCCGGCTCGTCTTTTGGTCAAGAATGTCAAGAGATTTACGAATAATTCACTTAAACATAATTTTAATCAAATACATGCTTAAATTTATAATTTATTTAATTTTTTTGCAATAAGGGGTAGTTTGCACCCGTAAAAAATTGAAGCCTCGTGTTGTTCAAGAAGTCAAGAGATTTACAGATAATTAATTTAAACCGAATTTTAACAAAATATACGCAAAAGTCTACGATTTTTAATTTTTTTTGGGTAGTTTTCACCCCCAAAAATTAAAAAGACCAGTTCATTTATTGTTCAAAAATGTCAAGAGATTCGCAAATAATCGATTTAAACTCAATTTTAACTAAATACATGCTAAAAACTATGATTAAATTTTTTTTTGCAATTAGGGGTAGTTTTCACCCCTAAAAAATTGAAGCCCCATTCGCGTGTTGTTCAAGAAAGTCAAGAGATTTACCGATAATCAATTTAAACCGTATTTTAACAAAATATACGCAAAAATCTACGATTTTTAAGTTTCTTTCGCAATAAAGGGTAGTTTTCACCCCTAAAAATTAAAAAGACCAGTTCATTTACTGTTCAAAAATGTCAAGAGATTCGCAAATAATCGATTTAAACGCATTTTTAACTAAATACATGCTGAAAACTATAATTTAAAAATTTTTTGCAATAAGGGGTAGTTTTCACCCCTAAAAAATAAAAAGCACACTTCGGCGCAAGGTAGATTTTGAAGAAGAGGGTAAGTAGAGCTTATTCCCAAATTTTCATCAAAATCGGTGTTGATTCTCAAAATTCCCCAGTTTTACCGTTTTTAACCGCTGGTGACTGGACTAAGTCTCATTGTTACGGTTCGTTCAGTTATGATAAATTGAATGAGCCCCAAGAACTTGTTTGGAACCAAAGATTTGGTAAAATATGTTTTTTCATCAATAACTCTGATGTGTTGTCCTTCTCGCTTTGTGAAGGTCCAAGATTAAAGCCATACATAAGTATGGGGTAGAGTCTCGTCTAAGTGTTTCTAGAGAGGAGTTTTGTTTTGAACTGAGGACTGAGTGTAATGCACTTTTCTGTCAGAGTTGATATTCTATTATTTCAATCACTTATACTTAAATATAATCAATCTTAATCTGCTTCCTTGGTTTCAATTATTATGTCAAAGTTTGTAAAGGAAACAAAAGTTACAAGCAGTAGTATTTCCTGGTGTTAATTAAGTTTAAAACGAGGGTTATAAGTTAGTTTTGATAATATCAGAGTATTGTTCTACTGTGAAATTGGAAAATTAAATTACGTTAGTTTTAAATTCAATTAAATTATTATACTAATGATACGAATGTAATAAGCGTATTTTCTGGAAAATTCTTGGTGGAATGTATGCCAAGTATGTTCACAAATTAATTTTCTTCTTTCTCTTCTTTTGCTTTATCCTTTCCAAACATTGATTATCATCATGACAATTCGCAACTTGCTCGCTGTCATCTGAAATAGTCCTGGAAATATAGCGCCTGGTTTAAAATAGATGCATAACATAAGCTTAGTTTCTTGGAAGGGCTCAGAAGTCAATTTTTTATAGAGGTGTCTCACATTCAGTTACAAGAAAATGTATGCCTTAAAAACGTGTTTTTTAGTGTTTGGCGGGAGGGGGGGGGGGTGCTGAATCCAGAGAAGTTTAGAACTTAAAATATACAATTTGAACATTTACCCCACTGCTATTTTTGTATGTTATTATTCTTATTTATGAAATTTTAACAGTTTTTTATACTCGTATCCTATCTGAAAACTTAGTAAACTTGTGAGGTGCTGGTTCTTATTCTAGTGACCACTAGTCTAAGTATTTATGAAGTTTTGTTTTTAAAATATGATGAATGTAGTTTGCGTCATTCCGGTATATTCAGTCCTGACTCAAATGTGAGTTGTTTTGGACACTGCATCCATGTCCCGTGCTTCAAAGGCCCCCGTGCTTCAAAGGGCCCCGAGCTTTGCTAGATTATGTCATTCTAGTATATCAAAGAATTTTGAATCGTTTTTCCTGAATTTTTGAAATGGTCTTCCAAATTCTCTATTTTCGGTTCTAGATTAAAAATAGTCGTCTACCTAAAAACGTTTGGTGATTTCCTGTAAAAGAAATTTTATTAAAGAGTGACAAACTGAAAACTATATATGTATTTGTACTACGATTTTGCACCCAATATACCCCTCTGTCTTACGTATTCATGCGAACAAAATTCTTACGAATTTTCACACGAATTTTTATATAATTTAACCACTATCTAATGACCTTACTAAGGTTCGACTATAATTAGATAATGAAAGGTCAAATTTTAGCTTATTATCTAAAATAACTACAAGATACTTCATTTCTGTAACCTGTTATATTACCTCATTATTAAGCTGTTATATAAGAGGACACAGGCTTTCTGTCTGTAGATAAGGATCTAAGATCTTGGCTTTCGTATTTTGAAAATTTATTTGTTACCATATAAGAATTGATCCATGACAATTTACGTCCCAGAACACTTTGTAAATATTATCTCCAATTATATAAATAAGGGTATTGTCAGCTAATAATTTAATTTTTACAGTTCTCAAGCACTTGACAATATTATTAATATATTTAAGAAATAAAAGTGGACCCTATACCTTGCCTTGTGGCAGTCCATGATTATTATTAATAATAATAATAATGTTTTATTGGTGCTAATACAATTATAAAGGATTGTTTACACAAGTCAATACAACAGTACAAATAGATAATACAAATTATAACATCGTAATTGTAAAAAACTAGAAACATTATATCTATATAACCCCCCCCCCCCCAATTGAACAACATTTTTTTTGCGGACCTCATCCCAACCCTAGGCATTTCATTCACCCTCGTTCGTGAGACTTAATTTCTGGCTCAATAATCTCATAAGCACTACGTTGTAATAAATATTGGTAAAAATGTATCGCTGGTTATTTTAATAAATGTTCTTGTGCATTTATAGAGGAACATTTTTATTAGCATATAGAATAAAAAACATAAAGTTGAGGCACCTAAATAACCCTTAATAAAAAAAAAAAAAAAAAAACATAAAAGTAATAAAAACAGTAGTAAAAAGAATAAAAAAAGTTACAAATTATAATATGTTCAACTCATTTCTTGGTCAAATATTGGTCAAAATGGATCTTATTATAATATGTTTTCTGTAAATAATTTGCAGTTGAATAAAAATAATTAAATTTTTACTAATTACTGTTTAGTTATGTCAATAACTAGTAGATAACAACAATTACAAAAAGTCTTGACCATATAGGATTTTTATTAAATGAGTTATTTGAATAAAAGCGACAAGATCGCGGTCCCCCGGTAATGGCTACGCGGATCCCCAGGGGTCCCCGGACCACAGTTTAAGAAACGCTGTTGTAGAATATTGCAGCCAAATAAGGACCAGTTTTAGATTTCTCAAGCCTAACATACGGAATAACTAAATTTTCTTTACTTCTTACGTTATGACTATGTACTGATTTTTTAAAGAAAATGTTTAAATTTTCTTTGGCATAAAATAAACATGTGTACATAAATAAACTATAAAAAGACAAAACATTTAGTTTTATAAATAGTGGCTTGCAGTGCGCTCGGTAGTGAGCATTACTGATTATTCTAATAGCTTGTTTTTGTATCAAAAAAACTCTTTTAGCAGATTTGCATGTTCCCCATAGCAAAATGCTGTAAGCGAGCCTAGAGTGAAAAGATTCGAAATATGCTGTCCGAATTGTTTCAGTAGTGACACAGCTTTGTAATTTTCTTAGTGCGTAAGTGGTCTTAAGCGTGATCTACATTATACAATTCTCATCAAATTTTCATACTTATTTCTTTGACTAGAACTTGTACTAGAAATAAATCAGTGAAATTGTACAGTGTTGAACACGGTATGTAGTCAAGGTCAACTTTATTCAAAACTAGATTTGATCCAACTATTCTTGAAAACACATCCAACTTGGAACTCGGTGCATGCGCAGTAGACAGTTTTAACAATAGTACCAACATTAAAATTACGCTTGTAAATATTTTGTTTTACCACGTGTTTAATAGTGTTTTGTTGATCATTGGTTTGAATAAGCGAATATATAAATTGTGTTTTGTACGTAAATCAGTAATTTTACAAATCTAATAGCTAGGTTATAAACATTTGACAAGATATGAATCATATTTTTATGTTGGTAATTTAAATGAACTGAACACGTGTAAGAATTTCATTCTCTACCAAAAAATTGAAAAATAAATTGTATTAAAACTTTGACAACTTCTAGTTCAAAGAAAAAAGTTTAGAAAATTGATGAATAAAGTATAATGTAGAACACGCTTTACACAAACTTGTAGCTACATCTTTTACATGTGCATGCCAATTCAACTGATTGTCTATTTTAAGACCAAGAAATTGCGGTTGCTGAAGGCATTATTTACAATTTCATTTCTATTGAGAGAGAGTATTAATTTTTGATTCTTGCTTGCATTTAAAGTCAATCAATTGCTGCAAAACCAGTCTTTTGTCTTTGGCATCGCTAATTCAGATAAGATATCAAGTTCACCAACTCTTGTATGATTGTTTAACACGTTTGGGCGATAATTATTCAGAAGTTATCCCAGTTTAGTTGGAAGTAGTTGGATTTCTATTACAATGCCCCACCTTGTATCCCATACATTTGCAATTTATTTAATAATACTAATTTTAACTGATGCAAGACTAACATACTTAAAAACCATATTTTGCAAAGTGCCTTCCCGATATAAAAGAACTTGAAAAAGGTGAGTTGGCGTGCAATGAATTAGCACAGTGGATCTCAAACTGTTTAGGTGACGGCACCCAAATTTAAAAAATGAAAAATTCAAATGCCCTCATTTCCCCGGGTTATATTTGTATTAATTTTACGGAGTTTGCGGCACCCCTTTCAAAACTCCACGGGACCCCAATGTGCCGCTGTATCCTAGTCCTGGGAAACACTGGATTAGAAAGTACTTGATGTTTGCAGGTACCTTAATAAAGAAATAAAGTACCCTAGGAAAGAACGTGCTTTACGGACCTTTTAGGAAACCAACCGTTTAATTAAAAATTCAATCAATAACACTAAGTAAAAAGATGATTCTTCGGTAATCCATTTAAACAGCAATAACCAAAAACTTATCCTCTTAGAACATTTGAAAATTCAGAAATATTTACGTTCAGAAATTCCTATAATGAATAAGCAGGTACAGTTATATAACAGCTTCATAATTAAGTCTTAATTGTTACTTAATATGTGCGCAAATAGCCATCGCTGCTGTGCTCCAAAATTTTTTAACTAACTAACTTATTTTATCTATCAACCCACAAACTACAATTATACCTGTTTATAATAACACTTCACTCAATAAGTCTCAGGTCTGACATATATATGGCAACACTGTTGACAGACCCATATGATTTCTGGATAGTACCAACCTTCAAACGATACATGTGTAAATTTCATGACATTCTGACAATTAGCTTAGAGGTTACAGTGGTTTTAGTGACTCCAGTTTTGTAATTTTCAAAAGAATGGATAAAAAAGAATTTCGTGTGTTGATTAAGCATTGTTTTTTGATGGGAAAAAATACTGTTAAAGTCAAACAGAGGCTTGATAAGCGTTATAGAGACTCTGCACCAGGCAAATCAACTATTACTGATTGGTATGCTGAATTTAAATTAATTATTTATTTATTTATTTATTTTTAATTTTAGGGTGTTGGAATGAATGTATCACTCTTGAAGGAGAGTATGTTGATGAATAGTCGAATTTCTAAAAAAAAAATAGTTTTTCTTAGTTAGACTGGAGATTTATTGAGCGACGTGGTATATAAAGATGTGTTCTATTGCTTGTTACAAATTATTATTTCTTAGCAACAAATTTCCGAATTATCAGTGCAATTAAGTGATTGCATTGTAATGGGGTTATGTCCATATCTTGTTTTTCCATGCCTTTATCTTTTCATTTTTAATAATCGTCACACAAACGTTTTCCCCAATTTGACATGTATCTTGATACAATAGCGTCTTACTTTAGAATAGTTTAAATTCCAGTTTCGATTAATGAAAATGTGCACCCAAATATCCCTAATCCAACGATTAACTAAGATAGTGTAGTGTAGTGATTATTATTCGAAAATTAAAAACGTACTAAAAACCTAACTGAAAAAAGATCTCGTTGAAGTTCCCAAAACGAGATGTGAGTGTTGTACAGCAGTGTTTCTCAACAGGTGGTCCGCAGAAAAATTTTAGTGGTCCGCGAAAGTTATTGTATGTGTTTTTTGCAGTTTTTTTTTTTTTATTTTTTATGCACATCTTTTATGTAAATAATTTATATTTTGTTTATTTTCTGCAAGCTTTATGTGATTTTTTACAAATAAAATAAATGTATTTAGTAGCACATTAAATATATTTGTTTTCTTGCAAAAAATGAAACAACAATTATTATTAGTGGTCCGCGTTAGAAAAATTATATATTTTACTGGTCCGCGGTGCATTTTTGGTTGAGACACACTGGTCTACAGGGCTTCTCCACGTGTTTGCCTCGCGCGGATACCTGCGGTGGTTCGACCGATCCTGGAGAAGCCGGGGCAAGAACGAGACTTACATCAGCTTCTAACGGACAACACCAGCAGCCATTTTGACCAACAATTGTATTCTGATGTAAATTAATATTATATAATATATTTTGTACAAAAGATTTCGTTCTTGACTTCACCCCGTGACAATATTATACAGAACCTTGTATTACTTTATTATTTGATTCTTGAATTTTTAGCACCTGAAGAAGCCAGTTATCCACTGACGAAACATTGTGTTATGTTAAAATAAATAGGTACATTGTTTTCAAAACAACTGAATGCATTTTATTTGCTCTATATAAACTAACCTGGACATCATCACTCCCATTTCAATAATAATTATTCTGATTTATGCTAAATATTTAAATGTAAAAAAAAAAATTCAATTATACCTAGTCTTTTGTATTTTATTTAGATCAAACAGTTTAAAATATTCTTCAATATATTAACATTAATCTTTATCTTGTATTATTAAATTTCGTCAAAGACTTATAATTAAATAAAAATGTATAATATATTATCTAAAAAATAAATATTGAGTTAAAGAAACATTAAAGTATGAAAAGATAACTTTTATTTGAGAGCTTTTATTTAGAAAGATGTGGGCTTTGACATTCCCCTCAAAATTAAATTTAAAAAATGAATAGAAAGTAACTGTAGAACGCATATAAAATTAGATTCAAAATGTCACTACCATGAGTGATTTTCAACTTTTTTCTCAAGCTTTATTTATTTTTTTTTTTTTCAAGGAAATATAATATTAATTGAATCAGGAAAGGCGGTAACTCAAGCATTTGTATATTTACCTTTTTTATTAGCAGCTTTTAACATCTTAGGTGTTAAGTTTAATTTATAATTCATGTTGAAATAAAAAATAAATTAAAGAATCTGAAGTATTTTCTTTTATTTCTTAAGGGAATATGAAATGGTATACCATGATTTGAAATATAAATTGAAATTCAAATAATACATAAATGAATAAATCATATAGACTTGTATTCGTATATACACCTTTACAATCTGCGTAAATTGAAATAAGATTTTTTCAGACTTGTACCGAGACCATACTAACTAATAAATTGGGATTTTTTCGTGTAACATAATAATAATATGATGGCCTTTCAAACAAAGGCCTCTTCCAGATCTTGCCGTTTTTTCTTTCTGTCGTTCGGGATCATTGATTGCCGAATTTACTTCTTATTTTTGCTATTATCGTCGCTTTTCTTTATTTACCTTTCTCGTCCTCTCTTTCTATCCAGTAGTATTCAGTCTATAATTCTTTTAGGCCACCTGTGCATATTTTAACATGCATTGCTCAGCGTCAGTTTAGTTTCTTTTTTTTTTTTTTTTTCATTTTAAACTTTTTTCTTAATTTAACGTTTAGAACTATCTCCTTGAGACTTTCTCCTCATACTTCTTTCTTTGGTAAATTTGGAACTTATATTTGGTTTTAACCAATGATCAAGTTTTTGAACCATATGTTAACGTGGGTTGCACCGGTTGAAAATATAAGCTTTAAGAATTGCAAAGTCATTTTCTCTAAATATACAAGCTTTAGAATTTTTTCCATTCTTGGTTTATTCTTCTCTGCACTTCCAACTCTGACCTGTATTGGAAACTTATTGGCTGCCTACATAATTAAATTCCATGACGCATTACATGCTTTTGCCGTCTAGAAAAACATCTGTGTGACATTCATTTGTAATAATCTTTGATATCTCCCTATTTATTTCCAACCCATATTCTTTGTCTGCTTCATTTGCTTCTGTTATTTCAAATTGTTGTTCTTTTTCATTATTTGCTGTTATAATGACATGGTCAACATTGTCTATCGTCACATCGTTTATATTTATTCTTGTACAGATGTTTTTGAAATGGCTAGAACTGACCACTAGGAGAACTGAGATATGCCCGGTAGATGGCGTTAGGTTTGTGAAGTCTTAGCATTTTCTTTTCAGTTGAAGCTATGAATCCGTGGACGGTAGAACACCGCGTTTTAAATCAAGCTGTTCCTGCTCGTAACACTATCCAATAACGGTACTTCTGTTGATTCACCATGCCATTGAGATGAAAATGAGCTTCACTCGTGAACAAAATGAGGTTGTCATTTTGCTCAAAAATTGCTTCCATCTCAAATACGAGTTCAGTCATTGTGCGTAATCTCCAAGCTTCAACTGTTGCACAACGGCCAATTTGTAGGGGTGGAAATGCAGATCTAAATGCAAAATACGCCTTACCGAACGATTACTGAGGCCAAGTTCAGAAGAATGCTTCCGAGCAGATCGACTAGGACTGCGCAGCAGGGCTTGTTCGACGCTTTCCACATTTTCAGGGGTACGTCCCGTTCGTGTAGCGCTCGACAGTCTTTTGCTCATTAGTGTACCTCGTGTACGAAGTGCTTTGACGTAGGATAATGTTACGAGCGGGAACAACTTGATTCCTATGGATACTGAAATGGCGACGAAACTCACGCAGAACTGCCGTGATAGACTCGTTATTCTTGATGAAACAGTCGTATGCAATAACGCGGTGTTCTGTCGTCCACGGCGTCATGGCATCTACTGAAAAGAAAATGCTAAGACTTCACAAACCTAACGCCACCTGCCGCGCATCTCTCACTTCACCTGGTGGTGAGAGTCATGGCGATCTTGCCAGTTCGCATCAGAAGATGCTAAGAACTAGAAAAAAAAGTTAAGTACAACAAGAAAATAAGAAGATTTAAGTACCAATCGGATTACCAGATATTATTTTGCGATATAAAATTAAATAAAGCATTTCACGAATAGATAAATATTCGCGTAAATTTATTCTTTAGCGTTCGCTATATGAAACTGTCAAAGCCAAAGTGGTGTAAGTCACATTTTGTTCTTTTCAAGAAACAATTCGTTTTACTCGATTTGCTGTAAATATAAATTACACATCACAATATGAATTTTAAATTTTTATATATTTAATACTGCTACTACTAAATATAATTTTAGATATATAGGGGAAGGCGGGGATAGTTGTTACAAAAATGAATAATACTAATTAACAGACAACCATTTAACTAAAGAAACAAAATATTCTCTTTTACATATTAACTATACATTTATAAACAGTAATATGACCCTGTTGGGGGCAATTTCTTACATGTTAGGGGCATGTTGTTACAAACTAAAAATTTTAACTAAAACTGTAAGAATTACTAAAATTATTGTTATTTTACAACAATTATTCGTAATCACTATTAAAAGCTATGGCAGCGTCACAATTTGGACATGAAGTTAATATTATCACCACTAATACAATAAATGTGAGTACATTGCTTTCACGTAGTGCATTGAGCATTGGCTTCATTTCTGTTTGAGCATTTTGAGGTTTACAGTTAGTTAGTTAAAATTTTTGGCGCACAGCAACGAAGGCTATTTGCGCATAACGCAGCCCATTTAAATGAGTACACTATATATTAAAAACAATAAATTAAACAATCAATAAAAAGATAAAATCAATAAAATTACGAAAACTCAATAAAAGAAATCTTGCACAGACAAATACAAATAAATAGGATAAAAAGTCTGTTCGAAAATTTGAACAGACTCAGGTTGATGGTAAGAGGCTGTAAAGGAGCCAATTACCAGCGAATATCACAGTTAAGAAATAGAACACATTAAAATATGGTGCAAGACTTCACACATAAAACAGTAAGTTCGATTCTCTCAGGAAGATCATCAGCCTGTCCATGAGTACCCTGTCGTCACCTAAAGCAACTGTCAGGTCATAGCACAGGCCTAACCTCTCCCTTACCTCCTCGAAGTGTACACATTCAGTTAAAATGTGTAACACAGATTTTGAGGTTTATAGTGCCGCTTGTTAATGGTTGAGGTTCTGTTTCCAGTATGTATAAAGAATTAATTACTATAGTTAAGAAAACTTAACAAAATATAAGCAGAAATATGTGAAATTACATTAATTTACGAAGAAGCGACTCCCAGGTAGTCAGGTGACAATATGACTTCAAAGTGTTACTTTAAAAGTTATTTTAATAAACGAAATTCAATAAAACATAATATTTACGGCACTGGTCCGTCAGACCTATCGTTTTGCAAGGTACAACAGTTGACAAAAAAGCATAAGTTCCGTGATGTATTCGCCAAAATGTTTAGCGGTACGAGATTTATGACGATGTAACTATTGAAATTAAACTACAATTATGCAGGATATTATGTATTTTACAAATATTTATTTTGTAACTGTCATATATCAAAAAGTACATCAACATCAATATTTCCATAGCATCCAGGTATCAGGTATCTCATACCTATACCTATCAAATTATACAATGTTTAAATATTTATTTCAACACTCCCCCTCATTGAATAATTTGGTGATACCTGAATTTTTGCAAAGCAATTGCAATCTTGGTGCTGCTAGAGGTTTTGTTAGCATATCTGCTAATTGTTCTGTAGTTGAAATTTTCTGAACATTTATTTCACCTTCAGTCACCAGTTCTCTCACAAAATAATGCCTTATTCGTATATGTTTCGTCCTTTGATGCATTTCTGGATTATGTGACAGACGAATGGCAGCTTCGTTGTCCATATGAAGAACAGGAACATTCATGCATTCAGTAATTTCATTCAAAAACCTCTTCAACCAGCAAATCTCGCGAGCAGCTTCGCTAGCAGCAACAATTTCTGCTTCAGTGGTTGAAATAGAAACTGACTGCTGTTTTCTACTGAACCAGGATATTGGACCACCTGCATAAATACAAATTACGCCTGAAGTTGAGCGACCAGTGCTAAAATCACCACCATGATCAGCGTCACTGTAACATTCCAATTTTCCAGTTCTATGTCCAGCTTTATAGAGAATTCCATAATCTATGGTACCTTTTAGATATCGAAGAATTCTTTTTATTTTAACTACGTCTTGATGTGTTGGATGTTCAAGACATCTCGACGCAACACCAACAGCATATGCCAAGTCAAAGCGTGTTCCAGTCACCAAGTACAGAAGAGCTCCAACTACTTGACGGTATGGAAAGTTTACAACTGAGGAGTTGTTATCGTTACTTCCTTCTATTTTATCGTCTTTTAGTATTGGTGTTGTAACTGGACGGCAATCATTCATACCAAATTTTTCTAAAATTCTTTTTATGTAGCTTTCTTGACTTACTGTTATAGAACCATCTTCCCTTCTTTGAATTTCTAGACCTAAATAATAAGAAGCTGGTTTACATGTTATCTTGAATTCTTCCCGTAATTCAGCCATTAACTGTTGTAAAAATGTTATGTTTTTCGCTGCTACTAATCCATCATCCACATATAACGCTAAAATAACTTTGTTTTCACCTTTTCCTCGCATAAAGATACAAACATCCGCTTCACTTCTTTTGAATCCTAATTTTAGTAAATACTCGGTAAATCTTTCATTCCAACATCTTGGTGCTTGCTTGAGTCCATACAGACTTCTTTTCAATCTACAAACTCTATTGGAATCATCTTCGTAACCCTCCGGCTGTAACATGTAAATTTCCTCTTTTAACTTACCATATAAGAAAGCTGTAGTTACATCAAATTGTGTTAAAACCATATTCTGATTTGCTGCAACGCTAAGTACAGCTCTAATTGATGCTGCTTTTGCAACCGGGCTAAACGTTTGATCATAATCAATACCTTTCTTTTGTGAATAACCCTTAATTACCAATCTAGCTTTGTATTTATTAATGGATCCATCTGGATTAGTTTTAATTCTAAAAACCCATTTTCCATCAAGCGGTTTCTTTCCAGGAGGAAGATTTGTTAGTTCCCATGTTTTGTTTTCCTTCAATGATTTAATTTCATTTTCCATAGCCTTTTCCCATTCTTCTTTATCTATTGACTTGATTGCTTCCTTGTAAGTTGTAGGCATTTTTAACTGACCCAACTCTTCTGCAGAGGATAATAAAGTTTCCAAGCTTGAACCCATATTCTTGATGTCTTCTGCAACTTGCTGTAGAGTTTCTGTTTTGTTTATTTTCTTTCCTACTGTTTCATATCTGTTTGGTGGAATGCCTTTATTTGCTCTTGAAGATCTTCTTACCACTTCTTCAACATGTATGTTTTCTTCATTTTGTGCTATAACTTGATGAGTTCCAACATCTTTAACATCTCTGTTTCTTAATTCTTCAATTTTCGTTCTCGAAAATTGTACTTCAATAGAATCACTATTGTCTTCATTCTTTTTTCTTTCTTTCTTTCCAATGAAGTTACCGTTTATACTGCTTTTCTTCATTTCTTTCTTGTTTTCTTTATTTCTTTTCTTCTGCGTTACTTCTTTTTCTAGTATTACAACATCTTCTGGACTTTGATTTATAAACTTCTCAACAAACTTCATATCACGACTAATTGTCACCTTTTTTGTAATTTTGTTGAGTAAACGGTAACCTTTAGAGTGTTCGTCATAACCAACGAAGATCAACTCTTCTGATTTACTGTCCCACTTCTTACGTTTCTGGTCTGGAATAAGTGCATATGCCTTACTTCCAAATATTCGAAGGTGTGACAAATTCGGTTTTCGTTTTTCCCATAATTCAAAAGGTGTACATGACGATGATAGAGATCTTGTTGGAAGTCTGTTTTGCAGGTAATTAGCAGTCATTAATGCTTCTCCCCAAAAAATATTTTCCATTTTAGCATCTTCTAATAGACATCGACCCATCTCAACTAAAGACCTATTTTTCCGTTCCGCTACACCATTCTGTTGATGTGCATACGGAACTGAAAACTGTTGTCGAATACCTTGTTGTGATAAATAGTCTTTTAAGTTTTTGTTGATAAACTCACCTCCACGGTCTGAACGAAGAACTTTTGGTTTCTTATCAAACTTGTTTTTGACCATTTCAATATAATTTCTACAACATTGGTACACTTCAGACTTTTCAGATAATAAATAAACAACTGTATACCTGCTAAAATCGTCAATGAATGTCAGAAAATATTTCCGTGCACCTGGTGTGACAGCTTCCATAGGTCCACATACATCTGTGTGTATTAATTCAAGAACTTCTTTCGACCTGTTACAAGATTTATTCGGAAATGGTAATTTGACAAGCTTACTTTTAATACAGACTTCACAATTTTCTAGAATTCCGCAATTCTTTATTTTTAAATAATTTAAATTTCTGGACAACAATTTTAAAGCTTCTGGATCACGATGACCAAATATACGGTGCCAATAATGCAAACACCCATGGCCATGTGTTGCTACTTTATTTACTTTATAAACATCTTCGCGTAGTTTATATAAACCGTTACAGTTATCTGCTATTGCTACAACTTCTTTATGATATGCGATCCTGCATTTTGTTTTATAAAATTTTACCTCATAGCCTTTCCGAGTCAAACAATTAACCGACAAAAGATTTCCATTAAGACAAGGAACATAGAGTACTCTTGAATGAAGACAATAGTGATTCTATTGAAGTACAATTTTCGAGAACGAAAATTGAAGAATTAAGAAACAGAGATGTTAAAGATGTTGGAACTCATCAAGTTATAGCACAAAATGAAGAAAACATACATGTTGAAGAAGTGGTAAGAAGATCTTCAAGAGCAAATAAAGGCATTCCACCAAACAGATATGAAACAGTAGGAAAGAAAATAAACAAAACAGAAACTCTACAGCAAGTTGCAGAAGACATCAAGAATATGGGTTCAAGCTTGGAAACTTTATTATCCTCTGCAGAAGAGTTGGGTCAGTTAAAAATGCCTACAACTTCTTTATGATATGCGATCCTGCATTTTGTTTTATAAAATTTTACCTCATAGCCTTTCCGAGTCAAACAATTAACCGACAAAAGATTTCCATTAAGACAAGGAACATAGAGTACTCTTTCTATCCGAACAGAATTTAATTTTCTGTTACCATCTTGTCTAAGCTTTATTATGCAGCTTCCAGCACCTTGTGCTGATACTACTTGATTATTTGCTATAGTAATTGTAGGCCGAATACTGCTGTCAAAATTTGACAATATACTTTTGTTATTGGTCATATGAGAAGTAGCACCTGAATCAATTATCCATCCACAATCCTGAAAATTTGATGTAGCAAAACATACCTCTTTACTGCTGCTTGCAACTTTTATCACTTCTTTATGTTTGTTTGCCAACCATCTCTTGTACTTACTGCAATCCGGCTTTATATGTCCAACTTTATGACAAAAGAAACATTCCCTTTGATTTTTATTTTTATTTTCTACTCTAGAATAACTTTTGGTTGCTAAAGCCATACTCTCGTCAATTGGTATTTCTTTAATTTGGCTATGTCTTTTGTACTCTTCTAGGAGTTTACTTTGAACTAACTCAAAAGTAAGATCTGTCTCCGGTCTCGTTTCCAATGCGGTAATCAATGTGTCGTACTTTGCATTTAAACTACTAAGCAACATTGCAACCATCCAGCTCTCGGACACATCTTCGTTACTTACGGCGTCCAATTTTGTAAATAGTGTAACCATTTCATTTATATGCTGCTCCATATTTCCATTTTCTACTAGTTTCAAGTTACAGATTTTACGCATTAATTGAACCCTGTTACTTAAACTTGCCTTTTCATGGTATTTTCTTAAATTATCCCAAGAATCTTTCGCAGAACTTGATTTTAAAATATGGTTTAATTGACCATCTTCTACAGACAACCCAATGAGTGCCCGTGCTTCATTATCCATCCTTATCCATTCCTCTGTTACAGGATTTGGTTTTGGTTTACACACGGCATCCCATAATCTCTCTTTTATTAAGAGGAGTTCCATTTTATATTTCCAAATATAATAATTTCCATTATTCAATTTGGAAATGGCAAATTTCGTGTCTGACATGACTATTTAATTTAATAACTAAACGAGTTACTTTAGAGAGTGCTTCTGGATGCTCCTGGGCCCATAACCTATTGAAATTAAACTACAATTATGCAGGATATTATGTATTTTACAAATATTTATTTTGTAACTGTCATATATCAAAAAGTACATCAACATCAATATTTCCATAGCATCCAGGTATCAGGTATCTCATACCTATACCTATCAAATTATACAATGTTTAAATATTTATTTCAACAGTAACAACATGCCCCCGTAACAACTAGCCCCGCCTTCCCCTAGCCACTTTTTGAGAAATTATATTCATAATTATAATATAATCATTAAATTATTTTATATTCACCACTACTCCCATCTATGTGACCAAGAGAAGATATATGATTTACTCAACCTTTATTTATTTTTATTTTTTTATTTAGCAAAAAATACATCGGCAACTAAGGTCATTAGTATTACAGTACATTTTTATAATTTTACATTATGTTTAACATTACTTATAGTACATTTGGAAAAATATATATATTGGGTTTAAATTATTGTTCACTTCGGTTTTTAGGATAGTTATATTTTGTTTTTTACTGATATGTCTTCTAGGAATTTTAGTAGAGTTTCTATTTTGTTGTCGTTAGCCAGGGCTTGTTGTAATGTGGGGGGAATTTTATGTGTTTTCCTTTCGTTATTATATTTCTTGCAGGTCATCAGGATATGTTCTACTGTCAGTTCTGTGGCACATTCTTCGCACATGGGTGGTTGTAGTCTGTGGAATACGTATTTATGCAGTATGTCCAATTCGTAGTCTCGTCAATATAATTTGGTCTCGTCGGTTTATGGTTAGGATCAATTTTTTCGTGTCCTGTTTTATATGTCGTAATTTATTGTTGTTCGTCAGTCTCCATTCTAGGTCCCAGTCTTCTTTAATTATGTGTTTAATTCGGTTCTTAAAGTCACAGATTGGCATCGGTATTTCTGTTGTGGCTGCTGTTGTTGCCTTTTTTGCGGCTTCGTCTGCTATATTGTTGCCTTCTATATCTACATGGAATGGGATCCATAAGATAGTTACTTCTTTGTCTTGGGCTAATGCGTTGTGTATGTCGTCTTGTGTTTCTTGTATCATGGAATGTTTCGAGTAAGTTTCTTGAATACTTTGAATAGAACTTAGAGAATCTGTTATTATTATGAATTTCTTTTTATTGGCTTTCTTGATAAGTCTGGTCGCTTCTAGGATGCTGTACACTTCTGCAGTGTACACACTGCTTACAGAAGGTAAATGGATCTTGTACTCCTCTTTATCTATAATTATTGCTGCGCCGGTATTATGTCCTATTCTTGAGCCGTCTGTATAGATGTGTACATGGTTGTTGTAGTTGGTCATGATTTCTTTGAATCTTTCCCGATAGACTTGTGGGTTCGTTTCTTGTTTCGGATATTTGGCTAGTGTTGTGTTAAACTGCGCTCGATTTAGACTCCATGGTGGAAATTTATTGTAGCGGTGGTTTTCGACGTGACTTAATGTGATACTATACTTATTTAGATAGTTTTCTATATTTTGTAGCAGAGGTAGAGAAGTGTGCGTAGCTAGTTGAGTTGACGGAAAGGTTGTAGGTTGGCGTGTTTTGGTTAGATGTTATGGTTACGAAATAGGATAGAGTTAACTGTAATCTACGGTATTTGAGGGGTGTTTTACTGGATTCACAAAGAAGGGTATTTGTAGGGCTGGTCCTGAATGCGTCTGTTGATATTCTTATGGCTGTGTTTTGGATCGATTCTAATGTTTTGAGTACAATTTCTTTGGCTGTTCCGTATGATATACATCCATAGTCGAGTTTGCTTCTTATTAATGCTTGGTATATTCGTAATAAGCTTTCTCTATCGGATCCCCATTTTTGATGTGCTAGAATCTTCATTAATGATATTCTTTGCATGCATTATTTTTTCAGGTTCTTAGTGTGTGCTCTCCAAGTTAGCTGTTTATCGAGGGTGATTCCTAGAAACTTTCTTTCATCACCGTATTCTATGTGACTGTTATTTATTTTTAAAGTTGGGTTATAATTATTATATTGTTTTTTACTGAAATGGACGACTTTAGTTTTAGAGGGTGAGAAATGAAAACCTGCGGTGTTGCTCCAGTTAGTTAATTCAGAGATGACTTGTTGAAACTTTTGCATTTAATAGATTTGTAAGTATGTCTAGTTTATGCTAAGACATGTAGTCAGTTTTTAAAAATGTAACTTATACCACCATGAATTTGCCCTCTCATACATAAATTCACCATTAAAGTGTCAACATTTGTTAGATTATATCGTCCACCGTAATCCCTAGTGTCAGTGACTATCACAAATTGTCTAGAAGGTGACAACAATATGCAAATAAACCAAATTTAGTAAATCTTACCCACATCATGTTTCAAGATTGAGCACTGGATACATTTATTTGACAGCTAATAAAAAGTTTACTGAACTTTTAAGAGAGCATACTCTGTACCTTCTGTAATTTATAATGACGAAGTGTCAATGACATTTATTGCAGCTGAATTTTATAAGGTTAAAGCCCTTACATATAATGCTGACTAATTGGAACATATAATATTCAAGTCTCCATTGACATTTAAGAACATAAACAGTATTAGCTCTTTTTTCTTCGCAGTATCGCGTTTCTCGTATCGCAGCATTTATGAACCAATTTATTAAGCAAAATGCTTTTTTACAATCATTATACAAGCTTTCTTTCAAATTTATGTACTGGTACTGCTTCAATATTTTGTGTATTAAAAAACTGATTAGATCTTAATTAAAATATTACAAAGTGTATTTTATAAAAATGTCACTTCGATACTTGAAAGCAGATTTCCCGGTTTGCGTGGATTCGACGATAATTTTACATACATAGTCGTCTGCCATATCTCTTAGATCAGTGGTGTCCAACAAATGACCCGAGAGTACTATTTAACCGACCCTCACAAAATATCTGCTTTTATTTATTTATTATTTTTTTTCTGTTGCTACAGCATCTGGTCAGGTTCACGGCTGTGTATTATTAAAATCGGTTTAGTAGTTACAAAGTTATGATATTTGCAAGCGAATGTAAAACGAGATAAACATTTTTTGTTCATATTTAACGCATTTTCTTGAGATTATCAGCGACAACTTAAGTTTCATCAGCAACAAAGTTGGTCCACGATTAATACACTAATCAGAATTGAAAGAATTTAAAAAATCTATTCAGTAGTTCCAGAGATATAATGATATTTGTCGACGCGGTTAATTCAAAATCATCTTTTCGTTTATATTTAACGCATTATTCGAGAACTGCTGATCCGATTTTCATGAATTTTTTGTTTTTCTAGCTGTAGCTACATCAACTATACTCTATCTCAGAAAAACTGATGGTAATAAAATTTATTATTTGTAAAAAGTTGTTGTTTTTTCACACAGAAGCGGCCCACAAAATATGAACAGTTCGAAACGAAATATTGTTAAAAACAACTGAGTGTGCCGCACATATTATATGGGAATACGAACTAGGGTTAAACACAATAGATCATAAAAATGTTACCCTAAAATTTTGAGGAAAAATATGGTCATAGGGGTGCGTTTAATGAAAAGTGCGTAATATAGAAATACACAAAACCAATTGAAACGTGTTTAAAATGTGCATGCCACTGGTAACTGCCTGACAAACAGATTTATTACTATCAGTCTTTCTAAGATAGAGTATAGTCAGATTTTAGGTTGTGTTTCATAAAATCGCTTCGGTACTTTCACTGTTATAATGAAATTTATGTCGCAAGTGAAACGAAATCCATGTTTTCCTTTCAAGTGTATTTTCTTGAAATTATCAGCGATAACATAGGTTTCGTCAGCGATTTATACACGTTTTTACGCGCCATAGAAAAAAATATAATATATATTCAGTAGTACCAAAGATGTAATGATATATGTACGCGCGATTGTCTTCGAGCGAAGCTCGGATTGGGCAGCTAGCATACGTATATGATTAAAAAACAATTAACATATATTTCTTGAAAAACGACATCGTCAGAACAATAAGACAACACTGTACAGGATTGCTAACTGTTAATCTATAAATGACGCTATAGGTTATTTCAAACGTTTAAGCCGGACTGTATGGAAGTTGTCATGCTCATTTTTAAGTGATTGAAGTGGGCTTTTGCTAAATAAATCGCTAAATTAAATAATCTTCATTTAATTGTTAAAAAATACTAGATTTGCAAATCTAATTCCGCTTAAACCAACTATACGAGAAAAAACCTAATAGTTTGAATTTCGTGCCAACGGTGATATTTAGTGATATTCGGTTGGCAGCATTGCGTTCCGCATAACCTCCTCTGTAACATGTTCTTAGATTGTTGATATCTCGTTTATTTTTCGTGATATTGTTATTTGAGTGCATTGTGTTTCAGTATTAGTGGCGATTTTTGAAATGTGTGATTTTCTGGAGCAACGATGCAACGTAAAATTTTGCGTGAAACAGGGTAAAACTTTCACAGAAACATTTCAACTCTTGAAACAAGCTTACGGAGATTATGCTCTGGGTCGTACGCAATGTTACGAATAGTTTCACGATTTAAAAGTGGTCGTCAGTCAATTAAAAATGATTAAAAATCCACGACCAGGAAGGCCTGCTACTTCAACAATGATCCCCACGTTAAGAAAATCAACGATTTGGTGCGGGCAAATCGCCGATTGCTGTCAGAGAAATTGCAGAAGAAGTTAGCATCTCAACTGGGTCATGCCGTGAAATTTTGACTGAAAAATTGAACATGCATCGAGTTGCAGCAAAATTTGTTCCTCGTTTGGTGACCGAAGAACACAAAGAAAATCGAGTGGACGTTTGTCGGCAACTCTTTTAACAAGCCAATGACGATAAAACATTTCAAATTTTTCCCCAGTTTCACGAAAATTTGTAAATTTTATCGTTGCTCCAGAAACTCGCACATTTCAAAAATCGCCACTTACACTTAAACACGTTGCACTCAAATAACAATACCCCGAAAACTAAACGAGATCTAAGAACATGTTACAGATGAGATTATGCGCAACGCAAGGGTTGGCAGCAACCGCATATCACTAAATATCCCCGTTGGCGCGTAATTCAAAATGTTCGGTTATATTCTGACAGACCTTGTACGTTAAGATTATATTAGGTCATCAAGGATGAAATTTGTAGAAAAAAATACAAAGTTGGTTGATAACTTACAAATATAAGGAATTATTTTATTCATCAAAGTATACACCCATATATATTTTTGTCTATACACTTTTGCCATTTAAACGGTAGGTTGTTCAAGCCGGTGGTATAAAACCCTGGCGGACGAGAGTCAATGAATTCCTGGAAGGCCAGTTTTACAGCATTGTCGGAATTAAACTGTTTTCCTATTAAAAAGTTGTCCAAATTGCGGAAGAAGTGATAGTCAATGGGGCTAGGTCTGGTGAGTATGGAGGATGATTAAGAAGTTCCAACTCCAAATCCTGTAGTTTTGCCACTGTAGTCATTAGTCATTTGTGCAGTGTGTGGTCTAGCGTTATCATGTAATAAGAAAAGAGTCGATCTGTGGACCAATCTAGGTTGTTTTTCTTTAAGTTTTTGCATCATTTCGTCCAGTTGGTTGCATTATATTTCTGCTGGGATCGATGAGCCAGATTTTTTTTTTTTGATTCGTTTATATGTTACCTGTACGAAATTTGGCGAACCAATTTGATATTGTCTACTGCGTAGTAACACCAGAGGCAAATGCACTATTAAAGTTTCGCGCGGTCTGCGGTGCCGTAGTTCCACGTAAGAACTCAAACTTCATAGTAGTGCGAATTTCCGACCGTTCCATTTTCAACAAAATTAATTTAAAAAAAAAGTTTTTGATATTTCTTAGAGCATACAATGATTTCTTTAAACAGGCGAGATGTGTAACTTTCCAACAAAGAAAAACAGAACGGTAAAATATTAAGCCAATATCAAATAATAAGCTGTTAAAGTTGGCAATATTATTAACTACAAATTTCATCCTTGAAGACCTGATATTTACCCGTATATGCCAGAGGACTTACGCGGTTACCTAGATATGATAACTAAATATTGCAAACTATATTTTTAACGTAAATAAACTATATACAGTATTGGTTTCGGTACTTCGAACTGAAATTTGACAGAAGTGAGCTCAAGTAATTGGGGATAGGAATAAATTATTGATTTTTAAAACTTAATTTGAACTTAATTTAGTGCCTCTCTTGTTATGTCGCTTTGTGCAGTGCACAACATGCACACCTGTGGCGGTTCTGGCTGAAACGAATAAATTATATTCCCTTATAAACATATCAGTGCTCCAACATATAAGATTTACGTATTACCAAGTATTTCCACAGTCCACATACAGATGGTGAGACTACAATTTCATCTGCAGAAGTTAGCAATAGTTGAGCCAACTACAAACAAATCCTTTCCATTTGTGACCGCTCGCTAAGATAATCCATGAATACGTAAAAAAAGTACTTGCTTTTGCACCTTAGCGCAATTCTGCAATGTCGATATGTCGGTACAAACATTTCTATTTAAAAATACCTGCAATATCATCTTTTCAATAATTCTTCTTTACGATATTAAAATTATTGAATTATTCAACAATACATGATACGAGGGTTGCCTTTTATATTTCTGGATTTGAGATAAAACAATTATTTATCAACAAAAGTGTCTTTATTGTTTTTCAAAATATTCTCCATGAAGATCAATACACTTTTGCATGCGTTTACTTTTTCCACTCAGATTTAGGCTTTTTCCACTGCGAATGTTGGGAATTATGTGGGATCCAACGCGAACAAATCTTTTTATTAATGCAATAGTCAATGTATGCTGCTCCCACTAATGCCCAAGGATACCTCAATCTCACGATAAGTCACATGTCGATCTTGCAGTATCAGTTCACGCACAGCATCAATGTTTTCCGAACAACAACCGATTTTGATATCAAACCATCGATAAACAGTAGTCCTTGATAGTACTTCATCGCCAAAAGTCGAATTAAGTTCATCGATGCACTGTTGTTGGGTTAATCCATGTCGAAAGTTGTAAAAAATAATCGCTCAAAAATGTTCACGATTTAATTCCATTTTTAGGCGAGATGAATTTTTTGCAGTTACTGTAAACAACACAAATAGCGCTCGTACGTCAAAACGTTCTGAGTACTTATACTGTCAAAAATGTCAAACTTTACGATAGAAGCGTCAGTTGCCAGATGGTAGTACTAGTTTAGCGCAATCACAAAATATAAGAGGCAACAACGTGCGTAAAACATGTGTAATAAAACGCAGATTATATCAATGAAGCAGCAGTTCGGCTATCCACTAATTAGAATTATCTATCCCACAGTATGTCATTCACGGAATACAACTCTACCCACGCGATATAATCGCCTTTAACTACACCCTTATAGCGAATTGTACTAATTATTCCCAGCATAGTTGTTGCGTGAAATGATTTGTTTATGATTTTGTAATTTAGGTAAGTGAGCATTCCTTTAATTAAACTGCATATTTCAAACGTCTAAAATGTAAAAGAAAATTTCAAAGACTTCATGGAATTCGTTTATTATAAAAACTCCAGTTAAAGTAGTCTCTATTCCATATTTACATCGCATTTTCTGCAAAATAATGTCGGTAGACAATTAGATATTACCAATAGCCATAAAGTTGTTATAATTCATTCTTTGGAACCTCTTTCAGATCTTTTGTCGTATTCTTGTCGTATTTAACATTGAGATGTGCATCGAAATAGTACGCTCAGAAATCTTTTTCCGATTATTTTCATTTTAGTTAAATTTTTACCGACCGCCAACATATATAAGGGAGGTATTGTGATCATACCGATTTTGACATTTCGAGATTTCGATGGATCTTCACGAATTGAGGTTCCTGCATAACCTTTTGACTATTTTTAGCATGATGTCTGTCGGTCTGTCCGTTTGTCCGTCTGTCTGTCCGTCCGTCCGTCAGTCTGTCTGGCTGTGTTCACGTGCAGAGCAAATTCGGCTAAAAAGATTTTTATGAAACTGCATATTTAAGCTTTTGACATCAATGGCACAAGTTGATCAACTTTTGGTAAAAATTGGTTGACTAGAAATGGGAGTTTACTGTCGATTTTAGATTTTTGCGAATATCTAGCAGAAAAATATTTCGAAAAAATTTTTTTAACAAAAGTTGCTATAAATGCAATAACTAATAACTTTTATTTGAGAAATTTTTTGGTACAACGAAATATATTTGCAAAATTTTTCGTAATTATATGTAACATTTCCATGGTCATGATAAATAATATTTCTGTTAGAAAATATTAGGCCAAGTTATTTCTACTCTGCTGCTGAATGTATTTCATGCAAGTACTTCTTGATGGCGGTCGGTCCTGTGGTGGCCACAGCTGATTTTTTCATATAATTTACTTTAAAAAAATCCTTTTTTTTTTTTATTTAACTAATTAATGGTTGCCTCAGCTTCTCAGGCTATTGGCCACCAGATACATATGTTACTTATGTTAATATTGCATATATACATTTGTGTGTCATTATACGTATAGTTTTAACAATATATTACATAAGTAGTATTTTCATTAAATTAGATAGTTATATTTTTGAGGCTATGTTTATGTCCTTTAAGAATTGGATAACCCGAGATTCTGTGTCCGTGTTGTTGACTAGCAGGTCCTTAATTGTAGTTGGTAAGGAGTTTGAGTCTCTTTGCCTTTGGTACTGGTCACACTCTAGGAGGAAGTGTTCCACGGTTAGTTTGGTATTGCATGTACTGCATATTGGTGGATCAGTTCTCTCAAAGATGTACTTATGGGTGTACATAGTATGGCCAAGTCTCAATCTTGTCAGAATGACTTGTTCTCTTCTGTTTGTGCGAGAATTCCACTGTTTTAGAGTATCTTTTATTCTGTGGAGGTGATTGGTGTCTGTTGTATTTTGCCATGAAATTTTCCATTTTTCTTCGAATATAATTCTTCCAGTCATAGCTAGGTATATGCATATCTAAAAAAATCCTTTTATGTGTCCATTAATGCTGAAATTACAATTCGTATATTTAATTAAATCTTTATTTATTTAGTTTTTTCTGGCTATCCTTTATGACTACATTTTTAACTTTTGACTATTGTCACTGCTATGACTACAGTGGCTGAAGATGCGTTAACTAAAATAAACGCGAAACGTTCCATGTAATCATATTCTATTATTTTCCTGACTCCAGACTGAGGATTTAAGAAGATTTTTTTTTAAACATTTACAATCACTCGTCGAACAATTTACATTTATATACAGGGTGTATCGAGATAGAGGGAATACCATTTTTCTAGAAAACGTGACTTGTGAGTAATTTGGAAAAAAATTGATGACCAAAGTTTACCTAAAGAATAGAATGGTAATATTGAAAATTTCCGGAACAAACCGGAAGTATAGGATAGCAATGCCTACTTTGATTTTTTAAATGGGAACGTATGTCATATTGGGAACTTTAGATAGAGCTTTTGAAAAGAAATAACTTTTAATTCAACATTTTAAAATATTTTTTACTGTTTACGAAAAATCGTATTCTATTTAACGACTTGGAAGTAATGTATTTTTATTTGAATGTATTTAAAGTTCCATTCGTTATAGAGAACCCAGTACGACATACGTTCCCATTTATAAATCGAATTTTGATATCATGTACGTCCGGTTTATACCGGAAAATTTCAAAACCACCTTGCGATTCTTTGGGTCAACTCTAGTCATCAAAATTTGTTTTCCCAACTTGCACACACTTTGCGTTTTTGAGAAAAATTGTATTTTCTCTATTTTGATACATACATATACTTGCATATAGATTTATGTACAAGTACAATACCTGCATTTGCATATTCTGTATATGTTTTTGTTATAACATTTTATGTTCTTTGTTATTATAAATTTTGTATATAGGACTTCAGGTGTTTAGCTCCCAACAAATCAGAAAGTTAAATTAATAGTTAAATAAAACATTCGGTAAGTTTCACAAAATATATGTTTATAATTGCTATATACGTATTTCGGCAGCAACACCATGTATTAAGTTCAAATTACAAACTGAGCTTATAAATTTGAACTTTAGATGGCGTCGTTGCCGAAATACGTATAGAATATTAAAAGCAAATATTCTGTTAAACTTAACAAGTGTTTTATTTACCTATTAATTAAAATTTAACAATATTTCATCGAGAATACACAGAATCCTCTCTCAGTTATAAATTAGAAAGTGCTTCCTACCCGCCAGTCCACGAATTGACACCGGTTTATTAAACATTTTACCTGTCTGGGAAGAAATTTGAACTATCCGCAAAATTTCTTCCTAGACCCAGTCATTATTTGTATTTATTACATAATTAATTTAATGAATAAATTATATCCGAGTGGAACTCCCACCATGTTCATCGAGTCCAGGAAGAAATCCAGGTGCGAATTCAAGAAATGTATTTTTAAAGAAATGTTACATCCCATGGTTTTGTAAGTTTTTAAAAGATGATCCACTATTTCTTGGTTGTTGTCTGCTTTATGTTTCCCTAAGAAGTTCCGGCAAATACTCCCATGCAACTTTTTTAGTCTGGTTCAACTGACCATCGAAGTTCAGTCTTAAATCATTTCTCCTATTTGAGGTCTTACAAAGATCCCCTCTTTGATCTTTTCATCACTGATCCTCGGGAATTTTTTTCCTAAGTATGTAAATCCAAGTCTACTCCGAATAGAAATGGCAACGATTAATCGAATGATTGAAATAATTGATTATTTTGTTTCAGTTAATCGATTAATCATATGATATTTTTAGTTTCGATTAATTAATAACTAATAGATTAATTTATTATTAATCGATAACTTTATTTTATTTTTAAGAAATTACTTAGATGTGTTGTTGAAACAATGGTCGGTAGTTGACTTTGCTCTCTCCTTTTCAATAAAGTCCCTAGATTACTAGGTCTTCAGAACACTCGTTCTCGCCCATCTGGAGAATTAAACTCAATCGCTACTCATTTCTGCACAATATACTGCTACAGTTTGCGATCAGTTAGTTCAACTAGGGTAAAGTCTAGCAAGATACAAATCTTCTGGATACATGCCCTTGTTTCCTCAATCGTCTTTGGAAAGGTCGTATTGAAATTGCCAAATTTCGGTCTTCTTCGAAATGACGTGCAGGAAAACTTAAGGACCAGTCACGATCGGGATGAACAATTAGGATAAGAAATCAGGCGTTTCGAGCGCTTGTGGCCCGTGGATGATTTGAACCTGTCTTTTTATGCAGAGGCTAGTTCGCTGATGATGCTTTATAGCGTAATTAATAGAGTTTTCAGCTACATCCGAAACACCAGCGATATTCCAATACTGCGCCCATCTTCATATAATGGCGCAGCACGTACAACGTCTTCTGGCCACATTTTACTTTTATTGCACAAAAAAAGACTTAGGAATTTAGAAATCTATAAGATGGTTATTTAATGGCAAAATTTTATTTTGACAATAAGTTATTTGTGTTAAAACATATGTACTTAATATGCGACATTATTTAGTCTTCGTTCAAACGGGCATTATTTATTATTACAGCCTCTTTAATAACCAACTAAAAATATTTGTATATGCAGACATTGTATTACTTTTAGTTTCCTTATAAAACGGTAATTTTTTTTTTTATCAGCTCTTAAAATACAAGGTGTCTCAAAAGAAATTTTATATTTAGTGGATCGATTAAAAAAACAGTAAGCCGTATAGAAAAAATGTTTATTAATTATTAAAATACACTTTTTGGGGATTTATTTCTTAAAAATAATACCGTCTAAATGTAGACCCTCGCGTTCTCGGCACTCATTTAATCGAACAGTAAAATTACTTATGACGTCTCGGCAGATGGACTCAGGGATGGCTGCCATTTCGTGACGGATATTTTCTTTCAAATGCGCCAGTGAAGTCGGTTTATTGGCGTAAACTTTAGATTTAAGATAACCCCATAAGAAAAAGTCCATAGGGGTTAAATCTGGACTGCGTGGAGGCCAATTTATGTCACCTCTCCGGGAGATCAATTTGCCTGAGAAAATTTCACGAACACGTGGCAGAGACATATTGGACGTGTGTGAAGTTGCTCCGTCCTGTTGGAACCATGTTCTTTGGTTATAGCCAGAAAAGTTTTGCAGTTCAGGTACCAAGAAGTTGTCTAACATCTCCACATAACGCTCTGAATTCACTGTAACTGCACGCCCCCTTTCGTCTTCAAAACAGTAAGGGCCGATAATTCCTCGCGCCGACATCGTAGCCCATACGGTCACTTTAGGCGAATGTAGGGGTTCCTGATGTTTGCGTTTCGGATTCGTTGCACTCCAGTAGCGGCAGTTCTGCTTATTTACGTGGCCATTAAGATGAAAATGAGCTTCATCTGAAAACAAAATGTTGGTAAACGTTGAAAATCGCTCAATCACCTGATTTACGAAATTAAGCCTCTGACTGGCATCTTGGGGCTTTAATTCTTGCACCAATTGAATTTTGTAGGGGTGCAGCTTTAGGTCTTTGTGCATAATGCGATGTAATGATGATCTATGCACATTTAAATCACTTGCGCGCTTCCGAATTGAAAGGTTCGGGTCGTCACGAACAGACTGATTAACATTCTCCACGTTTTCTACCGTTCTTGATGAACTAGGTCGCCCGGATTTTGATTTATCCAGCGTTGTACCAGTCTCTTCAAACTTTTTAACCCAATGTCGAATGAGAGGAATGCTTGGCGCATCATTTAAGTGACGAAAACCTCGAATACTGCAGAATTTTCTACGCGCTACAGTCGCCGAATCACCGTTTTTGTAAAACTCTCGCACGCATAACGCGCGGTCTGCTCCCGAGAAACGCTCCATAGCGACTATATTCCCAAGAGCCAGGCTACCGATTGACATAACCCCCGCGCCCCTCGGATACGTTGCGTTCACGCAGTAAGCTAAATAAATATAAAATTTCTTTTGAGACACCTTGTACAACAACTAAGACAGTCCCATTTTTTTTTGTTTTGCCAGTGTATAGGTTTTTTTTTCATAATCGATTATTTTCTACCAATTTAATCGACAATCGATTATAACATTTCGATTCATCAAATGATCAATTAATCGTTTAATTAATTTTTATTGCCATCTCTACCACCGAAATATTGCTTTAACAAAATTCTTCATAAGACCAATAATCTGACTATTTATCTGTTTATTATTCTGTGCTCGTCTGGAGTTAGACGAGTTTGTCTTCCCAAAACTATCATTAAAGAAAACAATGAAATTTTACTGACGAAAAACGAACCTCCCTAAACTCTGCATAAATGTGTTACGAGATAACGTATTTATAATCTTTAAGGCGTAGCTTTAAAACTATGGGTGATAGATAAAATGTTGAGACAAAATTTTGAAATCAGCAGAAAAAAGTACATAAAGAAGAACCCTGAGTTGCCCTGGGACAATATTTTTGTTAAACAGTGTTATTGGACTTTTCACTAGTCCGCAGTATAAAATTTTAAGGAGCACTGAATAAGAAGGGAACTTGTTTTACTTCGAGTACACGTTCAATAACAATGTCTAGTTTATTTCAGAATTCTCTTGGGATTAGGATAACCCTCTTCAAACTAATCCAACATTCTCCCACAGTAACTAACCTATCCTCATTATTATCTTTGAATGTAATTTCAAGACAGAACTTGGACACTATATAACGTATTTTAACATTGTTATTGTACAAGTTTTACTTGACAATGTTTTAAGTTCATTATCTCTTGAACAATGTTCTTGTCATATTAAATATAACACACAAATACAAACACCTATTAATAGAATCAAAATATGTTCACAAATACATTGAATTGCAAGATTATTTAAGTATAATGTGTAATTACAAACTAACTCTAAAATTGTTATTATGTGTAAGATAGAGAGCTTTGTCTTACATATTGAATTTCGTTCATTTGCGTTTTAAACGTTTAACTGAACTTTAAAGGAATCTTGTTCGGTAACTAACCTCTCTAACTTACGTACGTAATAAGATTTAACACTCGCATAATTTGAGCCTTTAGGGTATTTCCTCGTAAAGTCTTACATTTCAGCAGCCACATGTTGTATAATAATGTAAGGTTAGAACGGTAGTTAAATTCGGAAATATATATGTAGTTGTTAATGAAGACGGTATACAAAGTATTACCAATATATCAAAGGCCTAAACATTTAGACGCTAACGTAGCATAGTGGTAACACACATGCCCTGAGTTGCTAAGGTCTTGGGTTCGAATTTTGTTCAGGCATGAAATTTTCATTATGAAAAATTGTCCTGGTTAATGACCTTAGTAGCAAAGACCATAAAGGTAAAATAATAAAAAAAAGTCATAGCTTACCTCTTCATTATCTTCTTTTTCAAATCTACTGTTGAGTAGGATATGTGCATCATTCAATTTTTTCTTCCATATAGTCTAGTCTGGTGCTTTTGTCTGAAGATGCATGTGATGATAATGAAGTACCACTTGACATTTGGTTCTATACAAATATGAAAGCATTTTGGCCCACAGTACCTGTTTGTAAATCACAGCAGGTCCAAAGTAGCGGCCAAAATAGCCCAGCAAGTACGAATACTATGAGTAATTTTCATGATGGAGCATAAGAGCTAACTTCATAATTGAGGGCTCGGGAGTAAAATCTGGTATCTGACAATTTAATATTTTTGCAAGAGACGACATTAAAACTTTGTAAAAATATTGCAAAATATATTACAAAATCGATTGATTTAATCTTTATCACAAAATTCTCTAATTTTTTTACGAGTTGACAGTATAATTAATATTTTTATTTATTATTTTTTTTTTTATTGAACTTTTATCAACATTTTATGTATTAATGTCATGTACTTACCATTGTCTACACTAAATAAATTACAATAAAAAAAAAAGAATAATATTATTTCATCGAAATTAAAATTATTATTTTTATTAACGCAAAAGTACAAATTCAAAAATTCAATTTCAATATCATAAACGGAAAAAATCACAGGATATAAGGAAGGTGGTATCTACTGCAATTACCATTATTTACATTTTAAGTACAAAAAAAAAAAAAAACTTAAAAATGATGAAATTATGTAAAATGGTATCTACAGCAGTTACCATTATTTACATTATATTACTTAAAACTAATATTATCACAGTTTTTTCCTCAATTGTTGTGGATTCATCCTCGGGAATGTAATCTGAGTCTTCATCAGTAGAATAAGAATCAGATTCAGATAAAACACTAATTTTTTCAGTGTCTACAACACGTCTACAACAGACCCTTGTAGACGTGCAGCCATTTTGTATACTTACCATGTTTTTCGCTCTAGAACATGCAGATACCACATATTACATGATACATCTAGAGCTATCTATTGATATTTTTTGTAAATTTTGCGAAATCTTGTTTATGATGACATTTACCATATTTTACAAGCACTAATTCAGTTTTGAAAAATATGTCAGTTACCAGGTTTTAAACCCGAACCCTTCAATTGTACGAAGCTATAGTCTAAGTTCAATGTTCCTTACACAGTATTATAGCCAAAGACTTCCTTACCATAATGAAAAGAAGTTAATCAAAATTGTATTTTGATGGAAAATTTATACAAAATGTTACAAAATTCGACCAATAGTTTCAATAACATAGTTTCGATAACAGTCGTAATCAACGACTATTAGTTGGCAACGAAATTAGTAGAAAACAATCTATATCTTGCCATATTTGCCAACAAATGACTTTTTTCGAACAATTATTGTTTTATGGTCTCCATCTTGTAAACTAGCGATATAAATTCTTTCAACACGGCAAATTGTAACTAAATGTACAGTTATGTACTTAAATATTTTGCTTTATTGCATCAGAACAATGTCGTTCAAGTGTTATCTTGACGGATTCGCTGAGTGCTATGAACATTATCCAAGATCCTGATACAATTCACCCTCTTGTAATAAAAAAACGGTTGTTCTCCACAATCTGAACTCTCGGCGTATAAGAATAGAGCTGTTCTAGATACCGGGCCATGTTGGCATTAGAAGCAATGAAACTGCTGATGTAGCTGCAAAAGCCGCTGCATTTCGACCTACAGTGGATGTGAGTTTCGTGTTTCCAAATGATGCTAGAGCTCATCTGAAACAACTAGTTTTAAGTAAATGGCATGCAGTGGAATGGCACACTGAATGTCATGTTGCGGGAGGTAAAAGGAGAAATTAAACCGTGTGCATCTTCCTGTACGAACAATCGCAGAGAAGAAACCGCCTACGTATTCAAGATCAAGAATCTTTTATCTGTGTGACGTGTAACACATATTTGACTGTGTTACGCATTTTAACCCAGTGCGTGCAGTTCGAGGATGTCAGGCAGAGATTAGGCCTGTGCTATGATCTGTTAGTTGCCCTAGGTGACGACAGTGTACTTATGGACGACAGGCTGATACTCTTCCTGAGGGAATCGAACTTACTGTTCTATATGGGAAACCTTGCAACTAATTTTAATATAGGCTGTAAAGGCTAGACTAGCCTTTACAGCCTCTTACCGTCACCCTGCGTCTGTTCATTTTTTCGAACGGACTTTTATCTTAATTTATTTGTTTGTCCGTGCAAGGATTCTTTTATTCCTACGTGTTTGGAACTATATTTATTTATTTGTTATTTTATTTATGCTAAGTTAAGTACAATCTGGTCATAGAGATGGTCTGTGTTAGGCGTAAATAGCCACCGTTGCTGTACGCCAGAAATGTTAACTAACTAATTAACTTAAATATTTTGCTCTATAGTGACTTTTGCTCTATTTGCTGCCATTTTTTATTTTTCGTGCACCACAAATAGGTGATGTGGGTCAAAATAATTTAAATTTTGTACAGAAAATGTGTGTTAAGTGGCATTCCATTATCATCAAGTGTATCCTATTATCTTATATCCTTATACCCTATATATCCTATTCTACGTCTTCCTTCCATGGACTTCCTTGTCTTGCCTAAAAGTCAGTCTCTGAGATGGTGTTTTTATAATAAGCTTCAGAAATTCCATCACCAAATATCACTTATAATTCGATTCTAAATATAACTGAATATAGCATCCTCTATTAACTAGAATAGCGCACTGCTACAAACAATTTTTTTAGCACTTCCGCTCAAAAATGTATATAACAATTTTTCTTACTTATTTCCTATAGCAATTTTCAGTATTATTTCCTAAAAAAAACATCAAAAATTCCACGCTTACACATAAAAAGATAAGAAACAAAAATAGGCACATGTCTTGAAAATATCAAGAAATTCGAAAAAAATGTGTTACATAATATAGTCGGCAACGACATGTTTAGTATAGTCAGACATCGTATGTTTGGGCCCTTCGATCAATATATCGAACTAGAATAGTCATAAAAGATATATTATTAAGCATTAAATGTTATTTACAATATATTGTGTCAATCAAATGGTGTTTGTAATTTAATGCGCAACTTGTAAAATATTGTTTGGTTTGTGGATATTATTGCGCTGTAGTGCAGTGCAAGATTTCAAGGTGGAAGGTCGTCATGAATGCAAAAAGAAAATCAACTAGTATCAAAAGTAAATAAAGAATTTTACAATTTAGTTAAAGTATTCAATTTTCTGGAAAAGACAACGACAATATTGGACAATAATACTGATCGTCTAGGGTTCTTTTTATGTACCGCTTTTAGGCTCGATTTCAACGCAGAGTTGAATCTGTAAATGCATTGCCAGGAAGTTATAATTTAAAGATTCTTTAAGTAGTTTCAAATTTGATTGCTTTGTGTTTTATAATAAATTCTATAAAAGGACGCATAATTTGTGCTTTTTAGTCAAAAAATGTGCCGGTCTTGTACGCCACCTGCGAAGAAAAAAGGTTATTTATGTTGCCAATCTCATGAAGTCCTTCCCAAGATGTGCCCGAAGGTCGTACGACCCTGTACCCAAACTCGCACTACTGTGGTTTTCACAATGGGTTCTCATCCTCTTCATATGGAAAAAATGTAACATTTTATCATGTGGAATTTCAATGTGATTGAAGTTCGTTAAATATATATCCGAGGGTTTATTGTGTATACATATTTAATAACATAGTCTCGGAACCTTTTTCGTGAAAGATTGGAATTTAATATGCAGGAAAACATGCTGTGACGTGATATACAAGGAAGTGCTAGCTTGCATTCACTTATGACTTTATAATCAGTGTGAAATTATCATATATTTCAATAATCAGTGACATAGTTCATATCTTCATATACCTATAGAATATTCTATGATGTAGGAGTATGTTCATATCTAACATTGCCAGCAGTGAAATTGACATCTCATGAATACTGTTACAGATTCAAACGTTTCGACAACAAATTCATCCGGCCTTATCTGCTACGAAACCACCAGGGACAGGAACCCAAGATCCTAGAGACGTATTCTAAACTAGCGATGCGCGACGCGATGGATTATATGAGAAGAAATGCATCCACTATTGGTAATATTTCGGGAACGGAGTCAATGTCGGCCATATTTAGGAATTATACTTCTGGAAACTTTAATGGAAGGTAAGATTTTTTAAAGTATTTTATAAGTTAAGTTAATTTTTATCAAAACTTGGGTTTGCTAAGTGATCGAATTGTTTAAAGCCAGAGTAAACATCACATATTGCAAGTTTATTGTACAAAACTAATAATCTGAATTAAATTTAGTAACAATCTATTCATAAAATTTGACAGCTAATTTTTAACTATCTAAAAGGATATTTTTAACTGTAAAAAAAATGTTATCACTCAGAAACTTAATAATAGTTATCAGGCAACAATTATCCGGATATTTTTAAACATATTTTTGGGTATCAAATAGCTTTTATATTTAGATAATTTTGTGTAGATATGTATATTCAAATATTACGTCAATAATCTTTTTTTTTTTTTTATAAAACCATTTATTTAACAAAAGCTCACAACTAGTTAACAACATTTGTCAACAGTTAAGTATCGAAATAATATTATCTCATTAACTTAAACTTCCTTACATGTACAGATTTAAACAAAAATATTCATTTTTTATATTGTTACATTATAATGTGAAACATAGGAAAAATACAGTGTAAAACCTATATAACAGAAGCAAATCCTAAATGATAATATTTGATTTTAATTTAAAAAAGATAATCTTTTTCGATATGATTTTGTACAGTGCCGAACCTTCGTAAAAAATACTGTATTTGATGGTAATGGAATGCCATTTGGTCAGTTTGAAGGAATAAACTTAAATTCTAGAGCTCATGAGGATATTTTTTAGGCTTTATTCGTATTTCGGAAGTGAAGACCTTTTTTTATGTCATTACTTGGATTTTGGAAGTGAGGATCTTTTTTTAAGTCATTTGTATTTTGAAAAATAAAGTGTTTTTGGCCAGCACTTGTTGCCGAGAAATATTCCGATTGCAACCCTTTTGAAACAATATAGTCATCTGAGCCTCTCTCAAAAAAAAAGTTCCAGAGTGCGCGCCTGCATTTGAAACACGTGTTTTTTAGGAAAGTTAAACCATTTTGGATCACAGCACCTACTTATGAACTATGGCAGATTTAAAATGACGGCAATAATAGAACCAAGTACAATAGTAATTTTTATAATAGAATAAAGCTAGAGTAGCTGGAGACACTTATACCATGAGTTCAAAAAGTAATTACATGAGGGTTAGCTATGGAAAAATGAAATAGTGTCTATTGCAAGCTTTAGAATTAATTAACTGTCATCACTATTGTTTTATGTCATTAGTTTATATTGTTATATAAAGCTTGCAATAGACATTATTTTATTTTTCCATAGCCAACCCTTATGTAATTACTTTTTGAACTCATGGTAGAATAAAGCTTGAGCTACAGATTGCCGGGTCCATAATTCAATTTTTTTATTTACAATTACGTAACTTTTTTAATTTAAAATATCGTATTAGACAGATAAAAATTCACTGTAAAATTTGATATATATATATACCTATATACACACTAATTTTGTTTTTAGATTGTTAGTTTTGTATGAGAAAGCTGTGAGATTTGTGATGTTCACCCAGATTTTAAGGTTCTTTTGTATAAAACTGCAATTTATATCATCGAAAAATGCAGGCCGCGGTGGCGTTTTTATGCAAATAAAGATTTTATGATGTTTCCTACTTCGTGCTACAGGTTTTTTTGTCTATTTTTTGCCATCTGAATCATTTTGGTACAATCTAGCGTATTTTAATGAATTTATGTTTTACCTGACTTGAATATTTTCAAAATTAGCTCACGTTGCTCATATGTACAATGTTTGACTTTACTCATATTCGGGTCTATTCTCTAAGTACGATGTTAAAATCTTAGCGTCAGAAACTGACGTTAATTTTTTTAACACCATTTTTAACGTAAATGTATATTACTTATATTATTTTTAACGGAAATGTATACCTAAACATATATGTGTTAAAATTATAGCGCGGCGGCGTTAAAAATTATTCAGTACCCCCTGTCGAAATAAAATTAAGCCTAAGCACTAAAAAAATATCACCCGGATAAGACGGCAGTTCATTTTCCTCTCTCCGCGTTACCGGAAAAATGAAGATACACCAGAAGTTGAATAGAACATACATACCCAAGTGTTGGTATGTATGTTCTAATACAATATAATAGTTGATTTTATAGCATATCAGGGAAAATTATCTAATTTATAATTTATTTGTTTATCATAAAATGTAATAATAAATTAATAACAAATGTCTTACTAGAAAATAAATAAAGTGCAAGGAAAATGAAGTATTTAAATAAGTTAATCCGTAATTGTCCTTTTCATTTAGTATTTCTTGGTAAAAATATAAAATGGGTATTTGTCCATAAGAAAATGTTTTATGAATGTGCTCAACCAAGGCAACCTTATCCAAGAGGCGCGTTAGGCACGGTACCTAGGACCTAATATTATATGGCTTATGAATATAGGCTAATTGGGAAGAAAAACAAAATTTCAAAATAATGAAATTTATTATTTAAACCCAAAAAAATTTAATAACATTTCTTTATTTAAAAATTGTAATAGGATTATTAAGATTCAAATAGAGCCTAGGGCCTACGAAACCCTAATGCTGCCTGCTCTTATCGTTTTTAATGTTTTTAAATTAAACTGGTAAATATTATGAATCTTGTTTTCGATCTTAAACGAAAAAACAAAATAAAGGCGCTGCTTTCGTTCCGTTCTTTAAAAATTTTCGGTTAATACTGTTTGTCATTTTCGTTTCCGTTCCGTTCTCAACCCCACTTTGCAAAACCCCACTGCTATTTTCACGCTTATACCTGTATTTAAGCTACACATTAATGTACACATATATAATAATAATATTTATTTCATGCTAGACATCTTACGACGTTTACATTTGTCAGTACATATATGATAATTTAATTAAACAAAAGTAGAAAAACATTTGAAAACATTGAAAACTGAAAATAATTATGATAGATAAGAGAAAAAAAAATGTAGGTATATATATGTAGGTATATATTTAAAACAATAATACTTGTAAATAGTTTGTAAATATTTTTGAAAAATAAATTTATTATTATTATTATTATTATATAAAATTAACAAATGTAGAAAAACAGCTTACATGTTAGGTGAAATTATTGAAATTAATTTTGAAAAATTCGTCCGAATTGTAGAGACAATTCTCAATAAGAATTTTTTTAATCTTGAACTTAAATAATCTAGTTGACAATTTTTTTTAAAGAGACTGGTAGGTAGTTAAATAAAGTGGCTGCCAAAAAAATACCATTCCTAGATTTAGACAATCTAAGTCTTGGCAGTCTGATGTTGCCAGCAGAGCGAACATTGTAAACATGTCTAGAGGATACGGTTACAAATTTGTTCGGGTTTTCTTTAACGTATACCAGACATACATAAACAAATAAATTATAGAAAAACAAAATGCTGCATTTCTTAAAGAGCTCTCGGCAGTGGTGCCTGTTAGGAACATTATTCAGGATTCTTACAGCACGTATTTGGAGTAATAAAATTCTGTTGACAGATGAACTTAAACCCCAGTGAATTATGCCGTAAGTTAAGCGCGACTGAAAAGCAGCAAAATAGAACATACGCAGCATGTCGAATGACACAGACGTTTTCAGCCTGAAGAACGCATGGATAACCCTTTTAAGAACGTTTGCCAAATAGTTAATGTGATCGTGTCAGCTAAGTGTACTATCGATATAAATCCCAAGAAATTTGATTGGCCCCCCGAACTGAATATTAATATCAATATTGCGGTTCAGTGAAAAAATAATTTGTTGGGTTTTATTATTATTAAGAGTAAGACGGTTTGAAGTGAACCAATCTTTAACTTTCACCATTTCCTGTTCTGTATTACTGACCACGTCGTTAACAGACGTATGATTAGTCAGGACAGTAGTGTCATCGGCGTAAAGCATAACTTTGACACTTTCAGACAGCAAATTTGGGAGGTCATTGATATAATCGATGAAAAAAAACGGACCCAAAATTTCGCCCTGACAAACACCAAAATTGACCTTCCTATATGTAGAATCTACGTCATTCAACGAGACGAACTGGTATCTATTAGAAAAATAAGATCTAATGAGATCGTCTGCATTGCCACGTATACCATACTTTTCAAGCTTGTCCAATAGCAAACTGTGAGGAACACAATCGAATGCTTTTGAAAGATCACATAAAGTGGATTGAGGAATTATATGACCTTCAAAACAATCGGTTACGTAGTTGTAAATCCTAAACAGTATAATAATTATGTAATACAGTATTATAAGACTCAATATTCCTACAAAATAATTTTTGAGGTATCACTTTGAGTATTTAGTTAAAATTATCTTTCAGTGCCTGAAGAGATTTTCTTTGAGAGAATATCATCAAAACATTAGTTAATTATTAACACTTTTTGCTGATTAGTTCTAATTATAACGCAAATAAACTTTATATGCATAGCCCTCTCGTGTTATTGACCTTTCAGAGTTCAACACTTTATATTTAAATCAATATATTTATATATATTTAAACTAATTAATGGCTGAAGATATGCCGTGGCTTCGTGGTAAGACAGTTGAGTACAGGAACGCGGGTTTGAAACCCCCTTCGGATTTTTATCTTTCGATATTGTGCCATCAGCTCTGGGGTCAACTTAGCCTCATGTAATTAATACTTAAAATGAGTACCTGTTTATATAGGGATAATAGGACTGGTCGAAACGTCACACTGACCACGTTGCTTTCATATCTATGACCGGCAGTCTAGAAACGTAGAACTTATCTTCTCTGTTCCTATACGCCTATCTAGGCGTTGGGAACTTATTATTTTATTTATTATTTTAATTAATGATTGCCTTAGCTTCTTAAGCTACTTGCAAACAGATACATAGGTTATATATACATATTAATATTAAATATTTCCATTAATTTGGGAGTGCATATACATATAGATTTAGTATTATTATATTAACTAGCTGACGTACCCGTTGTTCTTACAGTTTTTGTCAGGGCCGGCTTAAGCAAGTCTGGCGCCCTTGCGAGATTTTTTGCCGCCTCCATAAAAAAAAATACTCTAATAAATTATAATTTACTCAATAAAATATTTTCAATAAAAGAAATTCATTTTTCGTTTAAATTATATAATTTTTAACACAAAAGAAGAAATTTAAAATTAACTTTTCGTGCCTTTCTCTCCGACAATTATTTTAGATTTTGAGGAAAGCTATTTCTTGTGGCCGTACGCCGCCCCTCCTGGTTGTCACCCGATCTACCCCTCCCCCCCAAGCCAGTAGTGGTTTTTGTTATATATTTTTTAAATCTCAAGTAGAAAATAATCGTTTCTTTATTCGACACCATTATTTTATACACAAGATGTTAAGTAAATAATTACTGAGATAAGGCCCGCCCTTAAGTAAATAATATCCATATAAGGCCGCTCCTCATATTCATCTTATTGAAAAAAACTGGCTAGAACATAACAGAAACGTTACTTCATTCTATATGAATTTTCTTATAATTTTTAAGTAAATAATAAGTGAGATATTTAAAGTTTGTAAACAACGCATCCCATAACCAGAGCCGCAGCAATGTTTTGGCGCCTTTGCACATAAATTAAATTAATTTAAAATAGCGCCTTTTTAATAGATAGGTGAAAATACAAGTAATGACAAAAAAAAGAAGGTTCACACTTCTAAAATACAAGTAATGACAAAAAAAAACAGGTCCTCTCTTCCAAAATACAAGAGATGACCAAAAAAAAAGTCCATAACACCCCAAATATATATATATCTTATTAAAAGCTGCATTGAACAGAGAAGAAAGAATCTTAATACCTAATAACTTTTCTTATATGCATTTTTGTTATTAAGTAAATGATTAATAAGATATTTCAAGTATATAAGTAACAGTCTCCTTAGCTGACTAAATAATGGTCTTATTAAAAACTGCATTCAACAGAAAAGAAACTCATCATTCCTCATTCTAAACACATTTTCTCATATACATTTTAGTGTTAAGTCAATAATAAGGGAGATATTTTCAGGTTTTAGTTTCAAAGTCTACCCCGTGCTCCTCCAAATAATCCAGTTGAACAAAAATGTATCAAAAACTACGTTGAACAGAGAAGAATCGTTTATACATTCATAACAACTTTTCTTATGTACATTTTTCTGTTAAGTCAATAATGAAAGAGATATTTTAAGTTTTGAAATAAACAATTTTAACCCTGAAACACCCCTTTAGATTTAAAATTTTGAGATGCCATTGGGCGTATGTTCGAATCCTGGGTCTACTCTTTCATTGTACCAAATTTCGTTAAAATATGACCAGACGTTTTTGCGTAACTCGGAAAAACAGATAAACAAACACCAATTGATTTTTTTTGCGGATATCGTCTTATAATCACCAGAAACGTGTAGAAACCAAATATGAGAATGATAAAATAGAAAAATCGATATAGCCTCCTATTTTATTAATAAAGATATTAGTATAGTACAATACAGTTAGTAAATGCATTAAGTTAAGTAGTTATATTTTTGATACTATATTTACGTCCTTCAAGAACTGGATAACGCGATTCTGTGTCCGTGTTGTTAGCTAGCAGATCCTTAATTGTAGTCGATAAGGAATTAGAGTATCTTTATCTATGGTAGTGGTCACACTCTAGGAGGATGTGTACTACGGTTAGTGGAGTATTACATGTACTGCATAGTTGTGGATTGATTTTCTCAAAGATGTTCTTGTGGATGTACATTTTATGGCCAAGTCTCAATCTTGATAAAATGACTTCGTTTCTGCTCGTACGACAGTTCCACTGGCTCCAGCCTCTTTTATTATGTGAAGGTGATTAGTACCGACTGTATTTTACCATGCAATTTTTCATTTTTCTTCAGGAAAATAGTTTTTACTAATATAGCAATAACAATTTTATTGGTTAGGTAAATTATAGGGGAACGAAACTTTGTCAGCGGCCATGTCTCTACGCTATAGAAAAGAAATGAAAAGACGTAGCATCTTAATTATACACTAGAGCTGGGATTTCAAAGATTCCACGAGGGACAAGGTTTCCTTTGCCTACCTTCATCTACCGTTTATAATAAATATGGCTAGGGAACCGAGAAAAATAAGTTAGGGAACCGCTGCACTAGAGAACTATGCACATGATATTTATTAATAAATAAGTTTAATTATAGTAATAAATTAAAGTTTAATTATCTTTAGAAAATGACTTGTACAAAATCCAAAGTTCTGAGATATAAGAAGTTAATATTCTTTATGTTCCCATAGTATTTTGCTCCTTAGTTCCTAACTAAGTTCTCTAGAGAAATTGTTGTTCCCAGAATAAATTAACCTAATTTCAGCAAGCTATGTAGAGTCCATAAAAAGTTCAATTTTATATAAAAATATACAAAAGATAATGTATATTTTATCCATGTATAATAATATTCTCGTTACTACACGGCGTTATTAATCATTTATGATTACAAAAAGAACATAATACGAGTATGAGATTATGTGTTGAATGCTTGGAATTAAAAATAATAATATATAACAAGCATGTTTATATTCATTTTAGCTTTTAGAAATGTTTAAAGTACTATTACAAAAAATAAACGTTACAACAGCACTGAAAGTAAACTGATATTGCTGCATCAGTACAAAAACTCCTAGAGCGTCTGAAGCTAATAAAGAAGAGAAAGAAAGACAGAGAGGGAAGGAGAAAAATTGAGATAGAATATTAATAGAAGTTATATATTCTTTGCTTGCATACATTACACAACTAATTAATTCAGGCTGTGATTTATTAAACTGAAATATAATATGGCAGCAATTATATAAAGAGAGTATAACTGAATGCTATTTGGATAAACCCTTTATTATTTCACTTACAGGGTTTGTAAGTATCGAATACCAATTCATTACAACTGATCAGTCGACCAACCAACCTCAAGAGGAGGTCTTCTGCATGTATATGATTACAGGTATCAGACAGTTAAAGTTAACCGATTCACAACCAATTTCGTCAACGTTACATCGGGAGTCCCACAAGACTATCATCTAGGACCTCTTCTTTTCTTACTGTTTATTAATGATGTTGGTAATATTTTTCAACATACTAAATTTCTCTTGTTTGCAGACGACATGAAAATTTGTTTCCGTATTTTAAGTATTTCGGATGCAACTCTCATGCAGTCCGATCTTGACAAATTTTGTGCGTACTGCGACCTTAATAAATTATACCTTAACTTTAATAAATGTCAAGTATTAACTTTTTCTGGTCAAGTATTAACTGGATCAACGAAACCAGTGGAATAAGTACTTAACAAGAGTTTTGGATAACACATGACTGTCACGGCTATCGCAATCTTTTTCATTTTTGTATAAATTTTGGTTGAGAGCCGTTTGCCTTTCAAAACTGAATGAAAGACCACGGATTTAACCCGTTGGGCCAGATCTCTGTAAAATTGAATATTTATGCTGCATAAATGAAGAGATCTGGCCCATCGGAACTAATTCGCTGAAATGACTGCCCGCGTACGACAATTTGATGGTGAATTACTATAAAACATTTATACTAATGTAAAATCACTATGATTGTATATATGAAAGTTGTAACTGTTTTATACCGTTTATTTGTAATTTAATATAATATATTTTCTTGCGTGAAAACCTTTACTTAGAATTGTATCTCTCAACTGGACACAACATTGTTTTGCACCCCAATTATAGGCAGTATAGTATCTAAGCTTCACATTTTCTTGTATTTTTTTAATGAAGAAGTTGATAACTGATTAAGGAGAATGGTCCAATTTGCGGATGATGACATCAATTCTGCTTTGCATTTCGTTTGGCGTAACGCTAATTGAATTTATTTTACTGAATATTAATGTTTAACAAGTTTGAACACTGAGTAACTGAATTAGTGTAAGATGTTTGAACATTTTGATGATGCATTGCGAAAGTTTACAAATTAATCTTGAGTATGTTAATGTAATTCATAAATTTTGTTAAGTTCTGTTAAAAAGAAAAATTCCAATTCCAAATCCCAATATTGTCGAATCTTTAACAATGCTACAATGGCTTATCAATCAAACTGATGATAATATAATTTAAGTTGAGTTTTCCCCCAAGGTACAAATTATTTTAAATTTTATTTATCATTAATTTGAATGGGACGTAAAATTAAACGTTAAACTGCTGGGTTTTGCCCTTTCTCCCGACATAACAAACTGTAGTATATTTTTAACACTGTTTTAAGGTAACTTAACATATTTAAACTCGAATACATTTATAGTATTACAATTTGGTACATGTATAAGCACGATGTAATTTTATTTTTAAAATTGTACTAAAATTGCCGGGCAATAAAATATTTTATATTATTATTATTATTGAAATTAAGTGAATTATATTTTTACACTGTGTTTATACACTGTAAGGTATTGTCGATCTTGGCTTACTAAATCGGCGTCGTACATAAACATTTTAACTAACCTACTTTAATTATAGGATCCAGTGAATTTATGCTCTGGACACCACAGTCCTGACTAACACCGTCTAAAACCATTTGTGCCTCACATGTCTCTGAATATTGTTCTTCATCTCTTTAGCTGGACACTACAATAACTAACATACGGACACCACAACTTAAATACGGAATTACTTGTTACACTTCCGAACACTAAAAATATCTCTAACCCATGATGAACAATTTCTCACTCCCTCAAACATGTATTAACCTCTTGACTGTTAAAACTCAACTTCTTTAAACATATCCTAACCTTATAACTCTTAAAACAGAAACATCCAGAGCAGCTTACATTGCCCAACTGTATAATATCACACCTTCTTGAACTGTCCATCTTAAAACTCCTACCACAATTTATTGGTAATAACTCAGATAAGTATCTCATTTGAAAAATAACCCAAAAATAATATTTACTTTAAAGACAGAGATTAATTATTATCGATGTGCATATGGTCCCAATACTTCTAATATAATTTATTGACAGAGTTGTCATCTTTATAAGAATTTACGATTCCATTTTCATGATAACTTTACAAAAGTATTAAGTTACATTAATAAACATGTCTACCCTTAAGTGTACTTGTTAGGAAATATACTATTTTTTATCATTTAATATGTTTTAATATTTTACGCTAATTAGATAATTATATTGAATTTAATTATGAAATTTTATTTCTGAAACAATACCAAAATTACCTCCCTTACAAATTTCACTCATGTATGTTAATAACCGTTTGTTTTTTTTTATGAGACGCATAATTTGATTGAGTCTGATAGGTTAAATGACCTTTGTTCTGAAGAAAGGGTCGATTGCGATGTAAAATAAATTAGGAGTATGCAATTTATTTTCAGTACACTCATATACAGTTGGGTTTTAGAGGTTCTCTTGCCCCGATATAATTTTAAGTTGAGCACCACTTATTTTTTTACACAGCATGATTATCATGTTAAGCCGGCACTTGTCCTGCAACATACAAATATCATTCAGCTAAAACAAATGCATGGTTATAACTAGAGAACCTGTCAGGTATAATTTAGTATTAAATGGTGCCGTATTGGATTAAGTCCTTATTTAGTAAGTTAGGTGTCGAAATAACCAGCCATAAAGATCTGGGAGCTAAATGATAAAGTAATCCACAGAGACACTGTCTTTAGAAACAAATGCATGACCGTTTGAAGAAAAATTTACACAGGGTTTGGACACCCGATCTTATGCACATATGCAACAAAAAAAAGAATCCGGAACAATGGAAACCAAGCAGAAAATGAGTATTGCAAAAACGAAAATTCTGTCATCCATACTAGGACCAATCTTGAAGCATAACCAACAAGTCTATCGGTTCTAACTACAAGGTGTCTCAAAAGAAATTTTATATTTATTTAGCTTACTGCGTGAACGCAACGTATCCGAGGGGCGCGGGGGTTATGTCAATCGGCAGCCTGGCTCTTGGGAATTAAGTCGCTATGGAGCGTTTCTCGGGAGCAGACCGCGCGTTATGCGTGCGAGAGTTTTACAAAAACGGTGATTCGGCGACTGTAGCGCGTAGAAAATTCTGCAGTATTCGAGGTTTTCGCCACTTAAATGATGCGCCAAGCATTCCTCTCATTCGACATTGGGTTAAAAAATTTGAAGAGACTGGTACAACGCTGGATAAATCAAAATCCGGGCGACCTATGTCATCAAGAACGGTAGAAAACGTGGAGAATGTTAATCAGTCTGTTCGTGACGACCCGAACCTTTCAATTCGGAAGCGCGCAAGTGCTTTAAATGTGCATAGATCATCATTACATCGCATTATGCACAAAGACCTAAAGCTGCACCCCTACAAAATTCAATTGGTGCAAGAATTAAAGCTCCAAGATGCCAGTCAGAGGCTTAATTTCGTAAATCAGGTGATTGAGCGATTTTCAACGTTTGCCAACATTTTGTTTTCGGATGAAGCTCATTTTCATCTTAATGGCCACGTAAATAAGTAGAACTGCCGCTACTGGAGTGCAACGAATCCGAAACGCAAACATCAGAAACCCCTACATTCGCCTAAAGTGACCGTATGGGCTGCGATGTCGGCGCGAGGAATTATCGGCCCTTACTTTTTTGAAGACGTGCAGTTACAGTGAATTCAGAGCGTTATGTGGAGATGTTAGACAACTTCTTGGTACCTGAACTGCAAAACTTTCCTGGCTATAACCAAAGAACATGGTTCCAACAGGACGGAGCAACTTCACACACGTACAATATGTCTCTGCCACGTGTTCGTGAAATTTTCTCAGGCAAATTGATCTCCCGGAGAGGTGACATAAATTGGCCTCCACGCAGTCCAGATTTAACCCCTATGGACTTTTTCCTATGGGGTTATCTTAAATCTAAAGTTTACGCCAATAAACCGACTTCACTGGCGCATTTGAAAGAAAATATCCATCACGAAATGGCAGCCATCCCTGAGTCCACCTGCCGAGACGTCATAAGTAATTTTACAGTTCGATTAAATGAGTGCCGAGAACGCGAGGGTCTACATTTAGACGATATTATTTTTAAGAAATAAATCCCCAAAAAGTGTATTTTAATAATTAATAAACATTTTTTCTGTATACGGCTTACTTTTTTTTTAATCGATCCACTAAATATAAAATTTCTTTTGAGACACCTTGTATATGCAAGATGTGGTGCGATGGAGCAATATAAGGAAACGCGAATGGAGTCACCATACATGAATAGAATGGGAGAGAGACGTCTTACTTTTATTAGTAAGAAAGGATGGCCAAGAGGGAAGAAACCACCCGGACGAGTCCCCGAAAGCAAATACTTCAATTTGTAACTCAACCTACTCAACAGTTGCGTTCGCTAAACGCCCATTGATAAGATATTTGACAAGCTAGAATTAGTTATGTTTTAAAAAATATTTTTTGTTTAACATTCTGTGTGCTTGAAGATCTTTCTCTTTGCCAAAAGTATGAAAAATTGCAAGAAGAGCAATCTAATTTATAAACTCCACTTCTGACCAACTTATCTGTTTTCTGTTTCTTATTACTTAATAGTTTTTTTAAGGTTGTTGATAATATTCAACGCGAGTTTTATATATTTTTCTCCGACTGTTAAAATCTGCTCTATGTTTCACTTGTTTTTGTGCATAAAATTCTTATTTATGGTGACTGTTCAAAAATGTAAAAAGTAAGATATTGACTTCTCCGTTAAGCTGTCTTCAGAGCTCTTAAATTAATAGACTATGGACTATAGCTTGTGCTCTGTTGATTGTCATTAACAAATTTGTCATATGGTAACGCGATCAACCATTCAGACCTCTTAATTTAATACGTTGTAGATTGTCTATTGTGGATAGTTTTCTAAACTTATAGCTACTGAGTTGTTTTAATGAGACAGACATATAAAAACACATTGGCTATATCAGTCTACCTGAGAGACCGTACATATTGTACGCTTTTACATAACCTAACAAAATGTCATCGCACCGATTACAACAAATCTCGCTCAAAATTACCAAGACGAATAGTATGATCAATTTAGGTAATTAGGTTAGGATTAGTTAGTAAAAATCTAGGACAGCAGAATATAAAAACGATAATAGATAATAAACATTTTACGAAGCCACCGTAGATTTACTCACAGATGTCGGATTAATCGTAACTCACTAATTTCCAAGAACTGTAGACGCTACGTCGAACGTTAAAACAATGTATTAAGGCATATGCATAACGTACAGTGCAGAGTCAACTAATATAAAGAGCTCTGAATGCAGCTTTACTTTGGGATATTCTATATTAACAAGATAAATAAAACACAAAATTGCTATGCAAATCATCACTGTAAAACAACAATAACGTGATAATTTGTATAAAAATTTTGTGTTTTATTTATATTGTTAATGTAAAAAGTGTTAAAAAAAGTCTCATAATAGTTTCATTATTTTACAGTTTCAATAAACATAACATAGGGTCTATTCTCTAAGCATGATGTTAAAATCTTAGCGTCAGATACTGACGTTAATTTTTTTAACACCATTTTTAACGTAAATGCTATTCGCTAAACATATATGTGTTAAAATTATAGCGCGGCGGCGTTAAAATAGCCAGTTAACGTTCTACAATAAGCGCCTTCTAAAACGGTGGCTTTAAAAGTTAACGCTGGTGTTTAGTTTGCAAAAATGGCTGATCCTATTTAAGTAAATGTCATGTAATTTAAAAAAAAATTAATAAAACACAAGACAGTAGGAATATTAATCAACTTTCTATTACTTTTTAAACTGAATTCTTTACAGTAGAGATAAGAATGACGCTTCATAATTTTTGTTATACAACTAACCCAGACTCAAGTTAAAGTAATTGTATAGAAAGGAAGTAAATGGAGTATTGAAGAGCAGTTTTGGTTTTTGTTGAGACACAGAACTTAAAATTATAATCATCTGAAAGGTACTAAACTTCACTTATGCCTCCGCCGTGTTTCAAAATATCGCAGTACATTTTAATGGTGTATTATTTGAAAAAAAAAAATAGATGAGATTGATAATGACGATCACAACATTGTTATTCCAGGGTAGAAATAGCGTAATAAATCAATTAATTATTTAATAATTAATATCACCTTTTTAAAAATAGAATGAACATATAATTCACATTTTATTTAAAAATTAGATAAACTGTTATAATACAATGTAGTATATAAATTGACTAAATAAAAGTTGAATAAAGTTATATTTTTATATAATACACTGTGGAAACCAGTTATAATGAGTATCACAGGACCAAACGTTTCTGTTCCATTTATAAAATAAATTTCGCCACTGAATATTTAATTCAACACCGAAATATTAGGTTAAGATTCTCTTGGCATTTGACTAAATAAATACTCCTGTTAAAATTCAACGTAACAGCGCATGCGCCTGCAAAAAATATTAACCTCTCTACAGGCTGACTTAGCGCCTCGCGTTAACAAATATTGTATTAACGCTTACCTTAACAAATGCTCTTACAGAATAGCATTTTTGGATAATGACGTTAGACATGGAGTTAAAATAAAAATATTAACCTGACCATTTTTTAACGCATTTCTTACAGAATACACCCGTATATCGGCTAATGGAGGCTACACAACTCTCCCCATGGACGTAAATGAGCTCATAGTGGCGACAGAACCATCTCCAATTCGTGAAAAAAAGTACCGCATAAATAACTATTATTTAATATAACTTTCAGTTAGTAAATTAATTTTTTGGCGCATAGCAACAGTGGCTGTTTGGGCCTTGCTTACTTTCATATTTTCCATTTAATTTATACCCTGTATCATAGTAAGTTTCGCAAAATAACAAAATTGCACCATCAATATTACGAGAATTTAATTAAACCGAACATGATTGTTCCACAATTCTAATTTTTAATTAAAATTCTTCGAAAACATTTGATTTTGAAATAACTATTTTATTGTTTACTTCTTGGTTGAAATATACTGCATAGAATGCACAAGCAGAACAAATTCTAACACTGTCAACAACATCTAAAGTTACATTCCATTTTAGTAAACCAAATTCAGTATCCGAGACTAGCATAGCTCAGTTCTGTTACCACAATCCATTTCAATTTCACCATACCCATATAAAGTTTGTAGTTTACTTTAGATATTAGATTTAAACATAAATTGCATGAATTCCATCAAGAATAACTAGTACTCTTAACACTTGGCTTTATTTTATCGAGTTTGTCATGTCAGAATGTGTATGTCAACTCGTAAATGAATTAGAAGGATGTTTTACGTGACCTTACAGAAATATGCAATTTCATTTTATTATTTGACAGATTCTTAAAATTTTATGATGCCACAAAAATGAAGATTCCTGTTGCATACGTAACTAAGTAGGCTTAAATAGTAACCGTAGTGAAGTAGGAATGGGGAAAAAACATCGATGTATCGAAAACATCGATGTTTGTATTAAAAACATCGATGTTTTTACCATCGATGGTCAGCTGGCGATAGTATCGATAAAACATCGATGTCTACTACCGAGTCGATGTTTAAACTTTGAAATTCAGAAACTATCGCTAGAGGCGCTGGAGTCTTAAATAATTAATTTTTATTAAAATTAGTACACAAAATATAAGCGCCATCTATTGTGATATAACAATACTAATAGTGTTAGTTCTTATTCTTCTAAGCAGTTAGCAGAATACGAAAAAATAAGAAGAAACTTTTTTGCAAACAATGCGAACGACCAAAGACGCCAACACACTTTTTCTTTTTGAGTCTTGTTGACACTTTCCCAGTTGTTATTCCTCCAATCCCTGGATTTTTGTAGATTTTGTAGATTTTTGTCATTAGATATTTTCTTATATATTGAAGTTGACTTTTCCTGAACAAAATGATCAAAAGCTTCAATTAATCGGTAAAAGTAACGAGAATTGAAAATCTAGTTCCGCCTAAACCAAAGGAACAGACTTTATCTCAACTTAAAAAAGAATAAAAATAACTGTGTATGACAGTGTTATTTTTATGTTAAATAATATAAAATTAACATTAAGATTACTATATTAGTATTGTAATAAAATCCCATATTTCATTTTAGAAATGTAAAAATAGTAAGGTCTGTTCCTTTGGTTTAGGTGGAACTAGATTTTCAATTCTAGTTACTTTTACCGATTGATTGAACCTTTTGATCATTTTGTTCAGGAAATGTCAACTTCAATATATAAAAAAATATCTAATGACAAATTACAAACATGAAAATTGCGGTTAGTTCTGCCTAATCGTTTGGAATAGACTGTAGGTACAAATTACGATTATTATATTGGGTATAATAATGTTAATGTGAAATTAATTACTATTAAACAGAAATATTTCTATTGCAAAATCTAATAAATGCTTTTTGTGTATTATATGTTACTTTTTTCGTATTTTGTCTTTACATTATTAAATAAAACCTATATAATATAAATAAATAGCTTTTTTTAATATTAATAAAACATCGATGTTTCCGATATTTCGATGTTTTTCCTTCGATGTTTTTTCAACATCGATAGTAAGCGCCGATGTTAACATCGATGTTAAACATCGATGTTTTGCCTTCGATGTACAACCCTATAGTGAAGTAACATATTTATCGATTGAATAAGTTGTCTTATTGTCATTCATAGAATAACATTAAACTGTTTCTTCTTAAAATATAATAATTCCGAGCACCGAAAAGCCAATAATCTGATAAGAAAATAAAAGCAAACAATTATAGTGTATAGCAGTGGTTCCCAAACTTTTTCGGTTCTCGACGCCCTTAATGTAGCAGAATTTTTCCGCGGTGCCCCAAGTCCAAATATTGGTGTAACAAACGCAGTTGGAGGAATATTGGAATGTTTTCGCGGCGCCTCATGGCGCAAAGTTTGGGAGTCACTGGTGTATAGAATGCAATACCAATTTGGAATCACAATGGAAATATCTATTTTTTCCGATCCTAGTTTCTGCCGAAGAGCTTCTTTACGCCGGTTTACGCGTATATTCGTTGGTGTATTATTAGCAAGAATTTACGAACTATTTTTAAGCAAGATTAGATACCTATCCCTAGTGTTTCCTAGTGATTTCTCGACATTTTTCATTTCTCGAGAAATGAAAAATTAGACTTATATTCTCGAGAAATCTCGAGAAAAATAATTATTTGAATATATATTTTTTTTAATGTTGAAAATATTGTAGAGCAGCGGTTTCTAAACTTTGTTCACTAACGCCCCCTTTATAAAAAATCCCATCTCTGGCGCCCCCCTATTTAAGAAATTTTTAAACAATTTGTAAATAAAGTTTTTATTGAAATAATAATCACAAAAGTAGTACAAATATGTAATGTTAATAATATCTCTAATTCTTAAATATTTATTCTCACAACAAAAATCACGAAAATTGTATAAAAATAAATTATATTAATATTAAATATAATACAAAATACAATAAAAATTAATCAATTTTAATGTGAAGTATGGGCTTGTTTCTTCGCACAAAATTCGTTAAAACGCGGTTAATATGAAGAAAGAGCTACTCTTGTTTCGTCTTCTACTATTAATCGTGCTCGATATTTTGTTATAATAACAGATAATGTGGAAAATTTTGTTTCGCACATATATGAAGTCACAAAAGGTAAAATAATTTTTATAGCTTTTGATGATAAGGCGGGATATGCCTTGCTTACTTCCAATCAGAATTTCCCCGGATTATTCGGATTGAATTGATCTTTTAGCAAGCTATCACAAGAAAGTTCTATTAACTTTTCCTGTTCCTTAGTTCAAAATTATCGATATATTCGACAATAAACGATCGAAAAAAAAAATGACATATTTGCCATAAACCCGCGACCTACACTTTGGAAACCGCTGTTGTAGAGGATAAAAACATATTAAAATTATAGTCAACTTTAAAATACTAAAGTATTCATTTAAATAACATTAGAACAAATGGATAACGGGGCTTTAAATAATTACGAAAACGGCACGTAATTGCACATTAATTGAAAATACATATGTATTCTCAAAGAGAACTTGAAGCTGGCCCAGCTAGTATTATAAAGAATACTCAGCTTTTCGGTAGATCAGTTACAAAATCGGTAAATCTACCGAAAAATCGGTAGCAGTGGCAACATTGGAGCCAACTGCACTTGTTGACTTCATGATAAGTGCAAGCAAATTTCAGCAAATCTAGGCGAAAATAGCTGAACATTCATGATGTGGCCTGACACTGCGTTTTTAAACAGTTTACGCCACAGCATATATAGACTATGCCGTTGAATAACAAACTTCCAGTTTTTAGCTATTAAATTAATGTGTAAATATAGGTCATAACCGTATTGTATTTATATAATGCTTAGATCGTTCATTTATTTATTTATTTTCTTATTATTATTATTATTTTTTTTAACAAAAGCAATAAAATATGTGAACATTAAATATTTATATTTTTACTTATTTTCTTTAGTGCTGCTGCAGTGCCGCAATGCTTTTACATAAGCCGTCACTGCAATAGACTTATAAAATCGCTTTACGCCAACGGTTTAAAACTTTACAAGTTGTAAAAGCGCGGAATACTTTAATAAAACCATTTAGCTAATTTGTATAGTATTCCATTGCAGTTAGTGTGTCTGATAGACATATAACAGGCATTTTTTATATTGTTTTCCTATTTCTAAGAAATATATCAACGCTGTTATTAACAATGTATTTTCTGTTTCAGCCCAAGTTTCAGTCAGCTGGATTCAAGCACTTGGAATATAGATATGCAAGAACTCGAATACAATCCATCCAAGAAAGATCTGACAGATGCCAAAATCCATCATCTTTTGGCTGAAGAACTGTGCAAACCGCGTAGAGTAAGCTATCTTACTAGTCAGATCACTTCACTCGTATTTTTCTATAACTCATTGCTTAAAACATTACACTAACATTACATCTCTGCACCCAACTTCTCTCTTATTTCTCTTTTATGAACGCTTACTGACTTCCCTGCATTTTCTTCAAACTTTTATCATTATAAACTTGAATGTTTATAGTTTAGAACTATGGTCGATGTGATAAAAGAAACAATTTACATTTCGTGCAGTTCTGAAAGAAGAAATACATAAAGTTAAATATAGTCGTTTTATAAGTGTGTATGTTTTCATGATGGTGCTGATTTGAAAGAATTTCCACGTGTGACACGGTTTCTATTGATCTGTACTTACTCGTATAAATGTCAAGTACATGTTGGAAATCTGACACGTGCTTTGTTATATTGTGAAGTACAGCAGCTACAGGAAAGGAATATGGAAATATTGTCATGCGGAATTAATACGGTGACAGCTATGAAGTCTGAGTACCATGATAAATTTTATACATTGGGTGTCCGTTTTAAAAGTTTTATAATCGAATCATATTTTAAAATAACATTGTATTAGTGTTTTTTCAAGCACTTCTTACGGAACACAGTATTACTTAAGAAAAAGCCATACTGTTGAAAAAATAAAACCATTTTCTTGGAGAAGGCAATGCGGGACGGAGCAAAAAAAAAGGTCGTCACTTCCGAAATATAAGTGAAGAGCAAACAAAAAAAGGTCCTCACCTCCCAAATATAAGTAAAGAGCAAAAAAAGGTCTTCACCTTCCAAATATAAGTACAGAGCAAAATTCGGCCATGGGGACACCAAATCAAAATGCGGGACGAATGGTCACCCTATAGTTGCTGCTTATTCTTTACATTTACAGTCTGTATAATAAGACGTCCTTGTTGATTTTTGGCGAACTATAAGAGAGAAAAGGAAAAACTAAAAATAATTTAAAAATTTACTGTAAATATTATTACGCTACTACCTAATAATTGGTCCAATCTCATTTTTATCAATTATTGCTTGGCATCTTTTCGGTACACTTTCTACTAGCTTTTCGGTATACGACTTTGCAGTGATCCATATCTGCCGTATTTGACGAGTTAGCTGATCCAAATTTTGAACGTTTTTTGTTCGAAGCTTATACTTCATGTACCCTCAAACATTTTCAATAGGATTCGCATCGGGCTTTAGAGAAAACCACATCACTTCAATCGCGGTCTATATTTTCGTTGGCCCAAGCGAGTCGTTTTTCGACATGTTTCACCGATAACAATGGTTTTTGTTTGGGGCTCCTGAATTTAATACTATTTTCGATTAAACGACTTCTCAGGGTCATTAGAATTAACTTAATGTTCTTTTTTAATAAAATTGCCTGATATTTACGTAAAGATAACATAGGATTATTTTTAAAAACGTTAAAAATGACTTTATCTTGTTTTTTAGTGACCACTTTTTTTAATCCATAATTAGGTAAATCGTCAATATTTTTATTAATTTTATAACGTTTTACCCAATACTTCACAAAGTCTACTGACTTGTGCATATATTTTTCTGCTTTTTTTTTGCACTTTTGGGAGTGTACGTAAAAATACCGGTTCAAAACGTTTTGCATAAATAGCACTCAATATTAGATAACCGCACTACTGAAAGACAAAACACTAACTAAACAATTTTTGTTATAGAGCGTATTAGGTCTTGATATTCTTATCATGTTTGAACCTGTTTATTATTTGTGCACATGCCTGATCATGAGTTATAAGCATGTATGTCCTATTATACAGACTGTATATGCAACGCTTAGTTAAAAAAGGTAATTTTTTCTTACATTATATTTAAATACATAGATTTAATCATAATTTTCAAATCTAAATTATTAGTTTGATATTAATAAAATAGTTATTTGCGCTCCTGTTTAATACTTACATTTTTTTTGCTAACCACAACAGTCCTCTTCTGTGGTAAATGCCTCAATTACAACACTGTGGCTCACAAACATCCATGCCCTAGCCGGGATTCGAATCTGGGACCTTTGGCTCGTGAAACAGGAGCGCTACCTCTATGCTAGCAAGGACGACAATCGATATCACCAATTTGATATCATTAGACGTGGATAAAAATCGAATGTTACCATTAAAAACCTTATAAGTTAATATGGGAAGCGGGAGTCGACAAAACTGTAAATTTGAATGTTATTTCCCTATGTTCCGGGGTAAAAATATTAACCCAGTACTATGTCCTACTGTTCGCTTTTTTGTTTTAATTCAAGGATGAAGTAATACATTTGCTTTCACAAATTAAGTCATTAACTTAGACCATTTTTCTTGAACTAACAAAAATCAATAAAAATAAATTTCAGAATAATAATACAACGCTTAAAATATTTTTTTTATCACGGTTGATTTATGAAATATGCCTGAAAACCTTGCATTCTTATAGCAAAATGATTTATTATTATTATTATTAACAAAACTATCCAAAATTTGGTTCTTTTATCCTCGACTATAGTTCCTCGCAAGTACCCTTAATGTCTTGCTTTCTATGAATACATTAAACATTCTAAATACCCTGTTTACACCCCTAAAATTAGTCAAGCTTGAAAAGCCCTTATCGATTTTCCACAAATTGAGATTGGGATATTTTTTGTGTATACGAGTGAATGTACTGAGTGGTAATTATGTGTATTAATATTCATTCACCCTGCATTATTAACAATTGGCATCTCTTCCATATACTTCATAAAGAAATCTCTAGCGAGATTTGATTCACAGCATCGCCGCCTCAGCTACAGCCGACATGCTGTCAACGATAGAGACCTCTCAACACAGGTTAATTATAAGATGCATATGAATATTAGGAGGTTAGTTGGTGACAAGAGGCACCATCATAGGAAAAGTAAAAAATTACATAAGGTAAGCATTTTTAATACAATTTTATTAGATTATAAAAATATAGACAATAATACGCGCATTGAAGAGTTAATGAATCACCATTTCCAGTAATTTTGCGCATTTAGGGAAATTTAATACATGCCCAATTTCGGTATTCGCTTAGGAGTATCAAAATATACGTCTGGAGTAGTTAACTGGACGGAATGTGGGGAGAGCAATAAGAGATTCTGATGACTAATTACACTGAATGTGTAATAAGTCTGTCTGTTAGACTAATTACACATTCAGTGTAATTAGTCTGTCTGTCTGTCTGTCTGTTCGGTAAAAATTGTAGCCAAACGGCTAAATCTAGAGAGTTGAAATTTGGCATGCTTTTACAACTCTTTGACCCTCACATAGGAAAAATACTAAAACATCTAAAAAACATATCTACCTAAAGATATAAACAAATATCTACTCATCGAAAAAAAAATATTTTTAAAAAATTCTGATAGAGTTTCAAATGAAAGTACGTGGATTAACGATCAATATTTTTGCAAAAGAAATTATTTTAACGCTATTTTTGCCAAAAATGTGTAAAAAAATTGTCCCACACCCTGTAGCTCAGATGGTTTAAACTAAAAATCTGAAAAAATTCTAAGTAATGTACATTTGTGTGAACCGGAATAGTAGATACAACAGGAATTTTTGATCAGATTATGTTTTCGGAAAATAACGCATTTTTTGTGTTTTTTGCTTGACCATGTAAAATATTTAATAACTTATGTAACACAGTAAACCAGCATGCTTTGATACCTTGTTATATTGTAATGGTTAGCATGCTCGCGTTCTAATTTGCAAACTAAGGTTCGCTCCGGTCTCGAGACAATATTATTTTTATTTTGTTTAAATTGTTTTTTTTTTTTTCAAAATTTTGGTTATATTTGGCAAATGTTGCATTTAATTTTAAAAAAACAACCAATGGAAGCCATAGGCGCAATTTTCAAAATCTTAATGAACTTTGCTATATAAAAAAAATACAGCACATATTTAAATACCTAAATAATGGTATTAGGCATTCGAATTAAAATTTAAAAAAAAATATATTTTAACATAAAATTTGTTTTGGCATCCCAAATAATCATCATTCACTTACTAAATACCTGCGAAACCCTGAAATGTGTGAAAATTCACACTTCACATCAATTTCTTCGTCAATAAATTGTTCAATTTATTAATGAAATTTGAACACTTTACACACATCGATAAATTGAAGATCAGCTTTTCCAATTTATTGATCAATAAATTGAACCGTGTAAAACCCACTTATGTCTGGAATCTATGGATTTTTAATACCTTATTACTTCTGATCCGTCTGCTCGACATAGAAAGAGTTTTATGGTTGGTTTATATACGGAACAAGAATATAGAATGGGACATAAGAATAGTACACAAGAATAAAAAATATGAAACCGTTTATACCGGACATAACATTTCGTCGCTACGCCTGCGTACTTGCGTTGGCCTGTGTTTAACGGTTGTCGTTTGACAGGTTGTTGTTTAATATAACCTTTAAAAAAAAAATCGTTTTCAGTAATATGGATTTAGAAGATTTTGTAAATTTATTTGCTTGCGTTTCACACATTATATTGTTGTTTCCAACCTTCTGATCACAGCAGGAAAACATCTGTTGGACAAATTTTATTACGGCCGACATTTTCACCATTATGCACATGCTTATCGTCTCTTATTCTTGGAATAAGAATAAAATGTTAAATGTTATGGTTGGTTTATATACGGAACAAGAATAAGGAATAGGAAATAAGAATAGTACACAAGAATAAAAAATATTAAACCGTTTATATAGGACATAACATTTCGTCGCTGCGCCTGCGTACTTGCGTTGGCCTGTGTTTAACGTTTGTCACTTGACAGGTTCTGATTCATAAAACCTTTTAAAAAATTTCGTTTATTATCGTTAAAAACATTTTATTGTTGTTTACAACCCTCTGATCACAACTGAAAAACATCTGTTGACCAAACTTTATTACGGCAGACATTTTGATTGCTGTGCGCAGGCTTATAGTGTCTTATTCTTGAAATAAGAATAAAAATGTTGAATGTTACCAACTATTCTTATGTTTAAGTTAAATTTAATTCCTACATAAACCGATATACGGCGCAGCCATGTTTTAACATCTTGTGCACTATTCTTATTTCCTATTCCTTATTCTTGTTCCGTAAATAAACCAAGCATTACCAACTTTTCTTATGTTCAAGTTAAATTTCATTCCTACATAAACCGATATACGGCGCAGCCATGTTTTAACATCTTGTGTACTATTCTTATTTCCTATTCCTTATTCTTGTTCCGTATATAAACCAACCATAATGGTTGGTTTATATACGGAACAAGAATAAGGAATAGGAAATAAGAATAGTACACAAGAATAAAAAATATTAAACCGTTTATATAGGACATAACATTTCGTCGCTGCGACTGCGAACTTGCGTTGGCCTGTGTTTAACGTTTGTGACTTGACAGGTTCTGATTCATATAACCTTTAAAAAAAAATCGTTTATTACCGTTAAAAACATTTTATTGTTGTTTACAAACCTCTGATTACAACTGAAAAACATCTGTTGAACAAACTTTATTACGGCAGACATTTTGATTGTTGTGCGCAGGCTTATCGTGTCTTATTCTTGAAATAAGAATAAAATGTTGAATGTTACCAACTATTCCTATGTTTAAGTTAAATTTCATTCCTACATAAACCGATATACGGCTCAGCCATGTTTTAACATCTTGTGTACTATTCTTATTTCCTATTCCTTATTCTTGTTCCGTATATAAACCAACCATGAGTTTCAGCTCACAATAATAATTTAACTCTTTATTGTAGTAACATTTTCCATGAGACAAATAGTCTAGTTACAAAATGTCCCAATAAACCGGAATACATTGTATTACATTAAATGTAAAAAACCCAAAACTCAAACACTCTTATAAATTTTATAAGACTGAGAAAAACTAGAAACTAAGAATTAAAAAATATAGCTTTCAGTGTTATATCTTCCTTACCCTTTTCAGTTATCTTGATTTTGTTTTTACTGCAATGTATAGAAGCTATTGTGTTTTATTAACTCATGGCTATTATTAAAATTTCCATAATAACATAGAATTATTTTATATTAAGACACCATTATTCTGCAAATACATTTCTTTATTAAACATGGAAATATATGGATTTAAAAATAGTCTAAGTGAAAGAATTCTTCATCGAACAAAAAATATATAGACGTGTTTATCAGCATATTGTTATTTTAAATCAATACTTGAGAAAATTTATTCAGGACGTGATTTGAAATTAATGTTTTATTTTTCAGGAGGGAAAACAAAATCATGTGAGTTTCCCGGACTTCAAACAGAATGGAACAGTGAAACAATTCACCCATGGTAATTTGATCTTTTATTTATTATATTATATTTATTTGGGTTCGCAGTGTTTAAAATTATATGTAAATTGAACACCTTTGGGAATGTGTCCATTAAAATAAACAAGGCAAAACAACAATAACTTTAGCATCACATTACCAGTTCAATATTATTCCAAGTGATATACACGGAACTTACATTTAGAAATATTTCTAAAAAATAAACTGGAGTGACAGGAGGTATAAAATATTTATTTTCTGGTATCTATAACTACATTTATCTTCCAGGATTTGAGTAGTCAATTTTATACACACAAGTCTGTATCTTGTTCTGTTAAGTGTCAGGTCTTTTTAGTTTACATTTCCTTTCAACATTGCATGCATTTTATATCGTTTATGTGGCTATTTTTTTGTTGACCAATGAAATATGTACAAAAGTAGCAATGACTTTTTTCTGATAATAAGTATACTAGAATATTCAATGTCGGACAACTGCCAAAGTCAAACGATACCCGTTTTGATCCGTATGTGCACTTATAGTCAAGTGCGTCAAATACAACTATGGTACAAAGATTGTAAAATGAAGATTACTAAGACGACAACGCGCTACATTCTCAATCATTTACGAGGGGCGGTTGAAAAGTAATGGTTCCGTTTTTAGGGTTTTGTAGGTATGACCAAAAAACCCTTATACCGTCATTTAGTCGTCTGTCTATCTGTCTGTCTGTTCGGTAAAAATTGTAGCCAAACGGCTAAACCTAGAGAGTTGAAATTTGGTATGCTTATACAACTCTTTGACCCGCACATAGGAAAAATACTAAAACATCTAAAAAATATATCTCCCTAAAAATATAAATAAATATCAGCTCATCGAAAAAAAAATTGTTTTTTTTTTAATTCTGAGTAGGGTATCAAATGAAAGCCCCATTTTTAATCCACGTACTAAGTTCACGTACCTTAGGCGTGGATTCAAAAAACAAAATCTTATTTTTGCAAAATAAATTATTTAGACGCGATTTTTGCGAAAATATTTTTTTTTTAAATTCTGAATATGGTTTCAAATGAAAGCCCTTAGTACGTGGAGTAACGATCAAAATTTTATTTTAGCAAAATAAATTATTTTGATGTCTTTTTTGCCAAAATTGTGGCAAAAAAGTTTTGTTCCACACCCTGTAGCCTAGATGGTTTAAACTAAAAATCTGAAAAAATTCTAAGTAATGTACATTTGTGTGAACCGGAATAGAACAACAGGAATTTTTGATCAGATTATGTTTTCGGAAAATGACGCTTTTTTTTGTTTTTTTTTGCTTCACTACTGTCTGGTTGCTAACGTAAGAATTATCCCTAACTCAAATTAAAATCATTTGTTTTTATATGTTACAACATACAAAAACAAATGATTATAACTTGAGTTAGGGATAATTCTTACTTTAGCAACCGGCCATACGTAAAATATTTAATAACTGCACATATTTAGAAACCTAAATAATGTTATTAGGCATTCGAAATAAAATTAACAAAAAAAAAAATATTTTAACATAAAATTTGTTTTGTCATCCCAAATAATCATCATTCACTTACTAAATACCTGCGAAACCCTGAAATGTGTGAAAATTCACACTTCACATCAGTTTTTTATCAGAATATCACTGGTTTAGACGATATTTCTTTCCTTGAACAAGTGACATGCAATTAAACGCACGGCAAGAGAAGCAAAATTGCATGCAACAAAATTATGCGCACGAAAACAGGCGCGCCATGTTCCTTTTGTGCGTTTAGACTATTTAGCGCTTTCAGTATGCATGCTATCATCTAAACACAGCATACCATGCACCGACTAATTGGAGTAAGTTCTTAAGGTATTCGCTACAGCGCAACAAAACTATGCGCACGAAAACCGGCGCGCCATGTTCCTTTTGTGCGTTTAAACCAGTGTTTCTCAACCGGGGGGCCGCGGCCCCCTAGGGGGCCGTGAAAGCTTCGTTGGGGGGCCGCGAAGTCATATAAGATCGAAGCATGAAATTATAATAGAAAAGCTCTCAATATTGCAAGATATATTCATAAATATATGACATTTATATTAATTAAAATATACCTTTTAAACATAAATAAAATAAATTATACTTATTTTGCCAACTAATTTAAACGGTTCGCGTTGGGGGTACTTCAAGTACTTTCAAGAAGGTACGACTTGAACGTGCAATATTTTTTGTTATGCTCCGAGCTACTGATAAGTAATGGGTAAGGATGCGAAAGCCATTATAGGTAACCATAACAGATATTAAAAACATGTTTATGTAAAAGTTGTTTCTTTTCAAAAGCTTTATTCAAATATACCCAACACGCCATACGTTCCTATGTAAAACCATTATTTCACCCAATTTTTTTCCCATCTTGCTCACACATCGTCTTTTCGAGTAAGCACATTGTGTTAGCACAATGAGCACGAAGTGTTTCCTCTATCCTTGATACACCTTGTGATCCCTCTCTCTCTCTATATATATATATATATAGGGGGGCCGCAGACAATATTTACGTTATTTTGGGGGGTTCCATGCCATAAAAGGTTGAGAAACACTGGTTTAGACTATTTAGCGCTTTCAGTATGCATGCTATCATCATCTTAACGTTGCATAACATGCACAGACTAATTTCAGTAGGTTCGTAAGGTATTCGCTACAGCGCTACAGTTTTAAAATATTATCCCTATTCTGTGCAGCCTTTGTGTAACCCTACCCAACAAGCACTATTGTGATATCTATGTATCACATTTTCCAACATAACGAATTCTGAATTTATGACGTCATTATAAATTTACAAGTTTGCTTGCCCACTTATTTTAAATAGGTATGAGTTTATTTACCCAAAAGTATTAATATTTCATTGTGTATGTATGTGTTTATTCATCATATTTTATTCATCACAAAAACGGTGAAACACAAACAAAAACTTTTTAAATACAGCTTAATCCGAGAGCTTGTCTAGTTTAACATGACCGTAATTTTAATTCTGATATCCTTTATTCTTCATATTTTTTACAAAAGCTTGTCATATTCCTGAAACTTTAGAAAATTGAGTTAAAATATTTTTAGAAATTTATTAACCGTGAGATTTTTTTCATTCTTTTGAAGGTGTCTGCTTATACATTTAATTAATTTTCAGATCAATATTTACTAATTTTTAAAACTGTTTAATTTTTCAAAACTTGTACATGAAATTATAAATATATTTTAAATTATAAATTTTTTTGTACGATGTCTGATTATATTAATGAAATTATTTTCTTTCATCAATTTGATATTAATATCAGTCAGTAACTATGTTACTGAGGAACTGTCCCTTCAAGAAAAGGCAACAGAGATATTCCAGGCATCGAACTCCATCAAACCGTTCTTTAATCATGTTTTATTCACTTCCGCCACTTTCAATCGATTTCCTCCAAGTGGTTTTTCGACGTCCTCCTCCTGGACTACCTTAAGGGTTCCAGTCGAGTGTTATCATAGCAATGTTGTTATCGAGACGCCTCAGGAATTATCCTATCCAGTGCAATTTGTGTTTTCTGATCTCTAAGCCAATCTATTTCTGTTTACATAGCATCAGAAAGTTCGTATTTTAAATCACCTTCGTCAAGAATATACGGAACATTTTGCTTAAACGGCAATTATTAAGACTTATAGGTGGTTTGATAACGAAAATTTTTAGTCTTGTTTCATTTGTCTAATGAGAAGATCTCCAAAAAATGTGGTGCAGCTGAATACAGTTATATAGTAAAGGATTTGTAATTCCTACATATAATATCAGAGAACATCTTCACTTGTCTTATCTTCTACGTGGATGATATTAACCCATTAGAGCCCGTAATTCTGTGGATGTTATTTTCAAGATATTTATATCAAAATCATTCTAAAATATCAGTATACAACACGTAAAGGCAATTTAGTTTTCAAAAAATATACCCCTTACGAAATATTAGCTGGCAACTTTAGTTGCCGACGGGCAGATAGATGTAAAAAAATGAAAAACAAACAAGTTTTTAAGAAATACAAAATTTTATTTTATTATGAAACATTATTTTTTACATTTATTTTATGTTTTTAAGAATAAAAAGTTTTAAAACTAGTAACTGGATGTAGCGGTGCATCACACTTTCGGCAAATATATATTGTTCTTTTATTACATACACGACACCGACGATATTTTGATTCCCCACGTTCAACAATATAGTCAGTACGGTCTGTTCGTAGTTCATTTAGCACAGGAGAAAACTCTATTGATGGCCTATTTCCAAGTTGTACTTTTAGATTACCAAAATATTTAAGAATAAAAACAGCACATTGCCGTCTAAACTCTAAAAGTGGTATTTCATTGCCTAAACGGCAGTATAATAACCATCCTTGAACGCAGTATATGCCAACTGCCCAAGAAAAGAATGGCCACCACCATTTTTTAGTTCTTATACTACATCCATAAGTAGATACAAATTGATCCGATATGTCTACACCATATTAGTATTATATTTAGCAATCGGACCTGGAACTGGCACAGATATGGTCTTCTTTTCTGCCCGAGAGTATCGTGATGCTGTTTTCATTGGATTTATAGAAAGACAGTTTGTCAAAACAGTGAAAACACTATTATCATTCCATCGAACCTCTTAAACCTCTTAAAATTAGTTCTTGTAGTAAATTTCCCGAATTAAACAAATTGTCAAAATATAATATTACCCCAGCAGGAAGGGTCATAGGCTCAACTAATCCTAGATCAACATCTCCTCCTTGATCCGTGTCAATGCCATATTCTTCAGGTGGGCATACTGTAATTGACTCTGGAATTACTTCATCTTCTTCAGTAACTGCCAGAATTTCATGAAGAAAAAGTCCTTTCCCTTCTTTGCCTCTATGGCAACTTAAAGAAATAATAATAATAATAAATATCAAAAGTCGTTCATAACATAATTTTCATAACCGCTTATTAAATACATTATGTAAGTGCCCGCCGGCAACTTTAGTTGCAACGCACTTTCAAGTCCAATTTTGAACATTTCAAAACCTTTTCCAACTTTTCCAAGAAACATTCAAAATGAACGTTTTTCTTTATATTTTGACATAACAAAATATGTTCATGCATAGAAATTAAAATTATACTTAAAATTCTTCCATAATGCACCAGTGGTAAATATTTAACTTGACGCTGCTTTCTTTAAACTAAGACTAAATAAAGATGGGTCATAAATAAAGATACAGATAATAAGTGTTTACACGCGCATTGCCCAAATCATCAGATTTTCAGGTAATAAAAACGTTCGCAACTTTAGTTGCCGAGGGGCTCTAATGGGTTAAGTTCGTCAAGGCGTTTGGCATTTGTTTTTTGTAAATTGGTACGAAGACCTACTGATGCTGCTTCTTTAACTATTTAGTTTTATCTGCATATATCTAAAAGAGTGGGCTAGTTAGCAAATATCATCCGCAGAGTCTAGGTCAGGGTTACATAACTCGCGTCCCGCTGGACATTTGTGACTCGCCGGACCCTTCGCCTTCGAACGCGATGTTTCGAAAACATATTTAAAATAAATACACTCATACCTCGCTATACGGCCGCTCTTTATATGGCCTGTCGCTATAACGGCCTTCTTTAATTATGACAATTTTTCGATTTACAGACCAAAATATTTCGTTAAACGGCAAAGAAAAAAAAAAAAAAAAAAAAAATGTGTGAAAATATGACCAGAATGCATAAAAACTAATGATCTTGAAGTTGATTCTCTTTTTGAAATTCGACAAACCATATTAAACCTAGCAAATGATCTTGGTTTTGAGGATTTGTAAGAAAGTGATGTGCTAGATGCTGATAGAGAACCCCTTTCACACGAGGAACTGATTCAATTAGAAGCAAAATGAGCACTTGAAGCAAAATGAGCCAGAGCCTGCTGTATGCGATCAGCTAACATCAAAGAACTTGTCGAATATGCTTTCTAATTTCGAACAAGGAATAAACATCCATCTTCAAAATGATCCCGACGTAGAACACATTGCTAAAGTTTCTCGAGGAATTAACTCAACCATTAGCTGTTATACAGAACTGCAAAAAGAAGAAGAAAGCAAGGCAATACAAACAACGTTGGACAAATTTTTTAAACCAGGTCAATCCACAACAGCGGAAAATGATGATAACAGTACAGTTTTTTTGTTTCTGTTTATTATTATATGTACTTGTTAGGTATTTTTATTTTATATGTAAGCATTTTTAAATGAAATACATATAAAGAAAGAAATACATTTTAAACTAAAAACTACGTTATTTTATAAAAAATTTGAACCGATCCTATTGAATTTATATGGGTTTATATATATGTTGACGTAAGCTTAGTTAAATAAACTTTTTTATTTATTTCTACACCTGTCCGACTCCCATAAACTTAACTATTATGGGTTTATATCAAAATAATTGATTCGTTACAAGGCTTTTCGCTTTGCGGCAAACGTATCTAGGCCGTAAAGCGAGGTATGAGTGTATTTCAATATCATCACTGGCGACATCGCAACAGCCCGAGGTGGGTCTAGGCCTCCTGTGTCCAAGTTTTATGACCATATTTTCAATATGTATACATTCAAGAGTATTATAGTCAGTATTACGTCCATGTTTTAACGTACTCAGAAAAATACCTACAGTTTATAGCCGATTGCAAACGGCTAAGCAAGACCTGTAATTTGTTTAAATATTTTTACTCAAATTATTTGACATAGGCAGAAGAACTTACGTCCATATCCTTACTAGCGGTCAATGGCAAGAGCAGAAGGTTTAACGCTTTCAGGCACATATTTGCTACTAAAAAATATTTACTGACATAATATAGAAAAGGAAGAAATTGTTAATTTAAGTATGTATGCTGCAAGAATCTTCTTCCTCTTTGAATGCACGTTCTTAACAGTTGAAAACATAAATTACTGATCGCAGTTATTCCCTAAATAACAAGTCTTAACTAAAATATAACTCTAATTTCTACCTGTCGGTTGACATCTATTTTACTTTGTTTTGGAAACAACAATTTTCCTATTATTTTCTTTTTCTTTAATTTCTTTTCTCCTCTCCATTACCTCTTTCATACATGTGTATCCGCAGCCATTTCCGTTTAAAATATTTTCTCTTGTTCCTCCTTTGCTTCTCATTTCTTCACATCCTTCCAGCATATGTTCAATCGTTTCCCTTTCTTCCCTGTACATTCTACATCGTTTATCGTCATCTTTTAACCAAAATTTGTTCGTCTTTTCTTCATTCCAACATCTAAACCTTGCAATTATTCTTTTTTTTTTCGTTTCCCGTTTCTTTTAAATACAGCAGTCTTTGCATGTTCAATTTTTTATGTACTTATTATTGTACCTTCATTCATTTATTCTCTCGCTTAATTCTTGTTGCTGTATGTCTTTTATTCTTTGTACCATCTCCTGCATCACATGTCCAGTTTCTCTTTTCCTTCTTACTTCTTCTGTTTAAAAGCCTCCGTATTCATACATTTTACTTCTTTTTATCTCCCATTTTGATTTTTTTTTTTCTGTATATCTCTATTTTCTAATTCTTTCCAACATTCGTTTAATACTTGTTATTCCGGTCTCTTGGTTATATTTTCTTCGAATCTTAATGCTCTCTTAAGGGCTTCTTTTAATTGTGTACACTTTCATCTCTTCTAATACTATGTATTCTGGTGTACACTCAACATCCATTTAAGATACTTATTTTGCACCTTCTCCAGTGGCTCATGCTCCTCCCATCCCCACACCTCCGCTCCATACATGATTATACTTTTTATTAAGGCTTCGAACATGAGCATTCTTATGTGATATTCACCCTTAAATTTTCTTTCACCTAAACTCCAGATCTGCGGAATTGCTAGCATTGACATTTTATTTAGCTGCTTAATATGTTCCTCTGTTCCTCCATTGCATTGGAATTGGTATCCTAAGTGCTTGTGTGACTTAATTTTTTCAGTTTCATTTCCTTCCCATTCCCATTTCTCTTCTCTCTATCTTTTTTAAAAACCATTATTTTGGACTTGTCTGTGTTTATCAGTAGTTTCTTTTTTTTAAATTGTCTTTCCTCAGTTTCCTTAGTTGCCAGCAATACAATGTCATCTGCATATGCTAAGGACATAAACTTCTTGTTTCCAACTACTAATCTCCCGTTTGTCCCCTTTGCAGGTGTTCGTCATAAATACCCTAAAAATATGTTCTAATAACTAAATTATCTCATATAATATCCCTCTTACACATGTTTCTTTCTTTCTATTTAAAAAATATTACTGATTCACCATAGTCTACTATATTGAATATTTATTTTTTAAATGTATTTTTCGCCTTGAACAAATATTAAATGAAGTGAAAATCGTTACTGCGAACCCAAATGATTTTTTACATGCCTTCATCACATGAGTGACATTTAACCAACAAGCAATTTTCGTTCCAGATTACATTAACGAAGTTCTACACGAGAGTGAGGACCCGGAAGAGAAATCTGCGAAGGAGGAATGGGACAGTCCAATTACATTCACAGCCAAGTCTTCACGTGAGTGTTTTTACAATAGCACTTTGTACAACATTTCATTTGGAACATTGATGTTGCTTAACAGCAATTTAGTAAATCTTGGGCATGTGTTGGAAAAGCACTACACAAGTAGAATTTCAAAGCAAAATTTATATTATTTTGAATATTTTCTGTATTCAATACTTATTGCTCTTTAAAGCACAGTGTCCGAAAAATTTACTGCGCTTTGCGAAATTTATTTGCATATGTTTTTCAAAAAAAGTATATTTTCCAATTCAACGTTTTGTTGCATTTTGCATATTTTTTATTCATTTATTTAGTTGTATTTATTTAATAATCGTACAAGTTTTTATGCAAGTTAATTAAGTTCGATTCAGTTTTGTTTGTATCTCCTTACTTTACAATCCCGAGTTTTGAAATTATTTTAAAACAGCATTTTTTAAACTGTAGTTCGCATCTTCATAAACAGCGAAGACAGAATAATAAAGTTAACCACTATGTCGTACACAGTGGCAATAACACAAAAATAAATAAACATTTTTAAAAAATCCTTTTTATTTATTCAAAATAGTACGAGTGGTACGTAACACGGCTCTTTGAATGGTGTTCACGTCACTAAAATAGAATCTTATCAGTGGCATTTTGAGGACAAAATACTTCATTATTTTGGGATCAAAAATTAATTGTACGACGCAGAATTCGGCGAATACGACGGATGTCAAGTAAGGTGACATTTTTTGTTTTCATGCTATTAACTCAAAATGCCACTAAAAGGACACTCGAGAAGCTCGTTCACTCGTTCCAATCACTTGTGGATCGCTGCCAACAGTGTATAGATCCGGAAAAGGACTATTCTGAATATTAAAAAAATCAGCTGTGGCCATCACAGGACCGACCGCCATCACAAAATACAATCTAGCAGCAGAGTAGAAATAACTTGGCCCAATATTTTCTAACAGATATATTATTTATCATGACCCTGGAAACGTTACCTTTGAGTATGAAAATATTGATCAAAATTTTTCAATTTTTTTTCGTTTTATCAAAAAATGTCTCAAATAAAAGTTATTAGTTATTGCTTTTATAGCAACTTTTATTAAATAAATTTTTTCGAAAATTTTTCTGTTGTGAAATTTTCGCCAAAATCTTAAAATCGACACGAGTAAACTCCCATCTTTAGTCAACCGATTTTAGTCAAGTTGATCAACTTGTGCCATTGATGTCAAAAGCTTAAATATGAAGTTTCATAAAAATCGGTTTAGCGGAATTTGCTCTGCACCTGTACACAGACAGACGGACAGACAGACAGACAGACAGACAGACAGACAGACAGACACACACACAGACAGACAGATAGACAGACATCGTGCTAAAAATAACCAAAACGTTATGTAGGGACCTCAATTCGTGGAGATCCATCGAAATCTCAAAATGTCAAAATCGGTATGATCACAATACCTCCCTTATATATGTTGGCAGTCGGTAAAAATAAGAGTGCAAATATTTTAGTCTCCCGGTCATATCTTGGGGCATTATATACGTATGTATTAAAAGTGCCACTGATATTTCAGAATGTTAATTATTTTTAAACATAAATTAGTTAAATTTAATTATGTAAAAATAAAATATATAAGACAAATTTGGGGACAGGGGTCGACAGGTGAAACATTTTGCCTAAGGGTACGAACACGTAGAAAGATTGTTTTCAGCCCTGTTTTATTGACGCCAATAAACGCTAATTCTCGGCGCTTTTCGATGCCATTCAATGCACATGTAGTAGTAGAAAGACTGTTATCGACGCCAGTTTTCTGAAATTTCTTAATTAAAATGGCCTGGCTTAAAATTTATATTCCTGTGCCTGCTTGAGGGTGTTATGTGCCTCCTAAAACGTACCACTTCTGCAAAATATATGTAAAACAAATTCATAACAAAATAATAAAATTTATTCTGCCTATAAATAATTTTAAATGTTCGGTAATTCTCTACATCAAAGATATTTTATTAAATTAAATAAAAAATAAATCAACAAAATATAAAAAAAGTGACTGCCAGTTTTTTTTTTTTTTTAAGCTGATAAATATTGTTTAAAAGTGCCTGTTTACTTATAGGCGCATGTTCCATACACCTGCAAGTGCCGACTTTGTACTTGTATACTTGTTCGGTTACATTGGAAAGTAAAGAAATATTTTTTTTTTCTCGTCGGTCAGCGCTAGTTATCCAGCGCCTATATTCGCTGGAGCAGGGGGTGGCAACCTTTTTTACTAAGTGGGCATATTTCAGAATTGCGGGAGTTCGGTGGGCACCGTGGGACAAATGGGGGAGGGGGGTAAAATTTAAACATAAAAATATTAATGCAATTTAAAATTTTAATTTTCATAAAAAAAAAAAAAAATACATAATATCAAAGTGATAATTAATGCGATATTTGACAATGAAAATTCGTGGCCAATTCGTTGTAATGTGGGACATAAGTAGAATTTCCAGTTCTCAGGCATTGGTCCAAATGAGCGTCAGTGAGGCCTGTTCGGTATTTTGGTTTTAAGTATTTCATATTAGAAAACATACATTCACAAGTATATGTCGACGCGCAGAGAGACTTCAATTTTAGAGCACATTTTCTCAACAATGGGTAGCTATTCCCATTCACCAAGTTCCAGAATTTTTCTTCGTTACGATGTGATTTTAATTCAATGTCATTTGTTATATTTATAACTTCCAATTCTAAGTCCTCCTTATTGGAAATACCGAAATATGTTGCGATTTTATTAGTCACATCATCCTCTTTTTCAGAAAAAGGACTAATAAAAATGTTAAAAATGCCTCCAATTCGTAGAAGTCTTCAAATCTGGTATTAAATTCTTCCAATAATGTATCAAAATGTTTGGCAAATTGATGGGTGGTAGCATTTCCATCGCAATAATTTTCTATTACCATTTTTATTATTGCTTTCTTTCATATTGGGTCTATATTGGGAATAGTTTTAAAATTTAGTTTTACAATAAAATTTAATTAATATTAAATTATATTTATTTGTAAAACTATTATTACTAAAAGCGGCTCGGAAATAGAATTTCGCATGGTTAGGCGGGCACTTAGAAATTGCTTCGCGGGCACCGCGTTGCCGACCCCTTGCGCTGGAGCAACAAATTCTACGTGATCGTACCCTAAAGTTTATCTCTTGTTCCGACGCTATCGAGTTTGTTAAAAAAAAAATAATAATAATAAGAAAATGTTATTACATTATATTTTTAAGAAACAAACATTGATAATGTACAAGATCTGCTCCAATTTTGTAAAACATGTGTACAAGCGGCCGGATTAAAAATTTATACAATAATTTTAGTTTCTGACGTGTTGGTGTTTTGGATTTCCACCTAATAAAATTACATTATCATTGAATTAACGATGGGACACCACCGTTAATTTAGTCCCCATTGTATTTTATCAACAAGGTTTTTACCGCGTTTTTAAATATTCTTGACTATTTGACCAATTTTTATTTATACAGTGAATTTATTTTTAAATGCAACATGTACTATGTCATTACCATGGATACAGTTTTTGACAGCAATATAAATCGTGTTCATTTTCATTTGCAACATAGACAATTAGTGTGTATACTTTTGCTCATTGCTGATTTAAAAATTAATCAACATGTATACAGATGAAGAAAAAATAATGATGGTAACTTGGTATAACTCCCAATTGAGTTTAAGAGAAGTTTCTGCTGTATTTAGTGCAACTTATCCAGATCGGCCAATACCAAATCCCTCTACAATTTCAAGACTAGTTAATAAATTTCATCGCGAAGGATGTCTTAATTCAAAACATAATAAAAAAAGAACAACATCCCACGTGCTTACAGAAGAGAAGCAGTTGGAAATATTATTACAAGTGGAAGAAAACAATCAAAATACTTTAAGATCAATTGCACAAACCGTTGGTGTCAGTATTGGATCTGTTTTTAACTTCTTAAAAAAAGAAAAGTTTCGATCATACAAATTTCAAAATCATCAAGAATTGTTAGAAAGGGACGCAGCAGTACGTATGGATTTTTGTTTTGAAATGTTTGAAAAAAATAATTCCGACACAATGCTTCAAAGAATTTTATTTACTGACGAAGCAACGTTTACTGTAAATGGTGAAGTGCACAGACAAAATTTTAGGTACTGGAGTCGAGAAAATTTACATTTGTTTCATTCCTCCCGAACTCAAAGGCCGCAAAAATTATATTTGGGCAGGGATAAAGGAACCAATATTATAGGGCCTTTTTTTATCGATGGTAACATTAATGCATCAAAATATCTAGCCCTTTTGCAAAACCAAGTATTACCTGCGTTGTGAAACTTGAATATTAATGGACAAGTATGATTTCAACATGATGGCGCACAAGTCCATTATTCTAGAATAGTTAAAGAATATTTACATAGAACTTTCCCAAATAGCTGGATTGGAAGAGGAGGGTCGGTGAATTGGCCAGCGAGATATCCGGATTTGGCACCCAATGATTTTTTTTTTTATTGAGGATATTTAAAGGCCAAAGTATATAATGGAGAACTTAGGGATGTTGCTGAACTGCAAGACAAAATTGTTCAAGCATCCAACAATATACCTCAAGAGCAATTGCTGAATGTTTTGAATCATATTTATGATCGCTTAAGTATGCAAGTAAACGGAGAAACTTTTGAACATTTATTATAAGTTTTTATTAGTTATTTATTTATTCATTTTTTAATTTGTAATTTCAATAAAATATTTTGATTTTGCTAGTAAATATGGTTTTTTCTGTGTTGCAAATGAAAATGAACACGATTTATACTGCTGTCAAAAACTATATCCATGGTAATGACATTGTACATGTTGCATTAAAAAATAAATTCACTGTATTAATTTATTCACAATGTTACAAGCTATAATAATGCTCGAATAAAACTGGTAGGCCTACAACAACAATAAAATCCATTATTTCAACTAATATTGTAATTTTATTTGGTGGAAATCCAATTATACCAACTCATTTATCTATATCACCAATAACAATACACATTCAATGTCTTTTTTTATTAAAATTTTTTTGGGTGCTTCGGCATCTAGGCTTTTAACACCCTCAATGTCTTTGTATTTGTTTTTATTTTCAATATATTTATTCTACTTAAAAAATTCATAAAACAAAAATAATTCGTTCTTTATACACACACCGGCAAATTTAAAGGAACAGACATAAAAATCTAATTATTTTCCCTGTAGTGTACATATTATTGATATCTCTCAGGTAATCTTCTAGTACGTGTTTATTTTGGAATAATGTTCAATCGGTTTGAGGTCAGGGGAGCACGCTGGCTAACCCATTGTTGTTACACCCACTTGATTTAAAAAGACAGTTACACAGTGTGCGACGTGTGAGCGCGCATTTTCCTGCATTAGGGTGGAATTTTCTCCGATGTATGAGGCAAAAGGTACAAAATGGTCTTGAAGAATATCTCTGATGTACGTATCTGCAGTTAACGCTCCGCCATCAATCACCACTAACACTGTGCGAGGTCCCAAACATATTCCACACCACACCATAGTAGTATAACTAAGTCATAACTGGGACACTTTGACCTTGAGTAGTGCGGTTGGCTTTGTTCATCTGAGACGTGAATTGAACCTCCACCAAAAGATATAGAAGTAGAAAAATTCAATAGTGCATTTTGTTCTCCTTGGCGTCGATACAATCTTCGTTCGTTGTTTAGTAGAGCATTCAAAGCTATCTAGATATAGGCTACAAAATAATAAAATAAATAAAACAATAAAATAAAACATAATTTTCAATCTATTCCTTTAAATTTGCTGGTGTGTGTATTAAAAAACAAAATCATATCAGTATTGGCCATAAGAATAGCAAATTTTGATAATCCTATTTTATTTTTATTCTATTCAATATTTTTAAAATTAAAAAAATGTAATTCTTACCTTTAACAATCCTCTACATATATTATAGTAAAAAAATTTAATAGTAAATTCTATTTTTTTTTATAGTATTTATTATTTTTATCTGGACATAAAGATAGCAACTACTCTTAAAAAAATCTTTTTTTTTTATTAATTAAGAAAATGAATTATTATTAACAGATCATTTTTAATATTTTGTATAGTAATTGTAGCACCAGTATTTATAACTTCCCGACATCTTTTCGCCATTGATTCTAATAAATTCGTGATCATTTCATTATCAATATTAGACCAGGCACCCTGCAAAGCTTTAAACAATTCTTCAATATTTGAATGCGTTTTGTTTCTAATCTTTCTGTTGACAATCTCCCAAAGGTTTTTTATTGGATTTAAATCGGGTGACTGTGACGGCCAAGTCATTACGTTAATTTTTGAATCCTCGAACCATTTTTTTACCAACTTCGAAGAATGTTTTGTGTCATTATCATGCTGAAAAATATGTTTTAAAGGCATGAACTCATCAGAATAAGGTTCCATAACATTTTGAAGGATGTCTATATATTTAAATCGATCCATTATTCCTTCAATGTGGTATAGAGGACCCATACCATATCCCGAGAAACAGCCCCATACCATCCTCCGCCATGTTTAACTGTTGGCAAGGTGTATTTTTGAACAAATCTTTTATTAGCAGGCCTCCTAACTTACACCATCACTTTTAAACAAATTGAACTTAGATTCATCACTAAAAATAACTTTTTTCTATTGATCCACAGTCCAGTCAATATGATTTTTAGGAAATTTTAATCGGGCCTTCACATTCTTTTTGGATAGAAGTGGGTTTTTAGCAGGACGGCAACTAAAAAGACCCTCACTAACTAATCTTCTGCGAATAGTTCTTGTTGAGATGTTTTCTTGATCCATTTGTGGCAAAAGGCCCAAAATTTTCTGCGATGACAGAAAGGTGTTATTGGTAGATAAATAAATAATTTTTTTATCAGTTCGTTTTGTAGTTTTACGTGGCCGTCCTTGAATTTTTGAAACTTCAAACGTACCTTCTTCTCGAAATCGTTTTATAATACGCGACACAGTAGATTTATGAACATTTAAATTTTGTGAAATCACATTTTGCAGCAGCCCGTCTTTAAAACCAGAAATTATGAAGTTTCTAATTTCACTTGAAACAGTTTTACTACGACCCATGATTGACAAATATAAACTGAAATATTACTTGTGCAAAACATATTATTTATGGATAAAATCTGCATATAACAAGAAAATTCAAGTAGTTGCAATATTTTTGTCCAAGCAAAAATGAAGAAATAATTTATTATCAATCTGTAAATCAGATTATTTGATTAGTGATTGATGTAACAAACAAAATATGATTAAATTATAGAATTAAGAGTATTTATTTTCCAATATTATTATTAAAATTTGAAAAATTGAAAGATGTTAAAAGTTGCAATCTTTATGGCCAATACTGTATGTACCTTGCTTCAAGAATTTTACTTGGAATATCCCTAGAATGAATATTTTGAGATCTGATATAGCCTATGTTCTTACCAAATAACATGAAAGATGCCCACTAATTTTCCCGTGAATCTCGGATAAGCAGACATACATACAAAGAGAATTTTTTTTGTTGGGTATCGTCTTTTAATCGCCTAAAACGTGTAGAAACAAAGCAGAAGAGCCCAAATTAAAAGAAAATGCAAAGTATGCAATTTTATTTACATGCATAACAACATTAAATAGTTCTCATCGTCCAGGTACTATTATTCTGTATTCGCTGTCCTAAAAATACATACGTATAATTAATAATGTAAATATAAATTATATAATAACAGCATCACAAAAATATTTACACACTACTACTATTTATACTATATATTTATATTTATATAGTCATGCTGACGCCAGTTTCGGCATTAACAGCATGGTTAATGTCAAAACTGCAGTTCTGTATGACGAATAAATATTTTTGTGAAACTTTACCAAGTGCTTCATTTAAGAACCTTTTCCTTATAGGTATTTGAATTTTACCAAGTAAAAATATCAATTATTCAATATAATGCACGGAATAATCAGAAATTTTATATAATTTTTCTCACTTCTGTTTAAGATATTAATCGCTTTTATAGATTTTAAGTAACATTTTGTTTACTGAATTATTTTCATTTTAATATGATGGTAGAATTAGTGTTATTAGTTTGTGTTTGCATTGAATCCCTTATCCCTCATATTCTCGGAATAATTTGTTAAATTTAGTTCAAACTGATCAATAATTAAACATACAACAAATATTCGGACACTGTCAAAGTTCATTGAACTCATTTATTCAAAATATGCAATATCCAGACAGTTCAAAAAACCACAGGTTCAGACAGGTTCAATCAAATCATCAATAAAATACACTGGTGTGTTTTGCATTAAAATTTTAATATTTTTAGACAAATCAATAATTTTCTTAAACGTGCCTAACAACAATCAATTTTTTATGGTGAAAGAGCTTACTTTCACAACAAATGCAGCGGTCGATTTATGCTTTTCATGTGAAAGTCAGTGGAAACAAATGAAATAATTATAACTTTTTCCCTGACTCTCATTGGCTGGTTGTTGCTACAATGGCATTTGGTTATACGGCATGTCTTATGTACTAACAAAAATGTTTAATATGTTTTGTTAATTGTTTACTTTAATCTTTCGGACAAAATTATAACAAAATAATAAATTATTAATAACTGGTTCACGTTGCAGTGCTGATTTTCAGATTATGTTTTCTGTTTTATGTTACATTGTAAATTAAAAAATATGTTTGAGGTGAAACAAATTCAATAAATTGTTAATGTCTTTTCTCTTTCTTCTTCTTACTCTCTTGATCTATCTTCTTGGGCTTTAGCAGTTGAATTATTTTTTATCCTCCCGCGCACAAATTTTCTACCCTGCTACAAGCAAAGTCTTTCCATATATTTTTCATACCAATACTCGCTTTTTTTCTATCAGCTATTTTTTCTTCTTGAGTACCATCTATTTGATTTTTACTTTACATATACATCCTGCACCTTTCTCTGTTAAGTATTAGGTATTTACAAGAATTTTATATAACACTACTTTATATATCTTCTGTTAGGTGTTATGGTTGAGCAAAGATTTCCCATTAGCCGTCAATGTCGCGAATACTAATAGATCACAAAATAGATCACACTTCGAAGTGGAGAAGGAAAATTGAAAAACCAGAGATGGAAGAAATTCAGTAGCATGAAAAGTATTTTCAGAGGAAACTATTTCGCAAACCTTAAAGGTAAAGTTTTCAATCAGTGAATTCTATCCATGTTAATATATGGTTCACAAACTTGATCCTTAACTAATAAAACCAAACTTATGCTACAAATAGCTACAATAGCACAGGGACGTAGTGTCTTACACTAAATTAAGAAAAAAGTCACGAGTTGAAGATGTAGAAAGTACAACTAAAAAACAAGAATGGCACTAGGTAAGGCCAATATTCAATATTCAAAATTCAAAGATACACAGTCAATAAATGAACCGAAAGGATCATTTACTGACTGTGTTTACTGAATACCATTGGATAGAAAAACAGAGCGAAGAATACACATGAAGAGATGGGAAGACAAAACAAGAAGTACAACTGGCAACCAGTGGCCTTGACCGGCAATAAAGAAAAGAAGATGGTCGGATTTGGTGGAAGTTTTTATCTGAACGAACATGACCAATGTTTCATATTATTAATAGCACAGTCCAACAAAATGAAATTTTTGTTTTGGTGCCGGAACAGTAAGAACTGATTTTGGATGTTTTTGATGCGCTGATTCCAAAAATACCTGACTTTTTTCGTAGCAGCTCTAGTTTTTGAGATACAAACTAATTCATTTTAGTTTATTATCTAAAAATGCTAAACTTCCTCCTTGGAAAGTAAAGTGAATATACAAAATATCCTTGTTTTTTATGTCTTTGGGACTGCAGAGCTAAGGATCAGTCCTGGGTTAACAGAAATTGGACTTTAAGAAATGTCATGATTCAAAAAAAAAAACAAAACGCATTCAAAGAACCTTTGGTTGCGAGAGAGAAAAACATATTTCCACCCTTGTATATCAAGTTGAGACTGATGAAACAATTTGTGAAGGTTTTAAATCGATTTGGACTTTGTTTTGGCTACTTCACACGTAAATTTCCTGGTATTAGCACGGAGAAACTGAAAGCTGGAATATTTGATGGTCCTCAGATAAGGCGGCTTATTAAAGATCCACAATTTACCTATTTTTTTGGAAGAACTAAACATTAAAAAACAAAATGAAAATTTACTTTATTGTGATAATCAAGCGGCAATAACTGTTGAAAAGAGCTTGAATACTAAGAGAACAAAGCATATAGAACTGAGATATTTAAAAATAAGAGAAGATATAGAAAAGAGACGATTCAGGGTGGAATATGTGGAGACAAATACATGTTAGCAGATTTTCTAACTAAAAGTGTTGGAAATGTCAAATATAAGCAATTTTGTGGAATGGATGGCTTATGGTAAAATGTCCCCTTCGTCGTGCATAAAGGGGAGATTGTTAGGATATGCAATCACGCGGGTACATTTTATATAGGTAACCATAGAGATACGATTTGACATGATGTATAAATTAATATAATGATATATAAAAACTGTGTATGTCATAAATATAAATAAACTTATATTCTATATATCCCATTAATAACCATAACAAGGTTATCAAAAACTATGGAAGGTCGATATCAAGGAAGATGAGATAACCACATGATGGCCGATTAGTGTTGGATTCTTCAGCGAGACTGTCCTGGTAAACTCCATGCTAGAAAATAGTATAAAAGAAAATTTTGAAGTGATAAATGATGAATGTATATTTATCTACTTTGTGAAATAAATACTTTACTTTGTATTTTTTGTTCTTAACTAGCAGTTGGAACAAATGGTAATAATAGTAATAGCGTGAAATGTTAAACAATAAGATGATTTTATTTTAAAAGAGACCAACATAGCGCATCTCAAAAACTAGATCTGATAGACCAAATCAGACGACTATTTTGGATTCTGCACCCAAAAATTACCTAGAAACAGTTAAAAAATCTCAGGCACCAAAATGCCTATTGGGCTCTGTAATAATTGGGTTGCTTGTAAAATGACGATCTAGATAGAAATGACGATACATAAGTATAAAGCAAAGTAGTTTAGCATATACTGATCTTGGTATTTTTATAAAGGACCCTTGTTTTGTGATGGAGAAAGAAGTATGAATTGTACCATGAATCTGTTTTTGATTTCTTAAAGAATCAGATTTACTTCATTTACCTTTTTATTATTTACGATTTATGATGGAAAACTTGAATTAGAACTTGCGCTATGTTTATAATCTCTTGACTAATCAGGTATACCAAGAATCATCATGGTATTAAGATATTTAAAAATACAAGCTCTTTGTTTTACCTTGTACCTGTAAGTTTGTTTTGTGTTCAGGATTGAGTAAGTTAAATTAGCACCTTGCATTTTGTTGTTGGTTTCTCGTTGAAAAAGATTTACCTGTATTATCATGGCTTCTAGATATATTTGAAGGTACACGCTTTATTAAAAGTTTTACCCTGAGGTGTCGCGACCAAACCCACCACCCAGGTGCAACCATCAAATTGCCGCCCTTAATAAAGGGCGAGTTTTAAAGTCACATGCAGAAAACTAATATTAATATCCGCACATAAAAGAAAATTGTTTGTTTCAGCGCGTTTAATTTGAACGATACACAAGTACCCATTTTCATCCGCCCTTTTCCTGCGCACAGTGGAACACAATCGAACACTTCACACACTGATCGTTTTGCGCTATCATTTAAAAATGTCTTGTGCTGTTCTGTGTTGTCTAAATCAGTACGGTGCCGTGCGTTAAGTCTAGACTTGGATTTGGCGTGCCGTTCACTTGAATAAGACCCTTATAGATAAAATATATTAATATTCTTGGAATGTTTAACTTATTTTTTATATTGTTTATATTATTAACTACAACTAACTAAATTAACTAAAATTTTACCGCCCGGGTCCAGTGTACCCCTTGCATCCCCGGGTTTTACCATTTATCTGCAAGCTTGTTTTGTAGTTTTGTCATGATATTCAGTTCAGCTTTCTGAACATCGCTATTATCATTTCATTTCAGCCTAGCGGTAAGAGAAAGGTCACAGAAATAAATATGTAGTTCAAAGAGAAGCGAAAGTGAAAATTATTTTATCTGGTCAAGTAAATTATTAAATAATATATTGCTGACACTATTCAGTAGGATACTGAAATATAATTTACGTCTAATACGTAGTAATAATGAAAATAGCGCTATTTGCTTTTGTTTTCAACTCCTCGAGGTATGTTCATATTGCAGACACGTGTGCGCATTTTCTAAAATATTAAATTCTCTTCATAACTCATCTAACATGAGAAAGGAAATAATGATTAAGTTTTCCTAGTTTTCTATCCGCTTTTATTCTTTTCCAACCAATGTGCTGTACATTTAATAATTATTATTATTAGATTATAACGCTCTACGATGTCTTCCGATTTCCAGTTACCACTGTCGGCTATCCTGAACATTGTTCGTTGCTGAGTCCTCTTTGGTAGATCTCTTTTCGGATTATTCTATCCATATTTTTCTAGCATTTTTCATTCTTTTTCTTTTTCTTTCGTAACTTTTAATTTATTCATTTATTGTATATAACCCATGTATTTAATCCATATATTGTATATTGTATATAAACTAATTTGTGAATTGAGACGATCGTCACCCATAATTTTCGGAATTCTTTCCGTCGGCACTTTCTCCTTCTTTGATACATCCGCTTCTCTTTTCCAGAATTCATTTCTGTCACATAAATCATTTTTTTAGATTTAATTTTCGTTACTCAGACATCACTACTGTATATTTAAATGCTTACAATAGTGTTGAATATTCTGTGCTTGTTTGTCTTATATAATTTGTTCCCACAACACTCTATTTATTTTATTTTATTTTATTTTCCATTACATCTGTCCAACAGAATTAACCAATAAATGGACAGGTACAAATTAAGCTAAACATATAAATATGATAAACACAGCAATAAATTAATACTTTACAAAAATCAAGAGAATAAAGATTATCTTAAAGTAACAAAACAAATATATACATATATAAATATTTTTAAAAAAATAGCATATAAACATAATAGAGTAAGGAGAAATGATACAGAAATTCAAAAAAGATTTACAACAGATTCATTTAGAAAATAATTTGAGCACATACGGTTTATGGGAGATTTGAGAAATAAATTGGAATGAGCTTGAGGAAGGTAGAAAAGAGATGGATTTCTGGTACGGAGAATAGGGGTGTGAAAATTAAGTTGTTGTAAAGATATGGGATCGTCGACCTTGCCAGAAATAAGTTTTTTTAAGTAATTTAATGAATTCAAGTCCCGACGTTCACTTAAAGTTTTCATTGAAAATAGATGAATAAGTGTATTATATGGAAAGTCAAGTGGGGGATAGGAGCCCATGATTTTATAGTAAATGAATTTTAAAAACTTGAACTGAATTTTTTCAATAACCTTTTTCTGGACATCGTAAATAGGATTCCAAATTAGAGAGCAGTACTCTAGTTTAGATCGTACGAAAGAAAAATATAGTGTGAAGATTACACTGATGTCAGAGAAGGTGCGAGAGTTACGAATAATGAAGCCAAGCATTTTAAGAGAAGAGGAGCAAATTTTATCTAAGTGTAGATTAAAGGTTAGCGTGGAATCAAATGTAACACCCAGATCCACGGTGCTTTCGGCCCGGAACAAAGATTGATTAGATATAGAGTATGGAAAGATAATGGGCGTAGTTTTTCGAGTGAAAGAAATAATTTTACATTTGGAGAGGTTCAGATGAAGTTTATTTTTGGTACACCAGGTGCTTAAATTAGATAGATCTTTTTGAAGATTAGAGCAATCATTAGTAGAAGAAACAGAACAAAATATTTTAAGATCATCGGCGAAGAGCAGACGTTTGCTACCTATGACATCGTTGATGTCATTGATGAATATTAGAAATAGTAGAGGACCAAGATTTGATCCCTGTGGCACACCGGAAGTAACTGGAAAGTGAGAAGTATTATGACCACGGAAAGTAACAAACAGAGAACGATTTAAAAGATATGATGTGAGCAATGACACAAGGGAAGGAGAAAGACCAAAGCTCTGAAGTTTTTGTATGATAATATTATGATCAATAGTGTCAAAGGCTTTGGCAAAGTCTGTATACACAACATCTACTTGACCTTTATTATCCAATACAGAAGAAACATAATGCGTAAAAGAGCATAGATTACTTGTTGTGGATCGACATTGCATGAAGCCATGTTGAGAAAAAGACAGACAGTTTTTTATATTAAAATAAATGGTCTTGTAGATAATACTTTCAAATATTTTACTGAAGTTTGAAAGAACAGTTACTGGTCTGTAATTACTAATTATGCTCTTGTCGCCAGATTTATGAATCGGAGTGACTCGACCAATTTTCCATGCAGTAGGAAAAGTACATGATTTTACAGCAAGATTGAATATGTGAAAAAGTGCTTCTGTAATAGGTGTTGAGCAATCTTTAATAATTAAGTTAGGTATATTATCAGAGCCGCTTGACAAATTATTTTTGATTGTGTTTTTTATCGCAACTTCAATATCCTCTCTGGAAATATATGATAACAAAACCTGATTATTAGCGGATTTGTTATGAAGAGTGTCTTGACGAGGAGAAGAAGTGGAAGAAGAAAATACACTTTTGAAAAATTCAGCAAAACCGTTAGCAATAGTTGGAATAGTTGTAAAATTATCGTTACTAAGTGACATAGCATTAGGGTGAGATGTATTAGACTTTTTGGAATTGATAAAACTCCAGAACTTATTAGGATTAGATATAATTGAAGACTCGCAAGATTTGATGTAGGCATTATATGAAGATTTTATGTCTGATTTGATTTTAGTACGTAAGTATTTATATTTTATTAAGAAAGATTTATTATTTGGAAATTTTTTTAACATTTTGAAAAAGTGATTCTTTTTATTAAGATCTAAGCGGGTCTGACGGGTGAACCAAGGGGGGAAGTGAGATTTTTTATGAGGTTTAGAGGGAACGCACTCATTGAACATATTATACAGTGTCGAGTAAAAAAAGGCGACTGCAGTGTCAACATTTGAAAACGACTTTAATTGATTCCAATCATAAGTTCCAATCAAATTGTATAGCTTAATAAAATCTGCTTTTCTGAAATTATATATACGTGAAGTGATAAAGTGATCAGACTTATGGTTAGAGAGTAAAGTTGTATTCATAACTATGTTCAGCGTTGGATGAGATGAGTATTCTCTATTAAATATTAAAGAAGTTTCACGTGAAACAACACAATCAGTATTAGACAGTACTAAATCAAGAATATTATTATTACTATTTAATATATTATTGCGTTGAACGATATTAAAGTATGACATAAAATTGGTAAGTAGTTTAACATTTCTTGAGTTCTGATTGGAGATGAGTTCGGGGATATTAAAGTCGCCCAAAATTATAAAATTATTGTTATATAAGAAAGGCAGAGATTCAAAAAATGCAAAAATACTTTCATAATATTGAGACTGCAAAGCAGGCGGTATATATAAAGTGAAAACGTAATAGTTCGAAGTATTTACAGTTATTTTGGCACATACAATATCAACATTAACAGGTAGAAAATTATTATAAGGTTCCAGCGAGACGGAGAGTGTATTAAGGCGATTAGATATGAGAAGAAGAACACCACCACCACGTGAAACACCGCACTCACTGAAGTTACGGTCTTTGCGGAAAACTGAAAACGACTGATCACTTATTTCTGAATTATACACACTGTCATTAAGCCAACTTTCAGTAAGAGCCACGATGTCGTAGTGCAATGATGGTAGAGTTGAGTATAGATGATTTAATTTCATATTTAATCCTTGCACGTTCTGGTAGTAAATGGAGAGAGAAGATGGTAAGCAGTTGGACAGATGCGTTTTTAGTTTTTTTTCTTGTTGGTAATTCGTGGAACGCCGTTATAATATGATATGCGAATATTAGTTTCCCCTGCACTTATGCGTGAATTTAGCTCAGATTTAATATTTTTAAAATGTTGCATTTGCAAAGGAGTTCTGTCAGGATTAATGTATATATTATTGAGATCAGCGAAATCACGTGCTTTACGCGCATTCTTTATAACGATGCTGGCATCACGCGAATTACTGAATTTAACTTTTATGAGACGTGGGCGGGTAGACTGTGTTGAAATATTAGAAGGATTAGTCCCATGGATAGGTCCAATTCTGAAACTCTGAATTAATCCGATTGAAACATCAGGGGCGACTTTTGAAATGATATCAACCACCTGATGTTTAGTGTCCAGTGTATCCAGTTCTGGTACTCCTGATATAATTATACTGGATTCCCGAACACGTCTATCGTTTAATTCTTCTATAACTCGTTCAACATCTGAGTCCGAATTCTTTGAATTAACACAAGAACAAACGTTTGTCTTAATTTCTGATATTTCTTTCTGCAATGATGTGATCAAATCCCGAAGAGAATTGATTGTATCAACTCTTGTGAAGCAGTTGTTGCAGTAAACTTTAAGAGCTTTTGCTCTAGAACGAGTGATACGATTTACATCATCAGGAGTAAGATCTGCACAAGCTGGGTGTATGAAGTGTTGACAGCCATCACACTGAATGGATCTTTGTTGCCCGGTTATATTTTTCATGCAATTTCGACATATTGACATCTTAAATCCAGTAGCGTTCTTATTAATTAAATAAATGAATTAAAGTGAACACAATTTGGATGAAGTGGTACAACTATAGTTCAGCACGCCTATAACGAACAGGCCGAGCCACAGCAGTACTATTCGGCAATAGCAAACTGCTAAACAGGCAAGCAATTGTCCGAACAGGTCTAATACAGGTGAAGGGATCAAAGGTCGATTTTAACACTAGTTGACAAGAGTTTATTATAAATAATGTTAATAACTTAACATTAAAAATATTATTAGTTTCACAAACCTGTCCGACACTAATAGTTACAACAATATTGCACAAATGAAAAATCAATTAATCACTAAAACCAACTATAATTTGATATTAATCAAATTTAAACTTTAATCAAAATTTAACAGTGCTATAGTTTTTTTTTTTTTTACCCCATCTGCAATGTTCGTGGTCTATATCAATGTTTCTCAATCAAAAACATACTTTGTTTGTAATAAAATCTTATAAGTATACTATTAAACAAATAAGTATACTATTATTGTATATGTAGTCTACATTTACAATAATTTGGTAGGGAGAGAGAAGCAACTTCCTTATTTTAAATTTTTACCTATTGCAAATATTATTTGGTATAGCGCCGACGATTTCAAAGTGTATCCTGGAATCCGGACTCGCGGATTAGCGGCCCCGTGGTTTTTAGATTTCCCTTTCTTTGCTCAACACTTTGATTCATTTACTTTTTTTTTTGTCGCTCATCACTTCTTTTGGATCACGCTATTTGCCCCCGCAAAATTACACGCCGGCCTTGCTTGAGATATTTCGTTTAATATTTTAATTTTTATTTTATTATTCCTGTATCGGTTAAGTTAATTATCGTTACCTCAAACATGTTTTAAGTTTTCTACTTAAAAATTGTAACTGAAAACTAAGGTAAATTTAATAATAGGAAACATATTCTGAAATTAAAATATAAATATAAATCTGCCCAAAATAATAGAAAACCAACAGCCTTGCAACTACAATTACCATCTCCTGTAGAATAGCTAAATAATAGGAATGTATTGTACACGCGGACAGCGAGTGACGAGGCGCAACTGAGTACTGGCACTGAATACAGTGGCGGGAGTTTGTTGAATGATTATATGCCCCTGCCAGGGGGTCAAAGAGCCAGCAAAGAGACGGCGGCTGAAGGGCAGCTACCTTGGAGAAGAGAGAAGTCCAATCTCTCTAACTGTGGCGGTACGAATAACAACCCTTGACATGACAGTAGTGACTAGTTGCCTCCCTTTTCTACATTTATGAAGCTTTCAGATTTTTGCTTATTGGGTACATTGGACAATTCGTTTCTCGTTACAGACCATCATAGTTGTTCTTCTAGAATGTTCCAGACACTCATTTTATCAAATGCTTGTACCGATTAAATAATATTACATATTTTAAGAGCTTAATGTAGATTATATTTAGAGCAGTTATATACATAAGGTTTACCTCGTTGAAATGTTAAGAACTTTCCAATCTATTTTATTGTACACATTGCATGTAGATACGATGAGTTGCGGCTCTATGGTAATATAGTTAAGTGCGGAACTCAGGTTCAATCCCCACTGATTCCCTTCCGAAACTAAACAAATCAGCTTAGCGGTTGATTCAAACTCGACTAATTAATACTTAAAAATAGCCGTTTACTGAAGGGTACGAAGACGACATCGTATTTTTATATATCGCTGGAGGTCCAGAAACAAATATTTCTTTATCCTACTGCCAACTGGCGTTTATTTATATACATTTTTAAAAGATGTCCGATCAATCATATGATATTATAGTTAACGTACTAACGTGTTTCTCTCTCACTCACTCTGGCAGCTTGTAAAAGAATAACAAGTGCGTAATTTGTGTATAAGCTTAGTTCATTGTTTAAGCATAGCTACGACAAATGTGCATATGCACTTTTCGTGTTTGTGAGAATTCGCTGTGTGTAACTTTTGTCTTAGATTCTAGCGTTACTCTAAATAAACTAATGACGTGAAACCTAATAGGCGTGGCTAAACTTTTACTGTATACAGTTCACAAATGACCTTGTTCGGATACCTTCTAAAAATTGAATTATACCTATCAGTGTATTACTATGCCAGCTCGGTCAAGAGTGTGCTAGGCATGATACGAACAAGAGTATGAGCAAATTTATGAATTTTTTTTTCTAACTTCATACAACTTCCGGTGAGGTTTTCAGGTTTTGAGGTTACTTCAACAAATTTGGCATCTGAGCCCATAAAGAAAGAATTTTTACCTCTGAGCCTCCCAAGAAAAAATTATGGCAGTGCGCCTGTTCATGATACTCTGAAAGGTAACTTAGGTATCAAGCTGATAATGGTCCATTTAATGCAAACTGGTTTCCATCATATAATTATCTATCTAGTGAAAGCATTTGTTCCCATCTACCCCATACATGATTGTCCCACCGAAAACATTTTGCGTTTCTCGCCTATAATGCTATTTTTCTTTATGTGCCATATCCGTGTCGAAGCTTAGTTAACAGCTTGTCAATTTTAATTTCTGACGTCGTACTGCGATATAACCCAACAGTTTTTAAACCATTACTTGGCCCTCGCCTGATATTTTTCATTGACGATGTTTTCTTCTTCCCATTGATCATAAACCTTGTAATATGCCTTGAATTATAAGGTACTTGTCTGTTTTTTTTTAAATATATCTATTATAGGTTGAAAGCATATGTCAAATTATTAGTTAGTTTGTAAAGGAAACCGGATTAAAATTAAATAATGCAGTTTTAGCAAAAATATTTGTTGTTAGAGTTTGTCTTGATCAATCAGTTAATCAGCTGACGCAAGTATTGCTATTTTAACTGAATTTACATTCCGTATGACACGTACATGACCGTTGCTAGGCAACATAATAAATAGATTAAAATCAACTGCTAAATTATTGTTAGATTTTAAAGAGAACTGAATAAAAATTAAATAAGTAATAAAGTTATAGTCATGGAAAAAGCATAGTATGAAACTTGCATGGAATATTAATTTCTCACTTGTGTGAATTACGCTACTCACTTGCGGCTCGTAGCGCAACTTTTATACTGATGTGAAGCGACCATCATTCAATGCTCGTTGCATAATATACTATTTTTGTATCCCTAACAATTACTATTTCTTAGTGACTACTTCATTTTGAAGATCTTGAAATATTTAATTTCTTCCAGAGAATCATTATTATGAAATTATTCAAAGCGTGTACTGATAAAAAAATGCATCTCCTGAATCTTTTTAAATAGACACGGATTATGCATAAACTTGATTAGAGGTACCATTAGAAATAAATATATTATATTTCAAAAATTTGTTACGGAAGTAAAATAAAAAAATGAAAGCATATTATAAAATAAATGAGGTTTATTATAATATTCTTAAACATACATTTCCCGAGAAATGTTGTAACTTCTCGAGATCAGAGAAATAAGAAATTATGAAATTTCTAGAGAATTTCTCCAGAAAGAATTCTCTCCCGACAAGACTTTTTATCGCGATAAAGTTTACAGTACATTTTACCGTACGGCAAGAGCACTTCGGCAGCTAGTCTAGCCGTAGCGATAGGATTTTGATCGTGACAATATTCGTAGTGCCTTTTACCGTACAAGTGCACTAATGCTGTCAGTGCTACCGTAGCGACATCGAATTTTGATCGTGTATTAGTTCGTACTTCGTTTTTCTGTACAGTAAATGCACTTCTGCAGCCACTCCTACCGTGACGATAGGTATTATAACCCTTAGAAACATGTGTGGAGATATGATAGTTTCTTTTATCCTTACGTTTTTTTATTAAGTTTTTCATGGCATCCATTGATGATATCACTGTCAATTCTTTAGGATGCCTTCCATATAAATTAATATTTGGCACCAAAAGTTGGTTAAAAATTTTGGCGTACAGCATCTGTGGCTATTAGTAGAGCCCTGCGCGGATACGTTTTTCTATATCCGCATCCGATCCGCATCCGTATACACAGGATCCGCATCAGATCCGCATCCGCAGCTTTTGTAAATATAAAATCCGCATCCGATCCACATCCGCAATAATATCCGCACAATCCGCACAGGATTTACTGTCTATTTGGAAATATCTAACATGTGTCACCTTGTCAACATTACTAAATTTTTTAAAATTTTATCACATTAATATTACTTGGTCCAGAAATATGTTTTCTATCTAACGTCGTACTGAGATTATCTGATTAAAAAATAAAGATGGAAATTACAATTATTGGACTCTTATACCAAATTTATATAAAATGTACAACTTTAAACAGTAACATCTCAAAAACTCAGTTTTTTAAGACATCTCACTATTATTTTAGAGCAGCGATATTTAGAAATAATTAAACAGATTAATTTATCACATTTATGACCAACAAATAACAAAGATACACCTATGAGATCAGCAAATTTAAAAAAATAAGTTCTTAATAATAAAACTAAATTCTTAAATTCATCCTATTATTAAAAGAGGAAAGTTATATGAGGATTTCAAGAATTTCAAGATATTTTTATATTTTTAAATTTGATATGAGCTTCTATGTTTTTAAATGTGGCAAATTACCATGGTTAATTTTTACTATTATTTCCAAAAATGCAAAATAAGGCGATATATAATTCATTTTTAATTAATAAACGCAATAAATCCAAAGAAATTGTTATATCTACGACTGTTATATAAACTATATTTAATTATTTAAGTTAGAGTAAAGTAGGTCTTTAAGGGAAGAGCAAAAAAAATAAATAATAAGTGCCATAACGTATTATTATTTCACTCTTGCTATAAGCACAATACAAATGCCAGCGATAAGTACATTTTTGGGGTTCTAAACGCGTCTTAGGTAGGAAGAGGCCTCCAATCGAAGATTTTATGTTCACGCGGATATTGCGGATAAGCGGATATGATATGTAATCCGCATCCGCACGATTCAAATGATAATTTATCCGCATCCGCAGAAAAATGGCGGATATCCGCGGATTTGCAGGGCACTAGCTATTAGCACCTACTTAACATCAAAATAGATATGTTTGACATGGAATTGCAAATTAAATTATATATTCTATCTCTACTGATCCCTCACCTAACCAATTTATAAATTTAACAGTCTGCTCTATATATATATAATGTCGCACTTAGTATTAGTGGCAATAATATAGTTGTGGTAAACCAGCATTGTAATGATTTGGTATTTAATAATAGTTGGAAACATCGATGTATTTCATCGCCAGGACTACTCAAAGTGATTGATCATATTTACCTAGATCAAAACTTAACCGCAGTAGCTGTTTAAGTTTGTAACAATTTGCGGTTCGTGGGATAATTGCCTAATGCAATTAACACAGTGACGTAAATACAAGCATATGAAATATTAATAATATTTTAGTATTCATTTAGTACATACAACATACGTGCATATACATGAATATACAAGACAAAGAATAATGTTTTGCTGTCCGGCGTAGCGTAGTGGTAATACAAGTACCCTGCGTTTATAAAGTCTCGGGTTCGAATCCCGATCAGGCATGAAATTCACTAAACAATTATAATTGTCCTGGCTAATTGCTTTGGTAGCAAAGGCCACAAAAAAAAATTGTAAAGACAGTTTTATGAATTTAGCATTGTATGTCATAATAACGCCAAATTTAACAAAAAATAAAATGAATTGCCCACCTCAAAACGTATAAACAACAACAGATACACATTTTATAAATTAAAAATATGCACAATATTTCAAATATTTCTTTGGTAAATATTTCAAATAATTTCCTAATATTTCAAATATTTCCGTAGCATTTCAAATATTTTTCTAGTACATATTTCAAATATTTTCTAGTATTAATTAAAAATATGCACAATACTTCAAATATTTGCTTAGTAAATATTTCAAATATATGCTCTGTGGTATTGTATACAGAGATATAACTGAATGTAATTCGAAAATTTTATTGAATACAGTGTATCTATCTATTGTTCCGTAATAAAACAAAATATAGCACTAATATACTAATAAAGGGAACCAAATACAAGTAATTTTTTGGGGCCCCAAACATTTTAAAACGATAAAAAACCAATAATAAAGACTTGCACACATGTTTGCGGCGGCTCTGTCTAGAGTTGTATTCAGTGGTATATTCAAGACGGAACGCACCGGAACATTTTTAGATAGAGACGGAACATGTCCAGGAACTTTCTTCTGAACGTAATAATAGAAAATAAATTTATACACCTTAAGCAGCATCTAGAGCAGGGGTGGGCAAATTTTTGGCTGTCGGGACACATTGCGTATGAAAATTTGACCACGGGCCAAAAATTTTCTTTTTCTAATTTTAAATATTGTTTTTGTTACGAAGGATATTGTATAAATTTTAAAAGCAATATTTTTAAACCAAAACGTGTATTTATTATGCAATTTAAAGAAAAAAATTAAAAAGAAAATTGGAAATAATATTGGACAGACAGTAATATTTTTGCGGGACACAATAATTTATAAAATGCTTCGCGGGCCGCCATTTGCCCAGGCCTGATCTAGAGCAAACTCGGCGCTCGAACGACCACTATACGTTGAGTGTGATTACTTCAAAGAAAACTGCACATTCATGCGCGGTTCTTTTGGACCAGAACCGCGACATATGGTAGGTAAGTTTACGTGGAGAATGTACAGTCTGGAACATTGGCGAACATTATTGAATCTTGTAGGGGTGCGCAAATAAAAATTTTCAATTTTGCGCAGCTCCGAGCACCTTCTCGCGGTTTGTAGCTGTATGGTGCAGCACGACAGCTCAACAAAATACAATTTTTGGTGAGCCAATCATTGTGTGCGGAAAAACATAATTTGCTTTTTGCTGTCATCGGGAGCAGTTTTAGAACATACCTATGTTATAATTAAAACTTTCTTTTAATCAGGGGTCCCCAAACTTTTTCTGTAGAGGGCCTTATTATATATATATATATTTGTAAGGCCTCAATAAATTAATTAAAATGAAAAAAGACGTGTTTGAATTGTATTTTAGTATGTAATTATATGCCAACGACAATACATACAAGTTTTATGTGACATTCACAAATCAAAACAACAAATAAAATAATGTAAAGGCTATTCGTTTAGGCGGAAGTAAATAGAAATTATGGCGTATAATATATGGTTGAGTTTTGGTTAACAGTTTTCTGAATCTCTGCGATTTGTTGTTCCAGTTCAAAAACTAGAAATTTGAAAATAATAAAAATATTAAATAGAGCAGAAATTGTTAATGTCAGAAAACTGTCAATGTCAAATTATACCCGTATCTATGTTTATTATTAACTGCGTCATATACAGCAGGGATATAAACAGCTAGGGACGAAAATTACTAACACTACAACGCGCTAAATTCAAACGCTTGTTAATCATTAATGAACGGTCTCTATTCTAAACGTCGTTATCCCTTTCGTCGTTCTTCTGTTACTTGTTGTTATCACAGCGAACTGCAATTAATCGCCGTCAAGGCGGGCATGCAAGGACGCTAGTTTCCCACAACATGATTGTAAAAATGATCATTTATTAACAAAAACAACAATGTACTATCACTTATTTCGAAAATGTTTGCTTAAAACTCAAATTTCCATCGTTAAATAAAATTATTTGTTCTGGGTTAAAATACAAACCAAATATCCTTTGGTAAAAGACATGTTTTGAAGTGGTCGCGAACCGAATCAAGCCATTAGTTAAATAGAAGCTTATGTACGTTTCAGACCTAATCCATTTGCAATGTTATTACTATCCATTTTACCCCAGTCGCTCAAATTTCAGGATCTCTTGTCGACCATAGAAATGAAGTCTGCTATCGTCGTATGTAAATATTTGAAAAACTTTTCGATTTTCGCTTTAAAATATGATGTTGACCTTTGAATACGTTAATAAAATATGCAAATTTATTCGGTTGTAAATTTAGCGGTAAATTGTTCAATATGCGGTTTAATTAATTTTATGTTATTAATATTTTAAATAATTTGATTTTATTAAATTTAATATTGACATTGATATAATTAATTTATTTGTTTCATAAAGCTGCTAACAAGAAATGAATATAATTAACAAAAATAAAATAAATTACAGATGTAAAAAAATACAGGTTGTTTTAATAGTATGTTGTCAAATTTTGTTAAACGATAATAGATCTAAATTCTCTATTAAAATCTATCATAAATCATTCTCAAAAAGAAAAATTTTTGATTATTAGGTAAAATATGGTTCAGTTTTGGCTAACAATTTTCTTAATCTCTGCGGTCCGGTTTATTATTCCAGTCAAAACCTAAAATTTGAACCGTTTTGTTTTTTATTAATCTTTATTCAGCGACGCTTCAACTTCGCAGGTTTTTAGCTTCGTGTTTATAGTACATTTACATATTCATTGTACATTTTTGTATCTTACATACTAGTTATACAATTATATAGTTAATTAATACATATTAATACATAATTTGATATCTATGCTAGATATAGGTGTTAGATGAGAGTGGTTAGTTCGGCTTCTTTTAGATAACGTTTCAAAAAACGGTTCCATGACATACGACAGATTAACATGCAACACTTTAACATGGACAGATTAACATGCGACAGATGAACATAGACACATTTTAACACACAACAAATGAACACTGTGATATATTATCATAGCGACAGATGAACATAAATCAATTGAACACACGACATTTGATCTCACATTTCATTTTTTAGGGTTTTGTAGGTATGACCAAAAAACCTTTATACCATCATTTGGCGTCTGTCTCTCTGTCTGTGTCTGTCTGTCTGTTAAAAATAGTAGCCAAACGGCTAAACCTAGAGAATTGATTTGGCATGCTTATACAACTCTTTGAGCCGCACATAGAAAAAATACTAAAACATCTAAAACACATATCCCCTAAAAATATAAACAAATATGTGCTCCTCGAAAAAATATATATATATATATATTTTAATTCCGATTAGGATATCAAATGAAAGCCCTTAGTACGTGGATTAACGATCAAAATTTTATTTTAAAAAATTTTGTCCCACACCATGTTGCCCAGATGGTTTAAACTAAAAATTTGAAAAAATTCTAATTAATGTATATTGGTGTGAACCGGAATAGTACAATAGGAATTTTTGATCAGATTATGTTTTCGGAAAAGAACGCATTTTTTGTGTTTTTTTTGTTGACGTTTCACACTGTCGATTTTATTTTTTGTTTTTTTGTTCCATTTTTATTTTGTTTAATTTAATTTGTCAAAATTCTAGTTATATTTTGCCAAATGTTGCATTTAATTTTTAAGAGAGTAAATTTAATAACCAATCGGAATTGTTGGAGTTTTATTTTCATTCTATGTGTCATGTATACGAAACCAGAGGGGCGGAGCGTATGATTTAAAACAACCAATGGAAGCCATAAGCGCAATTTTCAAAATCTTAATGAACCTTGCTAAATAAAAAAATACTGCAGATATTCAGAAACCTAAATAATGGTATTAGGTATTCGAATTAAAATTAACAAAAAAATATTTTAACTTAGATTAATATTAGATTAAGAGACGATAATTTTTTTTAAAAAGATTGTTCATTTTCCGTGATTACTACCAAGCAAAATTTATCGTACATACTCAGCATTTTGCCGCCTTCACTTATTATATACCTGCGAAAGCTTGCAATGTGTGAAAATTCACACTTCACATCAATATTATTTTTATTTTTTATTTATCCTAGCAGTTCAGCGGTTGGTCAATGCTTGGTCATCGGTTGACCATCGTTTAGTCAGGGATTGGTCAGCGGTTGGTCAGCGGTGGTCAGCGGTTGGTCAGCGACAGAATACAGACTTATCAATTACAGACATAAAACAAAAATATAAAAAAATCTCAAAAATTACCAAACATATTTTTTCTCATAATTATTTGATTTTGATGCGAATACAATAAAAATTGTCTTCCCATAAATACTATCTACGAAACGCCAAATAGAGTTTATACTCACACTTCCCATCAGTTTTTAAGTATTAATTACACGAAACCGCAGTCGACTACTTAGCTGATTTGCATAGTATCATCCTTATGATCTAGTGATAGGTAAAAGCTTCGAATTGGGCATTGTTAATCGGATTGGCTTTTTGCCTCATCTACGTTAATCTTCTGTACTGTCCTGTTGTCGAGTCTCTTCAAGTTTCATGTTTACTCATATTTTTCCTCGCCACATTCCTGTTCATACGAATGTTTTAGTATAAGAGCTAGCAACGTCACAAAAAAGTTTATTTTAGGTCGGTTGGTTTTTCGATATTTCCCTTTCTTATTGAAGTTAGGTAGGGATGCGGTACGTCTAGCACCTGGGAGCGGTTGCGTTTACCTGTGCGCATCTCGTTTGTACAGGTAAAAAGGATATTTTGAAATCATTTTAAGACTTTTTCTTTTTTTTTATAATGTTTTTAGCATTATAAATTTATAGTTGCCAGACAGTTTTGTTGTTGCTATCATTGCGCCAGATCTAATTTAAGTAATTAAAAAATAATAATTTTCGAACCTTTTTAGTATAGCTATAATTTTAATATGATATAGTTCTGTAATCAAAGAATACAATATTAATTTGCCAGACGGAAATTCCGTTGTTTAATTAAGAATCAGACCAATTTAAGTCCCGGGAAGTATAGGTGAGTTAGAAGAGTGTAGCAGCTTATTCGTTGGTTGCGTGAGAGAGATAGCTTAGTAAACTACTATGTACTACTATGTATAGTTTACTAAGCTATCTCTCTATACTAAACGCAACCGCTCCCAGGTGCCAGACGTACCGCATCCCTACCTAACTTCAATAAGAAAGGAAAATATCGAAAAACCAGCCGACCTAAAATTCTTTCTCGAAAACGTTGCTAGCTCTCGTACTATTTTGGAATGTCTTTTTTTGTATCAACGAATGTTCTCTCTTCCTTTCCAGAAATTCGTTTCCTTTTAATCCTAATTCCTTTAATGACTCAGCAGGCTCTTGAAACTGATTTTTGTTTTTCAAAACACCTGTATATTAAATATACTGGGTGTATAAAACCACCCGTCCACTCATTTTTTCTCGAAACCACGACATGTGAGCAAGCGGGAATAAAAATCATGACCAGTCAACCCAATAAATCAAATGGTGGTATTGAAATTTTTTGGGACAAAACGGTAGTATCGGATATCGAAAACTTTGATTTTTTTAATGGTAACCTGTATCGAGTTGAGTATTTTTGGATGGAGGTAATTTTTTAATATCTTACGGTTTACAAAAAATATCTTTATAATGACTTGAAATTAAAATATTTTTATTTACAAGTCTTAAAATGTTTTCCATTTTGATTTAAATACTTGATTATTGAGCGATCTGTAGCTCGGAGTATAGTAAAAAGAAGATAATTATAAATATTTTATTTTTATGTCGTATTTGAAAGTACAACTTTTAAGTACTTGAAAGCTAAATATTTTTTATTTATTTATGTTCCGAGCTATAGATGCTAGAGTGTTTATCAAAATGGAAGACACTTTAAACACTTGTAAATAAAAATATTTTATTTTTAAGTTGTTATAGATAATACTTTTTTTTCATAAACAATCATATATATTTAAATTAAAAAAAAGATAATGGTTTCTTTGCAAAAGCACTTTTCAAAGATACCCAATGGTGGCGCCAGTGGGAGGTTCCCCCCAAATTTCTCTGGCCCCCAGTTGCATTCCCTCCCAAAAATGCTTGGAGAAAAAATTATTAGGCTCGCAGGAAGGATTTTTTTTTTTTTCGGTCAATCACTCATATTTTAGAAGTGAGAACTTTTTTTAGGTCAATCACTTATATTTTAGAAGTGAGGACCTTCTCTTTAGGTCATCATTTGTGTTTTCATCTATTTTCATGCGTCGATAAAAAATGATGCCCTCTTCAAATATTTCCTACCCCCCCCCCCCAATTTTAAGCGTTAGCACTGCCTATGAAGATATCCAACGTTGTACATTTTCAGTTAAAAAATCAAAGTTATTTTTATTTTCCTGTGCTTTCGGTTTGCTCCAGAAAATTTCATTACTGCCATTCGATTCTTTTAATAGACTTTGGTCATCAAATTTTTTTCCAACTTGTTCACACATCGAATGTTCGAGAAAAACGAAGTGGACGGGTAATCTGATACTCTTTGTATATCCCCTGAGATTTTGAATTCTTTAAAGCGCTTCTAAAATTTTAGATTAAAATAAAGCTCTCTAAAATAAATCAGATTCATCTGGGATTTATCCGGGACAATCTTTTCAGAATTCTTAGTAAACTACTATGTAATACAGTAAGCTAACTAGGATTAAACCAGGTAAACTTAGATTAAACTGGCATTAAATTATACTGGAAATAAGCCTAGAGTAATCGGTCAGGTGTTGTAACAAAGTAAATTTGTTTCAACATGTACATGGTTCATTTCTATTTACATTATTTTCTAATTTCTGATACTTAATGCGAAATATGCAGAAATAAAAATTGAAACTATTAAAAACTTTTCAAGGTTTAGTATAGATTACCCATCGATGTGTAGCGTTTATACCCCGTTAAAATTTTAGTTTTTATTACCAAATGCTTTTAAGTAAGAAATATAACATTGCTTTTTAACATTATGTATAAGCTACTGTTATCCCCGAATTTTTATTACCATTTTTTTAGTCATTAAAGCAACGTGATCATTAATAATATTGTTTTTGAAATACAAAATTGTTTCGCTTTTCATTTACGCTTTGGGCGCATGAGTAAAAGCGCTTGCATGCTTTTGCTTTCTTTTATTTATATCTAGATGTAGTAATGTAGTAAAAATAATATAAGAACAATGAAAAATATGTTTATGTCTGTGTTTAAACACAATTTTATAATGTAGTACAGCATTTTTGACAACTAAATAATTTCTTCAGTATATGTTATATGTTTATTAAAACCCAAATGCACATTTCGAATGCCATACAGCCATCATTAGTGACTGTACTACTGATGAGGATTATATTTTTTTCTTCTTCTTTGGGCACTGTTAGTCTGCTTGACTTTTGGTTTTACTCACGTAAGTCCTCCATCTTGCTCTGTTAATTGCAGGGCTTGTTAATTGGTGACATGGCAGTCGACGTGAATGAATTTTAGGATTTTTTTGTTTGTAAAAAAGTGCCCCTTAATGTAGAAAATTTATTATTATTATTTTTTAATATAGTTGAGAGGTAATGGGATTCGGACCAGTCAGAAAATAAAACAAATTTATTAACTTCGCTAACGTTTCGATTTTAATTTAAATCTTCATCATAGCTACAAAGATCTATAGAAATATAGAATTATTAAATTGGTAAGTTTACATGTATAAAATTATAATGATGATCAAATTTAACAAGTCAAGTAACAACTATAATTACTAACTTACGGACGTAACTCATCTCATCAAGATTATTTTTTATTTCAACATGGATAGATACAATAATTTTGATAGATTATAATAATTATGCATAAAAGACTTTTTACAAGAATCGGATTTTTTATCTAAATGAAACCACTTAGTACGTGAAACAATAGACAATTTTTTATTTTTGAATAATATTTTTGTTTTTTTTTTTTGGGATTTTAGGAAAAATATGTCAAAACTTTTGTCCTCCACCGTATCTCCCAGAGGGGTTGATCTAAAAATCTGAAAAAAATCTCCGTAATGAACATTGATGGGAACCGGAATAGTTCAACAGGAATTTTTAATCACATTAGATTTTCGAAAAATGTCGATTTTTTTGTGTCGTAGATAAAAAAATATTTAAAAAAAAATTATTGTATGGTATCAAAGGAAAGATTTTAGGACGTAGATTAAGGAAAGAAAAGAAGTTTTTAAAAATTACTTTTTTTAAACACGATTTTAGCCAAAAATGTGCTAAAAAATTTCTTGTCCTTAACGATATGGTCATGTTCTGAAAAATGCATCGTTGGGCGAAGTCTTCATTGTGTAAACATTAAAGAATTTGTAAAGCTGCGTTCAGAGCTCTTAAATTAGTAGACTATAGACTATGGCTTGTGCTAACAACTTTGTCATACGGTAAGGCGGGCATCCTTTCAGACTACTAAATTTAATGCGTTATAGGTTGTCGATTGTGGATAGTTTTCCAAACTTTGTAGTGAGTTGTTTTAATGAGACAAACATATAAACACGTTGGCTATCTCAGTTTACATCGTAGAGAACATTTATATTGTATGCCTTTACATAACCTAACAAAATGTAATCGCGCCGATTACAACAAATCTCGCCCGAAATTACAAAGACGAACAGTAAATATAATCAATTTAGGTAATTAGGTTAGGTTTAGGTTGTAAAAATCTAGGACAGCAGAATTAGGAGCGCGATAATAGATAATAAACATTTTGCGAAGCCACCGTAGTTCATTTAAAGACACACAGATGTCATACTATTCGTAAGGCACTAATTTCCTTAGCTGTAAACGCAGCCTAGAACGTTAAAACACTCCACTAAACTTATCCACAATGTACTAGAGCCAATTATACTAGACTTCAAACTGTACATTCAGAGCCGGCGCGAGGGTCTGCGGCACCCGTAGGCAAGATTTAATTGAGTGCCCCTAAGCAGGGCGCAACTAGCTTTTTCCGAGGTCTTTCTTTCTAAATTTCAAATAAAATCTGAAAAAAAGGTCCTCTCGTTTAAATTTCAAGTGAAGACCTAAAAAAAAGGTCTTTCCGTCTAAATTTCAAGTGAGGACTAAACAAAAAAATGGTCCTCCCGCAAAGGACCTCACTTCTAAAATTATATTTCACTAAATTACATTCATTTGGCATTTGGCGCCCTTTTGAATCTCACGTCAGCGCCCCACTCGCGGCGGCGCCCGCATGCACCGCATGCCTTGCATTCTATACAGCGCCGGCTCTGCGTACATTAATGTATTGAATATTGTAGGCAATTGTAACACGCCATTATACACGAACATAGTACATAAATTAATACGTTATTACACAAGTTTTAGTACAAATTCCGTCATATGAGATGTAAGTTTAGCTCTACGTATAGTCTTTTCTTTTGATATAAGTTCCCTCTTGATAGAATCGTAAAATCTAGTATCAAGTGTTCAGTGACAAGGGTCCTTAAGATTGATGGATTCTGAGTAAAACCTTTATTTAATACATTCCATCTATCATTTTTTTTTTATTTCTTTTTATGAGAACATATAATACTGTTTTCTAACGATGTTTCTCATTTTTACCAAATCTAATCACTTTATCCTTGGCATAAATAAATAAATGGAGAGTAATAATTTCACATAAAGTAAATTTGTAAGACCTCAGTCTTAGAAATAGACTATATTCATCATATCGACCCATGCAAGGAAGATCGTCGTAACTCGTAAAAAATATGGTTGAAAATAAATCATGTATCTCACAAAATTGTATGTTATACTATCAAAATATAATTTTGTGAGGTAAGAATTTTTCCATCAATAGATTACACGATATTTTAATATTTAGCTAACATAATTAAAAAAATTAAAATGTTGAGTTACGACGATCTTCATTGCTAGTGTCGATATAATCTATCCCAAATGTTTTAGCGAAACTAGATTTTTAAATCTAGTAACTTTGAACGACTGAATAAGATTTTTGGTCATTTTGTTTAATCATTAAACATGAAACACTAATACTTTTAAAATATTGATCAAACACAGCTTTCAATCTGCTGCCCCTCGTCAGTAGAGTAACAAAAGGTTTCTTGAAAAGATTTTCATGACAAGATTTCTAATATTGAGGAGGCTTTCATCCGCTAGAACGATATGGGTGTATATTACAAGTTCACGAGAAACTCGTGAGAAAGCGCCGACGATCCAGATGGACCATTACCCTGCTTCAGTTATGCTTTGATGGGACGGATGCCAAGCCACTAAGTTTCATTTTTGCGATAAAGGGGTAATAACATCGGTAGAATCTACTAGGAAACCGTGTTGAAGTAAATAGTTAAATACCTGAACAACTCCCTCTTCGCTCGTCACTAATGAAGAACTTCCCACAAGATTCAGCCCATAAGGCGGAGACTGTGCAGCAGTGGCTTGAAAGCAATGTACCGACCTTCATTTCTCCTGCTGATCGACCGTCTAGCACCTCTGATTTCAACCCCCTAGACTACAAAGTATGGTCCATTCTTCTGGACATGGCCTGCAAGAAGAAACATTCTAATATCGCTAAATTGAAACGCTCCTGTGAAGGCAATGAAGGATTTTCCTGCAGATATCCTTTGTAATTCTATGACGAGTGGCCGCAGAGACTGTGTAATAGCCAGAGGTGATCATTTAGAAATGATTGGTGTTTCTTTTTTAATAAGAATCTGTGCATTATGTAATGAAAGGAAATTAAAATATCTTTAAGCATCTTGTACAATTTTATTGAAAGCTTTGTGACAGAATTTATGGTAAGACTAGATATATTTTATTTGTTATAATATATGTCACTGGTTTAGTTTCTTTTAGGAAAAAAATCCTCTATATAACATCCATTTTAATATGTCATCTAAACTCTGCACTATTTTAACCTAACCAAACTGTCTAATGCAGCGTTTCTTAACCTATGACACAGTATTGGGTCGCATTCAATTTTTAGTGGGCCGCGATATGATAGCTGCTACCTTGCGCCAAGGTGAGAAACCTGAGGAAATTATAAACATTTGATTGCGGTACAGTTATAAACAAATATGATGGGTCTCGCAGCAAAAAGATTAAGGAACGCTGATCTAATGAGTAGAGTAGTACCGAAATTGCGATATCTTCTGCTTCGACTTGTCAGATTAAATGTAGATGCATCACATTTTTATAAAGAACAACTCCATACAGTTACGTAAGAATGGTTGCCTATATAAAATTTATATTAAAAGTTGGCGGAGAAACATTGTTAAATATTATGATAGTATTAATGAAACTAAAATATATTCTCATGCAAAATGTTAATAAAAATTAAGGTTTACAAATTTTAATTAAAACCTTCCTCCACAATGTCTACATGAAAAAATATAACTCATGATTATTAAATTTACTGCATAAACATATTTTTTCGATTAATACTGCATGTTAGTTATAAAATTAGTTAGATTATATAGAATGTAGTTAATAATGAACCATCCAAACTTGTAAAAGGTGTTGGAGTTCCTTTATTTGCTACTAAAAGTAATCAAAATATTTACTAGTTTTGTTTTTATTTACAGTTACAGATGACAGCTTATATTCACATGCTGGTAAGAGGCTATCACGAGATTCTGATGGTGAGTAAAACAGTTCATAAAATACTAAATCAAAATATAAATCTAAAAAACTACATATACTAACACGAAATTATACAGTGAATATCTTTTATCCTGCAACATTGAAATTATTATCAATGCAATAGCAATGTTAAATTGCCCATGTTGCAAATTAATCGAAACGCCACAGCTGATTTTTTTGAGATCAAGTGTAAGTAATAAGCTCTTATAAACGAAGACCATATACGTCAGATTAGCCATTTTTAATTAAATATATGGCATTAATACACTTTAAAATTGTAATTGTTATTGTACTAAAGTTGTGAATACATAAATCTAGAAATCCCTTACCTAGTAAGTTCATGATCCCGGGCGCGGTATCGAACCTGAACACTTTGAGTTCACTAATTGATTGCTAATGAATCATAAGGAGAGTTTAAGGGTTGCTGAATTACTGTCGGCATTTTACTTAACCCACTTACATACAACAAATTAACGATTACGTGTTTAATATTTACATGGTTACATTGATGTATAATTTAATGGTAGCAGCTAATTCAAATTAAATACAACATTCACAAAATACTAAAACGTATAAAAGGCATTTTTACAGCCGATCGACACTATAGTATCTCACACCGATCTCCAAACCTATAATCTCTCATCACAAGGTTTTTGAATTTTTTTCTCTATTTTATATTATGCTACTCCTATCTCCTGTTTTTTTTTTTTTTTTTAATATGTTTTGGAAGCTTTGTTATTGCAAGATACAATTAAGAATCCGGTTGGCTACAAATTTCCCACGGGATATATAAGGTGTAAGTACTCCTTCAGTGGTGTATAAATAGTGATCATTAGTGATTCTCAGTGATGCGCCGTATACTTTACGCGTATTTCTTATGTAATTTCTACGCATGTAAAATGTATTCTTTACATGAGCTATTTACGTGTAAAAATGTAAAAAATATTAAAATATTTAAAAAAGCATAAAAAATATTTATTTAAAATTATTTATTTCTTAATTATTATTATTTTCTTTTTAACTACACTGAACCCATGTTTATCAAAAATCCAATATGGTTTCTTTCCGAACATAACGCGAAGCACAGTGCCGCAACAACATAAATTGGCGCCTGCTGCGTAAAATTATTTGGCGCCCCCCCCCCCACCCTCACTAATTATATACGCAATTCTTAAAATTTTAAGGTAGGGTGATTGCATCAGTAAGGGAACGTTTAAAACATTTACTTACGTTGTTTTCTTCACCAAAATGTTATTTAAGATATTACCATATTTTATAGAGAATCCTTAAAATCTCATTGTTTTATTTTGATGCAAGTGAAAATAAAAGAATAACTTAGAAAAATAAAAAACATAACTTTATTCATAACAATCACAAAATCGCCAGAAAAGGAACACTTACTCCTAATAAAGGAACTATCCTATTATCGGTAAAGGAACATACAAAAATATATATTATAAAGTCATTTTTTTTAACAATAAATGTATAAAAAAAATTAAAAAAAAAAACATTCGTTGGTATTATTGTTTAGTTTAGTTTTAACCTTTTTCTTTGATTTGGTTTAAATTGCAATATTAACGATTATATTAACAAATTATGTTACAAATCTTTTAATAAACTCAAAAATCATGATAATCAACTAATATAAAAAGGGACAAAATATAAACTCTAGGTCAATAAAACACAAAATGAAAAACACCTAAAATTAAACACAAAAGGGCTAAAGAAATATTATATTACATAATTGAATAACAAAATAAATAAAAAAATATATATTTAATTACAAAAAAAAGGGATATTTGAACAAAAAATGATAAATATTTAGGTATTTTAATAATATATTATATAATCACTTTAACGGAATGGAAAATTAAATAAATTGAACTTTTCTGGTTTTTAACTGTGAAAATTCGTTAATTAAGTCTTCATAATTTAATGACTGCGCTCTAGTATTTTCTATTGATATTAAAGCTAAATTTTACAAGCTCTTGGCCCATTGTAGAACGCAAATAATTTTTTATTAACTTTAATTTACTAAAACTGCGTTAATTCGAAGTAACAGTTACAGGGAGCGTTAAAAATATGCGTAGTGCAATGCCAATATTAGGATACACATCTTTTAAATCGTAAGTGTGGATCACTTCTAAAAATTGCATTGTAGTGGCAGTTGTACAGTCATCAATTAATGATCTTGCCTGCCATTTGAAACTTTCAATTATGAAATCAAATTTTTGTTGATTATAGTTTATTAATGTAAAAGATAATAATAAAAAAATTAAATTTGGCCATTCGGCGCCCCTTTGAATCTGGCGCCTGGTGCGGCGGCACCTGTCGCACCACCCTTGTTGCGCCACTGGCGAAGTCCACTGGCGAAGTCCTGGCCTGTCTTCTCCATAAAGACCTCAGGGTGCAAGTAGGTAATTTTTTGGGGCCTAAACCATTTCTCAACAATAAAAGATACTAATTCAAGAAAAAAATTACTCCCGAACACGAGCTCTTATAAAGTCCAAATAAAATAAAGAAAATAATTATTTACAATACATTGAGTTTTGTCTTAATATCGATAAAAATTGTTTTTAATCGTAAGAAAATGTTTTTGGAACATACATTTTACTTCTACCGTGTGAACCTAAGCACACACATTTTTTAAATATATAACAAATGTTTTATTGCCTGTGGCTCCCGCTTCCAGCCTAAGTAAGGTAGGGTGGCCAAACAGTCACACAAATGGTCTTCGCAGCGGAGACCTCGGAGGACCACCAGCAGAAGGCTGGAACATAGAAATGAAAAAGCGATGATGTGATACGGAAACGCACCGAGTTGAGCACCTGAGGAAGACACGGACGACCTAGAGGAAAGGGAAGGGGATATAAACTCTTCTGCTCCTAGGGGCTGCTCTAGGAGACTAACACAAGGGAAATGGTAGCCCTAGTTGGGGTGTAGACGGGTAAAATCCTAGGCCCACAAGTAATGGCTATGGAGGAACCAAACCTAGAAATCCCACGACGTCTCTGAAAACATTAGCCAAGCGACAAACAATGCGGAAAACGTTGCTCAACACGATGAATGTATCACATAAATAAAATTGCAGTACCACAAATACAATATTAAATAACAAACTGATAAATTATAACAAATTAATAATAAATTCAAAAATTACAAAATACTAAATTTATATTCAAAAATAAATCAGAACACGTGATCAAGAGATCAGCGTGTGTGAACAAAAAAAAAAAAAAATACAAGTACGCGCTAAGGCGATAGCAAAATAGAATTTATATGTTACAAAAAAATATATATGTATATTAAATTAACAATGCATTAGAATGTATGTAAAATTGGAACAGACTTACAATAGATGTTTTCTTAATAAATATATAGAACATTTATTTCCAATTTTACACATTTGGCACTGCTGTCCCAAAAAACAGGTTCCTCAGTCCTCGGATGGTTCCTTGGCAGGTGTGGATACACAAATATTCAAAATGATGAAACAAGAGGGTGTAACATCACTTGAACCGCGATAAAGACGCGTATTTTAACTTTTTTATCTGTTAATAATATTTCTGCAAGCGAACTATACTCTGAACAGGTCAGTAACGGAATGGATTAGTGAGTTGTGTAATGTTGAATCCGGTAAGTTGCGGCACTCAACATTTTTAAGAAACACAATAAGTTTTTATGTTTTGAATTAAATAAATTAAATTTAATTTAATAATAATAGCGGCCTTACGGGCCCGACATTGCCTTTAATTGTAAAAGAGTTTACAATTAATTGTAAAATTTAAATCCATACATATTCCATTTAATTTCGGTTATCACATTTGCACTTTGATTTGAAGAACAAAGTTGTCAATCAACATTTAAACATTGAGAGAGATTATCACTAATCACATGACCGAGATTACACATTCACGGGACACACTTTTAACATATTCACAATTAAACATAGCATAAAATGCCTAGTGCATTTCATGCTTCTTAGATTTTGGTTGAAATAGGATGTATTCAGTTTTGTTTATGTTGTCAGATCATGTTTCACAAATTGCCAGTAATCTTTTCAAGACACATACTGATGGAGCAAGAAAAACTATGTTTTTTGCGAAAATGATATCTTTTATAAGTGTGGAAACAATTAAAGAGGCAATGTGTTCCTTGTTCTAAGTGCACTAATGCACTAAGATCATTCATGCATACATACGTTCAATAAGATATGGATTTCACCGACACCCAGAGCACTCTTTTTTGTTCTTTGTCAAACCAGTCTGATGGCACAGAGATAATTCGAGGACTGACCTCATATTTCCAGTATATTTCATCCTTCCACGATCTTCTCTCAAACACAAATCGTAGTTCGAGTAAACATGAATATTCGGGAGCATCTCTTTTAACATACTGAGAACTGGTTAGCTTTAGAGAATTATGATTTTAAAAGCTATTGTTTAGACATACACTTGTTTGAAAACCTATGTTTAGAGTTCTACGTGGATAAGTTTTTCGATAACCGCATCCACATTTCCGATATCCGCATCCGATCCACCAGGGCCGGCGCTAGGCATGTGCAGCATGTGCAGTGGCACATGGCCTCGCGTATTGTGCGAACTTTCTGAACCACGCATACTTGTGTACACCAACTCTCATCTAAATTGTATATGTAGTTTTCAAGCGCGCTGAAATTAGAAAGATGAAAACGGGTGGGGTATTTTGCATCAGCTTTAAAGCGCTGTGATTCACCGAATACGAGAAAAAATCACACAGCCGAAAGTTGTTATTGATAGATGCCACCGAAAAAAAATAGTGTAACATACACTAAATGTATCCCTCATTAAAATATATACATTTGAAACATTATAGGAGCATCTAATATGTAAACATAGCGTGGTAACGGACAGCACCAGGTAAGAAAAATTACATTTGACATGTATCTCGTTCATTCCGTCATTTTGCGTGGTCCATCACTATTGAACTAGCCCTTTTTGACCACTCAATATAAATTTTTCTTGTCAATCTCGCACATGGCCTCGCAAATCCTAGCGCCGGCTCTGCGATCCACCTCCGCAACTTTTGCAAATAGCGATACCCGCATCCGTATATATTATGGTGTTTTATGGAGTGTTGAAAGATCAGTTTACATTGCATATATATCACACAATTCTCTTCATCACACACTTTACCGAACTTTTTACAGATTTGTGATTTTCCTGCTTTGACTTTTATGGTATATTTACCACTATTTTATTATTTAGTTTAACCTATAAAACACACCAACCACGTGCTGAACGAATGCATAGAATTTCCCCACAATATAATGTCGTATTCCAATGCTGATTGTATATAGGCAAAATAGATAATTTTAGATACATGGAACAACACATTATTAATGATCTTACTTAACATAAAGTTGTAGGTATTAATTTTTTTAGCAACACAATTTATGTGGTCCTTCCAGTTAAACCAAGAAAATTTACATTCAGACCAATTCTGTAACTCAGTTACTATGATCAAAGTAAGTAAATTTGTCACTATGAGCAAGGTCAGTTACTATCATGATTGAAAGTCATTATACTTTTTATAATATTTTATCTTGTAATAACGTTACTTACTTAATCGTTGAGCCCTTTTACCATTTCTGGTGTCGGGCTTTGTGAGAGTTTGAATGCTATTTGTATTTGTCTTCTTCTTTCACGGGGGATCGTCTCCACAGTTTTTTCCATTCCTTCCTATTTTGAGTCCTACTTCTTGCTTCACACCAAGGGGTACTTCTTCTCTCTACAGCTCTTCTTATTTCATCATTCCATTCCTTCCTAGGTCTTCCTCTTCGTCTCCTTTTAGCTACCTTGGCTTCATAAACCTTTTTTGTATCTCTACTTTCATCCATCCTTTGTATATGACCAAACCATCTCAACTGTCCTTCTTCTATCATTTCTTCTACTGGTTTTGTTCCTAGTTCTGCTCTATACTCTGTGTTTTTTATACGATCCAGTTTTGTTCTCCCCTTGATCTTCCGTAGAAATCTCATTTCGCTGCTTCTTATTCTGCTTTTAAGTTTGTCTGTAGTTGTCCAAGCTTCTGATCCATATGTAAGTATTGGGATGGCTACTTTCTTGAAGACCTGGACTTTAGCCTCTGTTGGAATTTCCTTTTTCCCTAAGAAGGAGGTCTTGATACTATTAAAAAGCTTACCATCATTTCCGGTGAAACCGGAAGTGCCTCAGAATTCTTATAGTAACCTTTAGATGGGCCTTTTTGTCTAGTTTAACTTTTCTTCTGAAGATTTTTTGTATCTTTACAAATAAAGGAAATTTTCGGGGTGCCCCGTTTCAAACAAACACCCTGTATAATATTCCGTTATTTCCCTGTCTATTTTTCCGTCTGTAGAGAAAACAGATCCCAGATACTTAAACTGCTCAACCTGTTGGAGTGTTTTTCCGTTTAATGTAATATGGTGTTTTTCCGGTTTTGCACTGATGATCATGCTCTTTGTTTTCTCGCAGCTGATCTTCATATTTATTCTGCTAAGCCACTTGCTGAAGATGTCTAGGTTACCTTGCAGATTTTCTTCATTGCTAGCGATTAGAACCTTGTCGTCTGCATAGCATAGCTCTGAGATGGTAATTTGCTTCATTTTCCATTGCCCTATGTGGTATTTATTTACTTCTTTTCTGGCGTTTTTAATGGCTGTATCGAGCACTATTGTGAAGAGTAGTGGACTCAATATACACCCTTGCCTTAGGCCGATTTTTGTCTCAAAATACCTAGTTAAAATACCTAGTAATAACGTTACTACAACATAAAATATTATAAAAAATACAATGACTTTCATTCATGATAGTAACTGACCTTACTGAACTATTATCATAGTAACAGAGTTACAGAATTGGTCTGATTATTGATCTGATTGTTACACCTATAGTGAGTATCATCAGAAACAGTTCTATTAAGACTAAATACTATAGATTCGGTTTTAGATGAATTTTGGCTTAGGCTATTAGCGATGAACCATTGCATTGCTTCATTTAATACATCCTGCAAAATTCTATTTATGTCATCATGGTCAACCCCCCTACACTAGAATGTAGAATCGTCAACGTAAATAATGGATGTTGCATTTACATTCTTAGGTAGGGCATTAATATACAAGGTGTTTGTTTGAAACGGGGCACCCCGAAAATCTCCTTTATTTGTAAAGATACAAAAAATCTTCAGAACAAAAGTTAAACTAGACAAAAAGGCCCATCTAAAGGTTACTATAAGAATTCTGAGACACTTCCGGTTTCACCGGAAATGATGTCAACTTTTGATCTAGCATAGGGAATCGATAATTTTATATTTTTTTCCTAAAATTATATAAAATTAGCTTTACAATTACACCAAAAAGTCATATTTTTATGTTAACCATTTCATAATGGCGACCATTTAATTACAAAATAATAATCAACATAAGTTTTACAAAGTTGAACGTAGCAAGCTTTGAAAACAATAAAAAAAAAGAAACAAAATATCTTTAAAATAAACTGTTATAACTAGTTATTATATGAAATAAACTATTAAACTCTTGTTATTTATATAACAATTAATTGAAAAATTAAAATTTAAGTTATTTCATGTTATTTCATATAATAACTAGTTATAACAGTTTATTTTAAAGATATTTTGTTTCTTTTTTTATTGTTTTCAAAGCTTGCTACGTTCAACTTTGTAAAACTTATGTTGATTATTATTTTGTAATTAAATGGTCGCCATTATGAAATGGTTAACATAAAAATATGACTTTTTGGTGTAATTGTAAAGCTAATTTTATATAATTTTAGGAAAAAAATATAAAATTATCGATTCCCTATGCTAGATCAAAAGTTGACATCATTTCCGGTGAAACCGGAAGTGCCTCAGAATTCTTATAGTAACCTTTAGATGGGCCTTTTTGTCTAGTTTAACTTTTCTTCTGAAGATTTTTTGTATCTTTACAAATAAAGGAAATTTTCGGGGTGCCCCGTTTCAAACAAACACCCTGTATAATATAAAAAGTTGAAGAGCAGCAAAAGTTGAGGGCCACCCATTTTACAACAATTGTTACCGTTAATTACTTTATCTAGGGACTTAACTCAAAAAATTTTAAATTAATTCAACCAGTAATATTACTTTTTCAAGGAATTGCTCATAAATAAATGCGTTGCACTTATTAATTGTTGAAAATTGAAAATTGACTAATATCCGCGTATGTGCAAGACTCTACCTGAGTGTTTTTTTTTTTTTTTTTTGTTTAATTTTTAGCTCATAATTTCATGAGGGTGACTGAAGATGAAAAATGAGGTTGTGTTATCAAGCATTTTCTAGCATCTGTTTAAACTGAGCCTTTTTGAACTTGCTGAAAGAAAGTTTTACAAAAAATCGTCGTTTAAATTTTAATAGAATTCTATTCAAGTTGTATACAATCAGTTTTATTAGTTGTGTGATATGAATGACTAATTACAGCTTACATTGGGCAGTGGTGCTGGCGTGGGTTAGAGCGACATTTGGTCGCCTGACGCCCTTCACTCAGACAAACCTTTCATACGTTATGCGTTTGGCGTTAATTAGTTATTGAGTAGATGTAATTTAGACGTTATTTGTGGCCAGTTCGGTGGCGTTATCGGATTATTTGGTTACTGAATTTGAGCGTTGTGTGAAACAATGGTGAGATTTGTGTTGGTGAAATTGCTTAATATAATAGTTAACATATTAATCATAGTATGTTAATAATCGCCGTTCCGTGTCAATACTATTTGATGTATTGAGAATTTATGAAGACAATAACGCATTATATTCTTTAAAAGAATATTTGTATAAATAAAAAATATATACTTTCCTATTTTTTTGTCGGTTTTACGAAATTTGTTCAGTAGCCCACGGCATCGAGCCTGAACCCTGTGTCCGCTAGCTGGTTGATATGATTTTTTGGGAGAGTTTAATGGTACAATTTAGAGACATACATTAACAAAACAGTGAAATACTTAAGAAGCACTATATACACAAAAGAATTCCTTACGGATAACATGTATAGTGTTTCGGTTAAGGTTTTGTGTTTTCAGTTAGGATCTCGGGGTTCCAGGGTTTGGTTCCTGGCATGATATATTTATGGTTTACTTGTGAAGAGTTCATAAATTTAAACTAGCAGACCCGTTGCTAACAACGTTGGCAAACTGATATCGAATAAAAATCAATATAAGCAGGAATCAATTATTAAAATTAGCATGATTCTGCGTATATTAACAAAACAAAAACGTTTCTTGGTTATACCTAGGAAATCCTAAAAAGCTGCTTAATGCGTATCGTTTAAAAATTAATATCGCACCGGGCACGGCCCGCGGGACATGTGATTGACATCAATGGTATAGCTGTTTCTGATTATAATCCTAAAAAGCCGCTCAATGCGTATCGTTTAAAAATTAGTGTCGGACCGGATACGGCTCGCGGGCCATATGCTGGACATCAATGGTATAGCTGTTTCTGATTATACCTAGGAAATCCTAAAAAGCCGCTCAATGCGTTTCGTTTAAAAATTAGTATCGGACCGGATACTAATTTGTTTCAAGCGCTCGCCTACGTGCATACGAAAGCGTATCAGCAGCACAGCGTGCTGCTGTCTCTTCAGGTATTTCAAGTTCTCGCCTGCGTGCCTGCAAAAGCGCGTTAGAAGCACGACGTGCTTCTGTCTTTTCAGATGTTTCTAGCTTTCGCCTGCGTGCATGCAAAGGCGCATCAGAAGCACGACGTGCTTCTGATGCGTCTCTTCAGGAGTCAAATAAATCTTGCGACGTACATATATCTCTTTATTTTTCTGTCGTATCATATCAGAATTTTTATTCTTCTGGCGATTTATCCATCTCTGTTGCCTCTCCTTATTTAATCGCCTCTTTTTCGCTATAGGATCTTCCATTATTCTCAATTTGTTATCTAAATATTTATATAAATTTTAAAAAAAAGTGTGTACTTTGAACCACACGTAATAAAAACAGTAAACAAAAATTATTAAGCCAAGGTACTGACTGCTCTGGTCTCGGTAACCGAGCTGCTGTCGGAGTACGTCGTTCCCCACCAGTAAGTTCGTGACCGACCGCATACCTCAAGCCCCGCTAGCACCCAGAAACTTAGCGTTACGTTAAGACACACAGGAATTTTATATATATAATAATTTTTATTTAATAACATCCTGATTGACATTTCGTTCTGTATACTTGTCTAGGACTGTTGTATTGTGAAGATGACCATAGTAATGGTCAGGGAACAGCTGTAAATTACCCCGGACGGGGTAAAAATTAAAATATCGGCGGTAATGAAGGTCCCATAAGCAGGTCTAAGGGCGTAATATCGTTGTACTCAAATATATATTTTAGAGTAATACCAAATAAGTTTTCCGCCCACTGGTCCACAGGATATCTGATAAGCTTTTAAAAAATTTGTAATTGTTTTAGATATTAAATATTTAACACCCTCACTTTATTCTGAAATAGTTTAAAAATCTATATAATTTTAAAATATAGCCGAAATGTTTCTGCAAATGTTATGTGTAAATACATTTAGACATTATCTAAATGTACGTACACATTGCTTATTATTACAAAATCATATTATAACTTATGTAGAAGCGCCTCACCGAAAGTAATTTGAAATTTAATCATGTCGTAGAATGACATCTATATTTTTCTGATCCATCGACCCCTCTTGGAAATCCTATTAATCAATCAAGTAATTAATACTTTTGATTCGTCGTAGGCGGTGGTGATATAGTACGAGTGACCACTCCAACAGCTACGGAAACAATGCTACCATGGAAACGTGATGACGAGGATGCGAATACAGGACTTCAGCAGAGTGAGTTTCCCGCCTGGGCGTCAAACAAAGAATATCTTGCTTATAACTCACCGTCAGCTACGTTCTTGGGTAAGTACACTTTAGAGTTTCTTTTCTAGATTATAAAGGGTTGATGTTGTGTTTGATGGACCACAGTGTTGATAACCAGTATTTTTGCTGTACCTCAATGGTTAAGACATTTTATAATAATTCAACACAAATAATTTAATATAACAGATATTTTAAATATGCTATAGTTAAATAAATATACTTAAATAAAAATTATTGTAATAATTAGACTTATGTTTTGTGTTTTAAATAATGTTTTATTTGTATAAAAATATTGTAGTCCACTTCTCCACCAGAGATTTCCAATTTTACTTCCACAATAAGGAATTGTTTGTAAAAAGAAAATGGTACTAAAAATAATCTCAACAAACTATCATATTTCAGAACAGTAAAGCCGCATTCAGAGCTATAAATTAATACACTGTGCTTAGTGAATTATTCACTGTGATTGTCACTGACCAATTTGTCATATTTATAGTAACTCAAGCGACCGTTCACAGCTATAAATTTCGTTTACTGACCATTGTGCTTACAATTAGTATGTTGTCGACTGTACAAAAAGTTTGCAATCTTCATATTTAATACAGTTTTATGGCAAGCCGTTTTAACATTTAATATTAAGTTAGTGTCATCTTCAAAATATTGCCTATCTCATAGAAATACTTCGAATTTCATTTACAATGAAATACATTTACAAACATTTTCATGACATGCGTACATTTACAACTAATTTCTATGAGAGTGGAATAAATTTAGTATTAAATGTTAAAAGGGCTTGCCGTGTAAGCGCGCCGAATTAGTATTTATTACATGTTACACAAAATTAAATAATAAAAATCTTTCACTCTCATAGAAAATAGTTGAAAACTGTTCGTATCTCATGTAAATGTTTGCAATTTTATTTCATTTACATTGAAATTGACCGTTTTAACATTTAATATAAGATCATGTATCATAGAAAATATTTATAAAATGTTCCTATCTCACAGAAATACTCCAAATTTCATTTACAATGAAATACATTTACAAGCATTCTCATGACATACATACATTTTTCAACTAATTTCTATGAGAGTGAAAGATTTTTATTATTTAATTTTGTGTAAGATTTAATAAATACTTATTCGGCGCGCTTACACGGCAAGCCGTTTTAACATTTAATACTAAATTTATTCCATTCTCATAGAAATTAGTTGAAAAATATACGTATGTCAAGAAAATGTTTGTAAATGTATTTCATTGTAAATTTAGGATTTTTTTTGCAACAATTTTGTTATTAAAGTATAATAAAAAAGCACGATCTCGCTGATGGTGGATTCGTAAAAGTCACATAAATGCATTCTGGCCTTCGTAGTTACATAGATGTCACAACATTCGTTAATTTTCATAGCTGCGAACGGTTGTGAACTAACGAGTAAGAACAGTCTATTACATTTATGCACAGTCACAGCACAACACACAGCGTACAGTGTATTAATTTTGAAGCTGTGAATGCAGCTTTACACCACATTCCGTTATTTCTATACAAATAGGAATAAAATATTTAAAGAAATGCATAATCGTAAACAATAATAATAATTACATTACCTTTTTGTAATTTTAATAATAATTTTACTGTAGTTTTAAAGAGTAGACTTCTCATTAAAACCATCAATTGCTTAAATTTTTACCAAAAATATAGTTTTGGTCTGATCAATTTACACAATAGTGCAACTTTTGTGAATACAAAAAAAAAAAATTTAATCTTCCCTTTTCTCAAATCAGTATTTTCTAATTTGCCTTTCTAATTAAGTCTGATTACAGTTTATCTTTTTTCTAGTAATCGTATTTCTCAGCATTTTATTTTAGATCTGTTTTTTTTGTGGTATTCTAATTTTCAGAGGCGTATATTGAAATCAGTTTTTGAAGATATCTAGTCTTTTAGGTCTCAATCTTGCCTCAGTTTAAAGACAGGCACGTGAGTGACTTTTTCACCTACTAAAATTCACAAATCGCGCCCCTATCTCAATTCACATCACTATCTCAATCGTATCATAACAAACAAAATTATAAGGTGCTAAGAAGCACTGCCTAGCTGTAGACCTTTTTTATTTTCAAATTATCATTTTTATTGCGCTACAGTCCTTTGTGGGTCTGGCCTCCTTCCGAAATGCTTTCCAACTTGCTCTATCTCTTGCCATCTGTTTCCAATTTATTATCTTTAATATCTTTTGTGACTTCCATGTTATATCTTTTCTTCCGAAATTTGACCAAAAGATGTTTGCATATACAACAGTTTGACCGGGTTATTCTAATAAAATATTTCTACATGTACAATCCATCTAGTTGATTAGGTGTAAAATTATAACGTCTGCGGCACATTCCTTCTTCTTCTATATGGTTTTTACGCAAAACCTTCCGCTCAAAACAGTTTGTGTCATCACTTGCTTTTATTACCCAGACTTCAGAACCGTCCAATTTAAGAGGGTCCTTTACTATGCATGCAAGGAAATTACTGTATTTGTAACTAATTCATAGAAGGTTACGAATTTAGAAAAAATAATACAACAAAAGCAACAAATAATACAATTTTATTAGATTTTGATCAATTGAATAACATGTGAGTAAATGATCAAAATCAAACAAAAATATATGTAAAGATCAAATATTTTATTTGTTGATTCTATTGAATTACATGTGCCTAGTATGGGAGAATACTGCAAAAGCGAGATTTTCTAACATATTTAATAGATAGATTTTACTCATGTTATTCAATCAATCAAAATCCTATAAAAATGTATGTAAAGATCATATATTATTTATTGATTCTGTTGCATTATTTTTTCTTAATTAGTAACCCTTAATGAATTAAGCTGCGTTCAGAGCTCTTTAAATTAGTTGACTGTTCACTGTGCATTTTGGATAAGTTTAGTAGATAGTTTTAACTTTCCAAGCAGCGTTTACAGCTAATGACACACTTGTTAGTGATAATCAATAGTGCACAAGTTGTAGCCTCTTCTGACTAATTTAAGAGCTCTGAACCCAGCTTTATTTATAAATACAGTGATTTTCTTGCGTGTACAGTGTAGGATATTCTTACATTATTAAAATATTTTCTTTCTGCCCTAGAACGCCGTCCGCCAATAAAATTACAAATCCCAACGGCTCGCGATATCAAAAAATTTGTGAACGTTTTCAATGAAGTTGATACTGCACTTTTCGTTAAGTTAGACAACTATTTTAGCAGCTTTGCGTTTAGCGTTGCAGATATCTTTAAAAACATTATTTGTTAATTATATTTGTGCATTTTTTATCATTGCATTATAATTATAAATTTTAACAATTAGCTATAGCATATTTAAATATACTTTCATAATATTGAACTTTTTAATATGAAGAATATTGAAATTAAGATATATTTATTGGGAAATAATTTCAATTTAAAATGTTATGTAGCTATAAAATCATCTCCAACTGAATATCGGATACCTCTGAGGTACAGAACATGTTTTTTTTTTAAATTATCTTTTTCACTACTTTTCACTATTCTGTAACTCTTTGTATTTTTAGCCTCTCAGTTTTTGGCTGCTTTTTGTTTAGCAGTATACTATTAGTTCTGTTTAACTAGTAACAAGACAAGACTTGTACGTAATAATAGCAAACAATAAAATATTTATCATTATTTTGTATATTGGTCTTGTTACTAATTTTTCTTATTTTCTAATAGTATTCTACTACTATATTTATCTTTTTCTATTTGTATAAATATTTAGATAGATAAGTGTGCACTAAATGTTGCATTTTTAAATACCTTGCTATTTTTACTTTGCAATGTTCACAATATTATCATAAATTATCATGGTCTTGTTTTCAGCATTAAAAGCAATTTTAAAATTTTAAATTTACGAAGCTTTGAGCTTAAAGTTACTAACAGGGTATTTATGATACAAATTATTTTCACATGTATAAAATATAAATGATTAACATCGACAAACTTGTGGAGATCAGAGACGATTAAAAGTAATTTGAAATGGGAACATCAAAATTTTAATAGGATCCCATTGTATGGATGAAATCTGTACGCTAACATATAGACAGTCATACGCCGCATAACGACGTTTCGGTTAACGAATGACCACATATACGAACGGTGGTCCCATAAAATTATAATTTTTATCTACCATTTTTTATCTTTACATCGGATTCTTACTTTCTTTTTTCTATATTTAAATACACAAATACTTACCATTGTACAGAGTTTGCATTCCAGATTCACCCTTTTTCAAATAAGTTGATGCTTTTGCAAATTAATTTCACCCTATTGACAAACACATTTCACTTTTTGCAAATTAAATTCAACTATTTGCAAAAGAGAATTCAACCTTTTGCATATCATGACATTTATGGTATACTAGAATCTGAACATGTCGAATTAAGCATAAGTTCAATTAGATATGGATTGAACCGGTTACGGATCGGATTAAAATGTTCGTCTGTAAGTATATGAAGAGTTGGTCGTGTCCGTAAATAGGTTTTTGTAGTAAGGATTGTACGGGTTCCGGATATAAATAATGCAACTAGATCTAGCTGACCAGTTTCGAAATATTTTAATTCTTCATTAGAGCTACACAAATACAAATCAAAATTTGAAGTACAATAACTGATTATATAGTTTAAAAAACATATCTGATCTAGTAACGTAAGATCATTGTTTGATAGGTAAAATTAATCATGGTATAAAACAAGAGGTGAGGAGTTAGTATATAAAAATATATGTAATAAATAAGTTAAAAAATAAACAATAAATAGTCAAAAATTAAAATTTGAAAAGTTGCAATACACACAAATTAAAATAAGATAATTTAAGATATCGCCCTGAATATGGTGTGACGGAGACAATACTTCTACAGAAGAAATCAGAATATTTGTAAATAACAATTAAAGAGCGAAAATATATGCATTACATTTATCTCGAAATGCCCCGGAAGACTACAATAAATAATATTGTAGCGAACCCGATACGTTACTTTACAACGTACCATTTAATGTCGACTAGGTAGCCAGCCTATGATATTATAGGAGTCTCAAACTGAAATGAGATTCCTGACTAAAGGAGTTCGGGTAGTAGGCGTGAGTGTTATCCAGGGTTCAACATTACGATATGTGAATTAAATGATATGTATTGGTACTTACCAATCGACTGAACAGGCATCTTATTAATAGTCTGGACTTAGCTGTTCACTTAAGTTCTTAAGGCGGCGCACAACCCTGGAGTTCTCAATAGTTTCTTATACAAAACTAATATTCGGAAATAAAATCAAAAACAATCTATCAAAATTTGCAGCGAATTTTTATTTATCTAATAGGATATTTTAAATTGTAGAAAAACTGTTATGCAATTGTAAATAAGCAAATTGCACCTTCTTGTAAACCAATCAACGTATATTTACGTACTATACGGTAAACTGTAGCTAAAGCTTCATTTTACAAATAGGTTTGTAGCTATTTTGTTCTATTGTGAAAACTACTTTTAGTTATTGTACTTTGTAGTCTATATTTGACGCCATCTTGAATCTGCCGCGGTTCTCAGAATAGGTGTTACGAGTAAAAATGATTTAATTTTTGTGAAGAATACGTGTAACAAGTGGCATTCCATTATCATCAAGAATAATATTTTTCGACGAGGGTTCTTAACTATAAGTAATCGTCGAAAATATTTTTGACGTATTATTTGAACATTTCTACACAAAACTAAATAAATATAAAAGTTATTTGAAACCCATGAATAGATTTAAAAAATGACAGAACAATATTGCTGATGTCTATTATTATTAAGTTATTGAGCGATAATATTTTTACTATAAATGTTTCTTTAATTAAAAATATCCCATTAGATAGATAAAAATTCGGTGCAAATATTGATCTATAGATTGATACTAGTTTTATTTCAGATCGTTAGTTTTGTATAAGAAATTGGTAACCTCTGGGGGTTATACGCAGCCTTAAAGGTGAAGGTTTACACTCAGTAAGACGGTTTAAAATTAATTAATTTAACCCGCAACGGGTGATTTGTGAAAGTTTTAGCCTTTGTTCTGGCAGACTAGCCGATTCGTTACAATATTCATTGATGAATCATAATAAATTAATTAATCATGTATACATTTTTCGCGCTTCAATTGTTCTTCGATATTTTCGACGATCGACTTATAATGATGCACATTTTAAAGTGATTCGTAACTGGTTCAAGCTATTTTTAACGGAACTTGCTTAATTCGACATGTTCTGATTTAGGCATATTCTCACGAATGTCACGATTGGCAGATGATTGAACTTGATTCGCAAATGGTTGAATTTTATTTGTAGATGGATGCATTTGATTGTCAACAGGATGTCTTTGATTTGGAAAAGGAACAATTTCATTTACAAATGGGTGAATATGGAGTGCTTGTGTTATAATTGCCTGGGTTGATCAGCACCGTAGCAACGGGGTGTCGTCGGGGCATTTGCCAGGGGCGCGAGGTTTGATAAGGGCACGGGGTCTCATGAGGGGCGCCATTGCGGGAGAAAACCTTTTTTTTGCTCTTCACTTGAATTTGGGAGGTGAGAACTTTTTTCTGCTCTTCCTTCACTTGAATTTGGGAGCTTTTTTTTGCTCTTCATTTGCTTTTGGGGAAGTAAAATTTTATCAATTTACTTCATTTGCCAAGGGTGCCTAAAACATTGCTACGGCTCTGGGGCTGATTAATATAGTAACATGCTGTACAGGTTTATAGCCTAGAAGCAATCGTCTATTACATTGCTTCACACTGTAGAAGTCCTATGCCCCACATGAGAGCAATAAGAAGACTGCTTATATATCTGTACACCAGAATAAAATAAATTACATTTTTATTGTAAGATATACAGTATTAAGACAACTTTCAAATGCAATTTTCTAGTTAATTCTATTTTTATTGGTATGAAAAATATTTCTTTAATAATATTATTAAATCCGTGTACTAGTACTTTTTTGTTTGTCCTGTAAATTTTATATAATGCGAGTTACTACGGTTTTATTCTGGGATACAGACATAATGTGGTGTATCAGGTCACCAGTCCACCCCTTTTATCTTCGAAAACGCGGTGTGTAAGTTAGTTGGGAAAAAAATATCACCAAAGTCTACCTTAAGTATCGAATGACAAAATTTCCGGAACAAACCGGAAGAACAGGACAATTTTTTTAAAAGATAACGTATGTCGAATTAGATATGTGTGGATAGAGCCTTCGAAAAAAAAAAACAACTTTTATTTAAAAAAAATTTATATCTTGAAAAATTGTATTCTCCCAGTTTAAAAATTCTTATTCTCTATAACGACTTGATAATAAAATATTTTTATTTCTTTCTAGCAAAGTAGTAGTTTCCGTATAGTAGTATTATTTTAAGTGTTCAAATTACCTTCTATTTTGATACACTTTCGCAACTACAGCTCGGAGCATAATAATAATTATAAAATCATAAATATTTTACTTCCAAGTACGACTTGAAACTGAAATATTTTGCATTATTTTTATTTTATTATGCTTCAAACTACATATAGCTCAAAAGTAAGGACGGGAAAGTGTTTAAATCCAAATTTTAATAACATAAAATATTCGCGATTGCAAATAGCAGTGAGACATCTGGTGGTGACTGGCTAAATTAAACAGAAGCGTATATTTGGATAATATTTGTAGCGTGTTGTGCTGCAGTTTATGTGAATTAAGAAATATTTTAAAATATAGAGACTTAAATACAGTTTTTTTTTGCCGCAATATTGTTTGAACAGATAAATATTAAGAAAAAACTTCTGACATATACGCTTTTCGTCCGCCATCAGCTGTTGTACACAGCGCCGCCAACGTTAGTTTCAGTCGTGAATAATATTAAGTATTTAAAATATTTTACTTAAAATCGTTCTAGAGCAGCGTTTCTTAAACTGTGGTCCCCTGGGGGTCGGCGTAGCCATTACCGAGGGTCCGCGAATCAATTTTGACATTAACCCCATTCCCCAACTTTTCGCTTTTATTCAAATAACTCATTTAATAAAAATCTTACATGGTCAAGACTTTTTGTATTTGTTGTTATCTAGCTAGTTATTGACATAACTAAACAATAATTAGTAAAAATTAAATTATTTTTATTCAACTGCGAATTAATTACAAAAAACATATTATAATAAGACCAATATTTGACCAAGAAATGTTATGAGTTTAACGTATTATAATTTGTAACTTTTTCATTCTTTTTACTACTATTTTTATTAATTTTATGTTTTTTATTCTATATGCTAATAAAATTGTTCCTATATAAATTCACAAGACCATTTATTAAAATAACCAGCGATACATTTTTACCAATATTTATTACAACGTAGTGCCAATGAGATTATTGAACCAGAAATTAAGTCTGAAGAACGGCGTAAGGTGCCTAGGGTTGGGTTGAAGTCCGCAAAAAAAAGTTGTTCAAGAGGGGGTCCTCGGACTACATAAGTTTAAGAATCACTGTTCTAGAGAATAAAACCGTAAAAGATATTAAAATGTTTAAATAAAAGTTGTTTCTTACGAAAAGCTCTAAGATACCCAACTCGACATACGTTACCACTTATAAGATCAAAGTTGTTCTTGATATTCTGTACTTTTGGTTTGTTCCGGAAAATTTCAATACCACCATTCGATTCTTTGTGTAAAATTTGGTCATCAAAATTTTTTCACAACTTGCTCACATATCGCGTTTTCGAGAAAAAATGAAAGGGATACGAAACATTTTATAAATCCCATGAGGGCTGCCTAGTAAATATTAGCTATACTAGCGTCGGCGAATCAGCGCAGTTACGTCACACGACGTAACAAACAATTGCATTGTTCCAAACAATACATTCGTTTGTTTCGTATTGTGACGTAACTGCACTGATTCACCGACGCTAGTATAGTAAATATTATAATGGTTTGAGTGATAAAAAAAATAATAAACAAATGGAGAAAAGCCATCTAAAACGTTAACAAAAATGTATGATTACCTGACTATCTACAAGCGTTTCCAATGATAGTTGGAAGATGTCTAGCGTAGGGAGGGAGTCTTGGCGGTTATGACTTTCCAGTCCAAAATTACTTAGAATCCTGTTCTACAAGTTGTAGAGTTTGTTAATCATCTACATCCAGCATCAGAGAGTCGAACCCAAATTTATTTCGTTTCGGTTTACGGTTACGTTCCAAGTAAATGTTTTTCGTTCCAGTTTCGGTTTCGGTTCATCTAAAATTTCCGGTTCAGTTCCGGTTCGAATAAAAAGTTAAAATCGAGTCTAACATCAATTGCACGTAAATAAAATAAAATTCTAACAAATCAGAAGGAAATTACAAAAACAATTGATAAGACACAGAGCCGGATGAAGGGGGTGTTAAGACATTCAGTTGCACGGGGAGCCAGTGTAAAAAATTTTGGTTGAAGGCTTATTTTTGCTCAACAAATATTTTTGACAGCAATGAACATTTGGTAAAAATCAAGTTTTTCACCGCCCCTAAAAATTTGGGTTCAGATGGCTAGTAACTTCAACCTAATTTTTGCGTAATTATGCAAATCTGGGGGCGCCATATAAAAAGTCCGCCCGGGGCGCGGAAATACTTTAGTCCGACCCTAATCACACACAGTTCATATAATCCCAATTATAGAGAGAAAAACGTTAATAAATAATAATAAATAATATGAACTTTTCTCTTACAATAATAATAAATAACAGTTTGAAGAATCGTAATATAATAAAGAAGTAAAAGGAATACACAAACCTTTTTCTTACAAATAATAAATAAATGATAATAGTAATAATTAATCACAGTTTATTCAGTTGTAAAAATATTTTTTGAAATTTGAAATGAAAATAAAATTTAAAATCCATATTTAATCCACACATTAATATGTTCTTCAAATTTGCTTCTGATAGATTCATTCTTTTATCAGTCAATATAAGTTTTAGTAGTAAGAAAGCAAATAAATAATTAATTTAATAAAAAAAAAAAAAATTGAACCGAAATTAACCGTTATTAACATTTCGTTCAGGTATCAGTTTCGGTTTTCTAATTGAGCAATTTTATGTTAAGGTTACGGTTCCGGTTCTGTTTAAAATTCCGGTTAATTTCGGTTTTCGATTCGGTTCCGGTTCGACTCTCTGCCCAGCGTAATCACTATTTACTTAAAATGTTCAACTCTTATTAATGATATCAAAAATGCCCTGCAATTTAATTTATTTATAAAACTATATTATTAAATAAATAATTCGCAAGATAACAGCTAGTATTTTAGAAATTTAAATTAAAATAACACTATATTAGTTATATTAAATTTCTTTTGTTACAGGCATTCCATTAAAATTAAATGTACCGTAAACTTTTTAATGAATATATTATTAAAAAAGTTTAGTATTGTATTTAATTTAATATTAGTTTTAATTCAAAGAGTTACAAAATATTGATTCTATTTTTTTAAATATCAAAAGGTCAACACAGCTTCAGTGAGCACGCGATGCTGTACGTGTTGCAATGAATGTAAAATTTTTGTATATTTGTACACTTTTACTTACAAGTCACATATTATTTTCTTGCACTATGTATGTTGTAATAATAATGTAATAATCAACTTACATCCTATCTTCACAACTTAGCCCCTGATTATGTATTTTCTTTTCTTTTCTCTTTGTAAATAGGTTTCTATTTTTTTTTTTTTTTTATAAAATAATGAAGGAAGGAGGAATAAAATTAATGTTGGATAATACATAAAAGCATCTGCTGTCATGAATCTAAAATATATCATTTTGTATACAAAATTTGTTAAGCAAATAACAGGCCATTTTATAAAAAATATTTTGGTAAATTGTGTAGTACCAATTTTACACCGATATGTTAGAAATGTAATTAGAATATTTTTTAAATAATCGGTAAAACAGTACATCTGCTTCAAAGTAACATCCCTCGGACATAATGAACTGGACCAGCGAGTTTTCCGCCCATTTTAACACGATCGTAAGTCAGTTTATATGTGGTTCTCAAAGTATTGGTCACAGCTTTTTGAACTCAATTATTCAAATTGCGTAAATTTTGTAATTATTTTACGCAGTACAGCTAGCCCTCGATATACGCCGCGTTTTCGTACCCGAATGAACAGAGAATAGTGGAGTTGAATAAATTGAGTTAGGGTTCCACACTGTTGATAAATACGCATATTTATTATAATTATTATACAATATGATCGAGAAAAATGCGTCTAGATAGCCATGGAATTTTTGACGGTGTCTTTAAAAGGGTGCATTCGAGTTGTACAGAGTAGAGCGAGCGCTGAGCGAACAGTTGATGGTGACGTCATGAACAGAGCACTAACGGAGCGAGCGTTCTTGTGACGTAATGTTTATAAAATCTAACCCTACAATTTTAGGCGGCGTTTTTACTGTCAGATTAGTTCACGTCAGTCATGAATCAAAATTATATACCTCGGTTTTTCCTTGATTTTTTTTTTCAATGATGAAGAAATAAAATTAATTAAAAATTAAATAATAATTAATGAATTAATTTAATGAATTTTTTCCATTTTAATTTTATGCACGGTGTATTTTAATAATTTTTTTGCTGTTTACAGAACGTCATAAATACATAAAATGGCCGTACTCTGTAGCCATAGACAAATAACAATATTATTTGTCTATTGTTATTTGTCTAAGGCTATTATTTTAATTTTATTTATAATTTAATTTTAAACTTCCATTTCTTTCCCGCCGTTCCCTCACTTTTTTACGTCATACTCCATATGCTCGGTCTTAAAACCCCGAACACATATAGCGCACTCTAAATGCTCGCTCGATCGCAAAACGAATGCAATTGAGTGTACTCCGAGCGTCAAATCGAACACGTTTGAGTGTACAGAACGTGCTCGGAACGCTCGGAGCGTCAAATCGAATGTACCCAAAAAGATCCGAGGTATGGGCTTCATGTTCAAAAATCAGACCCTCTCGAAAATATGTCAGATATTAAACGCTTATATCTCAGAAAGTATACGGGGCAGGTGAAAGTTAATGTTGTCATTGGATCGAGGACAAATATAAGATTTCTTGAGATTGCATTTCGCGAGAAGTATGCGGCACGAATTGGTACGTTCCATCAACTTCGGAGGCCCATATCTTGCTAATTTTTTTTGGATGATTAACTTTAAATATTTAGTTTCGTCGAGAACTTTTTAAAGATATAATTTCAATCCAATCGAATCATAATTTTTGAAGTTTATTTGTGAGAAAACTTGTGCATCAAAATGAATATGCCCCGACATATGCGTCAATAATACAAGCAGAAATCAATCCATCGATCAAAATTGAATACATCAGATCCTGAAGAATCAAAAAATGTGCCTCACACCAATGCGGAAAGGTGCAGGGCTTAGAGAAAGCGCATTAGGGCTGACACCGCAAAGCCGAAAATTGAGCGCAGTACAGTGGACAGAAGAAGGACCAGGCAGACGTATTTACGTAAACCTTAGCAGTTGTGTCCCCGAACACAACTTACTCCGATTTTGTATTTGTTATTTTTAAATTAGGTTAGCAATATCACTCTCCACATATATTAGTAAATAAATATATTTGGATCTGTATTATAATTATTGAAAAATATACTTTAGCACAAGCAACGAAGGTTGTTCAAAAACGATAAACAGCACAAAATCGCCAACATTCTTTAAAATAAAATTCAAGGCCTATTAGACGACTTTTTTTTGATCTTATTGTATTTAAAACTGTTAGTATAACAAAAATTGTTTATAATAAGAAAACAAATCTTTTTTGTATTAGCATTTTTTTTTTTTGATTGGACAATATGTTGGCTTATGGGGGGACAACCTAAAACTAAAGTTTTGTAAAATCTTTCTTATAATTCTGTTAAATGTAAAAATTGAATTTTCTCCAATAATAACTACTAATCTAAATTTCATACAATAAAAATGTCAAATTTCGAAGAGTTAAAAATTATATACTGAAGTACAGATAAAAATTCGCTGCAAAATTTGTTTCAAAATTGTTAGTTTTGTATGAAAAATTTGTAATATATGGTGTTTACCTACCCTTAAACACGCATTTCGTGGAAACTAGATATGTACTAGACCAGCGGTTCGTAAACTGGGGTCCGCGTAGCCATTACCAGGGGTCCACGAAACAATTTTGACATTAACTTTACATCCCCCAACTTTTCAAATAACTCATTTAGTAAAAATCCTACATGGTCAAGACTTTTTGTATTTGTTGTTATCTAACTAGTTATTGACATAACTAAACAATAATTAGTAAAAATTTAATTATTTTTATTCAACTGCAAATTATTTACAAAAAAAAAAAAACATATTATAATAAGATCTATTTTGACCAATATTTGACCAAGAAATGTTTGTAGGAGTTTAACGTATTATAATTTGTAACATTTTAAATTCTTTTTACTACTAGTTTTATTCATTTTATGTTTTTTATTCTATATGCTAATAAAAATGTTCATCTCTATAAATACCCAAGACCATTTATTACAATAAAATATCCAGAGATACATTTTACCAATATTTGTTATAACCTAGTGCCTATGAGATTATTGAGCCTGAAATTAAGTCTCAAGAACGACGTATAATGCCTAGGGTTGGGATGGAGTCCGCAAAAAAATGTTGTTCAAGAGTGGGTCCTCGGAAAACATAAGTTTAAGAACCCCTGTACTAGACTAAAGCTTATCTTCCGCCGTTTCTTGATCTTCCGAAAGACGAGATAAATAATCATCACCAAACGCATGTTTTGTTTTTATTTACGTTTTAGTGGAATTCTCTTTCAGTTTCATACAAAACTTGATTAACATCTCATTCCGTTTTCGAGATGTGTCACTAAAAGATGTTAAAGGTAGCTCCTGCTTTACGTATCAAGGGTCCCGGGTTCGAATCCGGGATGAGCAAAGATAGTTGTTAAAATACTAAAAATAAAACGAAGTGAAACGTCACCTGTTGCCTTTATCAACGCTATCAAAGCCGGATTAGGGCAGTGTGAAAGTTGTAACTCTTACCCTGACTTTCTCGGAGTAAATGCACTCGTGTCCAATTTAGTACCAGTACGGTAGTGTTAACTATTGCTTTAAAACACTATGGCTCGGTGAAACTACTAGGATGTTTATAGGAATAATAATAATAATAATTTATTCAAATTAGGTATTTGTAACGTAACTTAAGTTAGTGAATTTAACGCTCGTCTCCACGCAGTCTAGTGTTTGTAATGCTGCCTCTTAAAAGAAATTTGGTCTCATTACTCTTCTGACACCGCTTGTATATTGATTCATTTATTTTAATATTGGTAATTTTGTTAAAATGATATTAATGACTGTTATGTCTGTTTGAACATAAAATAAGCTTATACAAGATTTAAGTTTTTGTTTAGTTTGTGACGTGATAAATGTAATTTGCTGTCGTTTTTGTTAAGTAAACTCAGCTGTTTGCACAAATGTTTTTCCAAGTTTTGAATGAAATTGCTTGACAAATATATAAAGCAATCCGTCAAATTTGAAAAGTATCGCGAACATTTTTCAAACAGATTTATTACCACGCCTGAAGCCATAATCCAGAGACAGTAAACATTATCATTGTACGGTCACCAACTTTATTTTATTTTCAATAAAATTTTCATGTTTCTGGAGCAAAACCAGTAACGACGCTATATATGGCTTTTATGTACTTTTTTTATCATCAACAAAATGTACAGATTCATGACACAGTTGTTTTTATAAATCCAGCCCGGATATTTTACAAGCACCGTTGTAATCCGGATATAGTAAAAAAGCTGAAACCCGGAAACGTCGGATCCACATCCGATGTGTAAATACAAATCTAATCATGTTTTCTTTCAGTTTTATTTTCTGTTGTATTGCTCTGACCTGAAATGTTTAGCTAACTAAATTTTGCATGTCTCGAATTGGCATATCGCTTGCATGGGCCGTGTCTGTGTTCAGGTTGCATAGAGAATCCAAGATCATCTGTGATAGGTCTGTTCCGGCGGGAAAGCACCAGCTCGACACATATGTCTAGCTGCGAATCTTCCCCGCACCATGAGAGGCGCGGTTCGGCAGGCCCGAATGCAGTGCTACTCATAGAAGATGGAGTGTCCGACCCGCTAGGGGTATTACAGCGCCCAGGTGCTTCGGTGCTACCGACACCCTCAACGCCTAACCAGAGACGTCAGGCCCGCCGAGGATCCATGCTAGAGTTGAGCGGGTCTGTGTCTCAAAAAGAATCTCATAACTCAATATGAAACACCCATATACCCGTGGCCAGCATTCGGTATCCGTTGTCAAAGGTGATAATGCAGATCTGTTTAAATACAAAGTGACGTCTGCCAGCTGCACTCTTGTTCTTTTAACGCTACGGTAGCTGCATTTTGGTCATCGGTGGTAAACTCTTCAGTTTTATGGAGTTGGGACTGTCTCTTCCCTCTTACAACAATTTTATACATCAGTTAGTTAGATTCGAAATATTTGCTTCACTTTATTCATGACACGAAATTAGCACTCCATGGGCTGCGTCAGAACACTACGTTTTTCATTATTATTTGTTAGTAGTTGCGTACGCTGATACGATAACTGACTGCGAAGGAACCCATGGTTATATATGAACTTTCCGGCCTTCTGCGCAGAAAGTCATCCTATCGGTTCATCTTGCCCTGTTTTATTTATTTTTCATATTTGCATTTTTAGCTCGTTTGGTATGAGTAAGTGAATGTAAGTGTAAGCAAAACTTCTACAGACAATACAACAAAACAAACATATATTTATTTACACATACAAATCATGTCAACACCATAAAGCATACTACAGTAGATCAAGTACAAAGCGTTCATTACAAAAACATTTTACAGGTATAATTTATGATAAGCGTAATGTCAACATTGTTTAAAATATAACAATATCAGTTACGAAGTTATAAACTATTACAAGAAGATATAATATTTTTCCTTAGTTCAGCTTTCATCTGTGCTGGAATTTATTCAATAATTCTATGTCTTTTCTGACAACAAGCATTATGATAAATACTGCAAGCTTTGACTAGGATCTTAAAATCCTAAGCATTCAGCGTAGAATCATAACTACAAATTGTATTTATCTATTTCTATATGCAATTTAAGATCTACTATAAGTTTTAACTACAAAATCTGCCAGAAAGTTCTGTCCGTTCTGTAAGTAAACGCAAAACCTTTGGAAGGTTTATTAAAAATTTGAATTATATAATTTTTCGAATTACAGGGTTCTGCTAGTAAAAAAAAAAAAACAACTAAAAATTCTTCAATTGTCTTTTTCACACCTTAAGCGTCGTTGAATTATTTCCGTCATGCAAAAGTTGCTCTGGCCCCCAGAATTGGTTGTAGAAAAATATATTTTAGAAGTGAGGACCTTTTTTTTAGGTCATCACTTGTATTTTCATATGTAATAATAATAATAATAATAATAATAAACAACTTTATAAAAACGATAAAAAATATTTCCTGCCCCCCCCCCATTTTACTCAAATTTTTGCCCCCCCCCCATTTTAAGAGCTAGCACCGCCACTGCTTCAATATCGTTGACATGGTGAAAAACAAGCCTAAAAACGAAATTAATTCAAATTCACTAAATTTTCAAATCGTCCAAGTCGTTCAATGGTTCTTTTAGACCGCCTGATTGCCTCCGGATTATAGGCAATTGGTTTTTTTCAGAATTTCACTACTTGTTTAACTGCAGAAAATCATATTGAATAGGCCTTAGTAAATAGCTTTCATATCTCACAGTATTGATAGAATTCATTTTCTAGGGTTTCATAGATATAACATATAGATATAAAGAACCTTATACCGATACCCATTTGTCTGTCTGTCTGTGTGTACGACAGAAATTGTGGCCAAATTACTAGACTTACACTCGAGGTTTCTTGTGAGATAATTTTTTCAATAAACAATTGTATTTAAAAAAATATATTTTAATTTATTGTGTTAAATGAAATCTTCTAATACTTAGAAAAATAACAAAAATATTTTCAAAAGTTCCTTGATTTTGATGGGATTACAACAAAAAAGTATTATCCCATACTAAATACCTACGAATTCCTGAAATGTATGCAAATTCACACTTCTAATCAATGTTTTATCATCATTCTTTTAACTTAGATGTCGACGGAGTCAGTTCTCACTCTGGTAATATATGTTTTCATTCCATTTTTTTATACGCAATTAATTTTTCATCGTCAACTACCAAAACGTCCACAAATAGAGCAATTTTACAGATAATGCGTAGATGGTCACATAGCTTTGCAGGTTTTTAGCAACTTGTGCAGTAGCCTTGGGTACTTATAAACAAATCTAAGCTTTCTGGTATGATCCGAAACAATTGGCTGTATTAAGCTTCTCTGCTATATATGATGTACTTGAGAACGAATAATACTCGTAGATAGCGGAAATAAGCGATAATGGTGAGATAAACGAACAGAACTTTCCGGTAAACCTACTGCATTAGTTACTTTACTTTCGTTCAGTACTTGACAACATCTAGACATCAGAAGTTGAACAAATAACGTAAACTTATCATTTTAGTCTGCGTTTTAAATAAATAGTACAAAATGCATGTGAAATTACACACAAGAACAATTAATTTTAATCATTATTATAACATGGAAGTGAATAACAATGTCCTCGTTACGCTTGTCACACAATAGATAACACACACTCATACTGCCAGATCCTATATTCCCTGCCTCTTTGTTGCCTTGAATGCTTGCATTTACTTACACTTATTACAGTTACATTAAGTATTTAATCGCTTATATGTGTTACTAATATTTGCATCGCAGTTTAAAATTTGCTTATAATAATTAGTTATAGCCATGTTACAGATTTTAAAAAAAGAGTAAATTTACAAATCTATATTTTGTACTCTTCGTTAAAATTCAAAAGTATTTAACTAGTAGGTACTTTGCAAAGTTAACATATCTAGTAGATACTTTTGAATATCTTTTTATTTTGACTTAGATATTTGGTGTAACATAGGCTGGTATATTTAAGAATTAATGTTTAATTATTTGTTTAATATTACTAATTATATGTTCTGCACGCAGCTTTGATCAAGTTATTAAAATGCCAAACTAAATTTACAAAATTTAAATGAAACCAAATACAAACAAATCAGCGTATATTTGCAGTGGTCATTCTCAGGAAAAATGGTTCTCTACCAATGTGATGCGGCACTGATTAGTCACGAGGTTCTTTCTGGTAGGAGGTGAAATTATGCACTATAAAGTAAAACTTAAACTATTTTTGCATAATATATGGGTCAATTCTTTAAAATCCGTAACGCGTTACATAATCATTCTGTAGGCGGTACAGGTACTTATATGGAATTTGTTGATTCTGCGCGTATCCCTAACTTACATGATATTGTTGCGGGTGTGCGCAGAATCAACCAATTGTCTATAGCTATCCGTAACACCTATAGATTGCTTACGGAACATACTAAAGATTGCACTAAATTGACCCAATAATCTGTTGAGTTATTATACCACTAAAATATTTAGAGTTCCTAAGGATACTAGGAATTTAAAAAAGTTGGATACCATTACTCTAGATTAGCGCTATTGAAACTGTGCTTTTCGATATTCTAGGTTAAAATTAAATTCACCAATAAAAATGTATTGCGTTGGTACTGGTTAAGGGAGGGATGACATTTTTTGATGTTATATATTACTAATTTTTCACTCTGCGAATGATTCCTCGAGCGGTTTGAATTTAAAAACCTTACGCATCGATTTTTCAACTTTTTGAAGTTTTTAGCGTACTTAAGGACAATAGGTTACATGAAATTATAACATTTATTTACTATATGAGTTTTGATCTAGAAATACTTGACGCAATGATGTAACAATTTATTATTTAAAAATTAAAATTGTTCCCTGCAAAGGTGATATGCAGCGCTGATTTCCACTTCTGGAAACACTTGTAAACATTTTTTATAATCGCTGTTAGGTCAACCTCGAAAATATATCTTATCTCTTTATGGACTTAAAAACATGGCTTTTTAACACGTTGATTGCCAGCTCAGACTTTACAGGGCGCAAAAAAATAAAATGTTTTATTTCACAATATTTTGATTCTAATTTTATGTACAATTTTTGAAAAAAAACAAATCAAATTTTTGTTCCATTTCTATATTTATAAAAGAAAATTGTGAAGTCACCAATTTTTAACTAAACGTACTCTGAGGCTGGAGATGTTCAATTACCTTTATACTACACTCGCCTACAAAAAAAAAGAGACACTCTTAAAACGACCATTTTAATTTAGATTTTTTTTATCATTTATAAAGATTTATGATATTAGTCCGAGTATTTTTGATTAAACCTCTACTGTTTTACAAAAACACATTTTTTCGACGTTGCACCTCAAATTCTATCTTGTGTACCGCATCACACCGATTGAGAACCTCTATTTTAAATACTGGAATATTTTAAGTAAATAGCTAGTTACTATTACATCAAAATATCTATTTACTTTAATAATATAACCTCTTTTATTTGTCTTTTAAATAATGTTTGCAAATTAAAATTAAAATTTTACATATTGGCAAGGTTTTCCGAATTTATAACAGTGTTAACAACATTGCCATTATAATCTTTAAGTGCGACATATGCATAAACTTTTCGATAATATTACTTTTTTAATTGATAATAAAGTGTGAAATAACTATAAACTATGAGTTAATTATGAATTGTTATAGTTAATGCAATAGCCACTTATGATTAGATTTAAAGATAAGAAAATAAACGTAATATACAATGATATAATAAATATTGTGTGAGGATAGGCCATGATCGTAGAGACTATCAGAATTATGTAAATAATTTGGTCTGACGTCGTTCTTTCTCGACTGTTTTGCCGGAAAATTTAGTCTTTCGGTTAAGAATGATAACATGTTCTCTTCATTTACATCAGGCAAAACCGTTATAGCTATGAAGTGCACACACTTTTTGGCTTAGTCAAGATTTAGTTTTAGTCTTAGTTTTAATCTTATGTTTTAGTTTTAACTTTAAAAGATAAACTATCATATCGCTACCAGCAAGTTCATACAACACATTGATTTAGATATAGTCTTGACTAGAGATGGGTCGTTCATGCACGAACCGGCTCGCTGAGCCGGCTCAGTACACTGACCGAAGTGACACGGTTCACCAAATTGAAATGAGCCGGCTCACGGCTCACTGTATAGTTTCAAATTTCAAGGATACGATTGGTCAGGCGATTGTGAGCAGTGACCGGAGTGATCCGGATCTGGATCGATGTCATGTTGAACTTCGCGAGAACTCAGCTTGTAATGTATTATCATAAAGTGTATTTTGTCATCAATTTGTAGGGCAGTTTATTTGAAACTAATAGGCTTAGTCTGTATTTTCTTACAATCATAATATATAAAAATATTAAAAATATTGCCCAAATCCAAGATGTCCGATTTATAAGGGCAATAAACATCGCCTTAAACTTAACACATCTGGTTTAAAATACAGTAGCTATATAAAGTGAATTATTTGTTTCAAAAAACGACCGACAACTGACCGACCTGTGTCTCGGGAACATGTTTACTGTTCACATAATGCAAGAGCCGGCTCTAAGCGACGTTCTACCAACGAACGAACGACCGACCGACCGACAACTGACCGATCTGTGTCTCGGGAACATGTTTACAGTTCATATAATGCAAGAGCCGGGGCTTAACGACTTTCTACCTACGACGAACGACCGACCTGTGTCTCGGAAACATGTTTCCTTAGCCGGATCACTGAGCCGGATCAATGAACCGGCTTAGCAAACTGAACGACCTCCACTGATCCGGTTCCACAAACTGAGCCGAAATTCCCATCTCTAGTCTTGACGTCCTTAGAACCGACCTCGAAAGATAACTAACGTTCAACTTTTCTTAGCAGTAAGATTAAAACCGCACAATGCGCGTGCGCTCGCACTGACATCAAATGTGCAGGTTATATAATTCGAACTATTAACAATATTATTATTGTTTTTATTCCCGAACATCTTTATTCACAATGTTTATTTCTTTAATCGTTAAATATAACAAAAGATTTTGACTTTTGACGTATAACAAGCTTTGTTCGTCAACACTGAACGAGGACTATGCGCGTGCGTTAAACATGGTATAAACTCGTACTCATTTATTACGCTTAAGACAAAAGCTAAAACTAACACTAAGACTAAAACTAACGCTAAGACTAAGGCTAAGTGTTGACTAAACCCACCAATAAAATCAGCAGAGGAGATAATAATAATAATAATAATAATCTTTATTTTTATAAACTAGATACTATAGGTATTTCGTAAAAAACACGATCTCGCCTCCATTTTCCAATTTTTTCACTTTAAAAAGCAATTGTTTGTGGATATTGGTGGGCCGCATAAAATTCCTACAAGGGCCACATGCGGCCCGCTGTTTGCCCACCGCTGGTATAGCGCCTACAAAACTATAATTTGGAGAGTAGTCAATACAACGTCACACAAGCACTATTCATTCAAAACAAAGCAGAAGGTATACAACGAATACCGCTGTATACCCCCCACAACAGCTCTGGCAATGATAGTGTACGTTTTGAAGAAAAAAAAAAAGACTATTAAATCGTAAAACTTTTCAACACATAAAACACCTTTAAAATTAATGTATTTAAGCGTAGAACAAGTCGGCAAATTATATCGGTCGAAAAATAACGATGTCTATTGTTGCTTTAAGCTGCAACTTTTTATATGATAGTTAAATTTTGGAAGCGTTAGTAAAATCTTTGTATATAATTATCAATTTCCGGTAACAATTAAATAAGACGAATGTTATTATAGTTTCGACTAATATCTAAATATTGGACTATACAGGGTGTCCCAGCCAAGTGGCTCACCATTGCTATCTTTCTTAATAATACAGATAGATATTCGGTTAAATGGTTGAATAATTCCACAATATTTTATAAGCTAACTTGCTATCGATTGAAGAAGCTTGCATGAACCAGTTACAGAATTGCATTCTTCTATTTGAATTGGTATTTATTAAAGTTTGGCACAAATGAAATTTAAAAGGGCGGTATTTATGTTTATTTTTAACCCTGTGAACACCGGAAGATGATATGTTGCATGCTATTGCTGCAATAGTGCTGCATGCTATTGCTGCAATAGTGCTGCATGCTATTGCTGCATGTTGCAATGCTATTTCTCTAACTGAAGTTCGTGGGATAAAATCAGCATAAGCTAAAATTAATTCTTCATCTTGCTCAATTATTAAACCCCATGCATTTTTCTTTCTTCAAATGATCCATATTTTTAATGCTATTTCTCTAACTGAAGTTCGTGGGATAAAATCAGCATAAGCTAAAATTAATTCTTCATCTTGCTCACTTATTAGACCCCGTGCATTTTGCTTTGCTTCAAATGATCCATATTTTTAATGCTATTTCTCTAACTGAAGTTCGTGGGATAAAATCAGCATAAGATAAAATTAATTCTTCATCTTGCTCACTTATTAGACCCCGTGAATTTTTCTTTGCTTTAAATGATCCATATTTTTAATGCTATTTCTCTAACTGAAGTTCGTGGGATAAAATCAGCATAAGCTAAAATTAATTCATCTTGCTCACTTATTAGACCCCGTGAATTTTTCTTTGCTTCAAATGATCCATATTTTTAATGCTATTTCTCTAACTGAAGTTCGTGGGATAAAATCAGCATAATATAAAATAAATTCTTCATCTTGCTCACTTATTAGACCCCGTGAATTTTTCTTTGCTTCAAATGATCCATATTTTTAATGCTATTTCTCTAACTGAAGTTCGTGGGATAAAATCAGCATAAGCTAAAATTAATTCTTCATCTTGCTCACTTATTAGACCCCGTGAATTTTTCTTTGCTTCAAATGATCCATATTTTTAATGCTATTTCTCTAACTGAAGTTCGTGGGATAAAATCAGCATAAGCTAAAATTAATTCTTCATCTTGCTCACTTATTAGACCCCGTGATTTTTTCTTTGCTTCAAATGATCCATATTTTTAATGCTATTTCTCTAACTGAAGTTCGTGGGATAAAATCAGCATAAGATAAAATTAATTCTTCATCTTGCTCACTTATTAGACCCCGTGAATTTTTCTTTGCTTCAAATGATCCATATTTTTAATGCTATTTCTCTAACTGAAGTTCGTGGGATAAAATCAGCATAAGATAAAATTAATTCTTCATCTTGCTCACTTATTAGACCCCGTGCATTTTCTTTGCTTCAAATGATCCATATTTTCTCAAATTTAGTTCGATACGCCTAAAAAAAGTTCGATGAGACTGAGTTCTGTTTGGATATTTTTTTAAATATGTTTGTGCCGCTAAACTCGATTTTTTTTTTCACACTGGCCATAAATTAATAACATATCTGTTTTTTTCTGTTCTTGTAAATCTATCCATTGTAATGAAATAATAATGGAAAATAAATAATAGACAAATCCAATTGAAACCCCATTAAATAGGAATTACTTACCACAATTTAATACTACGATGACAATATTATAGCAAAAATAATAGCAAAATTCGTCTACATAACTATTACAAAGGTAACAATTACCTGAAACTTTAACAAAATGACATGTAGTTCAATTATTTCACTCAGTACCATCTAGTACAAAACGATTAATAAGTAATATCATAAGTTTTCAACTATTGATATCTCCGTTATTAAAAACATTTCATTATAAACGTATTTAGTTTTTTATAAAGAGAAAAAAATTGTTGTTCCACTGGCCTAGCAATATAAAGGTATTCCATTTAAAAAAATGTTTAGTTTCAAAATATGCGGTCAACGAAACATCAAAAAATATTTTTGAGTCTGTCATAATATTTCTTACCAAAAATACTCGAACTTTGTCCATTTAACCGAATCTCTATGTACATTATTAACAAAGATAGCAATGGTGATCTACTTGGTTGGGACACCCTGTATACTCATTATATTACAACAACTACAAGTCAGTTAATCAACAGGCGCATTTAGCGAACGTAACTGTTGAGTAGCAGCGCAAATCTGTTTACTTAGTGATTACAGTCAACTGTTGCAAGTTCGCTAAACGAACAGTAAGCGAAAAACAGCTGATTGTTAATGTCACTTATCACTATGAGGTTACTAGAAAGAAAAAACAAAATTTGTCACTTAGGAAATTGGTAAGCTGCTTACAGCAAACATAAAGTCAGCAAACTCATTCAGCGAACCGATGAAGTCAACATAATCAATAGTTGCGTTCGCTAAATGCACCCATTATTATCATTTAGTATATTTTTACCACAGCCAATCTTCATATGAGCTCTTCTCTATACCAGTATTGATTTAGTAGTCTATACTGATCAGTAACTATACAATCTATCTCATTGTAACATAACGCTCAATTATTTTACAGCAAAAAACAATGACTCATACATACTATAATAGTCTTTGCTTATAATTATAACCAGTGCCGTAACTAGACAGGGGCAACATGGGCACTTGCCCAGGGCCCAGAAAGGAAAATATTGGCATAATAATTGTAATTGAGGACCTTACAATGGGGGGGGGCAATTATAAAATCATGCCCAGGGCCCGAAAAAAGCTAGTTACGGCCCTGCTTATAACTAATAAATAACTTTGAGATTGCAAAAATTTTAAACTTTCACATGAATACACTTTTAATAACGCTACATAATGGGTGTTTTTTTTAGAGGTATAGAACTTTAAATTGCAATAAAACAACGATGGATTATTCGATTGACATGAATTTTTTTTTATTCGAAAGATAATCTTGTGGCATTACATTTTAACTATGATTTCTGGCATATGACCGCCACGGCTGGCTCGGATGTAGTCCAATCTGGACGTCCAATTTTCGATGACTTTTTCCAACATTTGTGGCCGTATATCGGCAATAACACGGCGAATGTTGTCTTCCAAATGGTCAAGCATTTGTGGCTTATCCGCATAGACCAATGACTTTACATAGCCCCACAGAAAGTAATCCAGCGGTGTTAAATCACAAGATCTTGGAGGCCAATTCACAGGTCCAAAACGTGAAATTAGGCGGTCACCAAACGTGTCTTTCAATAAATCGATTGTGGCACGAGCTGTGTGACATGTTGCGCCGTCTTGTTGGTATGATTTAATGTAATGCCACAAGATTATCTTTCGAATAAAAAAAAATTCATGTCAATCGAATAATCCATCGTTGTTTTATTGCAATTTAAAGTTCTATACCTCTAAAAAAAACACCCGTTACAATGTTAGTTAACTGAATTTTTAAACACGCATTTTCACAGTTGTTTTAATATCATATATTTTGCAAACGCTTCCCAAAATTTAATTTTAAATTTACCGACTCCCCAAGCTTTTTAATCACCCCTTAGGGAGCAATATTTTTATAGAAATAATGATTAATAAGCACTAACCAGGTTGAAAACAGTTCATAGATTTCAAACCAGTGACTTCCCAAAATATTGTGGGCTAATATTTGTTATCAAATGTTTTTCAAACAAAAGAGAAAAACAAAGTTTACAAACAGTGTCTCTGGTTTAATACACTAGAGCAGGGGTCGGCAACCGGCAGCCTGTGGGACGAATTCGGCCTTCCGAACGATGCTGTGCGACCCACCAATAAATAATAATAATAATAATAATAATAATAATAATAATAATAATAATAATAATAAATAACTTTATTGACATACTTATATTTTACAGTTTTAGTAAAATATTAAACAAAAAATAAAGTTAGGTATGTCACAAAAGATACGAAAGTATCTTGTGGTGCATATCGCCAGGGTTTGGGATGCAGTCGTGTGTATTTAGCTCCACTAGTCTCTAGTATGACGCGGCTCAAAAGGTTGCTGAAGTTTGAGATTAGTGGACGCTTGTCAAGACCTGACAAACCCCATAATAATAATAATAATAATAATAATAATAATAATAAATAACTTTATTGACATACTTATATTTTACAGTTTTAGTAAAATATTAAACAAAAAATAAAGTTAGGTATGTCACAAAAGATACGAAAGTATCTTGTGGTGACAAATTTTCAAATAAAAATACAATTAAATATTAATACTACTATTTAAATAAAAATGAAAAGTGAATACAAGTAAATATATATAAACATATTCATATACGAGGGATGTTTCCAAAGTTCTGGGAATTTAGCTATAATTTTTATTATTTTGTTATTTTTCGTCAATATTACAATGTAGTTTTTCAACATAATCTGCATTTAACTGAATACATTTATCCCAAAGATAAACTAATTTTTTTAAGCCGTCCTCAAAGATCAAACCTATTGAGTTTCTGTTCTGGTCCCAACAGCCTTGGCACCCAGCGCGGCGAAACCTTGCTAACGCCCAAACAATCATGCAAGATGTCATGAACTTGTCGTGTATTTATCTCTAGGCTCACACTAAATTTACGAATAGTCATTCGCCTGTCCTCTTTCAGTAGGTCTTCGACGATAGTAATGTTTCTTGCATTTACCGACGTGCTTGGGCGACCACTGCGTGGATCGTCTTCTAGTGATGTTCTACCGGTTTTAAAACGATCGATCCACCGATAAACAGTACTTTTGGATTCTGCAGACTCACCAGATACTCCTTGCAGACGCTGAATAATTTCTGATGTTTTCACACCTTCTTTCCACAAAAAGAAAATTATTGCTCTTTGAGATTTTGCTGCGTCTTCCATGGTTACAATAACAGTGCTATGAAAACGCGTCTATATCAGTCGAACACCTAAATCAGACTGAACAATATTGTACTAGATAGTTGCATACACATGTCAAGACTTGTTTGGCACCAATAACATTGCCTATAAGTTCTGCGTAATTTAATTATAGCACAATTCCCAGAATTTAGGAAACATCTCTTGTATATACCCTAAAAGAGTTAACCAGAGTTAAATAAACTGCTTAAATTATTAGAAGAAATATTAAGTAATATAATGTTAGTTTTATTATTCAGCGAAAACAACACATTACTCCTGCACTGCTTAAGGCTTCTTACACACTAGGCGCATTTATGCCGACATACATATGTGTAAATCGGCGTAATCAAGAACTTAAGATCGCAAATAATAGAAATTATAAAAATAAATATGGCCTGCCAAAAAAATGTGTTACTTAATTCGGCCCGCGACTTGAAAATAAAATGTTGCTGAATCTGCATTCATAAGGCATACAGAGGCTGCTCTGTACTAGAGTAATCAGTAATTCCAATAAAATATTGAGGACCCCCGAAATATTAATCTGGTTATTAAAACTGAAACCAGGACATTCACCACTAACTGTTAACAAGAAAGACTCTAAAACTGTTTTAAAGAATGACTTTCTTAAGAATCTCAATTTCTATTTTAATTCAAATAAAAGAGGTTATACCGTATTTGCAATTGTGAAACTTGATCAACTATACAACGCTAATTTCACATGGATAAAGCTGGAATTCTAATCAAATTGATGATAAAAAATGTTTAACAAAACACATGCCAAGTTATGGAAATAATCACATATTACAAAAAGTAAATGGTGCATAAACTTTCTTATAAGAAATTTTAGAGGTCAGTTATAAGCATTATAATGTTCTAAGGAAGGTCAAACATCAATTAACCTATTTAAATGTTAATCGCCAACATTTAAAAGTGCCAACTTAGTTATGAACAGTTTTTCGTTTTAACAAATTAAAAAGTTTAAAATTATAAATGCCAATACAAAAGAAAAGATTAATTTTAATAAAGCATACCTACGAAAAATTCAGAGTTTGGAATTTATTAAATTCAAAATTTATCTCATTACACAAGATGAGGAATTTTAGCATAAATTGAAATATTTTATCACTGCTTATGTCCACAATGTATATCAAGACATCAAATTTGTATTGTTATTTGTATTTTTATTGTTATTATTAAATAGAAGATATTTCGAAACTCACGTGAGATAAGTTTTAAACTTCGTTTTTAATAGATCCATAACATAACCGCTCCATGACATAATGAGTGACTTTCGTTGTTCTGTTTATTGTAAACAGATGTTCATATTATTAGCAGAACAACAAAAATCATTAATTATGTTTAGGAGCAATTATGTTATGGATCTATCATAAACCAGGCTTTAGATTGATACAAATTTGACTTATTTTTCAATCTACAGGGTGTATCAGACCAGTCGTCCACCTTTTTTTTTCGAAAATGCGAAGTGTGAGCAAGTTTGGAATAAAATTTTGGTGACCATAATTGTCAAATGACAGTATTGAATTTTTTTGGAACAAGGACCATGATCAACTTTGAATTTTTAAATGGTCAACGCGATATGTAAAGTATCTTTGTATAGACATTTTGAAAAGAAACAACATTTACTTAAACAATTTTTAATATCTTTTACGGTTTTCGAAAAATTGGTTTCTTTATAAGACTTAAAAATAAAATACTTTTATTTACAAGATTTCAAAATACCTTCCGTTGCGATTTAAACATTTGCCCATCCTTATTCTTCAGTAATTTGTAGCTCAAAGAATAATAATTAAAATTATTTCACTTTCAAGTCTTTTTAACATGTTGTACTTTAAAGTGAAATATTATTTTTAATTGCTCCGAGCTATAGATAGCTCAAGAGTAAGGATGCCAAAGTGTTTAAATCATAATGGAAGGCACTTTGAACACTTGTAAATTAAAATATTTTACTTTAAGTCATTACAGAACATACAATTTTTCGTAAACCATAAAACATATTAAAATTATGGTAAAGGAAATGTTGTTTCTTTTCAAAAGCTGTGTCCAAAAATACCTAACTCGATGTACGTTAGTTTTATAATTAAAGTTGTCCTTGATATACTTCCGGTTTGTTCCGGAAAATTTCAGTACTACCATTCTATTCTTTGAGAATCATATGACCAAGATTTTATTGTTTAGATTTATTCACATTAACTTATTGTTCTGCTGAAATAATGCCGCACATAACTAACGAACGAACACGAACACCGAAATTCAACGAAAATAAACACCAATCAAAAGTTTGAAAAAACACGAACAACTAAGGGCCGGTTGCTGAAAGCTTGGTCGAGTTTAACCATTTGGCTAAACTCGGTTACAATATAACAATCCCGTAAGTAATCATAACACCCATTTTCTGACCTTTTAGTTATAGTTAACCAAGCTTTCAGAAACCGGTCCTAAGAGTAAACAGAAAGGAATACAAGTTGGGCATTCGTTGTTCCACCATTCCAGTTATCAGTTTTAGCGCCAACACTTATGTCACGGCTAAAAAAACTCGTACGCATTGCTAAACCGAGCACTAAAATATTAATATTGCAAATGACTATATGACTATATGCAAATTATTATAACAGTAACACGTTAATTAATGTATGTTAAGTACACTTTTCTCACAGCCAATCTTCATGTGAACTCTTCGGTATATCAGTATAAACTTAGTAGTTTATACTGATCAATATCTATACAATCTTTCTCATTTACAGCACAAAACAATGACCTATACAAATCTACATTTATTATCTATTTTTATTGTATATTTCAGTAATTATGAATTCTTAAAACTTATAAGGTTAAAACTTATCATGTTAAATTTTATAATATCTACACCAAATCAAGCCATTTTCTAATGTTATATGTGATTATATCCAGTGTAATATATGTATTTTTTTTGTAAAAAGGATTTCAACATGGAACACTAGCACGGGCAGCTTGAAAATAGTGACAAACCGTGTTTCACAAAGTAATGTCTGCTGACCATTACTGGTTCATTACTATTCACCAGGTGGTCTGCAGACTTTCGACAATTTCAGGAAGAAAATGACTACAGATATACCAAATACAAATTCAGTCATCTTTTACTTTCGATATATTAACTTAATAATCCTTTACGGTCGAAATCCGCGATTTGCCCTGCAGACGGATAAAATTATAATCTATACTCTATTCGCGGAGAATATTCATTCGAACTACGTCACTTTGGTTCTAATTGGACGAAAAGACATTTAAATCACTGTTAACATCTTTTCGTCCTATCACAGCAAGAGCAATGTAGTTCTAATGTACATCGACTACATTCTCCACGAATATTTTTCTTTAAAACGCGATGTGTGATTAAGTTGTGAAAAAAAAATTGATAGTCAAAGTTTTCCCAAAAAATCGAATGGTAGAATTGAAATTTTCTAAAATAAACAAGTAGTACAGGATATCAAGGACAACTTTGATTTTTTAAATGGGAACGTATGTCGAATTGAGTATCTTTAAATAGAGCTTTTGAAAAGAAACAGCTTTTAAATAAACAATTTTTTTAATATCTTTTACGGTTTATGAAAAAATGTACTGCCTATAGTGACTTGAAAGCAAAATATTTATATTTACAAGTGCTCAGAGTGTCTTCCATTTTAATTCAAATACTTTTGCATCTTTGCTCTTGAGATATATGTAGTTCGGAGCATAATAAAAATAAAAATAATCAATTTCAAATTTTACTTTCAAGTACGAAAGTTAAGTATTTATTATTATTATTTTTTTATTATGCTCTGAGCTACATATAGCTCAAGAGCAAAGATGCAATAGTGTTCACATCAAAATGGAAGATGCTTTTAGCACTTGTAAATAAAAATATTTTATAAAATAATGACACTGAAACTTTCCTTCAATTTCGTAGTGTATTTATAAAAATACTGGATGTAACATTTCGATCTGCATTGCAGTCGTCATCATCAGCAAGTGAACAAATATTGGCCATCAATGGCACGAGTTGATCAACTTTTGGTAAAAATCGGTTGACTAAAAATGGGAGTTTACTCGTGTCGATTTTAAGATTTTTGCAAATATTTCACAACAGAAAAATATTTCGAAAAAATTATTGAACAAAAGTTGTTATAAAAGCACTAACAACTTTTATTTGAGACATTTTTTGATAAAACGAAAAAAAAAATGAAAAATTTTTCGAAATCTGAATTTTTTCATACTTATATGTAACATTTCCATGGTCATGATAAATAATATCTCTGTTAGAAAATATTAGATTCATACGATAAAACTAAAATCTATAAAGTTGCACATGAGAGGGTTAAACCTTCAAAATACAATTTCTATTTTTAAAAATATTTTCTTTCAATTCGTTCTAGATAATTGAACGAGAATACAATTTTTCGTAAACCGTAAAAGATATTAAAAAAGTGTTTAAATGAAAGTTGTTTCTTCTCGAAAGCTCTATCTAAAGATACCTAACATGCCATACATTTCCATTTAAAAAATCAAAGTTGTCCTTGACATCCTATATTTCCGGTTTGTTCTGCAAAAATTCATTACTATCCTTCGGTTCCTTGGGTAAACATGGATCATCAATTTTTTCAACCCAACCTGCTCACAAGTCGTTTTGTCAAGAAATATCGTTTTCCCTCTATCTTGACACAACTGTATACTATAGCAATTAATAAATATTACCTTGTGGCATATATTGTAGCTATATGAAAAATAAATAAATAAACTATAATTTTTAATTTAAATTATTAAAATATATGTTTCTTGATACGTTGTCAATATTCATTATGTTCAAGAAAAATGTATAGATTTTATGGAAAATGTTAGCATAGGTGCACGCGCATGCTATTATCACGAGAACGATACGACCATGACGTATTTTAGAGACTTTCGACCGCAAAGGATTAAGAAGAGGTTCAAAGAAAGTGTTTTGTATGAAACATTGTTTTTATTTATTTCCATATAGACTGCAGTTTAACCTAAATTCGTTCAGTCCTTCCTATACAGGATGAGGCAACACTTATGTTCATCTTAATTATTTCCTTAATAAAAAGAGTTATAAAAATATTACTACACATATTATTTAACACAATATTATAGAGCTTTTTTTCTCTTCTCAACGGTATAAAAGTTTTATATCCTTATTTATTTATTTATTTATTTAATAATGCAACATACATTCCCTATATACTACATAAATATATATATATATATATATATATATATATATATATATATATATTTTTTATTTTAATAAATACATTAACAAACAAACATAACAAAATTTTTGATTCTTTTTGTGGTCTTGATAATAATAAGTGATTAGTAACTCATAACAATACTCTACACCAGCGGTTCTTAAACTGTGGTCCGCAGACCCCTGGGGGTCCGCGTAGTCAATACCGGGAGATCCGCGAAACAATTTTGACATTAACTTTACATCCCCCAATTTTTCGCTTTTATTCAAATAACTCATTTCATAAAAATCCTACATGGTGAGGACTTTTTGTATTTGTTGTTACCTAACTAGTTATTGACATAACTAAACAATAATTAGGAAAAATTTAATTATTTTTATTCAACTGCAAATTATTTACAGAAAACATATTATAATAAGATCTATTTTGACCAAGAAATGTTTGTATGAGCTTAACTTGTTATAATTTGTAACTTTTCTAATTCTTTTTACTACTATTTTTATTCATTTTATGTTTTTTATTCGTAATGCTAATAAAAATGTTCATCTCTATAAATGCGCAAGACCATTTATTAAAATAACCAGCAATACATTTTTACCAATATTTATTATAACGTAGTGCCTATGAGATTACTGAGCCAGAAATTAAGTCTCAAGAACGACGTAAAATGCCTAGGGTAGGGATGGGGTCCGCAAAAAAAAAATGTTGTTCAAGACGGGGTCTTCGGACTACATAAGTTTAAGAACCGCTGCTCTACACAATTTGAAAAGTAGAAACAATTGCATGCATTTGTTTCCATTATTTACCAACAAATAGGTCGTCATTCTGAAGGCCACAAAATGCGATTTTTTCAAAAATTTTGTTATGCAAGGATATATAATCGTTGAATAGAGAAAACAAGTTCTATAATAATACAGTCAGCGCTCGCTTAACGTACGTCCTTTTAACGTACGTTTGATGATACGTACATTATTAATTATAACCCTATATTAATACGAACGTACACGTTGTACGCACGAACGTACATCGCGTCACACGAAAAAGTCGCTTTCGTGTTTTCGCGTCGGGCAGGGTGGCAACTCAAATTGAGGCGATATTAATCTTTTTCTAAAAGTTTTTGAGGCAATGAATAATATCATAATCGTATTAAAATATAAGTGAAATACGCGGACATAACAATTATTTGATATAACGACTTTATTGGCAAAAAATGCATAGACAAGAAATGGCACACAATGTATAGTGTAACAGTAAATATGTATTACTTACGCATAAATATGTGTTAGTACATAATCATACGAAATATACATATTAGTAAAATAGGTACAAAAATGAATGCAATTATTGTTTGTTGTTTTTTATCAGAAATCAGTAATCCATATAGATATACCGTCCGCTTAAAGTACGTTCGATTAGCGTTCGAAAAATTGTGCACGCATTGTGTATTGTTAAGCGAGCGCTGACTGTATTCCAATGTTATGTAGTGTAATTTGAAGAAAAGTTATTTACTGCCATACCTTTTGCAAAACAAATGCAAAAAACTTTTTGATACGGTAATCGTCTGACCCCATTGCCCCAAATAAGTTTTATTTGAATAATATTTTTATCTCTCTTTATTAAGGAAATAATAAAAAGGTGAATATAAGTATAAGATAATGGAGAAAACCGATTGTGTACTCAATATGTAAATCAATAAAAATTGTGAATAATTTTAAAATACATTCAAACCACTTCTATTGACACTAGTAAACCACGTGTATTTTAACCTCATTTAAACCACCTTAGGTGGTCCTGGGTTGTCGAAACTTTGAGAAACACTGACATAAAGACTAATAATTATACTAACAAAACTAAATTCTAAATTACTAAAAATTAATTATAACTATAATTGCACTAAAATTTGGTAATTTATCCATTATTTGCACTTTAGAACTGCATTATTTTCACTTTTACTCTTCAATAACAATTTTATAATTAAAACATACGCTTATCAACATGCAAATTAGTATAAGATGTAGTATACACGTATTTTGGTGATGAAATGCATATTTAGCAGTCACGAAAGGAATGAAATAGAACTTTTGTTATTGACTCTGAACATGTAACAAAAAAATCAATGTACGGGTTAGGTCAAGATCTTTCACTGACCTTAATACTTCTATTTCGCCACATATATGTCTGTATTCAATGTTTTGCAGGTATGTTACAGGTAAAAACACGTCAGGAAGAGTTTAAACTAGGAGCAGGGCTACTCAAAAGCTATGGACATTATTAATTATTTATAATAAAATTATCAATTGAGACATTTTTTAAAACTGGAACAAAATTTTAAGCAATATCCCGTCATGTAATAACAAGATTTTATCATCGCGCTGTAAGTTTTTGCCAGTTTATTTAGTTATTATACTACAGTTTTTAAAAGAACTCCGATCAAGGCCATATGGCTTGTATACTGATGTGTTTCTCTCTTATTCACTCTTCACTAGTAAAAGAATTATAACTGCATAGTTTGTCTATCAAGTTAGTTCATCGTTTAAGAATAGCTACGATAAACGTACAAATTCACTATTCGTGGTTGTGAGAATTCACTATGTGTGAGTTTGTCTTAGATTCAAGTGTTATTCGAAATGCAACAATGGAGTCAAGCCGGATAGACCTGGCTGTACTCTTAGTTCGTACAATTAACAACTTACCTTGTTCGGACACCTTTTCAAAAATTTAATATGCAATATTTGCGATATAAAACAGTTATTTCGTTATTTTAACAAAGAAGCGGTGATTTTTGTTTTGAACCCGATATGGACTTAGAAAATCTGCTGAGCTGTCTGTCTCTATATACAGAGTGATTAAAAATGGCGCCGTGACGTCAAAGATTTTATTGTGCCTGTATCGTATTTTAAAAGCTATGAAACTTACTAATGCAAAACTTGTAGAGCCATCTGTAGATGAAAAATTGATCTACTGAACTGTAAAAACCAAAAATATTTGAGGTTAGGTTGTACAGAAATAATGTAATTTTCATAATATTGCTCATGGCATCAAATTTGTAATATTGTGATATAAAAACTAAATATCTAAAATCAAAAATGTATGATTATCAACTAAAATAAAAAGGTAATCTGCAACTTACCAAAAATAAATCAGTAACAATAACGTAAACAAAATAAAACGATTATATTAGTAAAAATGTAGAAATAAAAGCAAGCTCGATACAAAAACAATTGTTAACAACGTAATGAACTCAATTCAACTTTTCATCAACAGACGGTACAGAAAAATTTGCGATTAGTAAGTTTTTTAAAATGATTTTTGCAAGGTGGCACAGTTAAATCTGTGACGGTACGGCTCTATTTTATAATCAGGGTGATTTTTAGAATCAGGGTCATACAGGGTGTATATCGCAAGATAACTCTTTGTAATCTAGAGCTAAAACACATTTTTACTAATGGCCTTAGAGTGTTTCGTAAACCAAGAAACAGTTATGCCTTAAACCGTCAGTCAAAGAGTATATGTACTGTTGAAATTATATATAAAAAATAAAAAAGTATATAGCTAAAATAGTCGACTAACAGATCCAGATGTTCTTTTGCTCCAGAGAGGAGATATAGGAAAAATATTGACACTTCGAAAAAAAAAAACATCGTAAGAAAAATATAAATAAATGGGTATCTAAAATGTATTTAAAAAAAAATAATTTAGCTTATGAAATGAATACTATTAGTATTAGATTTCAGAAAATTGTTTTGTTTTTAATATTTTGATTCCAAATGCTTCAAAATGTAGACCGTTTCTATACATTTAATTAAATCTAATCTAAACCCGTCACTTAATCTGGTGTCTCAACAGTTTATCAATACCAGGAAACAGGGCCGCAATGAAGGTGAGACGGCAGGGACGACGGCCCCGGACGCACGAACTTTGAGCTTTTTTTTAGAACTTTAGCCCTAGGTTCAAGATTTCCTTGCTGCGGCCCTGCCAGCGAATATATGTAAAAACGATAATTATTTGGCAATATATTTTAATATGGTTCAGGAGGTCTCTTGGCACAATCTCTTGAGTGGCCCTGTGAATATTATGATAGCATAAAAAATCTACAAAAAACGTATCTGCGAAAATGCATATCATCTCCAAAATATTGCGAATATCTTCGAAAAATGTTACATAGCTATTTATTAATTGGTGGTGGTGCCAAAAATATTTGGACTACTTTATTACATTTAACAATTATTGATCCTGACAAAACAACAGAATATAATATTTAGACATTATTTTCTGTTGCGCTGCTTACAAAAAAAAACAAAAACTATAACACACATAAAGAAAATTAGTAAAAACAACATTTGTTTTCTGTTATTTACAACAAAAATTCTTAATTCTTAAGACTGGGATTGGATAATTAATATAAAATATAAATATCTAATCACCGAAAAAGACATTTTAACGTATTGTAGTAGAGTAAGACGTTGATTATCCGTGTTAATTCGGAACTGTCAAACACGGATCATTGAAAACCGGGATAATACAAACTTTTTGTTAGAAACATTAAGGCTGTTTTACATTATACTTCTCACTACAATTTCAAACTTCTGATTTCATTCAAACTTTTAAAACTACCTTCTGAAGTAAAAAGTGACGGAAATAGGCATTCAACACCTATATTTTGTTACTTATCAATACAAACCTAACAATTAGAAGTGACAGAAAGTTTGGTTACAATAACTAATTTATAAATATCGTTGAATTATGCTAGATTATATTTAATTATAGTAACCATTAGTATAGTTTTTATTTACAAGACCAAAACTCAATCAGGATTACTAAAAATATCAGAAAAAGTAAATATCATAAAAATGAGCGTAAAATTGGTATGCCTGACAAAGTATTGGTACGTCAAACACAAGTCTGACTGAATCTAGTTTGAAATGTTGGGTAGTATGTCGGATATCATTGAAAGTTTGAAGGATGTATTGTGTTTCACATTATATATTTTACGTCAATACTACGCAAAAAATCCGATGTGGTTAGGAGAAAAGTATAATGTAAAACTTTACAAAACAAATAAAAACATAAGAATAACATAACTGAATAAAAAAAAATCAATTTAATATGAAGTCTGAAAATATTACCTCGTTACAAACATTATATTTTCTTTTTGATGTGGATCCCAGTTAATCCATTTCCACGAATAATTGAGACTCTGATAATCGACGTTTTACTGTAAATAATAACACAACGAAAGAGCAAAACTTGTTTATACTTATTTTAGTGTACATCAATGTATAGATAAGAGAAAAACTAATAATTATTATTTTTCCTACTAATTTTCAATTCTTTCTTACTAAATTTCCAAATTTAACAAAAGCTTGTAACATAATATTCGCAGTAGTCGAATCAACGTCTGTTCAAATACTTACTATTTCCTGATTTCACAGATCAATAACTCGGGATACAATTCCCGAAGAAAGACATCGTCGTCCACCCCACATCGAGAGACGTTCAACAATCCCTCGTCCAACTCTACTAAGGTGCACACCAAAACCTCCAGTAAGGCGGCATCACACTCTGGGCGCTTCACTACTCAGTTCATCCTCCTCTTCACAGACCTCTATTGATGACGAGGATGAAGATCTTCTTATGAAGGCTGGTTTCTAACATTACCTGACATATCCAAGACATTTTTTCAAAGTAAAACGCGGTTACTCTCGAATGTGCGATACTGAGTGATGAATTGCTGATGACATTTTGTAATAAAATTATAAATCACGCAATTTATTTATGCAACATGGCCTTGAAGATGTTCAATTTTAGTCTGCCTCGGTGTATATAATATAGGTAATTATTTTTATCAATTTTTTAGCATACTAAATTTTGTATTATTGTGGATAGATGAGAACGAACCAATTTCTCACAGCTCTTTTTTCAACAATATAATTGCGAATTTTTCAGATAACCATTATGTCACCCTAATCAATTTAATCAAAGACAAAATTATTTAAAATATATTAATTCATCTTATTAGTTTACCTCATAGAAGGTGGCGCTTGTGTATCATTATGAAAAGATACATTGTTTCGATAACGAATCGTTATGTTAGAGAGGGCTTAATTTACCAATTATAACTTGCGCTTTCACCAGTTATGATGTTAAGGGCTGATTATAAGATCGTACAACTAGAAAAGTCTGGATTAAGAACACTTTCAGATTACAAAAAATCATAACACAATAAAAGCTGCTACACACGTACAGATAAACCTAGTTTGTCTGCAAAGGTGTATACCTTTGTATATATGTTATAGTTGACGAGAATTTAGATGTCGATTGATCGACTAATAACTGATAAACATCTATTACACACAGTTCTATCTCAACTACAATAACGCATTTGAAGTACTTGTCCCAACGTACGTAGTTTCCGTCATTTTTATCTTCGTGTGTTATATGTGAATATATTTAAATAAAAGTATGTGCGTTTTTTTATATGCAGAGCTGCTGCGGTGGTTAGAGCGATTAAAACAGAGCTATACTTCTTTCTAAATCTTCGAATGCATCACATCTCTTAAATTTGAAAACCTTGTCGGTTGAACCATACGCTCTTTTTAACTGACAGCGGCCAAGTAAATTATCCTCAACTATATACCGGATACCCAATACAGTTTTCCTTCAGAATCTTTTCGGATATCCATCATCAGTAGTGCATTGCTAAATGAAAAAGTGTTGGAGCTCTCTCCCACTCACGTAAGGAAGTTCAAAATAAGCCGTAGGTAGTACTGACCGTAGGAATATTTTAATGCAAAATTATATAATGGGGGATACTTTATTATTGAACCGACTGCAAATGTGGTAATGCATAATTATAAATGCATTTTAAAAAAATATATATTTATCAAAATTTATAAAAAAAAAAAAACAAAGAATAAATCAGTTTATCAAAATGTAATATTATTAATTTTTAGTTATAAAAGCTTCCAGATGGCATTATCCTCATATTCTTGAACTTTGCATATATGTGGTTTCCAAATTTCAATTGAAAGACCATACAGATTAATGAACATCAAATTTGACATTCTTTATTAATAATCGAGATCTAGCTTCAGTTATTATTAAATTCATACAGCTAAATCCTCTTTCGCATTCCTACACGGTATTGCCTTATAACACTGCAGTAAAGGATTTAAATCTGAAGGAATGTTTTGACTTTAGACAATGTATGTAATTATGTAAACACGCAATTACACACAATATTATTCGGGGCTTCCCCGGTTTTACGCGATGACAGTCTTGTGCGCGAAATGCGCATTTCAATTTAAGAAGTAATTAAAGGAAGGGCGGTTTTAGATAAGTGAAATCGTTTTCGCGCGATTACAACCGTTAGATTTTTTTAAATACCTGGAGTAAAAAATCCAGGGGCGCGCTCCACCTCAAATAAAAAGTGCGGGAACACCGATCCTTTGCGCTTTTGCCTCACTATCCAGTGGGATCAGTGGGCAGTGGCCCATCACATAAACAGACTTTGGTCATAGTTGGCTTGTTAATAATTGAAGAAATATATATTTACTCTGAGGAAGTGTCAGTAGGTCATTATACTGATTCAATACATCTATGTAATTCGCCCTGAAGCAGATATATCGAATGAAATTAACAATTTGGGCCGGTTGCCTCTACAAGCGGAAATAACTGTACAGTTTTATCATCTAAACGTTCAGGTATACAGAACAGGTGCGCATTTTCAGACATACCTTACAAGTATGCATTTACGTGTGTAGCGGCCTTAAAACAAATAATAGAATTTCGACAATACGTGTCCTCAGTCCAAGACAAAAAATGTCAAAAGTTTAATAAGGGTTTTATAGATTTTAAAGGAGAACAGATTGACATCGCTATGCAAAAGAAGGTTATCAAATCTGTTAACATAAGATAAAGTGGTAGCGTAAAGCCTCGTTTATAATAGATACATAGCAGAACCATAGCATAAAAACACAGTACTCTCTTCATTATGTTTATTAGAAATAGATATTTACAACAGTGCAACCTTTTGTCCCATCTGTATTAACTTAATGCATAGCATAGTTATTAAATATTATAAACGAGGCTTAAGGCTGCGGTTCAAATGCAAACGTGTTCGCGCGAAATGTACTTCGTGCATATACGCCCGTAATCTGGCGACTGGATCAAACATGTAGAATTAAACATGGGTGGATACAGTAGAACCGAATTAGTCGCGCGAATAGTTGGTTATTGCTAGAAGTTCAAACAGGTTTGTTACTTCGCGTGAACTACACGTTCTCTATACATTTTTAATTTGTTTATGTTAATGAAAAAATGATACTGAAAAATTTATATTTTTAATTTTATAAAGGATATATAAAGGAAATATAAAGGACTTTAGTAGAGAGTTTTTTCTTATATAAAATTCTTCATCAATATCCATAATTACAAATCTTCTGCCACACCCACTTCACTTCTAGAGAAAATCGTATGAGAATTGCCAGAACCAGACATCACCTATTCGCTCGCTCGAATACGGGGGTGTACACACGAAGTACGCTCCGGGCAACACGCTTGCGCTGTAACCACAGCCTTATGCGCATTTCACCTAAGTAGATCTTTAGGCATTATATTGTGAAAGTGCAAGATTATTCTAGTAAAAATGGCAAACACCAATCTTAACGCTGTTTGGACAACAGTAAAATAGTTAACAACCAGTTGTGCTCATTAGAATAAACTACGTCTGTTTTTTTGAATACTTCTTAATTTATGTACTATTAATTTTTTATCAGAAATTTGTATTTATTTTGCACGTGTTGTGAATTTTATAAAAAGATTGGATGTATCATCGTTCTTTATCGCAACTGTTTATAAACATTTTATCTATAAACAAACACAAAATGTTATCTCAAAAATTTTCAATTTTAACTTAAGTTGGTAAATGTTGTAGGCATATTCAAATCATGACATTTCGTCTACAATTTTGACCTTGATAATGTCATTTTTGGAATTTGCCCATGACATATTTGACTAACAATATTACACTTAAATAATTAGAGAAAGCGCAATACTAATATAATACAGTCTTTAAAAAATATTGTTAAAAAAATAAAAACAATTAGAATAGTCACATGTAAAACATGTACATTCTTCTAATAAACTCCTAGGCATAAAAGGGTTCGGTAATTTTAGATTTTGGGTTTAATGGTACATTTAAAAAAATTACACACTTTTGTTCCTATAACATCAAATAGAAGGAAAATATTTCTTAATTCTTGAAATTAGAAAATTTACACATATGTATGAGAAGCTTTATAAGCAGGTCCGGTTCTTGGGTCAGGTGAACTAGGCCCATGCCCCGGGACTCTGGTGACAGAAGGCCTTAAAAAATTGCCAAGGTGCATATTAAATCACCGAATACCTTTTAAGGACCTCAAGTCTAGCCTCAGACCTCACAAAACCACAGACCGGCACTGTTTATAAGTGTTAATATCCTATAAAGCGGTATTTCTTAACCACCGGTCCAAGAACCGGCATCGGTCTTGAAGAAATTTGACTAGTCCGCAATAAAATTTGACTGGCCTCAAAAAATATTGTAATTCAATTAAGTTAATTGATTTTTTCATAGGTACTTTATAATTTAAAATGTATGACATGTTGTACAAAACGTATAAATACAATACATATTATACATAAATAAAGTTCAATTCATTTATAATATATGCAGCACCCTGAAAAATTATTTGATTTTTAACTGATTTGAAACTATCTGTTCACCGGTTCGCAATGAATAAAGGTTAAGAAACGCTACTCTAAAGCATGGGTGCACATACTTTTCGGCTTGCGGACTGGACATACTACAGAATTACCTTTGTGGGCCGTATAAGAGACTTCTTCAAGAGCTAAAAATGCATGAAAAGCACTAAAGAAATCAATTTAAATGTGCCAATTTTAACTGGTGCAAAAGTTTCTCTGGAAAATAAACTATACAAAATCAAAGTACAACAAATATAAGATTATTGCAAAAAGTAAACAAAAAATGTAAATGTTTTGCGGGCCGAATAGAAATCTCTAATGGGTCGTAATGACCCGCGGGCCAGAGTTTGTGTATGCTATAAATCAGGAGTTCCCAAACTATTGTCCGCGGAAGGATTCCGACCCGCAAGAAGATTTTATCCGGCTCGCGGTCGTTTGTTTTTAATGAAAAAAGTTTTACGTATATAAAAACAGCAACAATTAAAAAAAAAACACTCAGATAATCCCAAAATAAAAAAAATAAAAAATACACTAGTCAACAAATTTGAACTTTGTATCATAAATAAAATTATGATACTTAGAATCAACAACTTTAAAATAAATAGAACCAACTATTAACGAAAATGACGAAAATTAGCAGCACCCTCAAATTCTCAATAATAAAACTTAAATAACAATTGCAAAATATGAAACATGAAAAAAATATTATAATAGAAGTGTTATATAGGTGAAATAAATAAATTAATTCATAGGACGTTTCGCATTTTATTACAGTAAATGCATCTTCAGCCTGTGATATGCAGTTATCATAGACGGTGAATTAAGTTGTGGAAGGTCATGTATGTACCAATCCTAGGTAAATACGAGGTTAAAAAGTTAAAAAACATGGTAAACTCTACATAAAATATATAAATTTTGTCAAGAATGGGTTACTATCAAGACGATGTTACGGTGTCAGTATTTAAAATCAAAATGGGTCAGTATTTAAAACCATTTTGATTTTAAATACTGACACGGTAACATCGTCTTAATAGTAACCTATTCTTGACAAAATTTATATTTTTATGTACAATTTTCCATGTTTTTTAACTTTTTAACCTCGTATTTACCTAGGATTGGTACATACAAGACTTTACACAACTTTATTCACCGCCTATGATAACTGCATATCACAGGCTAAAGATGCATTTACTGTAATAAAATGCGAAACGTCCCATGAGTTAATTTATTTATTTCACTTATAGGACGATTTAAAAAGAAACACTTTTATCACACCGACTCGTCAAGACCATCCACTGAAAAAATATTATATGTATATTTTCTTTTAGGAGCGCCATCGTCGTCCGTCTGCAAAAACCAGCAAAAGACTCCCATCAAATCTAAATCCACTATAACCCCTGGTAAAGACTGTTGTACATTTTAGTTTTCATTACACTTTCAAACTTCTGAAAGAAATTTTAGTGACGATTAAAATTTATTTTTTCTGTAGTTATTAGCGCTAGAAGAGATATTCAACACATTACGTTTTTTTGTCACTTTCCACTGTCAACTTAATAATTTGATGTGACAGATAAAGTTTGATTATTATAATCAATTTATACATATCGTTAAATTATGCTATACTCTATCTCCGAAAGACTGATAGTAATAAAATTTATTATTTGTAAAAAGTTATTGTATTATCACACAGAAGCGGTAAAACAAAAGCGACAAAATATGAATAGTTCGAAACGAAATATTGTTAAAAACAACCGAGTGTGCCGCACATATTACATGGGAATAAGAACTAGGGTTAAATACAATAGACCATAAAAATTTGACCCTAAAATTTTGAGGGAAAATATGGTCACAGGGGTGTGTTTAATGATATGATAAATATGGTCACAGGCGTGCGTTTAATAAAATGATAAATAGTAATATAGAAATACACAAAACCAATTTAAACGTGTTTAAAATGTGCATGCCATTGGTAACTTCCTGTCAAAATGATTCATTACTATCAGTCTTTCAGAGATAGAGTATAGTTTTATTTAACTATATGACAATATAGTTGTTATTCACAAGACCAAATCTCAATCAGAATTAGTAAATATGTCAGAAAAAGTAAAACTCTACAGCATAAAAATAAACTTTAATCATATTTTACTCATGTTTTTTGTTACCTAAAACTAGTCTACAGTTGTTTTGAAAGATCTCCAGCTAATTCTTTCGAGTTTTTTTTTTTTCGAATTAAAAGATAGCAAAAATATTTCTTGTTTTATCTTTCCATATTTTCACAATGAAAAATTGTTGTTCAAAAAATTATGACCATCGCTATTTTGGTCTGAAACCTCTAAACTATTTCATTAACCCCCCCTTATTATATCCCTTCCATTATGGAGCGCCAAAAATAATAACGTTAAAATTTGTTTCATGACAATAAATTGTAAAAACAAAAAAATTTGGTGTTCAGAATTGAGATCAGTACACACAAATTAACTAAATGCAATAATGTTTGCAATTGCAAACTCTTTTTTCATGCACGTATTAAAACCGTGTTGACTAGTGTTATTATAACTAAAAATTACGAGACTCATAAAATTATTATTTTTATTATTAATATTATTTCAAATTTTGAATGAAAGCATAATAAAACGTTATTATTACCACAAATATAATTATTGTTATTTCTTGTAACAGGGTCGCTGAGTCAAGCGCCCATCCAAGATCAAGTGCATTTACTCCGGCTCGCCATTTAGATAAGAAATTTTGATGTGGCCCTCTTCCAAATACGTTTGAGAACTCCTGCTATAAAGCATAGCACCAAAATTCTTAATAAGCTTTATTTTAAACTTGGTGTACATTTTATGTTAATTATTTAAGTTGAATAATGACTTAAGTTGCACCAGGTTTAAATATTATAATACGAAATCCTAAAAATGACAACTCTCATTACTTTAATTTGTTATTGTAATTTTTCGTGTCTTTTTATTTTACAACATCCTTCTAGAACAGTGCTTCTCAATCTTTTCAAACAGCGAATATATCGAAGACATCTTCCACATGGACCTTATATGGATCTTTCTTACATGGAAGTCACGTAGGTCAAAAGCATGCAATACAAAAGCACGCAAGTGTACATACATATATTTGAAAATGTTATACTTCAAATAAATTAAATACATATAATTAATAATCATAATTAAATGTCAACTATAAAGGCTACTCCAAACGTTTAGGCGGAACTAAATGGGAATTTCGTTCTTTTAGGTTGTGACGAGAAGGGACCTTGCTTGGATTATTTCATTTTTCAGATTGGTATGTGAAAATTTAAAATTCAGAGAAAAAAACAGTGAAACCATGGAAATGTATGACATTTATTAAAAATTTTAATACATTGCTACATATTTTGTAGACTAAAAAAATATATAAATAGGTATATAAATGGAAATTTTTATTAAGAATGACAAAAAAATAAAATGCAATTAAAAGGACATTTTATAATAACAATCAATTCAATTTAGAATTTGCAATGTGAGTATGATTTACAAAGCTTAAACAAAATGACCAAAAGTCCGAATTAATGGATAAAAATTACTAGATTTCAAAATCTAATTCTGCCTAAACGTTTGGCATAGCCTATATAACACACCGTTCATAGTACAACCATATTAATGAATGGTTTACTGCATGTTTATGGCAGGTGTCAACCCTAATTTGTTGGGGCTGTTTTTATTGTGCGTTAATGCTGGCGCGATAAGGTAGATGCTCATTTATACTGCATGTTATGTCGGGTTTACACGTGTTTAGTAGCTAAATCAAGTAACTAACATCATGTAAACCATTCAGTTTAGTATTTGATCAAGTACTTGATTTAGTAGCACGTCAAGTCAAGTGAATAGAAGGCACTTCTATTCACTTGAGTAAGTAGCGTATATACAACACTGTTTTCACTGGACCATCTGCTACCAAGTTTTTAGTCAAGTGTTTAGTAAACTTGTTTCCAACCTGCATTTTTATTATAAATGTAAGATTGAGGCGATGAAACTACGTTAATACTTGTGGAAGTAAGTAGAGAAAGGGAATGTTTGTGTAATACCACTTGTTTTCCTTCGAGATACGCATTTTCTGACCCATATACTTTTCTTTTACTTAAGGCTCTTGTTAGTACCTATACCTACTTCTTCACATACATGTAAAATGTTCGTAAGCTTGAATTGATTTTATCACAATCACAATATCGCGCCATTTTTGGCGTATTAATATATTTTACTAAACAGTGTGTACACAACACTAAACAGAAGAAGTGTGTAGTATAGTAGATTGATATAGTTATATGATTTAGCTACTTAACACGTGTTAATCTGACATTACGGCGTCGTTGTACCTAACTGTCTTTCGACAAATCTTTTGGCATATGCACATTAAATTTTAAGATCTGTGACTCATTAAATATAGTTTCGCGATTAGTTGGGAAGCACTGTTCTAAGCAACAGTCCAGGGATTTAGTAGCTAGCTTACGGTCACTGGTAACAACATACGGTGGTTACAAATATTAATTTATACAGTGAATATATTTTTTAATGCAACATGTACTATGTCATTACCATGGATACAGTTTTTGACAGCAATATAAATCGTGTTTATTTTCATTTGCAACATAGAAAAAACCATATTTACTAGCAAAATCAAAATATTTTATTGAAAATACAAATAAAAATAAAAAATAAATAAATAACTAATAAAAACTTATAATAAATGTTCAAAATTTTCTCCGTTTACTTGCATACAAAATGTTACGCGATCATAAAAATGATTCAAAACATTCAGCAATTGCTCTTGAGGTATATTGTTGGATGCTTGAACAATTTTGTCTTGCAGTTCAGCAACATCCCTAAGTTCTCCATTATATACTTTGACCTTTAAATATCCCCAATAAAAAAAATCTTTGGGTGCCAAATCCGGAGATCTCGCTGGCCAATTCATCGACCCTCCTCTTCCAATCCAGCATTTGGGAAAGTTCTATGTAAATATTCTTTAACTATTCTAGAATACTGGACTTGTGCGCCATCATGTTGAAACCAAACTTGTCCATTAATATTCAGGTTTCGCAACGCAGGTAATATTTGGTTTGGCAAAAGGGCTAGATATTTTGCGGCATTAATAAAAAAAGACCCTATAATATTGGTTCCTATTATCCCTGCCCAAACATTTAATTTAACGGACTTTGTGTTCGGGAGGAATGAAACAAATGTAAATTTTCTCGACTCCAGTACCTAAAATTTTGTCTGTGTACTTCACCATTTAGAGTAAACATTGCTTCGTCAGTAAATAAAATTCTTTGAAGCATTGTTGTGTCGGAATTAATTTTTTCAAACATTTCAAAACAAAAATTCATACGTACTGCTGCGTCCCTTTCTAACAATTCTTGATGATTTTGAAATTTGTATTATCGAAACTTTTCTTTTTTTAAGAAGTTAAAAACAGATCCAATACTGACACCAACGGTTTGTGCAATTGATCTTAAAGTATTTTGATTGTTTTCTTCCACTTGGAATAATATTTCCAACTGCTTCTCTTCTGTAAGCACGTGGGATGTTCTTAAACTCATTCGGGAGTTATACCAAGTTACCATCATTATTATTATTTTTTTTCATCTGTATACATGTTGATTAATTTTTAAATCAGCCATGAGCAAAAGTATACACACTAGTCTATGTTGCAAAAGAAAATGAACACGATTTATATTGCTGTCAAAAACTGTATCCATGTTAATGGCATAGTACATGTTGCATGAAAAAATAAATTCACTGTATCTCATAGCATCTCGATTTTCAAACTGGGAGTCTTAACGTCGGGAGAGGGAGCTTAAATATACGTTTTATGCGGGTTCAATCAAATATATCTTATGAACAGAACGGAGGAATCTAAAATTTGTGTAGTTTTTTTCTGGAAAAATAATAGTCCCAATTTAATATATCGACTAAATCTAATCCCAAATCCGAATAAAAAAAAGGGTTGCAAAAATCTTAATTTTAGATTTTGGCAACTCTTTTAATAATAAACCTAGCTATTAAGCTAGTTTTATTAAACATGTAATAGTGGACAAATTTAGTGATTTGGAGATCGTGATAAAACATAGTTTGTGACACACTACTGTGTACTTTAGAGTGGGCCCTTCAGCATATAATATGTACAACACTCCAAATAGAATTTACTTACACTCCAATTAGAAGTTAAAACAGAAAAAACTTTACATCATGTTATCGACAATTCACTGGGCAACATCAAATTCCGAGGAAGCAGAAGGACATCATTTCTTACTAAATAAATATTCAATGGATTCTGTTTAGGACAGCAATCTCTTACTAGAAATGCCTTACTAGAAATGATATCAATTATAATACCAAGTTTTGTAACTTTGCAAACAAAGTATAGAATATTTAAATGTCTATTATGTGGTTGAAAGCCGAAACTAGCCCTACATAGCACTTTTATAGTTTCCGTAGTGAGTCAAGATGTACCTGGCTCTTCAATAAGCTCTTCAATATACAGAATGTAACTGAAATACTTGACCAAACTTCAGTGGCGTATTCTACGGAACAAAACAAGGACAAAAGTTCTTATAGACAAATAATAAATAATAATAATAATAATAATAGATTCCCAAACGCCTAGATAGGCACATATGTCCGGAAATAGTTTCTTAAAAAGGTAGAGTGATTTTAAATTATGCTTTTAGGTAATAAGATTCTTATAAAAACAGAGTTTGTCACACGTGCTATGCTTCAATTACCTTCCTTGAATAAATTAGTTGAAAGAATCTAGTTGTAGTGTAAATTTAAAAGTTGAATAATTAGGAGTACACTTACGAAGAGCTTACTAACAGTGCCGGATTAAAGGGTAGGCTGACCGGGCAGCCGCTAAAGCGCCAAAATTAAGGCTGGGACTAGGGCCTTATAGCAAGCGTTCCTGATAAATAATAGCGTTCGTCTGAAAGAAAAGCTTTATTTTTGAAGTGTTGCACCCCTTTGAAAAATGAGAAGCCTTTTGAAAAATAATGTCCATCTGAAAGTGTGGATAAACTCAAACAAAAAAAAAAAAAAAACAAAAAATAATGTTATTAAATTACATTCAATTGCGGAAGGTTATTCTGTGTTACTGTGTTATTTGTAGAGAGTCGAACCCAAATTTATTTCGTTACGGTTTACGGTTACATTCCAAGTAAATTATTTTCGTTCCAGTTTCGGTTTCGGTTCGTCTAAAAATTTCGGTTCAGTTCCGGTTCGGTTTTAGTTCGAATAACAAGTTAAAATCGAATCTAACATCAAATATCTACCAGTATAAATTTTGGTTTCATTTTATTTACCAAATTCGTATTCTTGTTTTTCAGTTATAAAATTGAAAATACAAAAGAAATAGAACTTAATTAAAAATTTTATTGTCAAAACCGAAAACAAAATACAATTTAGGAACATGAAAATACAAAAACATATTGCACTTAAATAAAATAAAATTCTAACAAATTAGAAGGAAATTACAAAAATAATTAATAAGGCACAGGGTTGTATTAAGGGTTAAAACAGTCAGTTGCCTGGGGCGCCAGATGCTTATTTTTGCTCAACAAATATTTTTGACAGCAATGAACAACTTAATTTTCAGCGCCCCTAAAATTTGGGTTCAGCTGGCTAGTAAATTCAACTTAATTTTTACATAATTATGCAAATCTGGGGGCGCCATATAAAGAGTGAATCACACACAGTTCATAGAATCACAATCTTACAATAATAACAAATAACAGTTTGAAGAATCGCAATATTATAAAGAAGAATCGGAATAACACAAACCTTTTTCTTACCAAAAAAATAATATAAATAAATAAGTAGAAATTAATCACAGTTCATTCAGTTGTAAAAATAATATTTGTAATTTTAAATGAAAATAAAATTAAAAATCTATGTTTCATCGACACATGTTTGCTTCTGATAGATTAATTCTTTTATCAGTCAATATAAGATTTAGTAGTAAGAAAGGGATTAATTAATTAATTTAATGAAAAAAAAAATGATCCGTTATTCACATTTCGTTCCGGTTTCGGTTTCGGTTTTTAAATTGAACAATTTTACGTTCCGGTTCTGTTAAAAATTCCGGTTAATTTCGGTTTTAGGTTCGGTTCCGGTTCGACTCTTTGATTATTTGTTACCAGTAAAAAAATTATAATTCTAACAAATCATTCATTGGTTTTCTAAAAAATGTCTTGATTTCAAAATACCAAAATTGATATAAATTCAAATTAAAGTTCTTTTAATACAGAAAAACAGTATTTAAAAACTTTCATTGTAGACGAATTGAAAATATTTTGTTATAATTAAGAGTTTGACAATAAGCAAAATTTGTTTTGTAGAGACAAATTTTCTGATAATTCAACCTATAGTGAACCACATTACAGGACACACAGATAATTATAAGCACCAACAAAAGTAGGAAAGAAAAGCGATACAAGTAAGAGAAGATTATTTTACTCCGTCGAGATAATTAAGAAAATCATTTAAAAAAAAATTGCGTCATACAAGAAGTCTGCCCGGGGCGCTAATTTATCTTAGTCCGGCCCTGCTGACAGACATACACTTTATTTTTTTGACATACACTTTACTATGAATGAGCAAATGGAAACAGTAATTGAGTACGTCGTCTTTGTGCTGAAACCTATCCTAACCGAAGATATTCATCTAAAAGTACTATTACGGCTATCTATCAGCGTCTTCATGAGAAAGGCTGTTTTAAAATAAATTCTGATGATCATTTTACTCAGGTTTTATAAGAATTGATTACCTAAAAGTTTAAATCGAAAATCGCTATAACTTTTTAAAAAACTATATTAATATATCTGTAAGAACTTTTTTCATTTACATCCTGTTTATGGAAAAGAGGAACAAGAATATGGCCATTACGGTTTCCATTTCTTTTTTTACAACTTTTATTATTCCAAACAGTATTTTTCAATTTTTAAACTAAAAAATAATATCAAAGGACATAAATTTAAAATTCAGAAAGACGATCACGTGCGACCCAGCTTTGGGTATCAAGGATTTAAAATTATTTTGGAACGGCGAAGGTAAACTTTGACGTTTTTACATTTAGAAAAAAGATAAACTATATTTCTCTCAAAATGGAACTGTTTTCTCTCACAAATCCGAAATATTTGTAAAATTTCTGTCTTGAATGAAGAGGTTATTTCCTTCAGTGCACATTTAGTATTATTTTCAGTATTAAATGATCGCTTACTGCACAGTATTATGATTTAAATATTTTTTAAATGTACCATTTTTAAGGTTTAGTTTGAAGAACATTTCATTGAATCTCATTTTGTAGAAAAGTATTATAATGAAATGTTCTTACCTGGAATAGAGGCTATTGTTTCAAGTATTTAAATGTGAAAATAGAAGCAAATTGTTAACTAGATAAAACATTTACTTTCCTGTCACAAATGTTTTGCCACAATGTGCAGCTTTGGCCTTAATTCCTAACCATTTAGGTGTATGAAGCATAGTTTAGAACTGCATTAAATTTACAAATTATATTGTATATCTTATGGAAGTTTTAGTAGCGTACAACATAATTTTTAATATTTCTTTTATTAATAAACATATTTTGTAAACAATATAATTAAGATAAATCTTTTGATATAAGTATTTGGTAAATTTGTCACCAAAATTATATTTGTCATCGAAAATAAATTTACAATATCTTGAAGAGTATCAGATGATAAGTTTTGGTAAATACAAATGTTTAGCAAGCTGAAGATCTAAAACTGGCAGCGGCGTACGTAGAGTTCTGGCATAGGAGTATATAAGACTGACTGTTGGAGTTGGGGGGTAATGTATGAGTGTGTATGGGTAGGTATGTTTTTTATAATGGTACTCGTAGAACGAATTCTGCCCCTACTTATCCTCTTGCGTACGCCGCTGTTGACTGATGTTAAAATCACAGCTAACGATGTAATTTAACATCTTTATATTTAAGGAATCCAGAAGGTTACTTTTTTTCTAGTTGAAAGAGGCTGCAAAAGTATAGATCAGCGTTGGCGAACATTTTTCCCAGATGGGTTACAATTTAATTTGAAATGTTGTAGATTCAAATCGCGAGTCAAAGTATTTAGGTGTGTAAGTATTTGTGTGAAATCCCCTGCTAATCTCGTTAACTCGTGAATGCGCTCGCTTAGACCCAACTTTAGTTATGTTAGAATCTCCCTTTAGAATCTTCAGAACTACAAAGATCTTCTTTTGTACGGGTCATTTGAAATCGTCATACGGGTCATTATGTGACCCGCGGGTCATAGAATGCCGTTATTAGTATAAGCATTCCAAAATAGCGCTACAAAGATAAGCTAAAATGTTATGTCAGCTGTTTAGCCCAAACTGGTTAGACCCCTCTGTCGAAGTTCATATCGCAAATTAGTGACAAATAGAATTCAGTAGTACGGACGGGCACGTATAGAGCAAGCAATATAATACGTAATTAACGCAAATCCAAACACCAGAAGCAGTTGTTTGATTCTGCGTACAACTGTCTCTGCACTATATGTGGCACAATTAAATTACACCAAATATATTAAGAACCGGATGTACTCAAAATGGTCAGAGTAGTAGAAATTCGTAAAATACGTCATGTACAGAAAATGAACAACAGGTAAACGATAAGAAACTTGTCTTAAGAATTCCGCTTAGTAAAAGGCGCGCAGGTAGACTGTGTACATAAAGGAGTAAGACTCCGAAGTATAGATCATGTACAGAGAATGAATAACAGATGAACGATAAGGAACTTACCTTATGGACTCCGTTTAGTAAAGTCTCGTTTATAATAAACCCATAACATAATGCTTAAGAATGGAAGAGGTTTGACCATTCAGAACATCTGTTTGTAATAAACAGAACAAAGAGAGTGGGGATATTTTTATGCTATATATCCATAGCACCTCTATTAAAGACGAGGCTTAAAAGAAGCTCAGGTAGACCGCATTCATAAAGGCTGGATAGCATTCAGCATGTCCTATACAACAGTTGGGTGTAAACACATAGCGAGAGGTTGCCATGTAGTTCAGAAGAGACTAACAAACAAGGCCAAGAGGCCTTGTAATGTCGTTAAGAAGAAACATGTTGAAAAAGGTTCGTAACCAAAATTGGTCTGTTCAGTCTTGAATGAGTTCACTTTCATTAAATTTTGTGACATGTTTTATACGTAGCGAAGTGCTGTTGATTCGACGGTGCACACTTACAGAAAGGCCCAAAGATCTGGACTATGCGATCGACATATTGCCTTAACATTCTACAAGGCACAAATATAACTTACTAAACAACCATCATTTGCAGAAAACTAAAAAAATCAGGAGCAATGCCGATATTGGCTAACTATTTCTATTAACAAAGGTCAACAAAGATCAGTCGAATGGAAGAGTTTTGCTAAATAAGCAGCATAATAAGCGAAAGTGAAGGAACAGACGACGTAGTATTTATTTCAGTCAGAATTCTGATAAATTTTCAACCCCCTCAATAATATCTTGCATCCGATTATAATAGCTAGGAAAAAAAAAATGCGAATTTGTTTCAGTAAGTATGTTACGGCCAGTGACTGAATGTGGGCAGTGTTAACAACGACCGGCCAGTGACAGGTTAGTTTTAATTAGTAAAAATCTAGGACAGGCCGAAAGGCTCGAAGTAAGCTTAAAGGAGTCATTGGCCGGTCGTTATTAACACTGCTCGCCATTCTGTTATTGGCCGTAATATATACATAAGGTGGTCAGACGTCCAGGGATGGCTGAGATAGGCCCGGATTTCATTTGTTTTCGAAATATGTCCTTTTTTACATAAAATTCTTGGAAAATTACATTCTATTAAAATTTTAAGAAGACAATTTTGTTGCTTCTTAAAGAAAAATACTTCTTCATTTTTATCACCTCTGTGCTATGGGTTCTTCTTTTTTTTTTCATGTACCTTCTGCATTATAAAATTTGGTGATCAACAAAGCTCTTTCAACCTTTGAAACATCCTTTTTTCCCACAGCTTTTTTCCCAGAGAAAATGTGTTGTTAAGTAGTTTCAAATACTTGCTCTGTTAAGCATAGATCGAAACACATGTGGTCTCAAAAATAAACGTCTTAAAATATAAAATTGTATAAAAAAACTGTCGGTAATTTGGTTTAGGAACAGCTATAAGTTGATATTAATCATAATTCAGCATAAAATATTAGTTAAATGCAAATGCTATTTTTAGTGATAATTTTGTTATTTTCCTTTCAGTTAAATTCTTTTCAGTTTTTTAAACCTAATGTACGTAAGTGTACTCCTACTATTTGCTCACATAAATAAAGAAATGCATGTATAAAATGTACATAGCGTTGGCAACATTTGTCTGCTATCTGTCTGCTAAAAAAAGAATCATTTTATTAAGTAAACATAAATAAATGAATTCGTTTTATTTTTCACTTAAATGATTGTGAATGAACTATGTTTCCAAAAAAAAACATAAAGTTCGTCAACTATTTTGGTAATATTATTTTAATCATTTCAAGGTTATTGTAATCATAATATTTATAATTTTTTACTTGATGACGTTATTTAAATCAAGGATGTATAATATATGCAATGCTTTCCTTGTTTCTTAAACAAACTTTTCAGAACTGAATATTTTTGCAATTTTTAATATTGAACGAGTGGAGGAAGAAAGAATAATTTGCAGACCCAATTATTAAAGTCGTGGTAATATCTATTGGCTATAATATAAATGCTATACAACAATATTTTTGTGCTGTATAAGAACAAATGATATATAAAGAATTTTAAAGGATATATCTAAATGCTATATAATGAATACTATTTATGGTAATTATAGGTAATTGATATGAATAAATGTTAATGAGGAAACATTGAAAATTTTAAATTATTGAATCTGTTTGCAATTTGCACTTTTTTGTCTAGAAATCAAGCTTCAAATTTCGAGCCCTTCCCCTAAATTTGCCTTTAGCCTAAATTTGTTTACATGCACTACCATTATAAACTAAAGAACACCTATTAATTGTGAATAGAAAAACAAATATTGATATAAGGTGTGCACAAAAAGATAAGCAAAAAAAATATTAAAAAAAACTTTGTTAAAATATTAAATATATTAAAATAACTGGTCCCCCCTCACTGAATTTTGACGAAATTTTAGACATTTGTTAATTTTAATAACGTACACCTGTAACTTTTGTTAAGGAAATTCCACTTTGGCATCAAATATTTACGATGTAACTAAGTAAAATTACAAAAATATGGTTCAATATAATAAAATATTCTAGTATTGCTATTTTCGTAGCTTTAATATTTTATATATAATAATATATTTTTTTTTATGCTATGTATAATAATTCATATAGCATTATTCATTTATTCTATAGCATTTATATTTTTAAGTATATTATTTTATCATCAATTAATAGTAAATATGTAGTATTTGTACCGCTGGCGTTACGCATAGGCGAAGCAGGGAAACCCCTGTAGAGCAATATTTGGAAAGGCGCCAAAATGTTGATTGCAAGTATAATAAATCCATGTTTTACTTATATCATCATGGCGGAAAAAAATCTTTCCTAAATAATATAGCACCACAGCTGAATATTTGTATTTTTTATATAGCAATTATAATGTTTCCATGTCTATTTAAGCCTCCATTAATGCATTCTGTATACGCCATTATTAATTATCAAAACATATCAGACATAAATTTTTTGTAATTATGTCTGGACCAAATATCCTATTTCGTAATTATGTTCAATTTTTCTTCTTCTGTTACAGAAATTATAGATACAGGTAGAACTCGATATACGCCTCAGTTTCTTTCCTAGGAGAACCGGCGTAAACCGAACTGGCGTAAAATGAACCTAATTTATATTGAGGGTATAGGGGTTAGGTTCCAAGCAAATAAACAATAGACATAAAGGGTATCTAATGCTATTTTATGTGACGTAGTACTCGTTGACTCGTACTTAACGTTTACTTCTGTAGTTTTCTGAGCAGATTGTTTGATTTTATCTGAATTTTTCTACCTGTTCTACCTGTAATTATAACATAAATTACACCGCATCTAGCAAAAACGATGATAACTTTCGATATAAAGTAGCAAAAGGGTATCATATTGTTTTTAAAGAGTGCCTAAATTTGAAATAAAAATTACATAGTTCTGAAGTAATAGCAACTCTAAACAACCCTTAAAAGGAATAAGTATCATCGCAAAAGACAAGAACATTAAAACATAGATTGCGATATTGATATTAGTGAAATGTGATACTGAATGTATTTTAATAGACTCTTTGATTGCGGAAATTGACAACTTTTTTGAAATTATAAACTGCATTAAATATTACAACTTGGTTTAAATAAAACGTCAATTCGAATTTTTATAACTCCCTCTCATCACGTCCTTCTTTGCCCCGTATACATCCAAGTTTTCGTTCAGTTGGGGGTTATATACACACTCTAACACCCTCTTAACTACACTACTCCCTAAAATTGGTGGCATGGAGAAGACATAAGAGTATGACTAACAATTAGCGCAGATTTTAAAATTTCTGTTATTGTGATTCTCAGAAACTCCAAAAAGTATCTGCTACTTCTAGTAAAACAGTTGCCTACCAGGCTGAAGACTGGGACGCGAGTTTATATTCCGGACACCACAAAATTCGGCTCGTAGGACCAAAATGTTGTTTCTAAGAGTAACGTCAGGATTAACGTCGAGAATATAAATTGAACGAGCTGCGCTAGTTCGGGTAAAATAGGTGTGAAAAGGGGTAAAAATGGCAAAATGGGTCCCCCTGAAGATTGCTGCTACACCAAAGATCTATGGAGGAAAGTTCAGGAACACAATCTCACACAGATACAGCGTGTTACAAAAAAAAAAAACTGTCCAGGTTGTCCAAAAAAATAAATAAATAAAATATACTACAACTATAGGAACTATACGCAAATAACACATGAACCGGCGAATGTCCATATGCCTTGCAATAAAAACGTCACTGGGTAAGCACAACCGCAGGGTGCAAGTGATAACGAGCGACTCTTAGGTCAAATTCGAAATTTTGCGTTCATGTCCCGGACACCACTCCATAATTTTCATCTGCGGATGCAGTCAGCTCAGAGATAGACTCAAGACCAAGTATTTAATTCTCAAAATGAAGACCTATTTATACAGTGTTGATAAAACGGCACGCTATCCAGGCTCTTATATAGTGTCGAAGATCTAGAAATGGATAATTACATTATTTGGTTTAAGCGTTGCCTAAGAGATGGGAACCTATTATTATTATTACGTAATTTACACAACATAAGCCTGAAAATGTTCACATATCCCAAAAACATAAAATGTAAGTATCAAAAGGATGAGGTTCTGTGGCGAAAAATGTCCATTTTAATTGTGTCACGATGTTTCTTTCCTTCTCACCTTCTTCTAGGAAATTTCAGACTAATGCGTAGGTGTTGAAAATTGCAGCATTTTGTATTTGGATATAACGATATTCTTTCACTCCTAATATTTCATGAGTTTTTAGTGTCTGGTATTATTGTTTATACTTTTGCATCTTAGTTTGATATGTAACCTACAGTTTGTTAAGTGTGACTACTGTAAAATCCACATACCATACTTGTTCGTCAACCAACGCTGCACCAGTCAAAAGTCCTTATATCAGGGAAGTAGTGCAAACCTTTGTTGAAACCGACGTCAGATTTGTGCCACTGAGTTTGATAAGTAACACTGGTTCGGCTATTGATACAAAATTTTATTACTTTAGGCTGGTGAAATTTAAATAATATTATATATATTTTTTTTGAGTAATTATAATTATTTTAAAAAATACATTCCTTCTTTAGTATATTGAATCTATATTAATAAAATATAATTTTAAGGAAAAAGATAGAATAAGTGATAGAGATGTAAAGAATATTGTACAGTAGGTTATGTAAAAAAGGATTAATCTTAAATTACTCATTAAATCAGTAAATTAATAAAACATTTTATTATTTTTCGGCGAAATACTTATTTGTATATATTGCAATAATGTGTATATAAAATTAAGATTAAAATTAAGTAATATAATACTTTTTATAAACAATGTATTTCTTTTAAAAATTCTTAATCTTTATAAAAATTATTTTGTACGCTATATATTTTGATAAAAATGACCAAAATATTAACAATGTCTTATTGTTCTTATGGACATTGTTTTGTATAAGTATAATGATTGCACTAAATTTCTTCGGTTTAGTTTGGTGGTACAATAGTTCAATTTAAAAGCACATTAAATGTTTAGGTAATAGATTTTCACAACGAAAAAAATTTTTCATTGTTTCTTGACATTCTAAAAAGTTTAAAATGATATATTGTTCAAAGCAAAAATATATTAAAATGTGTTGTTCTTGAAATCAATATTTAAAAACAAAGTGCATCATTTATATTGGACATGTAAATGGATAATTGTTAATCAACCACTGCCGCTAATGACTATTGTACTAGTGTCAATATTAACATTTAATTTAGTGGAAAATCTAGGTTAGCCTGAAATAAAATAAAAACAGTGCCGTAGCGAGAGTTTTTGGTGCCCTGGGCAAAGTATAAAATATTCGAACCCATTGAATCTGTTGTGAGTATGTCGAGCGTGGGTCTTATACGGACCGCAAACCTTCAAAATAAAATATATATTTTACTAAACTCATTTAGAATAATAGTATATTGTGCAATTAGCGCGGAATTCCATATATTCCGCACGATAATGAAGTTTGAACGAGCTGCAGGTGAGTGAAACAATTCATCTGAGTGCGGAATATGCATATTGCACGTTTTGAACACTATGATTTTCCTACGATTACCATTTTTCAATAAACAAAAAGTTTTAATCAAGAAAATACAATGTAAATATTGTTGACATTAATGTGAGCGCAGCCAGTACGAGAATGAAAATACTCGCACCGCTGCACATGTGCATTGGTGTGAATTTATTCATTCTCGCACAATGCGCATGCACATTGGTGTCACTTTATTTATTCCCGCACCGGTTTTGTGCACATGAGTGTAACATACGGAATTAAAAGAATGTCCTGCCAATTAACAATATCGAAATGATATGAATCCATATTAGTCGCAGAAAAAAAGCATATTAATATAAAAAAGTAAAATACGTCATCATCTTTATGGTATTTAACAAAAAAAAAAAAAAAAGACTTAGGGAGAACTCAGGAAAATCTGCCACTGCTTAAATACGGTCAATAGTAAGAAAATAGCACTAGTAGCAATAATGAGTTTGTATTCTTGATTTAAAGGGAATTAAATTCCTTTGGCACTCCCATATCGAGGCAAACATGATGCTCACTCCTTTCTATGCCACTGGATAAAAGTAAGGAGTAACAGAAATAACAAGGAAATATAAAAAATAAATGAATGAAAATATTAAAATAACATGTGCAAAATATTTTTATCACTTATAGGCAGGGTCTGTGGCGCACACAGGAATGGGGGGGGGGCGTTACACAAAAAAAAGTGATGATCTAAAAAAGGTCCTCACTTGTAAAATACAAGTGATGATAAAAAAAGGTCTTCATCTCTCTACTTTTAAATCCATATCTGCATATTTACCTAAGACCATGGTAATAAAAAAAGATTTAATTTCCCTTCTGCTTTTCTTGTGGGGGGGGGGTCCCTCCCCTGGGTGCACCATGGGCAGGGTGACCCGATTTCAGTTGAGGTAAACGGTAGGATTGAAAAAAAAAAAAAATGGAAATACAGTATATTTTATTCAATTTTGCTCACCTCCAAAATCCAAGTGATGAAAAAAAAAAACGTCTTCACCTCCCAAATGTAGGTGATGAGCAAAAAAAAGGTCCGCACCTCCAAACTACAAACCCGGTAATTTTATAACAAAACCCGGAGCCCTGAGACTCTGGCCCGAAACCCTGAGACTTTGGGTGAAAACCTGAGACCTAGTCACCCGCTTATAAGGCCTTTTACACGATAAGTTCAGTTTATTTTCATTTTCAGTTGAGCTATTGGTTGAACTGAAGTGTAAAGAGGAGAACGAAAGCAATGAAATGAAATGAAAACTGAAAGACGTGGCTCGATGGGAAAGTTCTCCTATCCGTTATCAGTTAAAATGATATGTATACAAACGTCTCCGTTCATGTTTTAGTTTGAATGTATTTGCTATCTAATCAAGATGTCGAATAGTCACGATTTTGGTATAATCTTACTTAAGGCAGGTACTGAAATAATCGGTGGATATCCGAGACTTGGTCAAGAATCGCACAGTACTAATTTCACGTGCCGACATTGGCGCTCTCATGTTTTTTAATATTTTTAATTAAGTCACTAATAGCAGTTAAGGTAAGTTTTTATTACGCGTCGTTGCAGTGCTGCAAAGAACAACGCAATTGTGTTTTCATACATGTTATGCAGTGCGCGTTTTTTTGTTAAATTAAAGACGTCAAACGTAAAATAAGTTTTTAAGTTATTTTCCAAAATACTATTGCCTGCGCTACGACAGCCAAAAGTCAGTCTGTTTGTCTGTTTCTTTTTAAAGCACAATTTCCTTTTCTATAGCTTTCTGCGTCGCTGCAATTACGTTTGCTCCAAAACAAGATATTTCAATCAACCAATTAAAATTTGCAACACGCCGACGCAAAACGAACAACGCAATAATGGAAACTTATCGTAAAGAAGCCTCATAGCTCATTCGCATATAGTTTGATCAATCAACTTAGTTGAAAGTTCATTTAATAGATTCACATGAGAGAGATTGTCTTTTGAGATGCAGGACTTTACTCCACTTCTCTTTCCTTCTATTTTTCTTCTCACTTTTAAAAGTTAATGCCAGTGTAGCTCTAATGAGTAGGTCTTGGTATATACTCCTTTGAACACAAGTAAAACTTAACTGATTCGTATAAATATGTCACACTCTTTCAGGCGAACTGAACAAAAACTGAAACAGGAACTGAACGGAGAACCGAATTAAACTTGTAAAGGGTCCTTTAAGCTTCTATTCTTTGAACTTGTTACCATATTAAATATGTATTAGTTAATTACGCCAGCTAAATTGACGTAGTACACACCTCGTTTATCGTTTGTCGCAAAACTAAAGCTGCGTTCAGAGCTCTTTAAATTACTCGACTGTGCATTGTGCGCTGTGGATATGTTTAGTAGATAGTTTTAACATTGTCTTTATTTAATTTGATAAATAAAATATGCATTTATTGAATAAACTGTCAAAATTTTCCTGACTACGTTTGCTTTATTTTGTCTTGAATTTGAATTTTAAAAGTACTGCCTAAAAATCCGCAAAATTCCAGTTTCAAAGCATTCTGGATTTACAGACTTTTGCTGTATAATACATTCTTTCCTTTAACATCACGTTTATTACGAGGTTTTCATAATGTACCGGAAGTTTAAATATGGAGAACGGAGCGATGGGATTTTGGTAAAGTTATTTCCGATAGCGCAGCTTCAATGGTAAAAAGTGTGCTATTGGACCTTGTCCCGAGCCCAAAACGGTCATATCTGCGGTTATATTTTAATTCTACTACGCTACTGATTTTTATTAGTTAAAAGGCCATTTGAAATAAAATATTTGGAAATGTATATTGCTATCCATTATAAATCATTTATTTTTACTGGTAATCTGTTCTTTTCAATGATATAATTGTTACGATGACGTTATTATAATGACGTTAGACGCAAACTATTTAGAACTAACATTAAGGTTATTATTATTTCATTAGTCCATTTAACTTTTATTAACATGGAGCTAAAAGCAGTTTGATCCATTTACATAAAGATACTGTTGATGCACTTAGTAGGTCTGTTAAAATATCTGATGTACATACTTTGTAACTATGTTTCTACAGCTATGTAGTAATTTTCAGGTTGCATTTGTAAATAATTGATATTTCCTTTGGTGCTCTAGGGAAAAATTAACGTTATTAGATTAATTTTTAGAATAATATCGATACGGCTTAAATTATGGCAATAACTGAAGAAAATAATTTCTCTGTATCTGATTAACAAATGTATAGCAAATAATTCAGTTGTTAATGATTGAATTTCGAGTTTTACGTATCGATATTGTGAAGTATTGTACATTATTAAAAATAGTGATAATAGTAATAAGTAGAGGTGTAAGTAGGTAAATATTATTTTATGAGAAGTGGGTATTGCGTAGGAACATGTTTCTTCATGAATGTGCCTCTAAGAATGACCCAGACTGTATATGTTTCCTATTAAGTTGGGGTAAGATCTGGGCAGGGTTGTAAATATTTACTACGTCATAAGTTCATATGAAAATAACCCCACATTTTCAAGATAATTTCCGACATTCACGCTTAATATACTAAAAAGAAACATAACTCGAAGGTATGAGTGGAATAATGAACGGATTTCGATTATTATTTGTGAATTTTACTTGTGAACAAATTAAAAATTAAACTTCCGTTTGTTCTCTACTTCATATATTTATGAAATATTTTTACAACTTCGGACAATATAATTAATAATCCAAAATTGTAATTACAATATCCGCTGTGATTGGTCATCATGTTATTATAAAGAGAAGCTAGTTTTTAATAACCAAGCTGGTAAAAGAAGTCACAATGAATCAACTGTTGTTATGAATAAATATTGAAAAAAAAATAATAAAACAGAATTATTTCAAATAAAATCCATTTCATTTTTCCTATCCTGCATGAATCCTTCTAACGGCAGTATGTCGCGTTTCAAAAACTTTTTTTTTAACAAAATCTAATCGGAAACGTGACAAAAAATAGCATATTTTATAAAATAAGTAATTAATTTTAACCAAAACCATTAGATAAGTGTTATCTATTTTTGTGTACGTGTTTGAATATTATCAGAATGTTGCGTTGGCTAGCCTGCATGTTACAAGATCTGAGCAGGTTGCCTACCACTGGATTTTAGTATGAAGTTTCAAGTGATGGTTGTACGGTGTTGTGTTTCATGCTCCTAGTAAATACTTGATTATATTTTTATATTAACAGTAACCATGTTACCTGGATATTCCCCCGTTTTACAAGCATTTTTTGGAACCCTTTTCACATGGGGATTAACAGCGGCAGGAGCTGCTTTAGTAATATGCATAAGAGGCTCTCAAGTAAGAATTTAACCTCACACAACTTATGTTTTGATTTCATAACATTGTAATTCTGTATGATTTACAGCGAAAACTGCTCGATACTAGTCTTGGATTTGCAGCCGGTGTTATGACAGCTGCATCGTATTGGTCATTATTATCTCCAGCCATCGAAATGGCTGAGGAATCAAAAGCGTACGGTGAAGAAGGCCAGTACGCATTCATACCTGTCGGTATTGGTTTCCTATTAGGTGCTATATTTGTTTTCGGAGCTGATGTACTAATAACAAAAATGGGTTTACATTCGAGTAGTATGATAGTAGGTAGGTAACGCTGTAACCTAAAGTGCGCTAACTGCTTTATAACAAAAGTTTAATTATTTTAGCAATGCATGCTACTAGTAATAAGAAAGATAAATATCAGAATGATTATGAACCCAGTTCTAATTACACTGTATCTACTATAGACACTACAACGATCGAGGGTTTTACTGAATATGGTGGACCCCATCAACGTAAGAGAGGACGTAGAACACGAAATTCTGAAACAATAACGCATAACCAAACCTTTGAAGATGTTGCTAATATTGAGGATATGCAACAAAGTCAGTGGAAGAGGATAATGCTTCTTGTTATTGCTATTACTGTGCATAATATCCCAGAGGGCTTGGCTGTCGGTGTTGGTTTTGGTGCTATCGGCAGCTCCACCTCTGCAACATTTGAAAGTGCAAGGTCAGTTATTTTTTTCATTAGTTGAATATGTTAATTACCTGTATATTATCTCAGTGAATTTTTCATTTCTTAAGTAAAGATAGAAACCGAGATTTTATAATCTAATAAGAATTAGACTGATATATCTGATATCTACCAGATTTATCTAAAAGGTCTTAAAATGATTTATATTATCTGATAGTAATCCGACTATAAATATTTCATTTTGAATTGTTCAGACATCTCATATTGTATTATTACAAAATAAAAATCAAGTAAAGCTTATCAAGTAAATTACTATCCATTATAATTTAGTAATTGAAATTAATTTGATAGTTTTAAACATTGTTTATTAAAATATTTACAACAATTTTATTTGAATATTTGAATGAAATTTATGTAATTTATATAATAAGGAACTGATACTTATTCATAATAGTTTTATAATAAAAGTGTTTGTGTGGAAATTTACTTAATCATTGCTGATATGACAATTTACTTGCAATGCAGCAAAAAAATATGCAACGAAGTCAATAAATAGTTTCAATTTCCCACATAATGACTGCTGTTGCGCTACTGTGCAATAGATGGCATGAGAACTGGTAAACACTTATTTATTTTTATTTGAATATAATTATTCAAACAGATGAAATTTTACTTATATTACTCATATACTGACAATACAGGACGGATTTCCGCTTCATATTAGTGCTAATATTTTTAACGTAAATTACTCTAATAGCTGTATAAACGTTTTTTCAATGAAAATATTTTTATTAAAAATTAGCAAGGACAAATTTACACCTAGTTTTGCGTCACTAACTTTCTACACACCCAAGTACTATTGTTAATATTATGATGCAGCGTGGTAGGCGTATGGTGTAATATTTTATTGAGAAACTATTAATTCCTATATAAGTATGAATACATTTATATTATAGGGTGGTATTATAATTGTGTCATAACCGCCGCCCGTGAAGGTATTTGTTCGGTCCACAAAAAATATTTGAATTAATTATAAACTAAATAAATGAAAATTTATGACATACTGTATAAAACGTAAATAAATTCGGTATATATTATACTCGTGTAACGTTCACTTTATCTGTAGTATGTACTTTAATATTGCTGGATTGTAAAATCATGAAATCGGACTAAGTTATCATCGGCCCGCGAAAAAACTTCTTATTTTTCACCGGTACGCGATGTGTAAATGGTTGAGAAACAGTGCTATAATCAGTGTTGTAATAGATACATTTGAAAATATATCTAGATACAGATACAGATACTTGAGGAAAAATGTATCTAGATGCAGATACAGATACAAATTTTAAAAATTATCTAGATACAGATACATTTTTTTTACAATGTATCTAGATACTTCAAGATACTTTTAAGATACTTTCGGAAAAATGAAAACACCACAAAAAAAAAGAAATAACTAGAGCAAGGAATATATTTGTTCACAATAAAAAATAAGTTATGCACTATTATTACTCTTAAAATAAACACAAATAGCCTTTGAAGCTGTGTGTCAGAAATATTAACTAACTATACACCTATGTAATCTTTAAAAAAATCACTTTTTTATTGCAATTTCAGCGGATATCTCGAACATTTTTTGTTCGCTAATAAATTACTGATTATTAAATGAGTATTTAGGATGACAAAAATAAAACAACAATTTTATTTATTCTATTTTTCTTTATTTAATTCACATTTATAAAATTATAAAATTCATTTATAAAATTTAAATATCTGAATGATGTATTACCAACTTGAAAAATCGTAAGGACATATTTTGTAAAAAGACCTTGAAAAAGACAAAATAGGAAAGTATCTGAAAAAAGTACCTGAAATACAGATACTTAGATACTGATTTAAATATCTAGATACAGATACATAATTTAAAATGTACCTAGATACATTACAGCACTGGCTATAATGTATAGTACATAGCAACTATAATTAGTCAATCAGCGTATGTTGTTAGTAATACACACTGTGGTCCATAAGTTAGGATAAAAATGATATAAAATTAAAAACATGAGCTAGAAAAACTAAACATGCATTTTATTTAAAATATAACTCTTTCGCATATACCATACAGTTTTAAGCGTGGTTGTACAGTTTTTGGAAAGTCAAAAGAACAAGGTGTACTTCACTCTGGTATCCAACGCTATCAAAAGCACAATTTTAATTGGGCTGATGTGGGGGAAAATAAAGTACTGTGCATTTAAAAAATAGATAATTAGGTTAGGTTTAGTTAGTAAAAAACGAGAACAGAAGGAGCTGAAAAGCTCCAAGTAAGCTTAAAGGGGTTTGTGTAAAACAAAATAGCAGCGTAGGGTGTAATCCTGGAGTTTTCCCGAGTTAATTAATATTCTTTCAGCTTTTTTAATTTTTAAAATAGAAAATAACTCTGAAAGATAAATCGGAGGAATAAGATGGGTGGTAAAGCATGGTTATAATTTTTTTAGTAAAATTGGCGCACTCTTTGTTCTGCTATCGAGGTATGAGGTTCAAATCGTGGATACAACGTTCATCTCTTTCAATCTTCATTTAGAATACAAAGTACAACTGTTTTAGGAATGTGTCAAATTTCCACTATCATTGCAGATGTGGTTTGACGATTGTTCTTTACGAACTCGAAGACAGCGTTAATATGTTCCTGAGATGTCGGACGGTCACTTCACGTCATCTTTTAAGATCCCCTCCCGCAGAACTCATGCATACATTTTCGTTAATCTTATGTACTAATTCTAAGATTTCTTTGAAACAAATATCAGCTTAAAAAAATAGCGTAGTTAATGACGTACAAAGCAAAACGAGTTTACACTATCTGATAATTTGAACAGTGCTGAACGTAACATACCATCACATGGTTAAATCATGGTTAAATATTATTATTATTATTTTTTTTTATAAAGAGAATGACGTTTCCGAACAGTCAAAGACATACAGCTTAAAATTAGACTGCGCTTGGGGCCCTTTAAGTGCTTAAAGCGCCACTGTTTTTATATACTAGTTCATTTTATTTAGCGTATGGCTGCATACATTTACATAATACCTATAATAGTATAAAGTAGCGGAATATAATAGTTCTAATCACAATATAAAAAAATTATAAAAAGAGACTACAGTGATATGTTTGTCTGTATTTGACAACCAGTTCATAGCACTTGCTGTCACCAATACAAAATCCTCTGCTGTCTTTTGAAAGGCTCTACTGGGGCTTTCAAAGACGACGTATCTCATCGACTGACGTTCTGCACCACAGTCGCTGTTTGAAGTCTCCCGCATTCCCCATCTGAACAGAAAGTCGCCGCTTCTACCGTGACCCGTTTTAATTCTGTTCAAAGATATCTATGTTTTTCTTGGAAGGTCAAATCCACTCGGAGGTTCTTCGGGGTTAATTAAGGAGTGAAACTCACCTGGGGCCTGCTCCACCCATTGTTGCTGCCAGGATTTTTTTCGGTGTAGCCACTCTGTGAAAGTTGGTAGTGACCAGGTCGTCCTGTATAGGAAGTTCTGCCTTTTCATTTATTTTCTCATACACACGCAAGAGGGCTGGCAGGCGGCGTTTATGGGGTGGCTGAATATGAGCGAGAACTGGTAGCCAGTAAATAGATGTTGAACTAATGGCGCCAGTTATTATTCCCATTATTTTATTCAGTGCTATGTTCACTTTTCTTGCAAGAAGGCTGTTTATCCATACTGTTGAGGACACCAGGTTTAGCGGCGTTATTCGAAGTGTTGATGCGATTGCTCCCCACGATGAACCAAGTAGTTTTTGAAATATATTATTTCTGGATATGAGTTTCGTGGCAAAGTTGCTTTGATGTTTGTTGAAAGAAAGTGTGTTGTCGAGAGTCACTCCTAGATATGTTAGTGTTGGGTTGAAAGGTAAGAGTATCCCGTCATGAGTTACATCAGTAGATGTATGAGCCAATTTGTTGTTTAAATGGAAACAACAAATTTCAGTTTTTGCAATATTGCGAGTTATTCTCAATTTTTTGAAATACTCTCTTATATATTAGTTAACTATGTATACTGCATTTTAATTCACTTCAAATAAGTACGTTGCATATAGTCGGATTGCTAATAGGTGACTGTTCGTTGCTACAAGTTGTATGCTACAATTGTATATCGATACAATACTAAATGCTTTCTCTGTCTATATCATTATAATTATTTGCATACTCATAGTAACGTACAGTGACGCAAGTTGACAACCAACCTTCCAAATTATTTTAATAAAAAACAAAGCATTAGAAAGAAACAGAATTATTCGTAGATATCTTTGCTAATTGGAGCACGAAAATAATTTCACAGCAGTACTCAAACAAACAGAATTATTAATTTTAAGGTAATAATTATAAATAAGGAAAAACTTATACGTAAATTTTGAATTATAATATGTTGTTTATTTATATTAAATTTTTATGTTTCCCCTAAGTACAAAGTAATAAAATATTAAGTAAAAATATATTTATTTATATAATATATTGCTACAAGTTGTATTTAAATGTTTATTTTTATTTTAAAACAATTTGTCACTGTAATGCATGATATCGTCGTCATCTGAACTATCGCTGTCATTTCTTGTATTTTTTATTATTATTGGATTAATATCATCAACAATCCTTTCCCTTTCCCACCATTCATTTATTAAATTTTCGATTTTTTTAACAGATTTTGCCCAAGTGTCACAACTAATTTGATCACAGGCTACTACACTGCTACATTTTCAAAACTTCGTTATCACTATATCCGTTTTAACCAATATGTCTATCATAATAATGTTTTGTTATACCCCAAATTAGTTCAATGGGGTTAAACTGACAATGATAAGGAGGTAATCTTAGTACTTCATGACCATACATTTGTGCCAATGTATCAATAAAATAAACTGGTTCAGATTTTAATTTCCTTCGTTTTCTCGTGATTTTGTTAGTGAGAAGTTCAGATTTATTACATTTTATAATTCTACGAATTGTTGATTCCGAAATCTTTAAGGCAGCTGCTACTCTTTGACGGACACAAGATAGAGAAATAAGTGGCCCATTGTTCTCTATTTCGGAATTAAAATATTCCAGCAGATTTAAAATTAAAGTTTGTGAATTTAATAATTGGCCGCCAGATCTATTAATTAATATTATTAACTGACACTGACAGCTAAGACAAATAACAAGAAACATTTTTAAAATCGCTGAAAAATGGTAACTAGATTATTATATGATTGCAATTCTTGATACATACATGTAACAGTCACCTATCAGCAATCCGACTATACGTAATATGTAAACATAAATAGTAATTATTTATGACGTAATTCTTAAAATAAAAACCGACTGTAGGTGGTGGTACTTAATTAGGATATGTAATAAATCGCGACACCGTGTGTAATAAATCGCGAAAAAGTGTGGCCTGTGTAAATAGTACTCAGTGAATCTCATTAGGTGTCCCTTGGGATACTTGTATGCCTAGCAAGAATGTTTTTGTTAAACTTTATAATAAATACTCTGTTCATGCTGGCGTGAAACATGGTTGTACTTTGTCACCACTGTTATTTAGTTTAATCATATTAAGTCTATTAGTGCAGTAGAACAAGATTCATTCAGTTGAACCTGTGTGCAAGATTCGAAGATCTGGACTACGCTAACGACGTATAGTTGCTATAATTGATATACAAAATAAACTTTAGCTCGCATAACATAGCGTAGTGAACTTGTGGTCAAATAGTTGGGTTGCACAATGAATGTTTCTGTTCTCTTTTGCGCATATCAAGTATCAAGCTAGATTTCGCGAGCAATATGTGAAAATAAATTAAGCAGAGGCATTTCTCAAGTTAAATACAAGGGAAATTAAAACTATTCAAATAAATACGGACAATGAACGCAAACTTGCCTTGGATGCTATCGAAGTCAAATTGAAAAATTCATTTATCTTGATAGTGTGATAGATAAAAACGGAGGAGCACTTTCAGATGTAAACACTGTTGTTGACTCTGTAGTCAACAAAGCAAGGCATGTTTTTAGCTCAATTGAAGTCTGACGATAGTCTTATTATTAACTACACGCCAGGCTTCATATATAGTTTATCTTTCTATATGTTTTTCAAACCTGGAAGAGCACACAAATTGGTTCACGTCACCAGAAGTTTGCTAACAAATGCTTTACATACTTATTTTTAGGCCTGATAGATAATATAATAAGATAATAAACAATGAAGATCTTTTGCGTAGAGCTTACCAATTCCTTATTGAAATAAAAATTAGAAAGCGTAAATGGAAGTAGATTGGACATGTATTAAGAAGAGATGGTAGATCAGTTGCTAAAAAAGCACTTGATTTAAATAAACAGGAATTACGGACCAGGAGACGTCTTAAATTATCATGGAAAAGATTTGTTTTTAGTAAAGTTAAAGAGCTTGGCAAATCTTAAAATGAATTAAAGATCTAAAAATGATTACACAGAGTGATAGAGATATTTATTATTAAATAATAAATGCAGTAAGGGTCTGGTCATATATCGAGATAAGTTCTAACCCCGGGCGAAAAGAAAAACTATGAAGTATCATATACGGCTAGTTTTACAATCGGCAGTTAATTCTCTAGCTAGTGGTTACCGTGGAAACTTATGGTAATTAACCAACAGGTAACTATGAATTGTAAAACCGGCCCTAAGTGCGCAATAAAGTTTGATTTAAAATAACCATAAGGACATAAAATGAATATGTTGTACATACATTGTTTACTTAGACATATTCTCGTCTTTAGCTTATAATGAGTAGTGAATATAAACAGATCTGAGACAGTCAAATGGTCTTGGACGCCGTATTTTGACTCGGAAGTTGAGCGTGTCAACTCTAAAAGATTGGAATATGCTCCGAATGTAGCTACAGCGTTCTGCAGTGATTATTTTTAGGGGATCGAATATTTTCATCATATTTTCAGAACTGGAGAGCAGCAAAAGGAGTTGTGTACAAGGTACAAGAACCGCCCACAAACATCGGATGAACTGAGAGAAGATATATCCAACTTCGTTGCTAGAGTATCTAATCATGTTACGGGGCGTATTAATAGACGATATCCAAAGTGACTTCAGCAATACTAGCGCGATTTCTCAAACTAGTCTTACAAATATTTCATTTGTACATTGCTGGAGTATATTGAATAACTTTATTTTCAGTAAAGACGACGTACCGGGAGCGAAATTGAAACATGTTGAAATAGGAGGCCATTCGATACAAGAATTAAAAAAGTGATAAGATATCGGGCACTAAAAAATCTGGAAACATGGAAGTTTTAATAGAGAGGTCAGGTTAAGTGCACATCGAATTTTTATAATAATAATAAATTATCTATGAAATTGTAATAAAAAATATAAACGCGTTTACGAAAAGTTAATTTACTAGTATCAGGAAAACTACTGTTTTTCCGAATAGTTCAACTCATAGCCATTGTCGCTACTATCGATTTTAAATTGGGTATCGTCTATTACAGTTTATGAAAACATGTCCAGAAGAGCTCAATTATGACTTTAAAATGGTAGACGACAATTTCAGCACTTATTGAAAAATCTAAGAGCCAGTTTTATGTAAAATAAATCCCTTAAATACCATATGACAGTTGCATTTATTTTCTTAAGTCTGTTTTACATTATACTTCTCAGTACACTTTTAAAATTCTGACGTCATTCAAACTTTTAAAACTACTTTATGAAGTAAAAAGCGATAGAACTAGGCGTTAAGCACTTTCTGTTTTTTGTTACTTCTCACTGCCAACTTAACATTTTGAAAGTTTGGTTATAATGAAGTCGGTACGCCTGAAAAAGTATAGAAATTTCAAACGAAGTCTGACTGGAACTAGTTTCACAAGTTGAGTTGGAAGTGGGATAGCATAGAAAGTTTGAAGGAAGTATTGTCTTTCACATTATACTTTTTACCTCAATACTACTCAAAAAATCCGTAGTGCAAAGGAGAAAAGCATAATGTAGAACAGACTTTATGTCGAAACAGTAGCATTGCGAAGGAACTTTATCACTGTATAATTCAAAACCGTTTAAGTAATAAAACTTAGAAAAACGAGACCCTGTTATAGTAAAAATGCATTATTATTTTTTTTTATCTACTAAAATATAATGTGTTAAACTCGTTGTCGTGATATATTAAATGTATATCAGAGTCTTTAATTATGAATTATCTAATAATTATAAATTATCTAATAATTAATTATGAATTATCTAATAATTAATAATGAATACAGTTAAAAAGCTTAATATATTAAACGTACTACAATAATAATTGTTTGTGTACTATGGCCAAAAATTAGATCTTTTTCGGCCGCATCTGAATTTGAAGGCCGAGGCGCAGCCGTCGGCTCTATTCGAAAGTCGAAACTACCAAAGGCGGCTCTATTCACGACTAAAATTGCCGAAACAGCGCCACTATCGTCTTTAAACTGTTCAACACGAAGAAGGATAGCTACTATAGAAAGAGAACTGGTAATTTATTCCACTCCAAAAAATTGCAAGCTATCAAACTTTAGGAACATACACATGAAATAACAGATGTTTTTTTTAATTTTTATTATATTAACAATAGTTTAGCAAGGCAGGGAAAAGTGAAAAATTCAACGGCAACAGATCTCAACAGCAGAAAGTTCCTTCAGTAAATAGAAGCAAAATTTTAGAAACATTAATAAAAAAGATTTCTTCTTCAATTGTAGCAAAATATAAGTATGAACGATATATTTATTTATTTTTTAACTAATTTTTCTCATTGGTATTAAAATTAAATAGCAGAACGAAAAACTGACAGGGAAACTGTCATGCACTAATTTTAATAATAAAAATCATCTATTATTGAAAGGTTTTTTTCCTTTGAATAACAACCATACACGCCACAAGAAATATTAGACTTCTTTTCTTAAAACTGAAAAAAGCAAATGCTAAATCAGGCATAAACAAAGTATCATTTTTCCAAGTTTTGGTCTTGCCGAAGGATACGCGTTAATTTAAGTCACCAATAGGGAAATACCAGATGGTTATGAGTATTTATTGTAATGCTGGTTGCATACATATTTTAAACAAGTTGTAGGACTTCCAAATAATAGGGGATACGCATAAAATTTATATTTCTTTAAAACTACATTATTTTGATATGTTAATATTAGTTATGTCACCTAACAAAATCACATTTTAATTAATATTATAGACAAATTTTTTAATTCAAATATTGTAAATTTGAAATAAGCCGACCACGGTGCGAAGGTTGCCGAGTAAAAACGACTGATTATGGCGTCAAACGATAGGGGTTTCACGTCACAGATACAGCTACAACATAATCTTTACACGTGTGTATATAGTATTGTTCGAGAGTTTTGTATTTGTTTTTAATCAATTTTTCACGCATTTATTATTAAAATGGCAGATAAAGATTTTGTTAGGGCTCAGAATGATAATTTACCCAACATTGGTGCATTTATGCTCACAAACATAATCTTTAGGTGTGTATATTGTATTGTTCGAGAGTTTTGTTTTTTTTTAAACAATTTTTCACGCATTTATTATTAAAATAATATATAAAATATATGTACTCACATTAAAATGGTCTTTACAAACATAAAATTTACTTTTTTCTGAAATATCGGTTTTATTTCGCCCCATAGCTTCCAGCCACAAATTTCGCCTTTTCTGTTGTTTTTCGCCATCAGGTAATGATATAAATTGTTTTTTTGGATTTCTAGTTGAACTAATTGTACACATCGGTACTGAACAATATTTTCGATTATGTTTCGAAGTACTGGGGCCTAGATCTTGCATATTTTATATATTTTAATATAAAATTTAATTCGGTAAACATGTAGAAATTGTTTTTATAGAATTAAACTTTATTTTAATTAAAATCACTCTAACTTTAAATAACCTATAAAAGTTATACAAACAAATAAGTTCACAACAGACTATGTACGCTGGGTAGGCTAGTAGTGTCATGCGTCAGTTAGAAGGAGTATGACGTCACACGTCGTTTTCGCGCGCTACATACATTTATGATTTTTTTAAGCCTTCAAAATAAAAAAATAAAAATTTAAACTGTTTTTTATGTTTATATGCAACAAGAGGACAATAATAAAAAATTAAAAAAAAAAAAATCATGCCTATCCCCTATTGTCAATCTATAGAATATGAAATACAAAACTTTTATGAAAACGTTATTTATTCATAACGTAAAAATGGCTATTGTTATTACTATCCTGGACTTTTTTGTAGATCTAATCAAGGGTTACAAATTATTTAGATATACCTAGTTTTACCATATCTCTTATAGTTTAGCCGTTGTAATTAATTTTGTGAATTTTCGGGTGCTCTTATTTACATCATATTATTTATCATTGCTCCTTTCAGTTTTGTTTGAGAGTCATGAAACAAAACATACCACCAGTGAAAGAATTTTTCAAATAGGCGCGGTAATTTCTGAGATAAGTTCTAAATTCTAACAAACACACAATGCATTAAACTTTTTGCACAAAAGCACCTTACATGTCAGTGGTGCCCCTGGATACTAATGTCTTTGATAAAGTTTATAAATGGCCTTGAAGCGACTTCTTTAGTATTTTTTTGCGTAGTTTTTATAATCATATTTATTTATTTTTTCAGTAGTGTATACACTCATAGATACACTTATTATATTTTTTTATTTCATCCATGATGTTCGTTTTATTAATAATTTCTGTAGCAATCTCCTAGCTAGTGATTCTTCTCGAGAATTTCTCGAGAAAAAGTTTTAATTCTCATTTTTCATTTCTCGAGAAATGTAAAATTTGCTCGACGTCTTTACTTTAGTACTTTAAAGGTGATTATAATTTTAAAATGTTTTATCCTCTACAATATTTTCAACATTAAATAAAGATGTATATCCTAATAATTATATAATTATTTTTCTCGAGGATTCTCGAGAAAATAAGTCTAATGTCGAGAAATCAGAAACACTACTCCTAGCAGAGCCGCAGTAAGGGGGGCGGAGGGAGCGATGACCTAAGGAAAAGGGCGCTGACGGGCTTGTTAAGGGGCGCCATTGCGAAGATGAGGACATTGCTCGTCACTTGGATTTTGGGAGGTGAGGACCTTTTTTTTGCTCATCACTTAAATTTTGAGAGGTAAGAATCTTGTTTTTATTTACCAAGGGCGCCAAAACACGACTCTGCCCCTTGCGCAAGTTTTCCTTACTGCGGCTCTGACTCCTAGCATACTTTATAAATACATAGAACTTGGAATTTTAGCAAGTTGCACTGTATCATTCTATTATGGTTTGGGGAAAAGTGTATATTTAAAGTTTATGAAAAAGTGTATGGAAAAGAAACCTAATGCTGATATTTTAACATTTAAATTATTAAGAATCAAAGAATTAAAAACATTTTTCCAGAGATGCAGCGCAATATTCTAAAAAAAATAAATGTATCAGAATAGTACGTTTATTTATCTGTCACTTAAACAAAATAATAGTCTAAATCTATTTTTAGATGATTTTTATTTAATAAACAAGTACAAAACACTGACTGGTGTAATTAAACCCATATTTTATACTGTTGACATTTATTCTTAGTGCAAGTTTAAAAGTAACATTTCTAGCAGTGATAAAAGCTAATTTGCGGAACGAGATACAAATATTGATTAAAAATTGTACTATTTTAAGCTTGTTGATGTACACGCTACTTGCGTCATCATGTACTTAAATTACACAAATTATGTTGTATGTTTGTAGACAGCTGCGTGATAGACCAACCCTTAAATTTTCACCACTTTATTTGTTCTGTAATACTACACATTTTTATCAACACTATATTTATCATTCTTTATCTTGTTTTTGGAATTAGCTCAATCTATTTTTCTCCTACAGTCTGCTAAAAATAATCACATTGAAACTTCTATGCATCGTTTTTTAAAGAGATGCAAAATAAAATCAACAAATTCTCATAAACAGTTAAACGTCACGTCGATCATACTGCTCCTACTATTTTGGTAGTGCCTTCAACCACACTTTTGCTGCTAGGGATGCAATGATATATCGAAATCCGATCAGTTTCGATAATATTGATATCCGAATATCGATATTGTATCGATATTTTCATTTTCTATATATTGGCGTATCGATATTTAGTTGAAAAAAACCGACTATCGATATTAATGCTATCGATAATACTTGCTATATATTATTACTTCTTCTTTATTTGGTTTTAAATCTATATATCTTAGACTCATCAAAATTATTTAAGGAGGTCCTTCTATTAACAATAGTGCAATAATAGAAATTATTAAAATAGTAGATAGGATTAAAATTGTTATTAATTATTTTAATTTCATATATGCAAAATTTCAGGACATATTAACCAATATTGCTAACGATCTCAAGAATTCTATATTGTCGAAAATGGACAGGCGTTTTGGCATATGTGGGGATATTAACATATGACTAAAGTGCGTCGAATAATGACAAAAATTAAACAAATTACTCAACGGCTTCTACATCTTCGGAAAATGAAGACAATAAAGATAACGATTTCTGAGATCACCATAAAATATACTGGGGCATACTCAATTCAAAAGTAAAAAAATATAGGGTGACGACAAACTAGCTTTAAACCTCTCAACATCGGTATACTTGTTAAAATCCAACCCTTTAGAGATATGACAAGAAATTCACGGCTCGTAGCCTTATTTGTATAACATAGCAATGGCTTATTTGCCAATAGTGGCACCCTCTGTGCCAGCCGGACGTTCTTTTTTACCTCTATATCAGGTCAGTAATTTAACTGGAAAACGGTTAGGGAAATTATTATTTTTAGGATTGTTGATCAAAAGTACTGGCAGTAAATTCACTGTCCTTTATCTATATATACTTAATAATGCTGTGTCACTCTGTCAATTAGTTTGTTGATAACTCGTGAATAGCTGATCCAACATTTAAGCAGTTTTTTCATTTGTAAATACGAGGGCTATTTCATAAATAATGCACAGGTTGGCAACACTGCGGGTTCGATAACGCAACAACAGTGACAGTTATGTCAATTGTAAAGGTGTTTTTTTTAGAGGTATAGAACTTTAAATTGCAATAAAACAACGATGGATTATTCGATTGACATGAATTTTTTTTTATTCGAAAGATAATCTTGTGGCATTACATTTTAAATATGATTTCTGGCATATGACCGCCACGGCTGGCTCGGATGTAGTCCAATCTGGACGTCCAATTTTCGATGACTTTTTCCAACATTTGTGGCCGTATATCGGCAATAACACGGCGAATGTTGTCTTCCAAATGGTCAAGCGTTTGTGGCTTATCCGCATAGACCAATTCACAGGTCCAAAACGTGAAATTAGGCGGTCACCAAACGTGTCTTTCAATAAATCGATTGTGGCACGAGCTGTGTGACATGTTGCGCCGTCTTGTTGGAACCACAGCTCCTGGACATCATGGCTGTTCAATTCAGGAATGAAAAAGTTAGTAATCATGGCTCTATACCGATCACCATTGACTGTAACGTTCTGGCCATCATCGTTTTTGAAGAAGTACGGACCAATGATTCCACCACCGTACGGCGTCTCTGGGGATGCGAGTTATCAATAAGAGTAAACGTGGTGCGAAAACGTTCCATGGTTAATCGAATTAACTGCTCTGATGGACGATTTTGTCGACGATAAAATGGACGTAGTGCGCGATACGTATTCCGCACAGAACCATTATTTTCGAAATAAAATTGCACTATTTGCAAGCGTTGTTCAGGCGTGAGTCTATTCATGATGAATTGCCAAACCAAACTGAGAATAAATCACTTGACAGCTGTTAAATCGGTCGCCATCTTGAACAGTAATGCCAACTTAAAGTTCTATACCTCTAAAAAAAACACCCGTTAGTAGAAGGCTCGAGGAAGAAGCGTGTGTTTTTTTTTTCTTTTATAACGCACTTTGTTTTTAACAAACGTGAGCTAGAAATGGAGCCTGCAGGAGTCTCGGGTATTGGGACTGTTGAGGATCAGAGGTCGTACATTAAGATCGAAACCCGACCGAAATCCACAGAGCTTTAGTGAAATTTGCGGGGACTTAACAGTGGGGCGTAGTACAGTTTCTCGTTAGGCTAATCGGTTTCGTGGTAGTCGTGTGAGCATAAACGATAATGCAAGACCAGGAAGGTCGATATTATGTTTTTTGATTATGATTACCTAGGAATCATTATGGCAGACATAGTTCCATGTGTAATAAATGTCACACCGGTTTATTATCGTGACTATTCAAAAATTGAACAGAAAAATGCACAAAACCCTACCTCAGCTGCTTGAGGTTGGGCCATTCATTCTCCATGACGACGCTCGCCCTCAAATCGGAAATGTCGTAACCGAAAAACTGTATGAATATAGTTGGAAAGTTACCTCATGCTTCCTACAGTCCGGACATGAGTCCACAAGACTTCGACTTATTCTCAAAGCTGAAAAACCCTATGCAAGGACATCGTTATCGGTCTCTGGTAGAGCTTAATGCTACCGTTACTCGAACCATTCAACAGATGAACAGAGATGGTGTCTTGGTGATGATGAACTTGGATGGAGTAGTAAAGCTTCCCAAACGTTGGGACTTGGTTGTTGAGAAGCAGGGAGACTATATTGGAGGATTGTAAAGAAATACTGTGATAAAAATATCATGTAAAAAACAAAAAAAAGTGAGCATTATTTATGAAATTACTCTCGTGTAAAGCTTGGTTTATGATAGATATGTTATGGATACATAAGCATAAAAATGACACTACTTTCTTTGTTCTGTTTATTACAAACAGATGTTTTGAAGGGTCAAATCGATTGTTTAATTCTTATGTGTTATGTTATGGAGCTATTATAAACCAGGTTTTATTACTAGCCAATGTTTATGTAGAACAATATCGTGCCTAAGAGCCGATTTATCCAAAATCGATTTTTTTAATATAACGGTATTTAAAGAAAGTTGCATTTCTAACTGCTGCATTGTCTGATTCACATATCAAAATTGTTTCACATGTCTACGTGTTATTTCTTCACGGAACACATAGCATACAGACAGCTTTTACTACGGTCCTGGTTTCAAGCCAAAGCTCTGACCTTTTTCCTGGAAATACCGGCTTTTTCAACCTTTTTGGTGATAGTCATGCACGGTCTCTCTCAGTTATGACTCCTCCACATGTTCGAGTCATGCGTCCCATTTTTAATTTTACAGAAACCGCTTATTATTTGCCCAATTTTTTTTGCTCTTTTTTTGCAATTTTGTTTGCTCCATTTACACCATTTCCTCGACAGTGTATCTTGTGCAGCTACTTGCCAAAAGTTCTACATTAGTAATAATGTTTGTCCGTAAGATACGGAGGATTTTACGTAAGCATATGTCTATAAACACGTTGCCTTACAACAGTGTGGATAACAGACCGACACAGAACCTACAGTTACCAAAAAAATCTCATGTATTAACTGAATTTTAAAAAATGTAGATGTGTATCGAAAACGCCGGTAACAGTGTAATGTCGCCACACTAGCTCTAGAAAGAAATGGGACAACTATGGAGGAAACACCACAAGACATTATATTTAAATGCTGGAACTCCTTTCCAGCTAACTATTCTAATACCAGAAGATTAATTTTTGGGATTTAGCCTTATCTGGGTCCACATACAATTGCGAACAATTTTTTTCTACGATGAACTACATGATAAAATAAACATAGAAGCAGACTGCAACATAGAACGATGCAAGATGCTAAAAGCGGAACTGTTTCTGAAATGCACGAATTACACTCCAAATTTGACAAAATTGGCAGAAAAATGCCAAGTCCAAAAATCGCATTAAATATTAAAATTAATAATGGTTATATTATTTTTGCAATACTTTGATGTATTTACGTTTCCATAAATAAAATAAATATTTATATAAAATATAATTTTATTTAAGGTAAATATTAAAGGAAAATTAAGATCCTCCGCACGGTAAAAAAGGACTTTCGAACGGTAAGTTAATCACAGTGACAAAAGGTTTTTGCACGATGAAATTGGTCTATGAACGGTAAGTTACTCAAGATGAAAAAAGGTTTATGTACGGTAAAATTGCGTCTTTCGAACAGTAAGCTATGCACGGTTGAAAAGATCTATCAAACTGCAAGATACGCACGGTAAAAATGTTTTTTCACGGTTAAAAAGATCTTTCGAATAATAAGTTAACCGTGGCGAAAAAATTGCGCAAATTTTTTGAATGGGCTATTAATTTTGTTCCGTTAAGAGGAACTCTTTTAACGTTACGAGAACCTTGTTAAAGGAGTTGAAAAATTACATCCTTTTATTTATTGTACTTAGAGAAAACAATAACTATTTTTTTAAAGTTCCATTTGTATATGTGTATCAGTTAGAAATACTGAAATAATAAATAAATAAATCGAATTAAAACTGTGGCTCCCTAAATGTTATATTTGTACGTTTTTTGCTAAAATGGCTCTTTGTTTCCAAAAGGTTCCCGACCCCTGGGATAGAACATTTATTTTAAAAATTGGAGTTGCCCGTCACCGTGTCCTAGTGGTTAGTGTAGCGATGCACTGATTTCTAGGCCATGGGAGCTCGGGTTCGAATCCCGGTTATAGCATGGATATTTGTGTTGTCTAAAAATTGTGTTGGTCAAAAAATTAAAAATATGCATCTACTGGATAATGGCATAAGTAGCTAAGTCCAAAAATAAAAAATAAATAAATAAAAAAATAAATAAAATAAAAAAATTGCAATTATGTATATAGTCAACAGGGTTGCCAGACGTCCCGCTTTTTGAACAAAAATAGATTGTCCCGCGCGGGACAGCTAAAATCACGAATTAATCAAAAACATTTTTTTTGCTTCTCACTTCTATTTTGGGAGTAACGACTTTTTTTTTGCTCATCACTTCTATTTTGGGAGCGAGGATCTTTTTTTTTTTTTTGCTCTTCACTACTATTTTGGGAGAGAGTCTTTTTATAATCATTTTTCAATATTTTGAACTGTACATTTTATTAGGTTGTCCCGCTTTTTGCGCCTTAATCTCGATTTGGTAAAAATCCCGATTTGGTAAAATAATAATCTGTTATCGGGTTAGAGTGTCAATAGTATGATTGGCTTTTTGAATGCCTATTATTTATTTATTCCCAATAAAAGATCATCACTCATAACAAATTAGTACATATGGTTGCATCAGAAATTGTAAATAATAGTACGTCGGTCATAGTTCCAACGTTGGTGATGAAACTGGACCACCTTTTCCATGTTTCTTCTATGAATTTTTAGGGTCTTATTGACATTTGTACCGATTCGCATGGATTTCTATTTTTTCATTTTTAGTTTAACTATACCTGACTCGTGTTCTAGTGCGCTTAGTCCTCGAAGGACATGTCTGGAAAGAACATGCGCATAGAATGGCTACCAGAAATCATGTACAAATATAAACGAACAAGAAAACGTAGCATAGGTCAGCCAAAAACAATACGTCATCTTGTTATCTTGAACACACTTTAATATTGTTGCATTGTCTATTATTATTTATTCTATTATTAACTGTTCTTAATTGTTATTATTTTATCTTATATCAACATTTTAAAAATAACGCTCTGTATTTTGTTATGACTTTGAAGTATTAAATGGCTAGACTAAATGTAACGATACTAAAAAACTTTTTGTTTCTTCTTCAGGATTTTATTTTGTTATGAAGGAATGACAAATTTAATAACCTTTAAAATCAATTGGAAAATCAAAAGGTAGGACGAAACGTCACGTCGGTTACCTGACTTTCTTATGGTGCTGTATTTCAGCAAATAAAGCTTACCTTCTCTGCACTGTGCGCCACTTAAGCGTGTGTCATTTATGGGTATTAATATGACCTCACAAGGGAATAACAGAAAAAAAAAGCTTTGAATAAGAATGAGTTGTCGTGGCTCCGTGGTAAGACGGTTGGCTACGAAGCACAGAGACGTGTGTTTGAATCCTGGACTTAACCGAAATTTTGATGTTTAAAGTTTACTCAAAGAATCGAGTGGTATTGAAATTTTTCGGAACAAACCGGATGTATAGGTACAGTACATACAATTTGGATGACCAAAGTTTACCCAAAGAATAGAATGATAGTATTGAAATTTTCCGGAAGTACATGATATCAATGACAACTTTGGATCCGGAAAATTTCAATACTATATGTAACCCCTTTTAAGATTGCAGCGCCAAACTGGTAAAATCTAAACTAACCAAATAGACAGTAACAATTTTTTGACATATGGATAATACGTTGTAATCTGACGTTAAGAAAGTGTTTATTAATTATTTTGTCTTGATTTGTGTTTTCTTAATAAAAGTCACACTTATGCTAAACAAATACAAAATCTAAAAATCCAAACTAATGTAATACGTGCGTAAGAACAATAAAAAAACTTGTCTATTTGGTTAGTTTAACATAATTCCGCCAGATAGTCTCTCTTATGACCAGTTCCTTATAATTCGATTCTTTGGGTTAACTGTGATCATCAAAATTGTATGTACTGTATACACTGGTGACGCCAGCCGCAGGTCTGGGGAAGCCGGGCCTCCCTATAAATTGTTCTGGCTCCCTGATAAGCTTCGAGAAAATTAAATGTTTGCCGGGTTCAATTAAGGAATATTTCGAATTGGAAAAATGGAAGCGGGTTTTTTGTAAATATTTATAACGATAAAAAGAATGGTATCCCCACAAATATTTCCTGACCCCTCTATTTTAAAAGCTAGCGCCGCCCCTCACTATATAGTTCTGGTCTAGCAATAGAGAACTGAACTCCTCTGTATATAGAATCTAGGTGTTGGAAACCTTTTATAATAATAATAATCAGCACTGCAGGCCAAACTGGCCCATGACTTGTTTGACGATTTTTCGCCATTGCTCGCGATTCTTAGCTTTAACTTCCCATTTCTTTATCTCCAGTGTCTGCGAACGGCATCTAACCATCTATCTTTTGGCCGACCTCTTCTTTTCTTGGTAATTACTCCTCCTTGTAACACTAAATTCGTTACTCTGTCGTCCGGAAGACGATACATGACCCAACCACCTAAGCCTCTGTACTGTAATTACCTCAACGATATTCGGTTCACCATAAAGGTCATCAGTTCTCTGTTTGTTCTACGAATCACTATCCCGTCTATTTTTTTTTTCCTCTATATATTTTCCATAAAACTTTCCTCTCCCATATCTCTACTCTATTCAAATATTTAAAACCTTTTATAAATATTTAAAAAGAATAAGTTGAGTTTCAGTGAGAAAACTGCACTAAATCTGTTTTTCTGTCACAATTTTAAACTTGGCACTTATTTAACTTTATGTGATCAGCAGCACCTATGGAGAGACAATAGAAGCGTGAACAGTTCAGCTACTGTATCATAGATGGCTGTACATTCACCAGTATATTCATATTGGTTCTTGGTAGGAGGTCTCAATGAATGAAACGGACCGGGTGGGCTCTGCCCCCAGCCCTGCGTGTCGTCGGGGCAGGGGGCGTGCAGAGGTACGTAGGAATCCGAGCCTAGTGCCCCGGGCGCCGGACATTCCTCTCTCCGGTAAGATGTCTGACCTCACTGCTAACTCCTCACCCTCTTTCCCCACCTCACTGGCCGATATGTTCTCTATTTCGTTTCTTATTTTCTTTATAGCATCGTTCAGTATAGGTTCATCGGATTTGGCCACTTTGCTGCTTATTCGATTAGGGCCTGAGGTTTCAATCACTTTGTGCGATTTATTTCACATATAATATTAACCCTGCTGTTCTTCTCGGGTCTGTATGACCCAAATTTGAATTTATATTTTAATTACTTTTTTATTTCATATTAATTATACACAATATGTAATGACTTTGACTCTTACTTGTTACAGATTACATAGTTTATATTTTGTTGTATTATTATTTTTTTTAAAAGTTATTGTTACACAAATACTCATCGGGCCAGTATGCCCGAAATTGTAATATACTGATACAGCGGATATATCCAATTATTTTGTGCGTAAATATGATTATTCTATTTTCAATAGTTATTTTAATTTCATTCGACTGAGAGTAAAAATGTTTTTAAAAGTAGAAAACAGGGCTTATTTTGTTGTGCAGCTCTAATTTTAATTTTGTGCAGTATTATATAAAAATTTATGTGAAGTGTCAATTTTCACAAGTTTCTGGGTTTTGTAGGTATTTAGAAAGTTATAACAAATTCTGGGTACATATTGAAAATCATAAATATCGATAAATTTTAAAGAAATAGTCACATGCTACCATCTAGTATTGGAGATGAGCTCGCATCAAGACCCAGCTATAGCCATCTAGTTTTAGTCTGTTAAATAAATACCTACTGTAAGCACGGTGTTGCAATAAATTCGATAACTTTCGAAATAATTACTAGAACAAAAAATCCTGTAGTAATATTCCGGTTCACATTAATGTGCATTACTTAGATTTTTTCAGATTTTTATATTAACTTGTATCTTTAGGCAGTGCCGTAAGTAGACAGGGGCACAGATCGAAGAGCGGGCCCCAGAAAGGAAAAATATTGGCATAATAATTGAACTTTCGTATCGAAAACCTTTTTTGGTTTAGGTCATCACTTGTACTTTCGAAGTGAGGACATTTTTTTTGTCTATACTTTTTTTTGACTCAAGGGTACCTGGCGCCCCGATGCAAAATTAGGTTAGGCCACCCATATATATATATATATATATATATATATATATATATATAAAATAAAACAAAATAAAATAATAATTTTTTAAGTAGTTTTTTCTAAATTTTTCTAAACCTGTAGTGCAACCCAGTAAAAAAAGGTACTTTTTTCTAAATCTCCTTTCATTGCGCCCCTCCCCTTACTAGAAGCCTGAAGTGCCAACCAGTAAAAATAGGTAGTTTTTTCTAAATTTCCTTGCATGGCGCCCCCTTTTACTAAAAGCCTGAAGTGCCGCCCAGTAAATAAAATTAGTTTTTTGCTAGATTTAATTAAAGGTCACAATACTTATTGCTAAAATGAATATCATTTTAATGAAAGCTATTTTGATATTGTAATAGGCTAGTGTTTCTGATTTCTATATAAGACATTAGACTTATTTTCTCGAGAATTCTCGAGAAATTTCGAGAAAAATAATGATATAATTATTAGAATATACATCTTTTTTTAATGTTGAAAATATTGTAGAGGATAAAAACATGTTAAAATTATAATCACCTTTAAAGTAGTAAAGTAAAGGCGTCGAGTAAATTTTACATTTCTCGAGAAATGAAAAATGAGAATTAAAACTTTTTCTTCAGAAATTCTCGAGAAGAATCACTATAATAGGCTTCTTCGACTCGGCGCTCCTTGTTCGTGGCGCCCCGACGGTATGCAGGCGCGCATCGCCTGTATAGCGTCTTGAGCCGCTCGTGTCATTTGTATTTTCGAAGTGGACCTTTTTATTTTTAGTTCAACACTTGTACTTTCGAAGTGAGGACCTTTTTTTCACTTGTATTATACAGCGTTTAGGGGGGCCCAATTATAAAATCTTGCACAGGGCCAAAAACAAGCTAGTTACGGCCTTGTCTTTAAGTTAACCTTCTAGTGCAGTGGTGCGCAAACCGTGGGTCCCGACCCCCAGAGGGGTCGCGAGAAAATAATACAGGTATTAAGTTACACTTTAGGTTGAATTTGAATACAAATTTAGCATTAGTGACCCTCCATTAGTCTAGTGTAATTTTTTGGACAAGAAAAAAAAATAAATAAAAATGAGGCACTAGAGGGTTAAAGGGTACAGGACAAGGGATTTTTTTTTGCAAAAACAAAGGCATTTAAAAAATAACTTCCCGTTCTTTATTTTCCGTTTTTACTTCCATTTGATACCACTCAATAAATTTAAAATAAATAAATTCTGTGGCACAAAAAATTCGATTTTTTTCGAATAACTATCTGATTAAAACTTCCTGTTGAACTATTCCTGGGACACCTGGGAAATAGAGGGGGGTGTAAAAGATTTTAACATTTTTCGCATAAATCCCATTGTAGATTTGATTTTTCAAAAATAAAACTTGTTTGTTTATCCAGGCATAAAGATGTTTGATTTGGTACCCCACTCAAAATTTTTAAAATATATTTATTTTCACCTTAAACACATATTTGTTTATATTTTTCCTGCGATACGTTTTTTTTTTGAACTCTCTGTGGTTTTCCTATATGTGGGTCAAAGAGTTGTACAAGCATGCCAAATTTCAACTTTCTATGTTCAGCCGTTTGGCTACAATTTCTACCGAACCGGCAGACACATGAGTGACGTTATAGGGGTTTTTGGTCATACCTACAAAACCCTAAAAATGAATTTTTTGATTAAACAATTAAAAGGACAATAAAATAAATGAAAGACACTTGCTGCTTGCTTAGTTTTATGTTAATAGAGCACAAGCATGTTTCCCCCTACCGCAGGGATTTCGTACCCAAGCCTTGAATAAAGCGCGCACGTGACACTAATTCGAGTTTATTGTGATCATTATTAAATGACAAAAAATTACACAGATCTTAAGTATCAGCGGCCACTTGTCAATAGAATTACGAAGGATTTCTACAAGAAAATCCTCTGCTATCTTCATCAAACTAGCAATATTGCATGAATCACAATTTGTACCTAGTGTATGGGATTGAGGTCAGAGTTGTTAGACGGCCAATGAGCAGGTGAAATGAAAGCTGGTACATTGCTTTCAAGCCACTGCTGCGTAGCCTTCGCCTTATGGGCTAGCTCTGATTCGTGTTCCATGCTCCAGTGGTGGCTACCGAAGAGGTTGTTCTGCTCTTATTCTTAAAATTCAATTTTGCTGAATTATTATTACATGAATGATTTTATATTTGTAGATTTAAAAAATTACCCTTTCCCCTCTCCCGACTGAGATGGCTAGTTTGTGCAGTTCTAAATTTTTCTTAAATCATCCCCTGGTAGAAATAGTTCTCTCGACTTCACATCTAACGACTGGGGCTTTACAGTAATAATTTTGGAATTGATTTAAATAAAATTTTAGAGAATCGGGGCTGTTTTCAGAAAAAAATTGGGACTGAATGTGAAAATATGGATTTCTTTTAAGAACAGCCTTAAAGTTATTGTTTAACTGACAACCGAAATCACCTTAAATTTGTTTCATATGTGATATTAATAAGTTAAAACAATACAAACTATCAACTAGGGATAATTTGTTTTTTCAAGTTAAGTTATTGTTGAAGGAATACAACTAAAACAATTATTTCTCAAAGTGAACTTCTGAGGCAATTACTTAAAAAAATGTACGCTTTATTAGTTCTTAATAAGAAGTTTGAAGAATATGAATAGGTGTATCGGTAAGAGTACAGAAAAGTAAATTTAATATCAATAATATATTACGCTACAGTCTGTTTCAAACGCTTAGGCGGAACTAAATGGGAATTTCGTTCTTTTAAGTTGTCACGACAAGGGACCTTTCTTGGGTTATTTCATTTTTCACGTTCGAACGTCAAAATTTAAAATTACAACAATGAAACCATGGAAACGAATGACCTATGTCAAAATTAAATTATTTTTTTATATATTTTAATGACAAAAAAATAAATAAATGGAAATTTGTATTAAGAATTACACAAAAAATCAAAATATAAAGAAAATTACATTTTAAAATGATATTAACCTTAACCAAAAAATGTTTATTGTAAGTATGATTTACAAAGCTTAAACAAAACGGCCGAAAAGCACGATTTAAGCGATGAAAGTAACTAAATTGCAAAATCTAGTTCCGCCTAAGCGTTTGAAACAGACTGTACCTGTTAATAAATTAAATAGAATTATTTCCTAAGTATATGCCTTGCTGATAACTGATGAACTAGATACTGGACTAAATATATGCAATGACCAATTAAAAAACTAATTATTAGAGTTGCCGTGGCTCTGTGGTAAGATGGTTGCCTACGGAGCACAGGGGCCCAGGTTCAAATTCCCTCACCTCCTTCGGAACTTTATCTTCCGATATTGTGCAGTCAGCTCTGGGGTCGACTCAGCCTCAAGTATTCAGTACTTAAAAATGAGTACCTGTTTATACAGGGATAATAGGCCTGGTAGAAACGTCACACTGACTACGTGGTTTTCATATCTATGACCGGCAGTCTAGAAATGGACCACTTTGGCATATAATTAAGAGGAACAATTAATGTGGGAACCCGATGAAATGTCAGAAGATATCATAGAGCCCACTATTATATTCGTATGGTAAAATGATCCATAAGATATTTAAATACTCTTTTAGTACATTATACATAGATTTATCTTAAACAAGATACACCAATCAGTTTTTCACACGACTACCTCTGGCCGTTACACAGCTCTAAAATCTCTACACCCACTCGTCAATAGAATTACGAAAAGTGTCTTGAAAACATTTTTAATATTGAGGAAGATTTCAAATGCCAGAACAGGGTATATGCTAGAAGTTCACGAGAACCTTATGATAAAACACCGACGATCCAAAGAGGCCATTGGCCAGCTTCAAATATGGTTTAATGAGGCGGAAGCTTTGACGGTTCCAATAAGCTTCCTTTTTCCGAAAAAGGTGTAAAAACGTCGTTTCTTTAGGAAACCGTGTTGAAGTCCATAGTTAAAAAGCAGAAAAACCACAAGATTCAGCGCCAGCCTATAAGGCGAAGATTACGCAGCAGTGGCTTGAAAGTATTATATCGATCTTCATTTCTTTTGCTGATTGGCCGTGTAGCAACTTTGACCTTAACTCTCTGGATTACAAATTGGGAATTGTGCTTTAGGACGTGAACCCTAATATCGCTAGTCTAAAGCGCTCCCTGATGTAGGCAACAGATCGTTTTCCTGTAGAAACCATTCGTAATTCTATGGCGAGTGGCCGCAAAGACTTGTGGTGGTCATTTTGAAAACAATTTATTGTTTTTTTTTTTTAAGATGCACTATATATTTTGCATTAAAATATCTTTAAGCATCTTGTAGAATTGCACTGAAAACTTTGTGACAGTATTTATGGTAAGACTAATATACCTAGTATATATAAAAAGTAGCGTTTTTTCTAAATTCAAAATTTTAGTTTTCCTCTTATAAAATTTATCAATAAAACAGCACAATCTTAAACCTACGTCTATTAGCTTTCTTATCTTAAAGATAATGAGCCAACGGAGTTGTCAAGCTATTAAATCGTGCAGATTGGACTAGTGAAAATGGTCTATATTGTAAGGTTGTTGGTTCGATTCTCCTCCGTTGGTGATATTATTCGGGCGAAAATAACATGTTTACATTACTCCCATTTTCACAATCATTCACCCCTCATCCAGGTGTAGGAGCTCGCCCCCTGGCATCGGCGATTAACCTCGTTGCAGAAATAGGCCGAGGTAAAATAAATAAAATTAAAATAAGAGATAATGAGGAATTATATGGGTATATCTATAGTGATCGGCTATTAGCAGAACATTTCTCGGCCTGTGCTTTTTGGCAAGTGGCATATTTACAATTTATTTTTACCAGTGATAGCTAGAGATTCTTGTTGTCCGCCTCTTTGTAAAAAGCGTATACTGTTTTCCCCAAAGTAAGTTTTATTGCTATTTTTCTTTCTGGAATACAGCATAATAATATAAGAAAGTTGCGGTTATTTCGTATTTCAGACTATACAGTCATTATGAGCCAAAGGACTGGTTAACAGAGCAGGGTTAACTTAATGAAAAATTTAGGAGTTTTGGCATATTTCGCTAACAATAAAGTTCCATTTGTTCTCTTGCTTTATACTGGGAATTTTATTAATAGGTAGAAATACAAGGTGTCTCAAAAGAAATTTTATATTTATTTAGCTTACTGCATGAACGCAACGTATCCGAGGGGCGCGGGGGTTATGTCAATCGGTAGCCTGGCTCTTGGGAATTTAGTCGCTATGGAGCGTTTCTCGGGAGCAGACCGCGCGTTATGCGTGCGAGAGTTTTACAAAAACGGTGATTCGGCGACTGTAGCGCGTAGAAAATTCTGCAGTATTCGAGGTTTTCGCCACTTAAATGATGCGCCAAGCATTCCTCTCATTCGACATTGGGTTAAAAAGTTTGAAGAGACTGGTACAACGCTGGATAAATCAAAATCCGGGCGACCTAGGTCATCAAGAACGGTAGAAAACGTGGAGAATGTTAATCAGTCGGTTCGTGACGACCCGAACCTTTCAATTCGGAAGCGCGCAAGTGCTTTAAATGTGCATAGATCATCATTACATCGCATTATGCACAAAGACCTAAAGCTGCACCCCTACAAAATTCAATTGGTGCAAGAATTCAAGCCCCAAGATGCCAGTCAGAGGCTTAATTTCGTAAATCAGGTGATTGAGCGATTTTCAACGTTTACCAACATATTGTTTTCGGATGAAGCTCATTTTCATCTTAATGGCCACGTAAATAAGCAGAACTGCCGCTACTGGAGTGCAACGAATCCGAAACGCAAACATCAGAAACCCCTACATTCGCCTAAAGTGACCGTAGGGCTGCGATGTCGGCGCGAGGAATTATCGGCCCTTACTTTTTTGAAGACGAAAGGGGGCGTGCAGTTACAGTGAATTCAGAGTGTTATGTGGAGATGTTAGACACTTCTTGGTACCTGAACTGCAAAACTTTCCTGGCTATAACCAAAGAACATGGTTCCAACAGGACGGAGCAACTTCACACACGTCCAATATGTCTCTGCCACGTGTTCGTGAAATTTTCTCAGGCAAATTGATCTCCCGGTAGGGGACATAAATTGGCCTCCACGCAGTCCAGATTTAACCCCTATGGACTTTTTCCTATGGGGTTATCTTAAATCTAAAGTTTACGCCAATAAACCGACTTCACTGGCGCATTTGAAAGAAAATATCCGTCACGAAATGGTAGCCATCCCTGAGTCCACCTGCCGAGAAGTCATAAGTAATTTTACTGTTCGATTAAATGAGTGCCGAGAACGCGAGGGTCTACATTTAGACGATATTATTTTTAAGAAATAAATCCCCAAAAAGTGTATTTTAATAATTAATAAAAAAATTTTCTATATACGGCTTACTTTTTTTTTAATCGATCCACTAAATATAAAATTTCTTTTGAGACACCTTGTATTAGAACTAAGCAACAAGTCTTCAGTTGACGACGAACACAGTAAACCCAAAACACAACAAATCAAGACTACTGAATGAAGGTTCACAGATTTCTAAGAATTGTTATATCTTCGAGAAAGGAATGTTATCTCGGTTTTCTTCAGACATTATTAAAAGTTTTAGATTACAACTGGGGTAATTAAGACTTTAAATTAGTTTACTAAAATACAAGACTTAGAAATTTTCTTGTATAAACGTGTTTTCTGGCACTGAACAAAATTTTATGTAGATTACCAATAAAATTATTGGTAATCCAATTGTTTTAGACAGGTATTGTAACTGCTATTTTTAAGATTTCGTAGGTAAGTCAAAACAAACTTTAAAGTCTGTTCTACATTATACTTTTTTTCTAAGCATTTTTTGCGTAGTATTGACGTAAAAATTATAATGTGTAAAACACAATACTTTCTTCAAACGTTCAATACTATCCGACATCCTACACAACTTTCCAAGGGAACCTAGTCCTATTATGTTTGACTTTACATTTATTTTTATGCAGTACTGTTTTACTTTTTCTGACTATTTTTAATAATCTTAATTAAAGTCTCGTGAGTAAAAACTATACTGGCATATAAGTGCGCACTCAGGAATTGGGTGGGGGGCATAGAACATAAAATTGTTTTATGTGAACAGGGAACGCGATATTATTCGGCAAAAATGCTGACCTAAAGCACTTCATCTTCTAAATGCAAGTGATGACCTAAAAAATAGGTCCTCGCTTCAAAATTACAAGTGTTGACCTAAAAAAAGGTCCTCACTTCCAAAATACAAATGATGACTATAAAAAAAAAGCTCACGAACTATGGAATTCAAGTGTGTTTTTTAAAAACACTAACAACGAGTGTTTTTTTTTTTTTTGTTTCCTTGGGTGAGTTCAAGCTCCTGAACCCCCTATGGGTGCGCGCCTGCTGGCATATAATTAAATATAAACTAGCATACTTAATGCAGACACCGTTATTTTGGACGTTTGCCATTCTTGATAGTACTATGCTAGAATAGTACAATATAATGAGTACTTGTATCAAAAAGATATAATACTTCATGAGTATATAAAAAATAAATTCGGAAGTTACAGAAACTGCTCAACAATCTGTTTCCGAAACGTCCGAATTTATTTTTTATATACTCATGAAGTATTATATCTTTTTGATTCTAATACTCATTATATTGTACTATTCTTGCCTAGTATTATCACCAATAGCAAACGTCCAAAATAACGGTGTCCGCATTAATATTGGACTATTGCAAAATAATTTCAAAGATATTATAGCATACTTAATTCAAATATATTTGTAAATTGGTCATTATAACCCAAATTTTATCGGTCATTTCAAATTCTTAAATTGGCAGTGAGAAGTATAACAGAAGTAGTTGAATATCACCCTGCTGCTATTACTACAAAAGAAGATCAAACGGCTGGATCTTAAAAGTTGAAATTTGGCATGGATATAGATCTTTGATCCGCATATAGGAATGCACTCGAAAAAATCGCTTCGTGTGAAAATTATAAATATGCATTTTTCTAAAAAAAGAAGTTTTGGAATTTTAAGTGGGTATCCAATGAAAGTGTTTCGTGTGTAGATTATGGGACAAAATCTTATTTTGTGAAAAAAAATATATATATATATATATTTGCTAAAAACATCTTTTGTATTATCTCACTAAGGGTAAAAATCAGAGTAATGCACATTAGTGTGAACTAAAATACTCTCTGAATTTTTGACCCGAATATATTTTTGTATCATTTAAGAATTATTATTTTTATTTATTTTTTATTTGTTACTTATATAGGTTGTCAGATGAACGCTGCTGAAATGTAGAAAAAGGAACAAAAATATATATTTTTTAATTTTTCTTTTTTGACACGATTTTTATATTTTTATTTAACGTAGTATAAAATGTAAACTATTAATATAAGTAACTCTTAATACAACAACTAATGGACGAAAAGGATTTGTACACAGGATAGATGGAAAGACCTGAGCCGGATCGATGGTGAGGCGAGCGAGGCAATTGTCTCAGATGATTAGTGGAAAAGGGTGCCAAATTGATGAAAATCAATAAGAAAAAAAAAAAAAAAAAACTAACTTCAACAATTAATAACAATGTTTTCTGTTTTACGACAGTTTATTAACAATGTAGCTTAAATTCTTGAAACGTCATAACTAAAAATTCCGGAATTCGGATAGCGTAGCGATCCGTCTGAAACAGGGCCGGTTTTACAATTAGGTGAGTCTAGGCGACCGCTTACGGGCGCCACGGTGTGGGGGCGCCAGAGGCTATGAAATTAGGACTTATGTATTTATGTGTAACATACATATAAAAATTCTATTTTAATATTTTTCTTATATTTCCATGGAATTATATTTAGAGGGTGTCGAATTATTTCTTGCCTAGAAGCGCCAATGACTCTCGCACCGGCCTTACTGACAATTAACAGATCAAGATGGAGGACTTATGCGAGTGAGGCCAAAAGTCGGCTAACAGTGCCCATTGAAGAGGATATGAATGTAATTGGAATTAAGATTATTGGTATCAGAGTAGTCAAGCCTCAAGAGCCTCGTGAAAAGCCGGTACTTGATTCTTTTTTGTTTTACAAATCACCATCAAATTTTATTATTTATGATTTTGTTGCATAATTTCTTCGTCGATAATTGTAATACGAAAAAATAATTGTAATAAGAGTGCTTATAAGTCCGGGACCCAGACTTGATTTGGCCACACATTTTGTTTATGTATTTAGCTCTTCTCAGTTATCAGTATTTTGGGCCCTTTGTGGCATTACTGTCGGTAGCTCCCCGTGCACAATGGGCACGTCACGTAAACATATATTAAAAAAAAAATAGAGAATAATTTCTATCTATGCGCAGTTTTTTATCTGTCATAGTGCCCCCAATTATCATTTTCCAGGTGATTGGGCTTGATGCCCCTGGCAATGTATTTACGCATATTATTATTATTTTTTTCAGTGCATGACACTTTGTACAATTCTGGTTTATTTTTAGTACCATGCATTAGCCATATTTACTGGTTCTTATTGATATCGTAGTAATGAATTTATGCATAGGATTTTTTTACAGAGCATGATAGCGCTTTTCTCATGTGAACAGACTATGTTTCCAGGATTTTAAAATTCTCATTTGTTTTTAGCTACACCTTATAGAACCAATATTTTCTCTATCTTTATGTTTGAAACATATCTATTTGGGAAACATATCTAGACGTAATTTCATATTCCATTTATTCGAAACTTTTAGAAGAGAATATAAAACAAGAATTTATTCGCAATCACCTGAAATGTTGGTGCATCTGCATTCCGCAAAAACATCCGTAATTTATTCCCGTGTCTTTGTCGGATTCCAGAGTTGTGATCCACTGCAATACCTGAAATGAGATTCGACGCTGGAAAATTGCAATAGGGAGAATAGATTAAGAAAGGAGAAATTTTCTTTTTTGCATCCCAGAGAAACGGTTCATCGGATCCAAGCACTCTACGCGTATTGTTTGAACGATGAACTAATTTTAATATTTAAATCTAGTGTATAAATTTTACAAAGAAAATTGATTGGATGCAGGTCATATCAAAAACTATGAAAGGGTTACTAGTTGGCTATCTATATACATAAAAATGAAACGAAAATTTCACCCAAAAACTATTCAATAGATTTTTTATAGACTGGACAAGTCTCAAGCATTTTTGATATAAAATTTGAAATTGTTTTTGATTAACTGAACAAATTTAATTAAAAACGTTTTTTCATAACCTGCAATAGGTGGGAGAGAGATAGTACATATATCTACACCGGTGTCTAAAATTTAAATTTTTGTCTAAATTCTTTTGTCAGGTACATCGGAGTGAAAAATTTACTTCACCTATAGTCCACGTTCAGTTTCTCATAATATGGACCTATTTTTGTTCTCCTTTATTTTTGGAAGCTTCTGAATTTATATAAAAAAATAAAAATAAAAAGCTGTATTTAACACGAATTATTTAATTACTTAAAAATATAAATGTTAAAGAACTCTTGACAATCGTAAAACATTATATTCTTATTAATAAATAAATAAAGCACTCGGTAAGTTTCACAATTATAAGTTTAATGCTACTCTATACGTATTTCGGCAGTGACGCCATCTACAGGAGATCAAATTACAAACTGCATGGCAAGTTACAAATAGACTGCCGAAATACGTATAAAGTAACATTAAACTTATAATTGTGAAACTTCCCGAGTGCTTTATTTATTTATTAATCTTATATTAACTATGTTTCACCGAGAATACACGGACTTCTCTGTCAATTACATTATATTCTATTTGAATGTATTCAGCAAAATTTTCTGTACACCACAGACCCTTTTTATGTTTCTTTAATTTTACAAATTTTCCTAATTATTGAATTTTCATTTAAGAATTGTAAACAAACAATTAACTGGCGCAAAGAGGAAAATGATAGATTTATTATAAGGTAAACTTAAAGAGATTCTTTACTTCACAAATTATTTTATTTTCACTATACATCTTCAGTAGTTGAATGAAACTCAGTTTTAACTTCACGTTAACTCAACAATTAATATTTATATTTATTATATTTATAAAAATAATTACAGTAAATATTATAAGCTTATACTTTTTACCACTGTATGTCGCTACTAAAACAGTCCATCCATTATGATTTTATACCTGTGGAATGCAATTTAAAACTCGAATATGAGTTAAAACTCGATTTAGCCACTACTAGAATGAATTTGATTTCAGCAACGAGACTAACTTATATCTAGTTTTAAAGTTTTTAACAGATGTAAGTTAAACTAAATATATTAATGTTTTGTGCAACCGCACATTTGTGTTTTAAATTGCAAATAATAATAAACCGGAATTAGAATTGATAGATTATATCAGTGGCGGATCTAGGACTAAGTAATTGGAAGGGCAATCAAAGTTTAAATAAAAAATTCAAAAGCTTACAGTCTGTTTCAAACGCTTAGGCGGAACTAAATGGGAATTTCGTTCTTTTAGGTTGTCACGACAAGGGACCTTTCTTGGGTTATTTCATTTTTCATGTTGGAATGTCAAAATTTAAAATTACAACAATGAAACCATGGAAACGAATGACCTATGTCAAAATTAAATTATTTTTTTATATATTTTAATGACAAAAAAATAAATAAATGGGAAATTTGTATTGAGAATTACACAAAAAATCAAAATATAAAGAAAATGACATTTTAAAATGATATTAACCTTAACCAAAAAATGCTTATTGTAAGTATGATTTACAAAGCTTAAACAAAACGGCCGAAAAGCACGATTTAAGCGATGAAAGTAACTAAATTGCAAAATCTAGTTCCGCCTAAGCGTTTGAAACAGACTGTATCAGTTATTCAGTTTTGTTTTCATATTGAAAAAAACCGATATTTTTTCCGGTACAGCTCCGGTTTTAGTTCTGACAAAAAAAAAAGGTTTTGTTCGGTTTTCGGTTCAGTTCCGGTTCGAAGCCCTGCTTAAAACCGGCAGTGGTACTTAACTTTTTAATTATACACCACATTTTGTAACAATTTTAAGTTTGACACAGTAAAACAAACATAATATTTGAATTAGATTAAGATTAAAAAATTTTGTATACAAGTTCAGTTTTCCTATTTTACTTATATTGACTAAAATACATAAAACTGTGTCTTTACTTTTATCCATATTTAGATTTTCAATTATTACTATGTCAGAGTAATAGAAACCGTACTAACTAAACATAATTGTAAATAAATGAAGGTGAATATGAGAAATGTGTAATTATTCACATTTCAGTAATTGGCGCGTACTCGGCAAGATGCGAGACTTTTCGTCTCATAGTGTTGTAGCTTATTTCATAGTTTTATCTGTTACGGTGCAGTGTCTGGGACAAAATATGTAGTTACATGCTCGAAAGTTGCCCACACTACGGTTTATCGTAGTACTGTTCACAAGCAATCGCGCGAAATCAAATAGCGCAGAGAAAAAGATGATAGGTTCAACCCCCCCACCCTAAAATAATAGAAGCGCATTTTTTTTTACTTATCAGTTAAAAAAAAATATGATTTTTTTCTGCTCATCAGTTTAAAAAATAATCTGTATGTATTTTATATTCACTCACATGAACATTATCTGAACCGAAATAAACCGATATTTTTTTTCGGTTCAGTTCCGGTTTTCGTTCCGACAAAAAAACCTTTTTTTTTCGGTTTTCGGTTTTCGGTACAGTTCCGGTTCGAAGCCCTGGTTTTAAAGATATAAAAGATTTAAATTAAAAATAAAATACAATCATTACATCATTAAATAAAATTTTAAAATATTAAGATTTAAAAATGAAAAAGCATATTGCCCATTTGCCTTTACTTCAAATCCGCAGTTATGTGATGGTTGTATCATAATTCTATATGTTTATATAGTTATATAATTTAATTCATTCCATTTATTTATTCGATTTATATTTTTGCCCCAAAATCTTCAAAGTCCACACCATTTACTTCAAGATATCAGTCTGTAAAACCATTTTTATCTGTTCGTAGAAAAAATTCCCTCCTATTCAATTCTCATTCATAGTGTTGTAAACCATTGAGTAAAATATTTCGTGTCGGCAAAGGATATATATCATGTTGACATGTCAGTACATCCCTGCAAGTCAAATGTTAAATAACAAGTGGGTAGCGGTACGTGTTATCAGCAGTGTGTTATCGGGCATATCCGGTACGGAGCGGCTCGACCTTTTGCCCGGTGTGTAGCCGACTTGTAATCGGAACTCGATTTAAAACAGGAAATACACTCACTGATATAGGCTGAATAAAAATATTGATTTAGATGACATGTTTCTAACAGAACGGTGGGAAAAATTGTAAATTACAATTTTTATATTACAAAAAGAAACACGGATAAACTATAGTGTACCGATATGTGGTACAAGGAATGAAAACAGCAATAGGTAATCCAATGATTTTTCCATTTCCATCTCATAGCAAGAAAGTGTTGTCAAGACACCATCAGTTTGTAGGGTTTCGTTGGTATAACCAGGAAACACCAGGTGATTTTTTTAAATGCTGCTTCCGATTCTCAAGTGATTTTTTAATTTCTGTTTTTAAAATTTTGCCCTCCCCGAGATGATTTCTAAATTTTTACCTCTCGTCTCCAAGTGATTTTTTTTTACGTTTTTCCCCTTTTCCGGTTTAAGTAATTTTTAGAAATTTTGTCCCCCTGCTTCAGCTTATTTGCTGAATTTTTAACTCCCCCGTTCTCAAATGATATTATTTGGTACTTTTGTGTTCCCTGAAAGGGTTTTTTTGATTTTATGCCCCCAGTTTATTTTATGATGTCAAAAATTTTATGTCCCCGTCCTCAAGTGATTTTTCTGAATTTGTGTCCCTTCTCGGTTCAAGTGATTTTTAGAAAGATTGCCCCCCAAAGAGAAATTTGCAAAGAGGGGCGGGGGGCCCCTCTTTTTTTTCTAATTTTTACCTACTTCGTCCTCAAGTGATTTTTAAATTTTTTGCATAACCTCGCCCCGTTTATTTTCTGAATTTTATCTCCTCTTTATCAAGTCACTGTGCGTAGTGGATAATTTTAGTAGATAGTTTTAACGTTCAAGGCATCGTTTACAGCTAAGGAAATTAGTGCGTTATGAATAGTGTCTTTAAACGAACTACAGCTGCTTCGTGAAATGTTTATTATCTATTATCGTTTTCCAAATTCTTCTGTCTTAGATTTTTACTAACTAAATCTAACCTAATTACTTAAATTGATCATATTTACTGCTTAGGCTTAGGCTTGCATGGACAACGCATAGTGCATTAAATTTTGAGCTATGAACGGTCGCTTGCGTTACCAAATGACAAACTTGGTAGTGACAATCTACAGTGAACAACTAGTAGCATATTGTGCATTAACTTAGAGGTGTGAACGTAAAAACGTGTTACTTACGAAAAAATAAATGTTAGATTTATTCAAAATTGAATGCTAATGTATAATAACATTTTTTCACCCCACTAAATTTTCTAATAAACCAAATGTATTTATAATTTACGATTGCACATGACGTTATATTAAAATTTATAAGGTTATTTTCTACACCAGTACGCTTGAAAAATATAGATATATTTTCTATAAAAGTAAATAAAAATTTTTATATTTCAGCAGAAATGATATATCGAATATGCATGAAAAAATATTCATTTGAATAAATGAAAACGCCCTTGCATAGAAATAGGGTCTTTTATAGATAACCATTGGAATTCATAGGACGTTAGTCTATGAATATATTATGAAAAATTCGCTGAAATGTATTTGTTACACCATCTATTTATTGAAAAGAATGTTTCCGTGTTCGTTAAAAATACCCTTATGAATAAATTGTGAATCTTTGAATAAAAAATTAGTCACTATTTTTATATGAAATGTATTGTCAACAGGAAAAGAGACAGGACTAAAGAATCCTAGAAATATGTACTATCAAATAATAATATGCAGAGTTGTTTTTTATATTTCTAACAAAAGTTTGTTATGCTGAAGTTTTAAAATTATAGCTTTACTTTGAATATAAATTTTCATAACAGTTATCATATTATTACAATGAATTTTTTGTGAATAATTTAAGTTTCTTTTTACCAAAATAAAATTTAATATGACAGTAAATTTAAGAGCAAAAGAAAAGTTCTCAACCTGATAATGGAAGATTCTATGTTTCATTTTGAATTTTTTTAAATTTTTCGATATACAACTCAGTAGTAGCTCCTAGATCCCTCCCAGATATGCTCAAGAAAACTCCATTTTGAATTGTTTTAGTGTACAAATATCAATATCCATAAAAATGTGTACTCCCAGTCAATATTTTCTGGTGCTCACTGGTCCCCCCAAATTCTAAAAGCTAGCACCACGACTGATGCCATTTTATAATAATGACGGTTTAGGGTCCGAACCCCGCTATTAAATGATTTACAGCCTTTTCTGAAATCATGAATACACATAAGAGACACATCTACTATTATACCTAGTCTTATCATAAATACTGTCACAGATTTCAGTGAAATTTCACAAGTTGCTTAGATACTTTAATTTTCTTTTAGTACAATACATAGATACTTCTTCACCCTTTAACACCACAATTAATTTCCTTGCATTTTTTAAAAAGCAAATTATAGTATGACATTTACATATAGGTATAATTTCGAAATGTGAATATGCATGTAATATATTTTTTACACTTTGGCTTCAGGCTTCAGAACGTTGTCTGTCTGGAGACCCCAGGCAAATAACAAAGTACGCGTTGTTTGTGATAGAGGACAAATTTGTGCATCTACATACGCATGTGGCTTCAACATAGACTCTTCTGGCTTCTGAGTAAACATTATTTGATGTGCGTCCCCACAACGCGAACACTAGGACACTAAGGGTTAAACAAAAAACGCCAATCACTTTTCAAAATGACCACCTTTGGCCGTTACACAGCTCATAAGTCTCTGCGGCCAAACGTCAGTAGAATTATAAAGGGTTTCTTAAAAAGATTTTCATGAAAATACTTTTAATATTGAGGAGTCTTTCAACCCCCAAAATGACAGTTTGTATGCTACAAGTTCGCGAGAAGCTCGTGAGAAAGTGACGACGATCCAAAAGGACCATTACTCTACTTCAGTTATAGTTTGATGGGTCGGCGAAAGCTATGCCAGTACCAGGCAGGATTCGAACTCTAGTTTGCAAATTGCAAAAACCAACGACGATACCAACTACGCTATCAGCGCTTACTTCTATGCCAGTACCATTAAGCTTTATTTTAACGAAAAATGGGTAAAAACGTCTGACAGAATTTACTAGGAAACCGTGTTAAAGTCGATAGTTAAAGAATTGAACAATACCCTCTTCGCTGATCAGCACTGGAGCTTCAAACAAAATTCAGCGCCAGCCCATAAGGCTAAGACTCAGCAGTAGCTTGATAGCAATGTGCTGGACTTCATTTCTCCTACTGATTGTCCATCTAGCAGCACTGACCAGAACCCCTTAAACCACATTTTGGTTCGTGCTTCAGGACATGACCTGCAAGAAGAGACACCCTAATATCGCTAGTATGAACCGGTCCCTGATGAAGGCAACGGAGTGTGTTCCTGTAGGAACTATTCCTAATTTAATTGACGAGTGGCCGCAAATACTTAAGATCTGTGTAATGGCCAGAGGTGGTCATTTCGAAAACTGGTTAGTAGTTTTTTTGTTTAAGAGTTGCTATAGATCCGTGGTGAGATGGTTGTCTACGGAGCACAGGGACCTGGGCTCGATTCCTCCACCCTCTTTCGGATTTGTATTTTCCGACATTGTGCATTCAGCTCTGGGGTCGACTCAGCCTCAAGTATTTAATACTTAAAATGAGTTTTTGTTTATACAGGGATAATAGAACCGGCCGAAACGTCACAATGACCACGTGGCTTTCATATCTATGGCCGGTGGTCTAGAAACGGAGAACTTACCTTCTCTATCCCTTATACGCCTATCTAGGTGTTGGGAACCTATTATTTATTTATTATTTATTTTTATTTAGTTTTTGTTTAAGATGCACTATGCATTATGTACTAAAAGAAAATTAAAATATCTTGAAGCATCTTGAGGAATTTCATTGAAAACTTTGTATCTGTATACAGGTGTCCCAGCCAAGTGGCTCACCATTGCTATCTTTGTTAATAATAAAAATAGAGATTCGGTTAAATGGACAAAGTTCGAGTATTTTACGTAGGAAATATCATGACAGACTCAAAAATATTTTTGAGCTGGGACACCTGTATATGGTAAGACTACGTATAAAGGATGTCCCAAATAACTTGTTAAGCATGGGGATCTCGAGAACAGTAATAGATACGAGGTCGGTGAAATTAGGCCAAAGTTGTCGCATTAAGAGACAATTTTAACGATGTCTTTATTCCCCCAAAAAAATACATAGGTTATTACGAGGGATGTTTACAAAGTTCTGGGAATTTAGCTATAATTTTTATTATTTTTTTTGTTAATTTTCGTCAATATTACAATGTAGTTTTTCAACATAATCTCCATTTAACTGAATACATTTATCCCAACGATAAACTAATTTTTTTAAGCCGTCCTCAAAGAACTTGAAATTGAGTTTCTCTTCTGGTCCCAACAGCCTTGGCACCCAGCGCGGCGAAACCTTGATAACGCCCAAACAATCATGCAAGATGTTATGAACTTGTCGTGTACCTATCCCTAGGCGCACACTAATTTGACGAATAGTCATTCGCCTGCCCTCTTTCAGTAGGTCATCGACGGCAGTAATGTTTCTTTCATTCACCGACGTGCTTGGGCGCCCACTGCGTGGATCGTCTTCTAGTGATGTTCTACCGGTTTTAAAACGATCGATCCACCGATAAATAGTACTTTTGGATTCTGCAGACTCACCAAATACTCCTTGCAGACGGTGAATAATTTCTGATGTTTTCACACCTTTCCACAAAAAGAAAATTATTGCTCTTTGAGATTTTGCTGCGTCTTCCATGGTTATAAAAAAGTGCTATGAAAACGCGCCTATATCAGTCGAACACCTAAATCAGACTGAACAATATTGCACTAGATAGTTGCACAAACATGTCAAGACTTGTCTGGCACCAATAACATTGCCTATATGTTCTGTGTTATTTAATTATAGCACAATTCCCAGAATTTAGGAAACACCCCTCGTAGATTCGAACGAATGTAAATTTTCCGGTTTTTAATGTTTGCTCATAACTTTCAAAATTAAAATTTTAAGTGATTTTGGTGTGCACTTTCTTCAGGCATTAGTTCTTGGTAAATTTACAGAGGTTCTAATTTTTTACCGTTTTCAAGTTATCAAGTTAAATTTTTTAAATGGAGTTTATAGTAAGGTTATGATAATTTTGAATAGAGCTTTTTTTTTGATATTTAACCATAAAAAAGTCCTATTTTAGATTCGTAAATAATATGAAAAATGAAGAAAAACGTTTTTGGTGTATCAAAATAATGGCTATATCATGAGATAGCTATGAAAACCATTATTAAAATTAGAGCTTATTGTATAATAGTATTTTATTAGTTTAGAATAAAACAATATCTTATGAAAATAATTTTTTTAATTAATAACAATTAACGAAAATAAAAAAACTACATTACAGCATGTGTTCAAATATTTTTCCATTGTTATCAATACATTTTTGTGCCTTTCGAATAGTATGTCTCAACAATCTCTGCAATAATCTTTGTTCAAATGTTTGAAAAATTCTGACAGTAGTTCGTCTTAGTTCATCTACATTTTCGTAACTTCGGACATACAATTTATTTTTAATAAACCCCATTATTTTGATACACAAAAAACGTTTTTATTAATTTTTCATATTATTTACGTAAATAAAATATGACTTTTTTATATGGTTAAATAACAAAAAAAAAGCTTTATTCAAAATTATCATAACCTACTATAAGCTCCATATGAAAAATTAAAATTGAACCAAATAACTTGAAAACTGTACGCGATAAAAAAAAAAAAATTGATAACGTCTGTAAATTCACCATGGAAAAGTGGTGCTTGAAGAAAGTGCACACTAAAATCACTTTAATTAATATTTTAATTTTGGAAGTTATGAGCAAAAATTAAATATCGAAAAATTTACATTTTCGTTAATATTACATATCTAGTAACCAATGTATTTTTTTGGGGGAACAAAGACATTGTTAAAATGGATCCTTAATGCGGCAACTTTGGCCTAAGTTAACCGACATCGTATCTATTACCGTTCTCGAAATACCTATGCTTCACAAGTTATTTGGGACACCCTGTATACCTAATGAACATCTAAATTCAAAATTTTATTTTCCCTCTTATGAAATTTATCAATAATGCAGCAGAATCCTATTCAGACATCTATGAGTATTCTTATCTTAAAAATAGAGATTATGGGGGTATATCTATAGTATTCAGTTATTAGACTGTAAATTATGCAAACGGGATATTCATAATTTACTTACTGTTACTTAGGGATTCTTGTTGTACATTTACTAACTAAAGTAAAGAAATGTAGTTAAATTCCATTGTTTAGACCAATGTTTCTCAAAGGGTGTGTCGCAGCACATTAGTGTTCCGCAAAATTTTTGAAGTGTGCCGAAAAATTTAAAAAAACAAAAAACTAACGTCGTTTTTATTTTAACATCATTGTCCGAATATACCTACCATATCATTAATAAGAATAAAGTATATTTATTAAAGAATATATTTTTTTAAATATTTTATTTTGGTTGGAAGAATCATTGGCATAACACAGATATAATATAAGTAAAATTTTCGAACAGACCTTTTTATCTTATTTGTTTGTGTTTGTCAGTGCAAGATTTCTTTTATTGAGTATGTGTAATTTTAATGGTTTTATCTATTTATTGATTGTTTAATTTGTTTTTAATATGTAGTGTAGTTATTTAAATGGGCTGCGTTAGGCGCAAATAGCCTTTGTTGCTGTGCGCCAAAAATTTTAACTAACTAACTAACTATAAATAAGAAAATCATTGATATTATTTTTCGTTCTATTTATTTAATTTCGAAATTTCTTCTTCTATACTACGTAGGTGTGCCGCGTATTTTTCTCTTTGAAAAATGTACCACGAGAATAAAAAGAAAACACTGGTTTAGACAATCATTTAAAACTATTTTATTTTGCACATCTCTAGGTTAAAATCATTTTTAAAAAATTTCCTCATTTCAGCTATAATAATTTAACTCATTAATAATATATTCAAAGAATGAAGTATCTACGTTTGATAAAAATCTAATCTAATTGATATTACCATAAGAAGTTTTTCGGTATCTGTGCTGATTATCAAATCGTGAGAAAACTCATGTCAATGTAAACGTTTTCGTAATATCCTATTCATTCAAGATTTTTAAGTGGCACAAAAATCGTCATTTGTCCAACACACACGACATTATTGTACAAAAATTGAAATGGACTCAAAGAATTCCAAACATGCAACGGAATCAAAATTAGTTTAATAGATAGTTTGTAGACATGTTTGGTATTTAGGTTGTCCATATTGAGATATGTTGTCAAACTTTTAGTAATACTCCGTGTAGACTGCGAGGCACCATCTTTGTCGCTTATTAAAAACAAGGACACACCTATATGATAATTATATGAGGAACTGAGATCAAAAAATGCCGAAAAAAATCTTGCAACAAACATACGACCAGTTTATAATCAGGAGATAGAGATAGTTGTATAGTTTTTTTCGTTGGTGGGAGAGAGATTGAGGAACTAGTAAATGAGTGTTAGATTTTTGTTAGACAAAGGAGGTGTATAAAAACAAAGGTTAACACTTTGGTTACCAGACATGTGATCGTTTTTTGCCATTATTTAAATATTTATATATTTGACTCATATGAAATTATGTAAAATATTTACTTTTTTTGTCTACTTAAAACATTTTCTATTGTATCAGACTATAAAAAACGTCTAATACAGATTAATAAGAATTCAGGGGCGTCGAGAGGGGGCCTGGGTCCCGGTAAAACTATAATTCTGGACCCAAGCCCTGGGAAAACAATAATTCCACTCCAACCAATTCCGGGTCCAATGATAGAAAAAAAAACCGCTGGCGAAGGGAGGGAAAGGGAGAGAAGGGAGGGATCTCCGCTAGACTTATACAAAAAAAAAATGTAAATCTTCAAAAATGCATCAAATTATGTTCTATACAAATTTTTGTCCAAGGCTTGGTTTACTAGTTACGAATTTTTTTAACTTTTAAAGTTTAATAACTTCCGTTTCCGGTTTCGGATCTTCATAAAAAACCATGGGCTTCTTCCAATTATTAGGAGAATTTTTTAGAACCAGAACGAACTCTCTAAGTTAAACCGTTCTTGAGTTATCGTTTATACACACACACATACGGACGGCACTTCAAAAATAGGTTTTTTGGATTCCCTGAACCATGAAACGTGGTCATCAGTCAAAATCTCGACATCGAAAATTTTCGCGATTACAATACTTGCCTCTTATATATTAAAGTCGGGCGTCGGGAAAGTAAAAAAAAAAAACTGCTCGTAGATAGAAACTGTTCCTTAATTTTTCTGTAATATAATGTATAAGATATATATCTGTTTAAAATAGTGCGTGGTGATTATAAATGTGATTTGTCGAATATCTACACCCTGAATACAGACACTAGGTTATGGGGTCATCGTTTAAAGTTAAAGCAACAAAAAAATTAAAAGAATGAGCGTGTAAATTTTTTAACCAACAGATTTTTTAAATCCTGGAACAATACCAACCAGTGCCTTCACTTCCAGCTTGAACCATTTTAAAAACTGTGTAGATTTAATAATAGATTTATTAGTATGTAATTAATTTATAATTGGATGTAAAGGGTGATCCAAATTGGACTCCGGGATTTGAATTGCGCGCCATTTTCGTTCAGTGAATGTTGGAAGTTTGCATTTTTACAGTTGGTATCTAAACACATTGCAAATTCATCATGGCGCCGTATACTGTGTAGCAACGCATAAATATCGTGCAAGTTTATTATGAAAACAGGCGATCAGTTACGATTACGCGAAGAAAACTTCGACCACTTCTTGGACGGAATAATGTTCCAAGTGAGCGTGCAATTCGTGAACTACTGCAAAAATTTGAAACAAATGGTATGCTTATTGATACACTAAGAGTTGGCTATCAACGCAGAGGTCGTACAGGTGAAAGTATTGCTCATATACGTGATAGTGTGCAAGAAGAACCAAGCACGTCATTCCGTCACCGTTCACAGCAATTGAATCTTTCATATGGTACTACTCAACGAATTTAAAAAAAGACCTGGATTTAAAGGCTCATAAATAATTGCCAAGTCTGTACTTTACGCTAATAACAATAAAATTCGGATTTTTCCAATATGTTGTGTTTTATTCAAAAAATAAATCCTCGAGTCCAAGTTGGATAACCCTTTATTATTTATGTGGACATAACATTGTATGCTCTATTTGTGTAAAGTGGAACAATATTAGCCTAATGGCTTCAGTTCCTTACGTGTCCCTTGTTCACGCGGAAGCTACCAATAAAAATTCTTCAAAGGGTCCCGAAATACTGATAACTTATGACAGCTAAATACATAAACAAAGTGTGCAGTCAAATCGGATATGGGGCTCGGATCTATAAACTCTATTCTTTCAATTATTATTACGTATTACAATTACCGACAAATAAAATAAAGAAATTATGCAACAAAATCACATATCTTAAAATTGGGTTGTTATTTGTAAAAAAAGAAGATTCAATCCCGGGTCTTGCAGCCTGCCTTGGCCCCGGTAATTTGTACCGGCTGCCCCCGTCTTTCGACGTATCTGATTATGTCTGCCAACTATGCGATAATGGGCCATGTAATATTATTTTATTTTGTAAATTTAGGTTTAACCTGAAAATAAACTTTGCTGAAATTTATTAGGTTATAGCAGCCATGTTGCTAAAGTGACATCTGTCAAATTTGTTGTCAATTGTTTAGTAGTGTACGGCAAATCACCATGGAAGGTTATAGCGTTGAACAACGTGTGCAAATCATCAAATTTTATTATCAAATTCACTGCTCCGTTCGAGAAACGTTCCGCGCAATACGTGATTTTTATCTACGCCACAACCGTCCTGCCGAGTCGACTCTTCGACCTTTGGTGGCCAAATTCGAGTCAACCGGTTTGGTAAACAATCAGCCAACACCAGTACGTCACCGAAACGCAAGATCTGCTGAAAATCGCTGCTGTGCGTGAGAGTGACGGGAAAACCCAAGATAGTCAATTTCTCGTCGTTCACAAGAACTTGGCCTTTCTGTGACTTCAACTTGGCGAATTTTGCGTCGGGTCTTGGGTTTGCACTCGTATAAAATCCAACTAACCCAAGACCTTAAGGTAAACGACCATAGAAAACGCCGTGTATTCGCTGATTGGGCTCTGGAGCAATTGGAAGTTGAGGCCCATTTTTGGATGAATGGATATGTGAACAAGCTAAATTGCCGGATTTGGGGCGATACCAATACATACGAGATACACCAGCACCAAATGCATCCCGAGAAAGTCACTGTTTGGTGCGGATTTTGGTCTGGCGGAATCATCGGTCCGTACTTCTTTAAAAACGAAACTGGCATTCCCATAACCGTCTACAGCGAGCGCTACAGATCGATGATAAGCAACTTCTTGTGGCCTAAACTGTATGATATGAATACCGATAACATGTGGTTCCAACAGGACAGCGCTACGTGCCACACAGCACATGTCACGATGGACATTCTGCACGAGCGATTTGAGGGCATGGTTATCTCGCGCGGTGGCGACGTGAACTGGCCACCGAATTCAGCCAGATTTATGCGATAAAGTCATTGAAAATTGGACCTCCCGAATACGTGCCACCAAACAAAGCCGCGGCGGACATTTGAACGACGTTATATTTCACACTTAATGCCATAAAATATACTTTCAAGTGAAAAAAAAATGGGTGAATGTCTTACACACAACTTGTTTTATTTACATTTTAAAATCGAGCTTCCTTATTGATAAAATATATAGTGTGCCTTTTTTCAAACAAATTGGGATTTTTTTATTCAAAATTAGGCACAATGTGTTGGGACTAAAATATTGGACAATTTTTATTAATAAAGTTTTTGTCTAAAACTTATAGAAGAAATAAAATAGTCAATGGAAAATTTAAAATGGGATAGCTCTATGTTGCAAGTCGAAAAAGGACATACGATATAGTTGACCAGTAGTACTATTATTTTCAAATTTATATATTCGAAATTTACGGATATACTAAACAAAAACAAATATTGTTCACTTAATTCTTCATTTTGCTTTTTATTAATTAATATTTACTATCATTTAATTTTTAACAAGTTGCCGCAATCTAAACTAATTGGCATATGCATAGGTGTATGCGACAGTCTCCATTATAATTCGTATCCTGATAGCATGTGTGGAAATCTACCCTTATTCATATAAAACAGTGTCGTGCTATCTCTTGATAGCGCTGTTCTCCTGATACATATGTATCCCTCTCTACATGCCTGGCGACTGTGCGGTATAACATACGTCCTCGACGCTGAGCGGCAGCTCGGCGTAGAATATGTGTTCACCAGTTTAGTAAAGAACTATAACTAAATTTTTTAATAATTTGTATTATATACATATGCATTTAACATATGCTGATATACAGGATGTCAAGTTCTGAGGTTCACCATTGAGAACTCATAAACCAGTGGTTTCTAAACTTTGCAAATTGGAGAACCCATATATTTTGGATTGCATTTTTAGACTGATATTAAATACTAATTAAGTCGCCAGATTGTACGCCGACTGCACAGACTGTATGCAGTCAAATTGACTGTTGACCGGATTAATGTTAAACACACAATATATTTCGTATTATTAAATTAAAAGTCTTATTGTTGAACGTATTAATAAGGTGACCATTTTTTGTCAAATATAAAACCAGGACATTTAAAATAGCCCAAGTACAGGCGCGTGCAATAGGAGAGGGGTCCTTGGGTCCTGACCCCCCCCCCCCAGGAACTAAAAAATCATAAACTTAATAAAAACTAAGTTGATAAAACACAAATCATAGTCAAAATGTAATTAACATATAAGACAACCCTTCCCCGTAAAGAGGCAATAATAAATTTTATATTATTTATCGGATAATTTTTTAGAAATAGACCCCCCTCTCAGTTAATTTTTCTAGGAGCGCGCCTGCTCAGTCAGCTTGAAGAAAAGTGGCTATTGTAGAATATATATTAAAAAAATATTGCAGAGTAAGCTTAATTTTTTGCCTTTATGTGAAGAAATAAAATGTACTTATTTTATATATGCATATTGTAGATTAAGGGCCGAGAGTTCCAGTTGCTAATAAACTGTCCAATAAGTTTATTAGCAACATAATTTTTTTTCCGAGAGTTCCACCCCTAAATAGTTATTAGGTTGCTAATAAACAGGCTTATTTGTCTAATAACTTATAGGCAACATGAAGTGCTTAATAAAGTGACATATAACCAAAAACAAGTTCGCAAAATGTGTTAATATTTCAATTTTAATTAAAAACCGTATAATTTTAAAAGAATATACGAATGTGTAGTTTTTAAACATTTATATAATGGTGATTTTAGTGTTTTATATACATTTAAGTTGTATTTTGGCGAAATCGACGATCTGTTTGGGTGAATTTATAAATTATGGACAACCGTTTTTAGAATATTTTGGGCATTTATTGTAAATGTGATATATAAAGAACAATATATAAATATATATTTTTAAATAAACATTGTCTTTTATTTTTACATATGTATTTATTTCAATTACGATTACAACACACTACAAACAATACTTTAAGCATTACTATTTATATAAAAATGATAGAGAATAAGAAGACAGACGCAATTATTGGCAGAATAATAAAGATGTGTGGCTGAAAATTGCTGATAAGTTTAATTCATATTGTTTAAGGAATGTAAAATAAAGCAAAATATGGCTGTCTTCTTATTTTCAGTCACTTTTGTATTTTAAAATGCTATTTTTATTAACTTCTCTTCTATCTATATTGTCGTCTTTTTCTGTGATAAAATTTGTTGAACGCCGTTTAATTGTCATTTTAACAGTAACACAAAAAATATACGTAATGTCATTGAATGTCAAGTCAAACTATTTATTGTCAAAATATTTAATGTCAAAATATTCAGTGTCAAAATTTCATCTCACTTTAGCTCTACAAATTTACGTATAGCTCTATCCCTCTTGCACCGTGTTACTATCTTCATAAGAAATACCAATGCAAAAACAAAAAATTATGTTGCTAATAAACTATTAGAAGGATTTTGTAACTTGGAAATTACCAATAAATTTATTAGCTTCATAAATATATTATGTGTCAAATAACTATTAGGGAGTTTATTAGGAACTGGAACTCTCGGCCCTTAGAAAGTAATTTTGAAAAGGCCGCTACACTGCTGAACCGTATTTTGTGTTTAAATTTACGCGCGTACTGAAAGATGGAACGATTACTCGATGTTTTGAAAAATGAATAATTTTTGATTTTGTGTCCCTAAACTGTACTGGTTATATTTCACGACTAACCAGGACCAATGACCAAAAAACAGTACAGTACTGGTAAAACCAGTACAAATGGTCACCTTAGTATTAACCATAATTTTTAAATATTTATTGCGGTTCCCTTGAAAATATACGGACACCCAGGGAGGGGTTCATGGACCAGACTTTCTCAATCAGTAATCAGTAATCGGTTGACAAAAACGAGTTAAATATATTAACTAGAGTTATTTCTAACTCAATTTAAAATGATAAGTTTTTGTATGTCGTTCTGACTTGAGTTTGGCATAACTCGTGTTAACACACTTAGAGTAGATTCAAATAGAGTTGAGTACATCAATAAAAGTGTGTAGAAACCATTTTTCGTCTGGACAGGTCTAATTTACTTATAATAGGGGTGTTAGGTTTGTACTCATAGCCGTAGAAGTCTTATATGAGTTATGAGCTTCCAACGTGTTTATATAAAATATCTGAAATTATTAGAGTACATCTAAAATCGTATTTTTTATTACGAATTATTTGTTAGTGAAAGACGACGTAAGTAGAAAAATACATATTTGGTAATAGAACAGTAGGATAAGTTGAGGTTATGAAATTAATTTATGTTTTGATTTTAAAAACAGTGTTTGAAAACAGAAGCAATTAGGTGGACGTAAAGGACAAGTGCTTCATAGCCAGAGACGCGAAATTATTAATAATGTTATGCAGTTCATGAAGGAAGAAGTTAATCTGAAAAACTTCAAAATTCCTGTAAAAAATTTCCGGGAACGAGTGATTGCTGTAACTGGCATCTCTAAGAGTACATATGACCGATATTAATAATAAAATTAATTTTACTGCAATATATATGTATTTTTCCCCGTCTGGTCGACATATTCATTTTTTTATTCATAATTAATTTGCCTTCTGTCATTTATGACCGACATATTTATATTAAACAGCATTTTATTTATATTTTAATATATAGCTTTTAAATCGTTCCTTAACTAATTCAATAAAAAATATTATTTAATTGTCCCATTTGGTTTGAAAATATTTTATTTGTCTCCGCCACTGGCGTTATCTTGTTTGCGCAATTTTGTAACGGTCGTGTATTCTTCTCTATTTGAATCTACTCTAACTCCTTCTTTTGAAACCGGCCATTATTGGAATATAGAGATATAAGAGGTGTTAAATTAGGTAAAAGTTGCCTTCTTAATGGGACAAATTAATACATTTGGGATTTTTTTGTTAAAAATGCGGTAAAAAATATTTATATTCTCCACCCTAGATCCCAGAAAGGTTGGACTAAAAATCTAAAAATTCTGTGAATCAGAACAGTATAACAGGAACGTAACAGTACAATTTTTTGAATCTCTGAATAAAAAATAAATTATTTCAAAAAAATTATTCTGTCAATTTAATATGAATGTTAAAAACATCAAAATATTTGAAAAAAAAAACATCTAATTAATGGACATTGATGTGAACTGTAGCAACACAAGAGGAATTTTTGATTTGGTTATTTTTTCGAGAGATATGGACTTATAACTTTTACCGGAGATTGGCTATTGGCACAAGAAAGAGAAGTTTAGGATTGTTATACTAATAAATACATTAGGTTGTTATTACTTTAAAAAAAAAATAATTTAAATATTGTTAGATATTTAATAATTAAGCACAAAAACAATGCATGACTTTAATGCAAGCGTACGGTAAAAGAATCAATGTTCCATATGGCACGATAGATTACGGCTAATTTTTATAATTTTATTTGCACTAATTAACAAAATCAATTGGTAGGCGATTACAGCTTCTCGCCTTACGTAACGATATTCATTCACGCTTTAACAATATACTTCTACCACATATAATTTTAAAATTTTATTTAGGGTATTAAATAATATCTCTTAAGATTTAGAATAATGAAAATGTCAAGAAAGACAACAGTAGTGACAACCAGGGGCGGATCGACCTGTCGGGCGATCGGGCATCGCCCGATGGGCCGATGCGACGGCCGCTATCCACTCAAATACCTATGATCAATTCTATTATTGATATTATTCTACAAATCACTCACATTTTTTATTTGTTTTTCTAACATTTTTTCATTATTTTAGAAACCGTATTTTAATTTTCGATATTAATATTAAAAATATGAATTAAATAAGTTTATTTAAATATACTTTGGTCTTTATTTATGCCCTCTTAAAACGTCTTTAGGGCCTCTTAAAACGTTCCCTATAAATGGTCAACAAGTCCCGTGAGCCTGGGCCGAAACATCCAAATCGCTTGGGCCGATTCATCCAAATCGCCCGGGCCGATTCAATCCCTCGATCCGCCCCTGGTGACAACACGTCAACGCATAAAATTATCAACTTATTGTTGTTCTTTTTTCTACACAACAAGCATTGTATCGACGAAAAATATTTTTGCGTGTACTGCTTTGAGGCTTTGACGCCACACTCGCATTTATGCCTTTGCGCAAGCGTATTTGCATTGTTCAAGCTGATAAGAATGTAAACTAAATACAATTCTTCTATCTGTAGTACATTCACTGCGACTCTGTTTACGCATTCACCGAAAACGTATTATTGCTGCGTTTTTTTCTGTATCTGTGGGCCGGTCTAGTGGACGCTTACCTTAAGATACTTAGGAAAGCCTGAAAAAAAAAAACATATTTCTCATCAATGTTTTGAAGGATAAACTTAAAATTGTAGTACGGTCAAGTACCTGATACTTTTTTCAAGAGCAATGTTTTTTAATTTTATACCTTGACTCTTAAAATTATTTGCATTAAAAATTATTTATGTAATGTAAATATTTTTCTTAACATAATTATTAAGATTTCCCACAGATTTTTCACATAAAACTAATCATGCATAAATTTCCTTGGCATGCAAAATGAACATTCACACTTATCAAAAATAACTCGCAAAAGTTGTTTTTATAAAATGCGGAAGTTCATAGTGGTCATCAACACGGCTTGGCTTTCTCGACCGGTCAAAAATCAAGAATATATATTTTTAATAAATGTTCATCAAATATATACATATTTATGTATCTCTTTCATTCATTAATAGTAATAGGCCGACAGCGTGTGATCTGTAGTTTTGGGGTCTGCGTATAGAGTGAGCTAGGGGAAAGGGGGGCAACGCACCTCGTTGGGGCCCCCTTGCTCTTACGAGGACACCCACATGCCTAGAAATACGTCAGCACTGCTTCTAGACTAGTGCTCTGTCATAAAATCTGGACGGTGATTCTGTTTACTGGTCTATTTCCTACACGGATTGTTTATACGGAGTGTTACAGATATTAACGAGATTTTTTATTGTGCCATTTTAAATTCTTGTTGCTAAGTTGAGAAAATATTGGTTTTGTACAGGTTGAAATAGTTTTTTTAGAAGTTTGAGCCAGTGATTCCAGTATATTAAGAACTATTACAATATGTATAGTCCGTACCAAATTAGTTTTGAAGATCGCAATAAAATAATAATAGTTAGGGAACTCATAAAATTACAATAGAAGTGATGTAACTAGGCGTGTCAACCCATAGCCGTAGGGATTAGTTTTTCACATTACGCATCTTACTTAAAGTATTAACAAAAACAAGTATACTTATTTATAGTTAGTACTTAAACGTATGTATGCGCCACTGACCGTTGACTGTTTACAACGTGGTTGTAAACATGGTCCCTAGTTCTTTTGTAGTTTAACAATGTGATTATAGTTATACGGGATAGTTGTTTTATGCCGATCTTCAAAAATAATAGGGTATGTTCTATAACCCCCTATATGGTATAGGTATAACCCCCTGAGATTATAAGTTTCTTATACAAAATCTGAAATAAAATTTGCAACAATCTATACATGAATACTTACAACGAATTTTTATCTATCTAATAGGATATTGTTAAATGGTAGAAATAATCCGCACCTTATCTTCACTGAATATTTATTTAACTAAAAGTACATTTCGAATGCGATGCATTCGTCGTCAGTAAACATACTAAATATGAAAAATTAAAACCAACCCTTGTTATATGAAAAATCTTCATTTTCAATATTTTGAGATTTTTTTATAATTGTTATAATTTATAATAAATTTTGGGTAGGATTGGACTGTTTAAAAAATTATTTATAAAAAGGGCATTTTTAGTTGTAGAATAAATTGTAAAAATATTATCGCTCAATAACTTAATAATGGATATAGCTAATCCACAATAACAGAGAAATTTTATCACAAAGTTGGTAAAAACCTTAAAAATTAAATATTTCTAGACATAAAACATTTTCACATAATTAATAATGTTTTTTTTTTTTTTTTAATTTTACGTATATTTAACATATTTTAATGAAAAATAACAAGTATAATTTTACCTATCAAGAGTTTTGAGTAGTTTTTGGACTATTATTCAGTTAAAAATTAAGATTTTTATTTTGCTGCTATTGGCAGTATTGACTTTGTAATGTTCACATGCCGATCGAGCATTCAGCAATATTTGATCATATATAGGGTGTTCCAGCCAAGTGCCTCACTATTGCTACCTCACTTATTATAAACAAAGATTCGGTAAAATGAACAAAGTTCGAGTATTTTTTAAATTTATGAAATATCTTTTATTTTCGCCAAAAATGTGTCATATAACTTTGGTCTCGTCTCGGGCTCTATTTCCCAGAACGATTGATCCAAAAATCTAGAAAAAAAAATCTCAATAATGTACACCGATGATAACCGGAATTGTCCAACAGTAATTTTTGATCAGATTAATTTTCTAAAAATATCGATTTGTAGGGTTTTGTAGGTATGACCAAAAAACCCTTATACCGTCATTTTGTCGTCTGTCTGTCTGTCTGTCTGTCTGTCTGTCTGTCTGTCTGTCTGTCTGTCTGTCTGTCTGTCTGTCTGTCTGTCTGTCTGTCTGTCTGTCTGTCTGTCTGTCTGTCTGTCTGTCTGTCTGTCTGTCTGTCTGTCTGTCTGTCTGTCTGTTCGGTAAAAATTGTAGCCAAACGGCTAAACCTAGAGAGTTGAAATTTGGCATGCTTATACAACTCTTTGACCCGCACATAGGAAAAATACTAAAACATCTAAAAAACATATCCCCCTAAAAATATAAACAAATATGTGCTCTTCGAAAAAAAAAAAAAATTTTTTTTATAATTCTGAGTAGGGTATCAAATGAAAGCCCTTGGTACGTGGATTAACGATCAAATTTTTATTTTTGCAAAATAAATTATTTTGAAGCGATTTTTGCCAAAATTGTGCAAAAAATTTTTTGTCCCACACCCTGTAGCCCAGATGGTTTAAACTAAAAATCTGAAAAAATTCTAAGTAATGTACATTGGTGTGAACCGGAATAGTTCAACAGGAATTTTTGATCAGATTAGGTTTTTGGAAAAAAACGCATTTTTTGTGATTTTTTGCTAATAATGTACACAAGTTATAGCTTTGTAACAAGCAACACTCTAACGTGTGTGCTGGTCTAGTGGTATTTGACGCTGACTTTTCACCCATGTAACCCGATCCGATAGGGATCGAACCCTGAAGAAGAGACTATATATATATATATATTTTTTTTTTATTTTCTATATTGTTTAAATTATTTTTTAAAAATTCTAATTATATTTTGGCAAATGTTGCATTTAATTTTTAAAAGCGTAAATTTAATAGCCAGTGGAAATTGTTTAAATTATAATTTAATTCTGTTTCAATGTACACGAAATCAGAGGGGCGGAACTTATAACAACCAATGGAAGCCATAGGCGCAATTTTGACATTCTTAATGAACCTTGCTATATAAAAAAAAATACTGCACATATTTAGAAACCTAAATAATGGTATTAGGCGTTCGAATTAAAATTAACAAAAAAAATATTTTAATATAAAATTTGTTTTCGCATCCAAAATAATCATCATTCACTTACTAAATACCTGCAAAACCCTGAAATGTGTGAAAATTCACACTTCACATCAATTTTTTTCTGTCGTTGAAAACAGAAAGCTCTTAAGACGTTTTTAAATTTATTTATTTTAACACAATTTTTGAAAAAAAAGTGTTTATCAGAAAATCTGTAAAAGATGTGAGCAAAGCACTTTAATATGAGCCGAATTAATACAACAGGAATTTTTGATCCGATACTTATTCCGGAAGTTACCGATTTTTTTTGCAACCCGTGCATACATTATCTGATTGACTGAAAAACTGGGTGGCTATAGCTGAATCTTGGCGTGAGCGCCGTTTTGTATATTGATACATTTATATATTTTGTAAATTATTTATTTAATATTAATAACTACGCTGGACAGAAATAAGAAAGAAGAATAATAGTGGGTTTACTGAACATGTTTTACATGCTTTTAGCTAAGAAACACCAGTGTTTTACTTAACATGGTTTATTCCCGAACCCTTTAATTTAACATATAATTTGGATGTGACCTGATATAATAAAAAATGTAATAGGTATTATGATTTAGTTTGTTATTACTTCGTTCTTATTTTAATTTCTCAAATAATTATCGTTATTTATGAAATTCCCTGCCTTATTTCAGTAAGCCATAATTCTGTCAGAAAACTTCGAATTGGACTAATGTGGATATATTTATTTATTTTTTTTTAAATTCCTTGAAGGGACATATCTTGAGGTTCGGCAGATTCCTCCTAGCATACTCTTTATACAGGGTGTTAGGTAAATATCCGGCACAATTTAAAAGACAGCATGGTGACGTAGAATGCAATCGATTTATCCTTTGCCAATTTTCTCTAAAATGTGAATTTCGTCCAAAAATAAACAAACAAAAAGATGCCCCAAATTTTTAAAACCGCTGACTTTTTTTAATTTTTCATATTAATCCAGAAGTTGTGTAGTTGTACACCTTGTATAATAAATTTAAAAATATCGGAATTCGGAAATGTTCGTTTTCAGAGTGTGTGTAGTTTGTAATTAACAAAAAGAAAACATTAATCTTAATAACAAAAATAAATTTATGCAAAGAAATTTTCAAGCTGCATTAATAGGTCAATGAAGAAATATTTATGGATCAAATATTCGTAATGACGTAATCATAATAACCAATTATACCATCAAACAAGATGAATCAATCAAATAAGAATTAATTGTCTGAAGTATTCAAGGAATGCACATTTCAGTCAGCGTCTTTTTAACTTTAATAAAAAACTGCTAACGGTACATTAATATTATTTAATTTATTGTTGATTTTAAGATAAAATTTTCTAAATTCTCAACACTAATATAAGTGATATTAGGAGATAAAGAATTTAATATGGGGTGTACCAAAATTCCAGTCATAGAAATAAATAAACGGTTTATTGGTTGTTATAATATTTTTACTAATGGCGGGTTGCTAACGTAAGAGTTTTCTCTAACTCAAGTTAAAAGGCACCAGTACTGAATGTACGTCTACACGATGCCAGTGACTTGTGCAAGTGCTTACTTGTGCAAGTTACTTGCATCGTGTAACCGAGCCATTAGAATTGTTGAGTACCTAAGGAATCTGAGTCGGGTGTGTTGAGAATCAACTCCACAACCCTGATGTACACTGCAATATACTGTTTATTTTTCTCCATTGCTAAGCTCTTTTGCGACCTTATTGTTTTATTATATATATTCAATTGTTGATAAACGTTGCGCACGTAGAAAAAATTGCATAAAAATACTAGAGGCAGTCTAGTGCAAGATTATAAATTGCAAGGCGATGGGCAGCATGATATATTATTTCTCTGGCTCCAATTTGTGGCGTAATTACAGTATATAATTACAGACCGGCCATCCATATAAATCACACGAACATATTCTGAGGACTGTAGGAATCGAACTCACGATTTCATACTACGATGACGTCAAAAACGTTGAGCATCGTTGCTCGTTCATCGAGAAACGATGCTCAAATTCTTACCACTGAGCAACTGATCATATGTTAGTTACTTATGATTATTTTGATATCTGCTGCTTCAGGTGGAATGTTACTAATTCATTTAATGTTCACCTACAGTGTATAAACGGTTAACAGTGATAAATTAGAACGTGTAGAAAGGACGGTTACAAATAAGTTGAGAAAGGAATGCTTATACTTAGTATTATAACGATCCTTGCGACTCCTGACTTCTTTAAAGTTACAGTAGAATCATCTGTAACTGATCAAACAAATATGCAAATTCTATTTGATTAACAACTTTGATTTATCAATATTTACAATCAATTTTGATATAATTGCTCAATTGGCTTGTTGGAAGCAATGATTCTTTCCAGTTCTCTCCGCTAACCATGGCGTCAACAGACGATGCTTTAGCGATAGATGACTAGTTAATGGGTACAAAAGTGTCAAATCGTGTAAAGTGAAATGTGATATATACTTAAAGATTAATTGAAGAAAAGAGAACGATACCACCTGTTAAAAAAATTAATATTCACCTAAATATTGGAACATTTATTTAAAGATGAATGAAAAAAAAAAAAAACAATTTAAGACACCTTTCCTTAGTTACTGCATTAGTTAAGAGAAAGATATTACAATAAGGCAACTGAACAAGTGTTATTTCGGCGCTACACATGCTCCGGTAAAAAAAAAAGCTCCACCAGCGCAGCTCGCTCCAACGCAGGTATATCGAATGAAGTTATCTCTTTACACCTGTCGCCTGCACAGGCAAAAATAAGTGTACAGGTTTATCCTTTACATACTCAGGTTTATTGTAAAAACTCTCTAGTATGCGACCTTTACTGCCAAGTTTTTGTTTCATTTTTATTACATATACTAAATGAAGTCGTAAACAAATTTTCCGTCCCTTTCTATGACATCCTGTATCCTCCTCTGGAATAAGTTTCGAATTCCTGCGCGACAATGCTATTGGTTAGGAGGTTGTGTAATCTTCGATCTATTTTTGTATCTCAACCGTATCACGAAAGCATTTTCCAGCTAAAAAGTTTTTCTTCGACCTGAATAAATGCTAATCCGAAGGTGCCAAATCGGAATATGCCGCGTACGGGAGACACTACCAACCTAAGTTCAAGATGGTTTGCTGAGTAGTAAGAGCTCGTCAAGATGAGGTCTAGTGTTCTTGTGTAACAAAATTACTTTTCGGTTTCCTTGTCCTTCTTTGTCTTTTCTGTTCATTCCGTTGGCTAGGTTATTCAGTTGATACAAATATAGACGACTATAGTTTTCGTTAGTAAGCGTTTCGGCTGGTTGGAGGATCTCGTAAAACATCACACTCTTCATGTTCCACCATATGCACAGATAGAACTTTTTGCCAATCATGTTCTCTTTGGCCTTAAATGCTAATAGTTACTTGATCCCATGTATACTTTTTCCGCTGAATCTACATTCACCCGTGAGATCAACAATACCCGTAACTCTCATGGACGGTCTTACGAAAATCTACATAAAACAGTCTAAACAAATTTTAATAAGCACGTTTTTAAGTTAACGTGTGGTGTGGTATCGTCTATAATCATTTAATTGACCCTTTCATTTTCGATAATTGCTTAACAGGAGAACATTACCTGGAATTGTTTAGAAATTGCAAGAACTATTAGATGTTCCTTTAAACATAAGAAATGCTATATACAATCGCAAGATGGAGCTCCTCCATATTTCCCTTGTCAGGCCCTGCAGTACTTAAATGGAACTTATCATAAGCGGACCAGAAAATGTCTGAAGGGCTATGGAGATGCATTTTTTGTAGATTAAACATTTAAGACACATTATTTATATTGTCACATAGGTAATCCTAGGTCAGGATTACTATAGCTAGACATTGTGACGGTCAGCTGTCTGATTAAAAACTATTCGTCAGCGTCTGACGTATGTGACCTGATTACGAAAATGCAGACATCGCACTTTCATAATGAGGAAATATTTGTCATGACGAATGAATATTGGAACTGGGTTAATTTTCGGTACATAAAGACCGGCAGTCATAAAATATGGAGTTAGTGGAACATAGCCAACTCCGCTGCACATATTAGTCCAGAAGGTGACGACCACGACACTGACGCCAGATTCTTGTATCGAGAGAGAAGCCAAGCAAGTAGTGACCATGTGAGTGGTGTTCGACAGTAAAAATATGCTAGCCTGCTTGATTAAACATATTTTATTTATTTTTTTAAAATTTAATGGTCTTTGCTGCTGTGGCAATTAGCCAGGACAATTTTTATTTGAGAAAATATCCATGCCTGAACGGGATTCGAACCCGAGACCTTTGCAACGCAGAGCATATGTGTTACCACTATGCTACGCCGGTCGGCAACTTAAATTTTGAAGGCGCTGTATTTCGAGAACAAATAAAATTTGAATTATAGCCAGTGGTGGGATTCAGCCGGTTCGCACAGGCTCGCGCGAACCGGTAGCGAAAATTTTCGTTAGTTCTGCGAACTTGTAGTATAAAATGAAAATTACTATTAATTATTTTATTTTATATTTCGTACCGTATAACGGGATGAACAAATAATTAAAAAAATAATATAGCATATTTTTTTTGTCAATGGTCATCAAATTTTAGCTAAATATAAAACGATGGGTAAGTGGATGTATACCGGGAGCAACTGTACATATTTTACTTCTATACCAAATTATTTTTCAACTATATTAGTGAAATAACTTTCATTATCAAATAAACGTTGAACTTAATAATAATATAATTAATTGAACATATTAATAATAAAAATATTTATATTATTTGTTATTTTATAACATTAAAAATCAAACCACAATATCGATTTTAAGATTATATGGATAATGAGTTTTTCTCGAATTATCGAATAAATTTCCCATTTGGTACCAATGTTCGATCATGCTGCATACATTTATTTAGATGCATAAAATCATTTTTGTTACCATTTATGTTGGGTTTAACCTGTAATTATTGTTATATATTTTCATGTATTATAGATTATACACAGATTTTTTTTTAACAACCCCCTCCCCCCTATCGTGCTTTCATAGCGAACCGGTAGGAAAATTATTTGAATCCCACCACTGATTATAACATTAGGGTGTTTCAGTCATACACTTACGTACAGTACGCAACCGGTGCTTGGAACTTTCCTCCCAACTTCCATTCCTTCCAACCCTCTATTTAAGGTTCCATTTTTCTACTTATTTGAGGACACCTAAATATACCGACTTGGGGCTTTAATAATATATACACCTACACATTTAGTTCAACACACATTTTAATAAAGAAAATAATTGCGTGGAGTGATTGTTATTGAAAAAAAGGTTTATTATCTTGTTAACAATATGGTGACAGGTATAATACCAGAAACATTTATTCTTTTGTTCAATTGGTTAGAAAAAATGTCTTGTGCAATTCAATTAAAATGCAAATAACTCTTACTGTGATGTTTTCTAATAAAAAACAAGAATATAACATGTTTTTATTTGCTCCTGATACGTGAATGCAAATCTTTTAAACCACAAGTATTTTATATACATATTTATAATTGCACACCACGAAAGCCTCAAATACAAAATATTGTACAGTAATATTTCGGCTAACGAATGACCCTGTTAACGAATTGGGATTCGGCTAACGAATCATAGGGAGACGCGCGGCCGATTCTATGCTAATATTTTTAATGCTAAATATGTAATTGTAAGGATATCAATAAACACTTCAACGCTCCAAACACTTCTACGTGTTTAAACTAATTCAAAGGAATCTTAAATAACAAAAAAAATTATCCAACACTGGAGAAATTCCTCACATCTCCAGCGAAAAGAACCAAGAACTGAGAAGAAATTCCTGAAATTCCTGCAACACCACAAGGAAAATTGAACCTTCCAGAGAGAACTGAAAACTAAGGACTGTGAACTGTATTAAGTATAAATAGTAATATTCAATACTTCAGTCTTCCTTTCGAGAACTTTGAGGAATAGATTGCAAGGTTTTTGTATTGAACCTTACGGAAAATCTTGATTCGGCTAACGAATAGTTCGTACTACTAATGATCTCGTGGAACGAACTAAATGAGATAGCCAAGGTAGTACTGTAATACGTTAAAATTGTCGTTAATTATATATTTGAGACACTACATAAGATTTTTCACAAAACAGATATAGGAGGTGAATAATAAAAATAATGACACTTTGATAATATTTTTTCTTGGCAATACTACAGAAACTAGACTGCGTGAAATTGAGAGCTTCAAGATCATTGTGCTTTAAAACTTTGAGCTTATGTGAAACAATGTGCCTGTGAACTTGATCCGAAAAAGTCATAATGGTGACGCGGGTTTATACGTATATTCTGAACCGGAGTTCATGAAAACGAAAGGGAAGCTGGAATATCTCGATCATATTAGGAGGAACGAACATAAGTATTAAATCCCGCAAAACATCATAAGTTGAAGGAAGCGCATTCCCCGAAAAAGTTTTCCTGACTTAACACGAGGAAATCGATCGGAGTCATATCAAGAATCTCCTAGGAATTCGGAGTGCAATGGGTATAGTACGCATTGTCATGTTGGCAATCCAACGTCTGGGATTGATAAAGATATGCAAATTAAATGGAAATAAAGAAAATTTACGATAACTATATTTAGTTAGATAATTATCAACTATTATAATACTAATGGTTTATGATATGCACTTTTAAGCATTTCCCAGTATTACAAAATTGCTTATTCACTTTATTTATTGTTTAAACAAAGCGTGAAAACAAATGACGTGGGTTAATATCACACAGTCATAACTTTCAATAAGAAATTATTCCATTTACTTCGGATCTGGATGAAATATTTTGGATTCAAATTTATTTTTTATATCACTTCATAATCTTTCTTCCAAGTATTTTCTTATTCAATATTTAGTCATGTTTACTATTTTTGGTAGGTTGTTCTAGGTATGGTGACTTAATCTCTTTTATTACTTAATGGTAGTAAAGATTTTTCATTCATAATTCTAAGAAAATATTAATTTTCTTTTGTGCTATATTACCACGATACGCAGGGTGATTTTGACTCAGGTTTGAATCATTTCTTCGTTTGAAATTTTAAGAAAAATAATAATTTTTGATTCATAATATATGATTCAGGGCCAGTCAAGGCTAGCAAGGATTATTTATGGATCATTTTACTAATTTAGTGTACGAAGGCGATTCAGCGAATTTTAACATAACCTAATCTTTGTTCTCGAATTAGTTTCACTTGGTCCAAAATGTTACCATAGTATACTTTTAATTTTGTTTGACTTTTTGGTAGATAATCATCAGCAATATCCTTCTAACAAATCAAAAAATGTGTCTCAACCTTTTTGATTTATCGGCAACAAACTTAAATACTTCAGTTCACGATGTTCAATATTATTCTAGACTATGATTTTATTTAAACAATTTTTAAGACAAACTACGGGGGGAATCGTCCATATTTCATTGCTGTTCAAAATATAGGCGTGACAATATAAAGTGGCAAACATTTATAGCTTATTTATTTTTATTTTTTTATATATTGACTATAAAAATTAAATAAATAAATGTTGAAAATTAAATAATAGGTTCCTAACGCCTAGATAGGCGTAAAGGGGCAGAGAAGGTAAGTTCTCCGTTTCTAGACCGCCATAGTCAGTGGTCAGTGTGGTGTTGCGATTGGTGCTATTATCCTCGAATAAATACTTGGGACTGAGTCAACTCTAGAGCTGACTGCATAATATCGGAAGATAAAAATCCGAAGGAGGTGGGGGATTGACAACCACGGACCCACGGTAACTCTTTAAAAAAACAAAAATAAAATAAAATAATAAATAATAGGTTCCCAAAACTTAGGTGGCGCTTAAGTGTAAAAGAGGAAGTTTTCTGTTTCTAGGCCTCTTGCACCGTATACTCGAAAGCCATGTGGTTAGTCTGATATTTTGACTGATCCTATTGTCCTTGTATAAACAGTTAGTTATGTTAAATATTAAATATTGGGACAGTATAGATTTGACCTGAACTTTTTAGGGTTTTGTAGGTATGACCAAAAAACCCTTATACCGTCATTTTGTCGTCTGTCTGTCTGTCTGTCTGTCTGTCTGTCTGTTCGGTAAAAATTGTAACCAAACGGCTAAACCTAGAGAGTTGAAATTTGGCATGCTTATACAACTCTTTGACCCGCACATAGGAAAAATACTAAAAGATCTCAAAAACATATCCCCCTAAAAATATAAACAAATATGTGCTCATCGAAAAATAAAATATTTTTTTATAATTATGAGTAGGGTATCAAATGAAAGCCCTTGGTACGTGGATTAACGATCAAATTTTTATTTTTGCAAAATAAATTATTTTGAAGCGATTTTTGCCAAAATTGTGCAAACAATTTTTTGTCCCACACCCTGTAGCCCAGATGGTTTAAACTAAAAATCTGAAAAAATTCTAAGTAATGTACATTGGTGTGAACCGGAATAGTTCAACAGGAATTTTTAATCAGATTAGGTTTTGGGAAAAAAACGCATTTTTTGTGATTTTTGGCTAATAATGTACACAAGTTATAGCTTTGTAACACGCCACACTGGAACCTGTGTGCTGGTCTAGTGGTATTTCACGCTGATTTTTCATCCAAGTAACCCGATCCGAAAGGGATCGAACCCTGTGAGAAAAGAGACTAAATTATTTTTTGTTTTTTTTTTTTGAATTTTTATATTGTTTAAATTATTTTTTCAAAATTCTAGTTAGATTTTGGCAAATGTTGCATTTAATTTTTAAAAGCGTAAATTTAATAGCCAGTGGAAATTCTTTAAATTATAATTTAATTCTGTTTCAATGTACACGAAATCAGAGGGGCGGAACTTATAACAACCAATGGAAGCCATAGGCGCAATTTTTAAAATTCTTAATGAACCTTGGTATATAAAAAAAAATACTGCACATATTTAAAAACCTAAATAATGGTATTAAGCGTTCGAATTAAAATTAACAAAAAAAAAATTTTAATATAAAATTTGTTTTCGCATCCAAAATAATCATCATTCACTTACTAAATACCTGCAAAACCCTGAAATGTGTGAAAATTCACACTTCACATCAATTTTTTTATATTGCGATAGCAATAACAATACTAGGTTAATGAAACCCAATTTATTTTTCAAAGCAATGCTCATGCATTAATTCCTACTGACATTTTTTTTTGCTGCTTTTGAAGTGAAATTTGTATCGGTTCTATCATCTTATCGACTATCGGTAAGTCAAAGTTCCCGGGTTCCATCCCGGTCAGGGCATGGATATTTGTATCCATTCTTACCATCTCACCCTCAAATTAAGCAAATCATAAAGAAAAACTTAGAAGCTGGCTAAATGGATAACTCCAAATCTAAGTACTCTTTTTGGCTCACATAACTTATTAAGGGGTTTTGGGAGGCAAGACATTGAAATTGAATGAAGAGGTGAAAATTTTATCTCGCAGGCAAGCAAGAACCTGCAAGAAAAAATTCTTGCACTATTAAGTATATTGCTGTATTATATCGAAAATTTATTTTTGTTTCATTCGCTTTGCCTTGTTATTGTTGTTGCTGTACAATAAAGTCTCAGCTAAATCTATACTTCCCTTCGTACTTCTGATGGAGTCGACTTATGAGCTAAGATGAAAAAGTGGTGCCTGGAATTTAAACCCACGTTCTTGTGCTCTGTAGGAAACAATCTTACCATGGTTACATGGCATTTATTTATTAAAACATATCAATTTATGATTTTTTAGTATTGATAGTTGCTAGTCATGTTAGTAGTTTAGCGCCAGTTACAGTGAACTTAGTCTCTTGGCTGTCGTGTTGGCCAGCTTCATAGCAGTCCGTTCTTTGCTGGCCGCCGTCCAAAATAGTTATATAATGAACCACTTTCTCGGATTAGGGAGGCAGGATATCTATAGTATTCTATAGGAAGTTCAGAAATATTTGGTATTTTCGCTTTTTATCACATATAAAAGATATTGGACATTTCATTTTTGGTGTTGTAGAGTTAGTAGTGTCCATCGATTGATGAATGTGGTAGGAGTTGTACTATTTTAAGACAGTAGTAAAAACTAATAAATACAGCTGACTAGTTTCGAAATCATTTATTTCTTCGTCCTATGATTTATAATGTAAATATAAAGATGATTTAGAATATCTGAAACGCTCATTAAATATACTGAATGATTTATATATTCATATTATTATATTTATTATGAGACAGTGTGAAATTTAATTTCTGTTGGAATCTAGCTTCGTGGAAATGTACTTTATGTATGTATAGTCGGATTGCTGATAGGTGACTGTTCGTTGCTACAAGTATCGATATTCAAAACTATATGCTTTCTCTGTCTATATCATTATAATTAACGCAAGTTGACAACTAACCTTCCAAATTATTTGAATAAAAAACAAAGCATTAGACAGAAACGGCATGATTCGTAGATATCTTTACTAATTAGAGCGCGAAAATAAATTTATAGCAGTACTCAAACAAACCAAATTATTAATTTTAAGGTAATAATTATTAATAAGGAAAAATTTGTACTCATAGGTAAATTTCGGATTATAATTTGTTGTTTAATTAAATTAAATTTTTATATTTCCCCTAAGTACAAAGTAATAAAATATTAAGTAAAAATATATTTATTCATATAATATATTGCTATTATCTGTCTCATTTTGTAATACGAAAATAACAGGAAAATTTCATTTTTTATGTTCTGTATTGACAATACATTTATAATATTATCATAGTATTGGTTCACACGGATACGCCAAAGTCTGTTTACACCACAACAGTTGCCAAAGTAACCAGATCTAGTTTCGTATTACAAATTGAACCGGATTATACAAGTTGTATTTAAATGTTTATTTTATGATAAAGTCGAAAGAATTCTAACTGAACGAAATTACACAGCAAATTCACACGAATAAAAAAATATACTGCATTTTGTTACAATTTAATTTGATTTGTTATGTTCCTCATTTGTATTTAAAAATTTCTGGAGTGATTTTCTGAATTTCTGCTCCCATCGTTCATCAAATGATTTTTTAAGTATCAGCCCGCTGATCGTGATACATGCATTGTATACATGATGTATATTTATAATAAAATATTTACTTATATAAGACTCTCAACTTTTTTTCTTTTGCCTTTAGATGAGGCGTTAAACGGCAGCCCTACTTAGTACTTGCCAATTTTAATGAAACAGCGCCCAGGAACCACTTGTTGATTAACAAGATATTATTGTTATATTTATGGTTATATAAGGTGGCAAAACACGTGACGATATCAGTCGCCATCGACTGAAAGAGTATTTCTCGTGGCGTCTTCCAAAAAATATGGTTCGATAACACCTCCAACCCATATACCAAAAAAATAGCAGACTAGTCGTTGGCGAATCAAGCTATTATTCTGATTGTTCGTACAGCTATTGAGATCAAAATGTGCGTCAGTTATGTCATCCATTTTCGTCAAATTTCGATCATCGGCAATCATCTTGCAACATCTTATTAGCGTACATCGCCGCTAATGATCTTTGGGTTGAAAACAAGTGCTATCAATCGTTTGTTACTATTGTGCGATGACTGTGGACGAGTAAACTGATATCGATAAACGAACATTCTTGTTCTAGCCAAAATCTCGTTCGTGTACTTTTAAGATTTTTGACATTTATTGTTGCTTGCATTCGTTGTATTTGCCCGTACGTTTGTTAAGTTTCTATTACAAATCTAAGACGATACGTTCACAACAATTTCATTTATAGATTATTATTTTCAATTCATTTATTAAAAGACATTTTCTTGAACGGAAGCATCTAAAATACCAAAAGTCTACGAAAACACATGCTACATTCTAAATTAACCGCTTGTCACCAAATATTTTAAAAATAATTACACCAGCCCACTACAAAGACATCAAAAATAATAAAGACCAACAAATTTTGAAAGTTTTTATCATTATACATTTATTTATTCTGCACATCACACCTCGCCCACGTCTGATCTAGCTGCCAAAGACACATTCTCTTCCAATGACTAGTCCATATCATCTCGCAAATATTTGTCCGAAGTCCCTGGCTCCGTGTGTAACATTATCAGATCGGAGACACTCATTCATATGCTGGGTTGAAAAACATGACTAATAGTTTAAAGGAAAACTGCATATCATGCAATATTGCGAAATGATGCGACAATAAGATACTGATGAGTAATATTTACTTATCATATAAATTAATAACTTAATATGGAAAAACAATAAAACTGTGGCTAGCATATTATTTTATTTTTTTTAATTCAATTACTTCACTAATGGCCGGTTGCTAAAGTAAGAGTTTTCTCTAACTCAAGTTAAAATCATTTGTTTTTTATGTTACAACATTTTCAAAATAAGTGTTACGGGTAACACTTATTTTGAAAACCGCGGCAGATTCAAAATTGCGTTAAAAATAGACTGCCAAGTACAATAACTATAAGTAATTTTCACAATAGAGCAAAAACATATTTGTAGAATGAAGCTTTAGCTACAATTTGCCGCATCGTACGCAAATATGCGTCGATTGGTTTACAAGATGACGTCTATAATACCATTTGCTTATTTACAATTATATAACAGTTTCTACAATTAAAAATATTAATTAATAAGACTTGAATGCGAAAAAATTGCTAGGCTTTTATAATTTTTATTTTATTGTGACGAATTTTCGCGAACTAGATAAATTTAGAAATGAAAGCTCTTAAACGGATTAACGGATACAAGTGATTATAAAAAAAAATGTTGATTTTGATGCGATTATTAAAAAAACTATATATATTTTCCTAGACAATCAGCATTCTGTCGGCTTCTTACGTTTATCAAATACAAAATCCTGAAATGTGTGTAAATTCACATTTCACATATTTATGTTTTTTATTTATTTTTTTTAAAAGTGATTTGAAGTGTATCGTGTAGACAAAAGTTTGGGAAGTACTGCTTTAAAGTATTATGGGCACTTATGCGTAGGGAAAATCAAATTTCCCATTACCTATGGCCCACATTTCTTATTATTCCCTGTGAAAATACTAGATCTGAATAAATGATTTGCACTTGTGCTATGGGTCTATTATAAATGAGGATTTACGGTTAGATTTTGTCACTACACTAAATTCTGCATTTTACTGGAAATTGTCGTTTAAGAGGGGTTAATTATTTGTTTGTAAAGCATCTGTTTTATTTATTTTTACCGACCGCCAACATATATAAGGGAGGTATTGTGGTCATACCGATTTTGACATTTCGAGATTTCGATGGATCTCCACGAATTGAGGTCCCTACATAACGTTTTGACTATTTTTAGCATGATGTCTGTCGGTCTGTCTGTCCGTCCGTCCGTCTCTCCGTCCCTCTGTCTGTCTGTGTATACGGGCAGAGCAAATTCGGCTAAAAGGAATTTTATGAAACTTCATATTTAAGCTTCTGCCATCAATGGCACAAGTTGATCAACTTTTGGTAAAAATCGGTTGACTAGAAATGGGAGTTTACTCGCGTCGATTTTAAGATTTTTGCGAATATTTAGCAGATTTAACAGAAAAATATTTCGAAAAAATTTATTCAACAAATGTTGCTATAAATGCAATATCTAATAACTTTTATTCTAGTCAACTTTTGATAAAACGAAAAATAACGAAGAATGTTTGTAAAATTTTTCGAATTTTTTTGTCTCAGTTTTTCATACTTATTTGTAACGTTTCCATGGTCATGATAAATAATATCTCTGTTAGAAAATATTAGGCCAAGCTATTTCTACTTTGCTGCTAGAATGTATTTTATTCAAGTACTTTATGATGGCGGTCGGTCCTGTGGTGGCAACAGCTGATTTTTTACTTTTACTTTCACGTTAAACCTTTACGAATGAAAGGGTAGCTGTTGTGGTTGCATATATGAAAGAATACCTTTTAATTCCACTGAAAACGTTATATAATTCCACGAATAAAAATTTAAATAAACGTTGAGTAGTTCATCCGCCTATTTCGAGTACAGAAGTAATTTGAAATGCAACATAGACATCGTCTAATGAGGCTAACCTCTAATTATGAGGCAGTTTATAAAGTTATTTTTAAGAATAACATAAACGGACGTTGAATGAGTTACTGCGACACACATAGTGATAATTAGCTGAGACATCGGTGACATTTCCAAGTCGAACGTCCTTGTCAAGTATATTCCAGGTAATATAAAAACATCTCCGATACATGTTACTAGTTGCAAACAGTGGCGTATCGGCGAAATTAATCACAGTGAAAGGTAGATTAGAATTTATATTAGCGTGGAGTTCATAGACCCCCGTGTTTTATACATCCGTTTTAATAACTTTTAGAAAAAAAAGAGCGAAAGGAAGAATATTTTCAAACAAAATTAGACGCATACTAGCTGCTCTGCCCGGCTTCGCTCGGGGATAATTAGTTATTACTAACCTACATTTTTTTTAACTTACAGTATACCTACTCGTAATTAGGTGGCATGAAATAAGACAATACTATAAACATTGTAGAACCGATTTTAAATCACAGTGGATATCGTTTAAACCACATCTCATATAACGACATATCGGTTTCTGCAGCCAAATTTCAAAGTCCCTTTAGAAAAAAACTTTAAAAAAAAAATCAGAAAACCAAAATCACAAAAACAAACCTGACCAAAATGACAGATTTTTTTGTTATAATTTAAATTTGTATACATACGAGTACATATGTATGTAAAATTATGTAAGTATTAAGTTGTTTGTAAAATAAGTTGGACTTTTTTTTATGTTTTGTAACACTTGAATATTGTTTTTGTTGCTTAAGCTTCTAGCACTCATGTAAATGTACTCTTTTCTAATATAAATAAAATGAACATATTTTTCAACATTGTATTTATAGTGTTTGGATATAGCGACCTACGGTTATAATGCCCGAACTTCATTGGTCCCTTCAACGTCGTTATAAACGATATCTACTGTATTTTCAATTCTGATCATTGTATAAATTGGATACCAAATTTGTTACTGAAGAAATATATGTTGTCACTGATAATTTCAAGAAAATGCGTTATATATAAACCGAAATGATGGATTTTGTATTTTCTGCGAATAAATATCATTATATTTTTATTACTGAACATATTTTAAAGATTATTTCAATTCTGAAGTATATAAATCGTGTACCAACCTTACCGCTGACGAAACTTATATTGTTGCTGATAATGTCAAGAAAATGCGTTAAATATGAACGACAAACATGATTTTCGTTTCTCGTGCGAAATTTTTTATAAATTTATAACTACTGATTAGATATTAATTAAACACTCCCTAAAATCTGATTAGATGATGTAGCTACAGATGGCAAAAAAACATGGCAATCGGATCAACCAGTCTCGATTAAAGTGTGTAAATACAAACCGAAAAGTTGGATTTTGTAACACCCGCGTGCATAACTTAAATTATATCTTTAGTACTTATTATTGTGTGAATTGTATACCAACTTTGCCACTGACAAACCTACGTTGTCGCTGATAATTTCAAGAAAATACGTTTAGTATAAAACCGTAGAGTCAATTTTATCAGAGCGCACAAATTCCATTATAATTTTGGAACTACTGAACCATTTTAATAAAACACTGATGGTAACTGGCCCCTGTACAGCCTTTACCATCAACCTGCGTTTTTCGAACCGACTTTTATTCTAATTTATTTGTGTTATCTGTGCAAAGTTCTTTTGTTGAGTATAAGATTTTAATTATTTATTTATTATTTTATTTATTCTTTTTAATATATACTCGAATAATATGTATGGGCTGTGTTAGGCGTAAAAAAGCCATTGTTGCTGTACGCCAAATATTTTAACCAACTAACTAACTAACTGAAATACCGACTGATAGTGCATTTCTTACAAAACACAAATTACAAACCTGTCAAAATCGACATACTCTAATTGTACTGGTCAACCAATTTTTTTCATCAGACATGAATTTAGGTGGATTAGATAGATTTTTTGTTACTGATTTCAAATCTGTTTTTAGTTTTTAGTTTTTCCGTAGTACGTCTATGTAATTTGTAATTGTAATTTTGTTAATAGACTATAAAACTCATCAGTGGAATGTCTGCGGTGATCTAAAAGTCATTGGGATGCTGATGGGCACGCAAGTAGGGTTCACAAAATTCTGTTGTTTTCTATGTTTATGGGACAGTCGTGCTAATATATTCCTTTGGTTAATCCGCAAAAAATGCCACCTCTCCATATTAAGCTTGGCTTAATAAAGAACTTTGTGAAAGTAATGGGGAAAGCTAATTCTGCAGGATTCCAGTACTTGGTAAATACATTTCCAAAGATCAGTGCTGCAAAATTGAAGGAAGGAATCTTTGTTGGGCCGGAAATTCGGGAAGTCTTGCAAGACACAAACTTCAAAGATTCTCTCAATGTTGAAGAAAAAAAAAGCCTTGGTGTCCTTCACAAGGATTTGTGAAAACGTTCTGGGCTACCACAAGTCTTCCATGATTGAAACTGGCGTTCAAAAGTTGATCGATGCATTTCAAAACATGGGATACTGTATGTCTTTGAAATTGTGTTTTTTACATTCGCACCTCAATATGTTTCCTAAAAATCTTGAAACAGTGTCAATGAGTAAGGTAACCATTTCGTCAAGACATTCAACTGATGGAAAATCGCTACCAAGGTGTTTGGAATGAAAGCATGATGGGAGATTACTGCTGGATGCTGTATCGTGATGAGCCAGACAAAGTGTACAAAACAAAATCATATTCGCAACGATTTTGATAGTTTGTTTGTAAAAGTGATGTGATACACAGTATATTGATTAATTTGATGATAAATTTTCATAATATATGTGTAAACAACAATATATGTATGCACTTTGGTATGATTCTGCTCCCTTCACATCACTGAAATATATATAAAATTTATCAAACCCAAAGGATGGCCGTATTTCATAAACAAAACTGAATACATATTTGGAATCAGCATGAAAAATTGATCTAGAAAAATATGCTTTTGTTTATTATGAGAGAAAAAAAAAAGTTTAATTTTGTTGACCTGTGTTATGTAAACAAAACTTCAAACTAACAAGCGATTTAATTTTAATTTGATTTTCAGTACAATTCATGAATCTACTACATCTGTTTAAAGTTTAAAGGACAGTTTTTTAAACAAAATTAGAAAACATCTTGGATGAAACATGTAATTGGCATGCTTTTGCAGGAACTCGTCCACATTCCATCCGTTACACAACATGCTAACTAATTACATAAATAGTTATTTTCACATATTCGAAGAAACAATAATATTTGAAGGGAAAACCTGGCCTGTCACCTTTCACACACAATTTAAGAAATTCAATAAGAAATGTCGAGTGGGACTTTATGAGAAGAAGTTTGCAATACACCAGAAAATATAGGATTAGAACAGAGAATATGACATAAAACGTATGTTATTTCAAAAATGATAAAACAGTTGCACATTAGAATGGTACGGAAGTATTGAATTCTTGGTTAGAACAGCATTACTTGATCCAAATAAGTTTTAGTCCTTTATCTCTGTGTATTTAGTTTTATTTCCAGATTGTTTCATGTAAGTGTAGAACAATGAGTCTTACTAACTTACTTAACTCTTTCAGTGCAACTGATTACTCCTGCTAACTACATATCTAAACATTATAAGATGTGTTGCCTAAATATGCAATTTAACCTGAGAGTTATTTTACGTAGCTAATAATATCAAATGGGTTTTTTTTATTAATAAAAATGTATTAAGAAAAAAAAATCTTAATTTTGTCCTCAAAGGGTTAAATTTAATCCTTTAGCCTTTAAAGATGGTGATTTTTTCCATAACTTTTCTGTCCTTCGTCAATGCTTTAGCCTGCCTCCAATCTATTCCTTTTTTCAACATTCTTCAGTCCTTTGCCCCATGCTTTTCTTGGTCTTTCTCTGAGCTTTCTTCTCGATTTTCTCGCTTTCATGACTATTTTTGCGTCTCTGTCATTATACGAGGGGTGATTGGAAAATTTCTAGAACAAAACAACGAGGTTGCGCATGTCGTTCATATGTTTTAAAGTCTAATCTTTCATATAACTGCAGTCAAATTTCCAGACTGATCGTGCATACTGTTAGCCGTGATTGGTAACTAAAGCAACAAATTACTTACATATTATTAATCATGAATAAAATCGAGTTCCGAGCAGTGATAAAACATTTCTTTTTAAAAAACTTAAATGCTAAAGACATAAAAACGGCGTTCATAGTGTGTCTGCTCCTTCACATGCAACAGTTGCAAACTGGATTGGAGAATTTAAACGCGGTTGAGCAAGCACAGAGATTGTACCACGTTTAGATAGGCCGAAAATAGCTACCGGTAAAGAAACGGTTAGAAAAGTCCACAGAATCGTGATTAACGATCACCGATTAAAAATGCGAGAGATAGCAGAGGCAGTTAGGCATTTCATATGACCGCGCACAATGCATTTTACACTAGCGTTTGGACATGACAAAGCTCACTGCAAGATGGGCGCCGCGTTTGCCAACAAACGACCAAAAGCAACAGCGAATGATCATTTTTCATATATGTTCAAGCGAAATATAAAAGATTTTTGCGACGATTTGTAACTGTCGATGAAACGTGGATCAAACGTGTCACTGCACTCCGGAGACCAAAGAATATCAAAACAGTGGTTAGCACCAGGGGGGTGAAGGCTTAATGGGACAGTTGTGCTCGTGAGAATAGTTACTGGGCATAAATATAGATGGCGTTAGTAACCAGTTTTAATTTCAAATAACCACAGTAGATGTCGCTAAATGCTGCATTAGTTCCATATCATAGTGAAACAAATGTCATTGTTTTTTAACGTTCATATTTTAAGGTGTTTTGTGGTTAATTTTGACAAGGAAATCAATTCATTCGTGTACAGTGCCACCTGCTACAAATTATAAGTAATTTCCGATGTTTTATGCGGTAAATTTTAAATCGAATTCCTGGGCATGAAAATAGAGGCGCTAATGTACCACAAAAGTACAGAAAATAACATGTAGGTTTCGCATCTCCTCTTGGTGATCTGTGGTTAGCACGTGAACCAACTCTGAAGAAGGCCAAGATGATGCCATCAGCTAGGTTATGGCTACCGTGTTTTGGGATTTCCGAGGGCTCATTTTAATCGACTACTTGTAACATGGAAAACAATAACACTTATTCTCAAATACAAAAACAGCGTGCATTTTCTAATTTGGTGAATATAATCGTGTGGATAATACGCCACTGGTGTTGGTGGATTGTAAGCAGATACCTGTTACCACACATCCGGAGAACGTATACATGTTTCTGGAATAATTAAAATGAGTTTATTAAGAATTCTAATAATAGCAATTATAGATGATGAATGAATCATGCATTATTATAAGAATATTTCTGCATATACACATAGATTTGTTGAGTGGCGGACACTGAGATTGTTTACTGGAAAGGATGGATCGTTTGCGGAAATACGTGAAGTACGTTTTAGTTATGCCGCGCGTTGTCTTCGCTTATAAACACTTCGCGTGTTTATGTTTCCTAATGTAGGTTTATCTACGAGGAAGTGATTCATTCTTAAATGATGTTTTCCTAGTGCTAAACTTAGATATTGCTCACTTATGTTATTCAAATAACTACTGATATGTCTTAAATATAAATTAAGTTTTGACATTTTTCAGGAAACTTCTGACGGAAACAGAATTTAATGATTCATACTGTTATATATAATTTTAGTTAAGAAAATATTTATTTAAATTGGGAAATAGAATTTAATTGAAATTTAAGCCAAAGATATATAAATTAAATTAAACCATAATTTTATTATATCTCTATCATAGAAATCGTCACTCGGTTTGACTATTGGCTTCACTCATCCAAATCGTTTGTCTTCTCTATTAATTACAGTGGTAGTTTACTAATATTCTCTAGGCCTTCTGTCAACTGACCTTTCCGCCTTTTTCTACGTTTTGTAAGGTCTGACTGACGTCTTGTGGAGCGTCATGTTAAGTCTTCCATGCTAGAGAGAATAGTCTCTCTTATTTCATTCGTATCACTTGTCTTATCCACTGTAATCGTCAACATAATTAATGCTTTAGAGCAGGGGTGAATAACCTGTGGCCCGTGGGACGTATATGACCCGCCGAACGATTTCACGCGGCCTGCCATTCTGAAAATGTAGTATTTACTTTCGTAATTCAGCTTAAAGGCTTTAAATCTTTAAGGTTTTAAGGCTTTAAATCTTTAAGGCTTAAAGGCTTTAAATCTTTAAGGCTTAAGGGCACTTAAGGCTTCTTATACACTAGACATATTTATCGTAAATTCGCCGACGTAAATTCGTGTAAGCCAGTGCAAAGAAGCTTTTCAGTAGAACCTAGGATCGGAAAAAATAAAAATTGCAAAAGGAAATATAATCCGCTAAACAATTTTGTTAAGGAATAAGGCCCGCGACGTAAAAAGATTATTTGCCTCTGTATTTTAGGTTTCAGACCGATTTAAACCAGTTTTTTTGGGTTTTGTTGAGAAATCGAAACACCTGGTTTTCCCTTCGTTATCAGGTTTTTAAGTTATTAAATTATTAGTTGGCGTACCCGATGCAATTAAATCATCTATTCCTGTGCCTCTCAGGTTTCTCTCGCCTTCAATGCTCCTGTTTTTTAGTTTATTCATATCAAGTATGATATGAATATGATATTATGATTGAGTTTTAAAGCATAAAAAGGGGACTTGCATGCGGAAAGATTTTCGGAACACTTTGGTGTAAACCAGACTTTCGTTAGACAATTAGGTACAGGAGTTTATTACGTCCTTCAGTACATTAGGTAGGAGTTCTTATCATTTATAGTTTTAGGGAATTTATTTGCATATAATTTTAACGATTTTGGTTGATTTCGGTGCAGCCGTTCTATAGTTTAAAGGTAACATACATATAAACACAAACCAACTAATTTGTATATTAGTAAGGATAGTTTTTCCTTATAAAAAAATTGATTATTTAATTATAGTGAAATTTGTCCGGTATTTCGAACCATAGATAAAATTGACTATCTATAGGATAAGTTGTTATCAAGGGAATAAACGATTTTTTGCGTATTTCCAATTTAGAGTAACTAAGTTATCTATGGGATAAGTTATTCACAACGTGTAGGTACTGATAAATATTATCCATTGGATAAAAATGACAGATTTTGACAGATAGGTGTCAAAAAATATTTTATTGATAAATATATGTACATAATATAAGCATATATACGTAAAATATATAATATAATAGGTACTATGTACATATTAGACATACCTACACTTTATATATATATTACATGCACTTGTTTCCATTATGTATACTATTTTACTGTGTAATTACCTATATCAATATAAATTCAAAATAATTTAGTAATCTACTTTAATTTATTCTGAAATAAAAAAAATATTGTCGATTATTTTTAATAATTTACATTTATTTTTAAAGAGAGAAATCATGGGTGCTGATTTAAAAGATTTGCAAGCAGACGATGATGAAGAAATTGTAGATTATTTAGAACACTCATACATAGTTCGTGTTAGACTATTTCGCTTACCGAAAAATACATTTAATATCATCAAATACTACACCAATTAAAATATTACTCCAAATACTACACCAATTAAAAAACAAATAAACGGTCATAATTAATTTTCAGTGTTTTTGCATTTCTATTCTGTATGCAGGATGCATTAAACATAATACATTTTTTTTTCCCAGGCCCCTTGTTTATCTTTTAGATTTACAGCATCAGTAGCTTTATTTTTTATAACATTTTTACATTTTAACACACGATTTACAAGTTCCCTTGTTTCGAAAATATTGAAATTTGCGCTTCTTTGCCGTTTATCGCACATTTTTCTGTACAAAATTTTGACAGTTGTCATTTATTTTGACAGTTGCATCTATCTCTCTTTTATTCGTGCGAGTCGCGTATATGTCTCTCTTTGTTTAAGATAACGCTACTTATACCAACTTAAAAAAACATCCGAAAATATTATTATCAATCAGAATAGCTATCTACGGGATATAAGCGGTTCACTTTTGTAAGAACAAACTAAAAGGTAATTTTGTTTTCAATAGTTTGCACCTTTGAAGCTGTATGTCATGTTGGTATTAAAAAATGTCACTTTTTTAAAATGTCGATGCACTTGACAGATATGACATCTGAAAAATGATATAATCTGTCTCAATTTGTAATACGAAACTAAATCTGGTTACTTTGGTGACTGTTGTGGTGTAAATAGACTTTTTTGAAACCATGTAAACTTGTAAATCTGGCTTTTACATTTTTAGTGAAGTTGAATTATACTGAGGTTATATTCACTCAAAAACTACATGTCAGATACCAAATTGATCTGTCAAATTTGTGATTGACATGTCAAATATTTTGAATTGTATACAAATATTTATTTCATCTTAATTCGCTTATTCATATTTTCTGTTCTGGTTGCATAAAATATATTTCAAATGCTTGTCAATTTGTGTTTTATACAATTTGTGTTAGTAAGTTGACATATACGTAATTTAATGTCAATTATGAATTGTCAAATATTTTGAAAGGTGTTACCACCCTAAGGTGATATTTTAAATATACAACATAAAAAATGAAGTTTCCCTGTTAGTTTCGTATTACAAAATGAGACAGATAATATCTTATTTATAATGATCATAACCTTATCAATCTAAAGTCGGTTTTACAGCGTAAGGAATATTTTTAATTGTCATTTAAAGTCAGTAACACACCATAATAGTAACCAAAATAACCAGATTTAGTGTGTTCTTACAAAAGTGAACAGCTTATAACTAGAGTTGGAAATACAGAATGTAATTTATCCTAGTGACTATCAAGAGGATAATATTATCCCATTGATAGTTATTCTTATAGATAACAGTAATGTGGAAATACTGGGCCTTAGTCAGATTAAATATAATTCTAAATTTAATCTTATTTTTAAACTAATAAGATACGTATAAATTTAGTATTATTTGTGGAACAATTTTTAAGAATACGTAGGATCTATAGTGTCGCATCTATAGAGATCTTTCGGGGCCTGCAAGCAGTGCCGCAACAACATAAATTGACGCCTGGTGCGTAAAATTATTTGGCGCCCCCCCCCCAATCTCTAATTACATACGCAATTTTTAAAATTTTATGGTAGGGTGATTGCATCAGTAAGGGAATGTTTAAGACATTTACTTACGTTGTTTTCTTCACCAAAATGTTATTTAAGATATGTACCATATTTTATCAAGAATCCTTAAAATCTTGTTGTTTTTTTTTTTATGCAAGTGGAAATAAGAAACATAACTTTATTCATAAAAATCACAAAATCACCAGCAAAGAAACACGTACTCCTAATAAAGGAACTATCTTATTACCAGTAAAGGAACATACAAAAATAATTTATATTATAAAGTTATTTTTTAACAATAAATTTATAAAAAAAAAAATTAAAAAAAAACATTCGTTGGTATTATTTTTTGGTTTAGTTTTAACCTTTTTCTTTGGTTTGGTTTAAATTGCAATATTAACGATTATAATAACAAATTATGTTACAAATCTTTTAATAAACTCAACTATCATGATAATCAACTAATATAAAAAGGGACAAAATATAAACTCTAGGTCAATGAAACACAAAATGAAAATCACCTAAAATGAAACACAAAATGGCTAAAGAAATATTATATTACATAAATGAATAACAGAATAAATAAAAAAAATATATATTTAATGACAAAAATGGGATATTTGAACAACAAATAATAAATATTTTGGTATTTTAATAATATGTATATAATCACTTTAACGGAATGGAAAATTAAATAAATTGAACTTTTCTGGCTTTTAACTGTGAGAATTCGTTAATTAAGTTTTCATAATGTAATGACAGCGCTATAGTATTTTCTCTTGATATTAAAGGTAAATTTAACAATCTATCTTGGCCCATTGTACAATAGAACGCAAATAATTTGTTATTAACTTTAATTTACTAAAACTGCGTTCATTCGAAGCAACAGTTACAGGGAGCATTAAAAATATGTGCAGCGCAATGCCAATATTAGGGTACACATCTATTACACATTAGGGCGCATCTTTGTGTTTATATTTTGTTTATTAAATTTTTAAACACAGCAATTTACTTAATAAAAGTTCAAGTTGCCATAGGAACCAATTTACACAAGTTTTATGTTTACATAGGCGGGCACTAATGCACTGCAATTCGAAATAATATAGTTTGAATTTACTTTTATTAACTAAAAAGTTTCTAAAAATTTTTTTTTATATATTTTTCTTTTATGAAATCAATTTTGTGTTGATTATAATTTATTAATATAAAAAATAATTTAAAATAATGAAATTTTGCCATTTGGCGCCCCTATGAATCCGGCGCCTGGTGCGACGGCACCGCTCGCACCACCCTTGTTGCGGTACTGCCTGCAAGTAAGTCTATAAGGGGCTTCTATTACTAGAACCCATCGGCACGTGCCTACTGTGCCTAATGGATAATCCAGCAGTATAAATTACAGAAAATATTTTTAATTTTGATTTCGTGAGTTCACGAAACGTTTCAAATAAAATGTCTTTATTTTCTAGAAATAATATTAGTACTGATTTTTCAATCACTCATTGTGGGTTTGTCAAAATATTGACAAGCATATACTTATCCATGACTTCAGGCTCCTAGAAAGCATATCGTACAAGGACCAATGGAGCTGAGTACACACGCTTGTATCCCCAACAACATGTGGCACCACCCTGATCTATACAACATAAAACAGCGCAAAACATGTTGAATTGTTAGCGCAGAACGATTAGTGCGCGGAATGTTCGATTATATTCCACTTTGCCTGGGATAATGGCGCATAAGCACCATTTTTAGGGTTTTGTAGGTATGACCAAAAAACCCTTATACCGTCATTTTGTCGTCTGTCTGTCTGTCTGTCTGTCTGTCTGTCTGTCTGTCTGTCTGTCTGTCTGTCTGTCTGTCTGTCTGTCTGTCTGTCTGTCTGTCTGTCTGTCTGTCTGTCTGTCTGTCTGTCTGTCTGTCTGTCTGTCTGTCTGTCTGTCTGTCTGTCTGTTCGGTAAAAATTGTAGCGAAACGGCTAAACCTAGAGAGTTGAAATTTGGCATGCTTATATAACTCTTTGACCCGCACATAGGAAAAATACTAAAACATCTAAAAAACATACCCCCCTAAAAATATAAACAAATATGTGCTCATCGAAAACAAAAATATATTTTTTTTAAATTATGAGTATGGTATCAAATGAAAGCCCTTTGTTCGTGGATTAACGATCAAATTTTTATTTTTGCAACATAAATTATTTTGATGCTATTTTTGCCAAAATTGTGCAAAAAATTTTTTGTCCCACACCATGTAGCCCAGATGGTTTAAACTAAAAATCTAAAAAAATTCTAAGTAATGTATATTGGTGTGAACCGAAATAGTACAACAGGAATTTTTGATCAGATTATGTTTTTGGAAAATAACGCATTTTTTGTGGTTTTTGGTTCACAAAGTACAAAAGTTATACCAATGTAAGACACTCACAGGCAAGGCGTACGATAGCGTTATTGGTTAGAGCACTAGCTAAAACTCGCTGGTAAACGAAGGGTTTCGAGTTCGAGTACGGAGTGAATTTTTTTTTTTTTTTTTTTTTTGCATTTTTATTATGTTGGAATTATTACTAGAATTATTACTAGAAAATATAACTAGAATTTTGACAAATGTTGTATTTAATTTTTAAGAGCGTAAATTTAATAATTATCTTATTATATGATTAACAGACGATAAATTATTTTAAAAATATAGTTCATTTTGCCGTGGTTACTTCAAAGTAAAATTTGTCCTGCACACTCAGTATACCGCCTTCACTTATTATATACCTGCGAAATCCTGAAATGTGTGAATATTCACACTTCACATCAATTTTTTAGTATGTCCAAATTAAGCCCACTGGAACAAGCAGTTTTGTTTTGATGTATCGATACTGAAATTAGTTTTATGTATGCGCCTTTTGAACTCACTTTTTTAAGGGCGACAATGTGATGGTCGTACTTGGACCGTGGGTAGTCTTGTGGCATTACTGTTTACAAATGCTGTGTTACAGGTGTCGGCAACCATTTTTACGTCGCTGGCTGCATTATGTAACTTTTTTTTTTTAATTGTAACTCACGGGCCATACTTCTTTTTATACTTTATATCGGTATTTACGTCGGTATAAATACATCTAGGGTGTAAAAAGCCTAAAGCAACGTAGCAGTCATGTGTTGGATACAGGCGCGCACCCAGGATTTATTTTTAGTAGGACTCGAAAGCCCTTTTTTTTTCTTGAATACACCTTTAAAAATTCAAAATTTTCAATAAGAAAAGGTATTCCATCTTTTCGAAATTTTCAAGAGGAAAATATTAAATCGACCCGCAAAGGTCTTTTGGTCCGCTTCCATTAATGTGTTAGTGTTATATGTATAGTTTTATAAACGACCGCTAGATGGCAATGTTGAAATATGTCTTTACTATATTCGTAAAATTTGACATTTGTTATTGTGAAATCAGTGGCAGCTTTTAAATTGACCGAGTAGTTTGTTAACTGTGAGCGTTTAAAAAAACAAAAAAATTGATATTACTCGTGAAGGTTTTCCTTGGGTAATTTTTTACGATTTTAGTAAAGGCCTAACTAAACAACAATGCATAGATTTTATTCGTTCAACTTTTGGTAATGAAGCACAATCAGAAAAGACTGTTTACAATTGGTTTGCAGAATTTCATCGTGGTCTTGCGTCTGTCAGTGATGAATCTGGTAAAGGTCAACCAAAATCGGTTGTGATTCAAAAAAACATCGATGCTGTGCGCAAAATATTGAAGAAGGTCGGTATGTGACTTACCGTGAGATAGAGGCATCCTTTGGCATATCGCAAACTGCAATACATTCGATTTTGCATGAACATTTAGCTGTGAAAAAGATCTGTTACCAATAGATTCCGCATAATTTTACCGATACTCAAAAAAAGGCTCGTATTGATTGGTGCAAGGGAATGCTAAAAAAATTCAACCTAGGCACTGAAAATCTGTATACAACATCGTTATAGGTAACGAAACTTAGATTTATTTATATGAACCGGAAACTAAGCAACAATCCACTGTTTGGGTCTTTCTGGATGAACCGAAACCCACAAAAGTTGTTCGTTCACGAAGCACTTCCAAGAAAATGATCGCTTGTTTCTTTGGTTGTACTGGACATGTCGCAACCATTCCTTTAGAGGAGAACAGTTAATGCTGAATGGTATTCAACAATTTGTTTGCCAGAAGTCATCGACAAAGTCAGGAAAAACAACCAAAAACATTCTTCATCATGACAATGCAAGCTCACTCACAGCACCTCAAACAATTGATTATTTGCCGGCGAAAACATCGAATTAATGTCTGATTGCCCGTATTCACCTGATTTATCCCCTAACGACTTTTTTGTTCCCCAATGTCAAACAAAAAATGCGTAGACGGCGATTTCACCTCAAAAAGCTGTTGAAGCCATCGAAAACCTAATTTTTGACATACCAACTTCAGAGTGGAAAAAATGTTTCAAAAATTGGTTTGAACGCATGCAAAAGTGTGTAAATTTTAAAGGCGAATATTCTGAAAAGCAATAAAACAGTTCAAAAAAAAAAAAAACTTCTTAGTTTTTGTAAAAACTTAAAAGGTAGCTCTCATATGTACTGTATTTGTAAAAATAGAAATAATCAGTTTATTGATAAAGCAAAATTTTAATTAGTAATTTTAATATACTTGTAAATTTAATCCATTGTTTGTGATGACGGCTATTTTGATACAAGAAGTCCAGAAATTATAAAAAAAAATTAGCACAGAATAATACTATGTTTACTCATGTATTAAAATTATATTCAATTCAAATGATATTATTTTAAAATTCTAGAAATATTTTCCCATACATGGAAAGAACAAAATCGCATTATAAACAGCATAGCACACCGTTACGTACATATGACGCACGTCCATTATTCCATACTGAAGTGAAGTGAAGGCTAGCGACCACAATCTAGTATACTCATTCACTACACTTCCATGTATAGTGTGACGTCAGTTTTCATTGAGTAACGACAGGATGCCGAGGGACGTGGTGGGGACGGACGGACCCACTGTATTATGTATATGCGTGTATATGTGTTGGTGATATAGAAAGAGGTTCACCCTGGATCTCGACAATTACTGACATGATCACTTCATTGATAAATACACTATAGTTTATTGTGGATTTAAAGAGCAATGGCTCTGTGAAGAAATGATATCAACAACAGAGAATTATAGTTTATATCTGTTATACAAATCACATGCCTGTTAAGTTAGTCGGTTGGTTTGAACCTCAGTAACTGTGGCTATTTGCGCCCAACGCAACACATTTATTTAACTAAAATATATCGTCGGCTGAAAATAAAAAGGTTGTATGTGACATTTTTTGTCAAATGCAGTTTTCTATACTATAGAGTTGTATGTCACGTAACCTACTTGTTCCAATAATTTCTATAAGATAGCATTACCGGTGTCGGAGAAAAAAGCAAAAACCATAGTTGCATGTCTTAAAAAATAAAAAACTTGCAAAACATAGTTGTATGTTATAACATACACCCCTTGTATTTTAATTGTTTTTTTTTTTAATTCATGAGTTATGGTTGTATGTTTGACATACAACCTTGTTATACAAATATTTTAACTAAGAATTTAATTTGATATAGTAACATACAACTTCTACAAATAAAAATCCGTTACCAGAAAACAAGGTAATCGCTTTAAAATCTATGCTGGATTGGATGCCTACTATGGATAAATCTTATTATGAAAAAATATTGCCAAGAAAGTAAATCTCAAGAAAATAATAAAAATACAATTTATTTCGTTTAATTTTTTTTATTTCGAATGTTTCAGTTTCATTTCAAATTATCTTATTTTATCTTATTTTTTTGTAAGATTAATGTTTAATTTGTTATTATTTTGAAAGCATATTGTTTAATTTGGGTTATTTAATCAAATAAAAATTTAATACGGGACTAACATTCCATTTTTTTAAAAACTTTTTAACAATTTTCAGAAACCTAAAAACTGAAGCTTTACCTATAAACTGAATTTCCCCCCGATATTACTTTGAAGTACAAAGCTGTATGTGACGTTAAGGTACTAAGTTTCGTGTTTTTCTTAATCACAAAGTTGTATGTTCATTTTTCAAATTGTTAAAATGGTATTATTCATTTTTTTTTCTTCTTCAAAATAATGCGTTAATGACAATAACATATCAATATATAATTATTAAAAAAAATTCTTCCTTGTATTGTAACCTTATATTGGTTTTTTCCATTTCAAAATTGTTGAAGCTTGTTTTCTCAAATTAATACACTTCGACATACAACCTTATTATTTTCAGCCGACGATATATTAACTTAAATAAATAAAACAGTAAATCCTATTTGTAATTTGTTTTTCCTGTACAAGTTTCTCGTTGCTACAAGTTTTACTAGTTAGTGATTATAAGACAATCAGATCAATTCTGTAAAAAAATACTGTGTCGTAACGTTACTATAAGATAAAATATTATAAAAAGTATAATGACTTCTATTCATGATAGTCACTGACCTTGCTCATAGTGACATATTTAGTTACTATTATCGTAGTAACTGAGTTACAGAATTGGTCTGAATATCCACCAAAAATTAATATCATTTTGTCTGTACCAGATTCATTGAAATACCAGTTGGATACATTTTCACAAAACTTCAACCAGAACAAAACCGGAATGAGTACAAAGGCTATATGGTATATCCAATGTTTCATTTTACAGGGGAGGTTTCGTGGAGATGCTAACTAAAAACGTTTCCGTTTTTAAATATTCAAAATACTGAGAATGTATCTTGAAAATTTAGCGAAACAATCAACTCTTTTCTTATTAAGTCTGTTTTGGCTTTATTACTTTCGTTTCTCGATGTATTTATAATGGAGAAAATTCGTTCGACAAAAACAGAAGAACATGGAACAGAAAGAACATAGCGAATTATTTTGTAAATATTGTTCTTGTTGTCAATTTTAGACAAATATTTCCATTTTTCAGCAAATTTCAGGTCAATCCAGTCGTCAGATTTTACAAAAGTAGAGTAAATATGCCTTATTTTCTCTGATTTTCAGACTAAGATATCCCGAAAAGTAATGCAAGACTTGCAATTTCTAGTGTCCACTGAAAAATGGAATTAATAAAAACGAGAAATTATGCCCTAAGGAGGACTGGAGAATATTTTTTCCAAAATGAAGATTGTCCTCCCGAAAAGAGGACAGGTGGCAACCCTATTTTCTATAGCCTTGAATGCCGATTAGCCTTGAATGCCGGTAGGCACAGTTTTACTTTGTGCCTACCGATACCATCCATCGTATCGCAAACCTTACGAAAACCTCGTTCAAAGTTTTCTTCGTTAGAATTGTGTATTTGAGAAGTACAAATTATATTGCTGTAATGAAAAATTAGAAAAAGAAATAAATACTTTCATCTGTTTTAAAACGAAAATTAAATAATGCTTTTTAATTTATAATAGGTTTGTTCGTTTCGTTGCCTTGCGTTTTACTGCAAAACGCGGCTGTATTTAACGCGGCGTTTAATTTATTACTAAAAAACGCCGCTGTAAGAATTTGTTACTAAAAACGCAGATTCTGTTCGTTTCAGTATCAGTTGAATACATGCCGTGAGCAGTTGTTACTTAAAGGTGGTTCTATTTGACTATAATTTAATCCAGCGTTCGCAACCTTTGGTATCTATCGACCCAAAAATAATAACAAAATTATAAGGCGACCCATGTGCGTTGGAAAAAAATTATGCAAGTGGAGGACATTAATTTTATTTTATAAACATATAATAATTTTATACCAGTACATACTAATGGCTCTTCTGCTCCTGATTCTCGTTCACCAAATTGTCTATTCTTGCTTCAATTGATTTAGTTAATGCAATCCTCAATGTTGTGTGAATGCTTTGAAGTCAATTTCCATATATATATATTTTTTTAATATAAATATGTGGTCGCAAGTCACGACCCATGTTTAAATTTCCACGACCCAAAATTGGATCGCGCCCCAATGGTTGGAATGGCGGAACGCTGAGTTAACCTATAAAAATTGACAGTTATCATTTATCAACCAGGCGTGTACTTAACTCAAATGAAAAAATGTTGGTTTCTGAGCCACCTAAACAAGTTGGCTTCTGAGCTACACTAAAAAAAGATTAGCTTTTGAGCCGCTCTAAAAAAAATTTGGCTTCTGGATCTCCCTTAAAAAATGTTGGGTTCTGAGCCTGTCTAAAATCAAGTTGGCTTTGAGCCACCCAAAAAAAAGTTGGCTTCTGAGTCCCCTCCAAAAAAGTTGACTTCTCAAAGTTGCTGCCCCCCAAGAAAAATCGTGGGTACGCACCTGTTCTCAATCGTAGTTAACTTTTTCAATGGAACTGTTATTATTGTCTGAATCTGACTATAAGAGTGATTCTTCAAATACAGATAAAGATGACGAATATATTCTGGATATACATTGTTTTGCTATAGTCATTCATATGTACCTTACAGTGTCCATCATAAATACACACTTTCAATTATTTTCGATTTACTGCCGATTTGTTTCCATTCAACTGGCTCGGAAGTAGCTGTAAAATTTCTTAACGTGGCGTCTTACTGCCAGCAGTTGTTTTAACGAAACGAACAACATCTAGTGACTTTACAGTAAACTAACAATTCAAGCAAATAGAAAATAGAAATTTTCAGACCTAATAAAAAAGAAAACTGGGCAGTTGAGAAGTAAAAATTATGTGGGCTCTACGCCAGCTCCATGCTAAACACCACAAAACATTGATCGACTGCTCCGTGCTCCGACTCCAGCTCCGGTCTCCAGAGCCAGGTCCGGTCTCCGACTCCAGGTACGGTTCCGATTCCAGGTTCGGTTCCGATTCCAGGTAGTGTCTTCGGTTCCAGGCTCAGCTCCAAAGGCCTGACTCAAAAACACATCGTGGGAAACATAAAAAGAAATATCTATTCAACAAAAAATAAATATTTTGAGTGGGATATCAAATGAAACCTCTTAAATAAACCAATGGATAAACCAATAAATATTAATTTTTGAAAAAACTTTTTTTTTTATGGTATTTTCGTAAAAAATGTGTCAAGAAACTTTTATTCCCCACCCTATTTCCTAGAGAGGTTAGATCTAAAAATCTGAAACAATTCTCAACAATGTACATTGATGGGAACCGAAACAGTTCATCAGGAATTTTTGATCAGATTAGTTTTTCGAAAAATATGGATTTTTTATGTCGTTGAGAAAAATCATAATTATTTTTTTATCATATATTATTTTTTATTAAAAGAAAGCTCGTAAGAAGTTTATTTAAGGAATGAAGAGTAATTTGATAGAAATTCTTTATTATTTTGACCCATGCCTGGATCCCAAGGGGGTTAACCTATAAATCTTAGAAAATGAATATTAATGTGACCGGAATAGTACAACAAGAATTTTTGATTTGATATTTATTTCGCAAGTTATTGAATTTTTTGCAACACCGTGCTTTCAATATTTATCTGACTGACTGGCGAATTGGATAGCTATAGCTAGGTTTTGATGCGAGCGCATCTCAAGTACTATTGTAAGGCTCTAGATTGAAGCACGTGCCTTATTTTTTCAAAAGTCATCGAAATTTATAATTTTTAATATGTTTCCACAATTTGTTATTCCTATAAAACCCTGAAATGTCTAAAAATTTACACTTTACATCAATTTTTTAGTGCAAATGTACTTGTGAAAGAGGTTTACCCTGACTGTGCAATTAGCAGCATTCATTGATAAATACGGTAAAAGAATTGCGTTGCATAATAGTTTTTGCAGTGTGGTTCAAGTACACGGCCTACAATATAGAGACAAACATTCAGGAAATGATTATTACTATGTAATAACTAAGTTTTGAATAATACCTACATTCCTATAGCTGGAAATTATTATTTATAACTCTATACAGTGTTTTTTATTTTGTTTGTATATTTATGTATTTAAATATAAACAAAATTAATCATAAATACTGGTTATATTATTATTGTATTGCATTTTAGTGTTTATGTTGTTATCTCCATCACAGGACATTGTAAATACATAATTGCAATGTATTAAAATTTTATGAAATATTATATAATTTAATGACCCTTTACAGTTTTCTGTAAGTGTGTGGTTTATGTAAGTTACGACACATTGATTTACGGTAAACTGTTATTATTTCATCTATTTTACAATAATTGCACTTTTAACAATTTTCATGTATTAATTCATAGGAGAAATTATACAGACAGAAGAATACCTCATAAAATTTCCATTCTCTTTATTTGATTTATAAACCAATATACTTCAGTTGAACTCCTGATGACGTTTTACAGAATACTGTTATTTTTGTTTTCCCTAGCGATTTTTGTCCAAATTTAAGGTTTCGACAGCATCCATTTTATTCTGTCATCTGTGGCTATAGTTGAATGTAAACATTCAACTATCGCCATTTTAAGATATCTATCTAAGTAGGAGTCTCCATTCTTGTATTTCCTTAATCCAACTGTTATTATTAAGTCTAACTATGTGTCTAACTCATTGTATTTTAAGATGAGTGATCCTTTCAACTACATGAAACACTTTAGTTTGCTCTCTAATCTAGGGTTTTGTTTTTCTGTTTTTCTATCTGCTCCTGTTATACCAAGCTTAAACAAATGTTCATTTGTTTAAGCCTTGTTTATAATAGGTCAATAATATAAATGTACCGCATATGCATATTAATAAGAAAGGTACTTTATGAATAATAAGACATGATTTTATTGATCAACTAATACGTCTCGCACATCATATGATATATTTTCTACTATTCTATTTACATAAAACAATATGCCTTAGCTACGATATAGCACACCACGATCGTTAATAAGGGTAAATGTTGCATAATTATATTTTCGCTAACACGGCTAGACTGGCACGCGGAACGTTCTCGAGACGCAGCTGCATTTTTCACACCATTAGCAGCATTGTTGTTATCAGCAACAGCAACCTGCATATCACCAGTGGTCTGCTCCATACCAACAACAACATCCTGCATTTTGCATATCAGGATCTCCATTCTTGAGCTGGTCAACCATTCATCTTTTACTGCATCTTGAAAGTCTTCACCAGAATTGATGGCGCAGAATTGATGTTTCACAAAATCAACCATGCTCCAATATCGATTAGTTAGAATAAATATTTGCTTAAAACAAAACCTTCTTGAAGCAAAGTATAAATCGTGATCTGAAAGTTTAGAGACTTTTTGTTATCATTTCATTTCTCTACCACGATCTCAGTGACTAGATCAACAAGCTCAGATACTCAGTAACTATCTATTAGTTTCCTTCATTACAGATTTTCTACAGTACAACAAGCTCAGAGACCGTCTATTCGTTTCTGCACACATAGTGCTTTATCATCATCATCAGCCCGTCGCCATAGCTCACCATCTGCCACCATGGTTACAGAGCTATTAGCGGACTGACGCGACTAGCAGTGGCTTGTCTTGCGATACTCAACAAGCTTTCAACTCTCAACTCATTATCTATTATATTTATCAGTTTATTTTGCCATTCCGATCCCAGTGATCTGTCGTTGTGTCTTTTCCAATAATCGCTCAAATTCAAAACTCAAATCTCGAAACAGATCTTAATTATCAAATATCAAATATCAAATTTTAACTTGCAAATATCAAAACCAAAATCTCATATTTTATGTATCAAGTAATAAATCTCAAATCTAATTTTTACTCAATATGGCTAACACGTGCCATATGATTTAAACAAAACAATAAAATGCCTCTTACCATTTTAGTCGTCAACAATATAATCAGTTACCTTCGTAAAATCTGTTTGTTAATAACAAAGCAACGCTCGTTCATCCTAACAATTTTTAGAGATCTGCTTTGGATAATAAATCCTGCCGTTCTCAGTGTTAAGATTCCGCATTTTTCAAACAAATGTAACATTTCAAATTTATTCCAACAAGTGTCATTTCCATAGAAACCACTTGAAGCATTTTTTGACAAAATAACTTAAAATTCGCCAATCTATCAGCAATCCGACTATAGAGTCGATAATTGATAAATCTTTGTGCTTATGCCTTGCACACAATGCTATAATAGATGCATATTAGAAGTATATAGCATGGTGGCATAACATAGCTGCATAAGGTATAACTACAGTGTTTATAATGAAATAGCATAAAAACATGTACGAATATGTTAACCAACAAACAAACGTTAGAATTTTGACGTTTTGTTCCAGTAAAACTAGATTAAAATTGAAAAAGATAACACATATTTCTGCCGCAACATTATTTATATTATCTTAAATAATATTAAAAAATCGATTAATTATAACTTCAAAAGTTATTATGACAGCTAATAAGAACGGCGCATGCTCGCATAAACATAAGAACAGAAAGATCAAGTTGGTGAACTTCTGTGCTATGCACTTTTGTGTCTATGTTATGCGTTTGCATTATAAACAGAACAACCATAGTTCTATAGAGATCTTCATTATTTTATGCGGTCATGTCATGAACGTATTCTGTGCATCTATTATAAACCAAGATTTAAAGTTGACGTTTACGCTCCGTAGTTAAAAACAGATACAAGGCACTAAACACTTTTCTTCCATTATTCACTGAATTTCTCCAGCGGTCTTTATCTTCCCATTATCCTTCTTGTATTTTTTTGCAAACTTGTTCCTTTTAGGCAGGGTATGTCGGGAGAAAAGTACCAAACTCCGGGAGTGAAAACTTCTAAAAATGACTAAAAAATCAAAATGTTGTAATCTGATTTTTTTTTTAAAAGTTTAACCAAGGCTTTGTTACTACAAGTAGTTTCTAGGTTAAAAAAATTAAGATTAGAAATATAAAAATTATAATATTATCAAAACTTTATTTCTGCCTAACATATGTAGCGCTAGGTGGGCACGGGCCCGTGTGTCCGTTAGTACCAGCCTCCACTGCTGTTTTTGAGTATTTCTGATTCGTTATTCTCTATGAATTATTTACAAATGCAATGATTTCGTTACATAAATAGTACAGTATCTTCTTAAATGACGAACTGAAAGCAGCAGCAGTACATATCTATGTTTTTGAATGAGGATTTTGGGGAACTGTATTTCTGAATCCGGGATAAAGGTACTGGACCATCAGCGGACAAAGTATGCAGAATTTCTTGGAGATTATATTAAAAAATAATACTAATACCAAAAAGAAAAATCGTCTTTCATTATCAGGATTTTTAATTGCCCTCGCAGTTCTTAAAGTAATTCAATCATGTGAAAGCAAAAATAGCAGTGTGAAATTAATATTCTCGTAGTAAATTGAAAAACTACGGGAAATTTTTATCTAAAATCATAATCTTGTAAAAAAATAATTTAATGCACAAGAAGAATAACATTTTCTCTTGTCTCACTATCTTGTCTAATCTTGTAATTACAAGAACTCTTACGCTTTATCATCAAAGTAAATTTCAATTAAAAATGATTTCATATTTAAATAGGCCACTCCATATACGAGTCATAAGTAAAGAATGCAACATAACAAACAATTACAAAACAAGTGATCAGTTCATTGATAAAACTAGAAAAAGAATACTCGCATAAAAAGTTGCATAATGACGTTTAACAGCGTGGTTCAAGTACGTGGCCTACAAGATAGAAAGGCCAGCGCGTTCAGAAAATGCTAATTTCCCTTGTGAGCATTTTACTGCCTTTCAGAATTCCATCGCTTGCTATTATTAAACACAACATACAAGTATCGTGTGCGCGATTATCGATAGTGGTTTGATTAGATTATAACGAAGGGTTGGGCAAGTTATTACCACTTTGAATAATATTGAAATATGTACAGAATTTGCATATGAAATGTTATCTGGTGAATAGCGTGAAATATAATTGTTCTACTTTTTGCGTGTTTTGATTCAAACCAATATTTGCTTTCACAAATGTACTATCTAGGGCGGTGGTTCCCAACTTTTTTATATGTAAGGACCACTTTTCCAACTACATATAAATTGCGGACTAGCTTGTATGAAATATCGCAATTGTTTTATTGTTGCTATATTAAACAAGCATATAATCAGTAACACAAGTTAAAAATTTGTTTTACCATCGATTGCTGCTCTTTGAAATTATCAGCTAAATCCGACCATTAATAATAACTAAAAAGTTTCTATCTCCAACTTTACTTAATTTTTGAATAAAACCTCTCAGTACTGTCGTTCATTGTTCGTAAAACAAGTAGTACGTACGTAAGTTATGATGTACAATGTGCTGCAAACAGTGGTAGCTCGAGTTGTTATGGTAACGCGGGGGTAACACCTTTTTATGCACTTGTGGTATTATTATGTCTGAAGGATTTTAAATAATATATGCTAGTATTAAAGTTTTTAAATGATTTTGTATTTTAATAGATATGATATGTTAACTACTCGGAGATGTATAGGTAATTGGTTAGTGTTGCTAACTACAGAACCGTCATGGAGAACGGTTGATAGCAAAAGGGTCCTGGGCCGCAGTGACCAGTTGGTTTATGAAAAGAATACGTGACTATTTGTAAAATATAAAACTTGTAAAATAACTAAGATTGTAAAATAAATAGAATTGTAAAAATACTTTTAAAACATTTTAAACCCGGCGGAAATTAGTAATAAGAAATTATATTAGATGGGCCATAAACCACTGCCGCCACACACTTTTGGTACTGCAGTCATTTGCAATTAAAAGCTTGCGCAGTGCACGTTTGACAGATATTTTTGTATTTTTAAGGAATGGAAATGAATTCAGGTTATCGTATGTTCTGTACAGCACATAAAACGTAAATTTTCTTCTACTTGACTAATACGTATGTCATCATAAAATGTAATATTTTGTATAATTTTATATGTAAACTGATTTACTTTCCCGAAGGTAAATCTCATTTATACTTCTGGCTGCAGCACCTCTATTAGAGGTTTCCACGAGCCACCACTAATATATCATGTAAGATAAGGCAGAGTGATCTGAAATTACATTCAGCGAAGAAATGGAATATGTGCTGTTTAGTGCTCCCGTTGAAAATTATGTATTTTATATACTTGTAGCTGCCCCCCCGCCCCCCGGTTACGCTCGGGGATAATTAGAACTTATTCCTACTCGTAAATAGGTGATCGAAAAGAAGACAACACTATAAACATGTGAAAGACCAGGATTAAATATAACAGGAATACTTATCCCAGAGCCTCTTTATAAACAATGTTTTTAATTTTCTATTAGACGCTAGCAGGTATAGATTGTTGATAAAACTGACACGCGAACGCGATACATATAAATTGCCCTTGTGAGAAGCATAGACTCCGCAAATCAACGACAACTATCTTCAGGTTTTGACCGTACGACTTATTATTAGTCATCGCAAAACAAACCTTGGTAAGAAATTAGATGCGTTTGAACTGAAATGGTCGATATTCTAGAGACTACCACTTTTTCACAGAAATTTATGGGAGATGTGTGGGATAAAAGTTTTTTGATACATTTTGGTAAAATTTGGTTTGTTAATAAATATATATATATATATATATATATATATATATATATATATATATATATATATATATATATACAGTGCTGTGCAAAACATTTGCAACTGAACTTATATGTTTGAATATTGTTGCTTTTTTTAAATTAAATTTAATCAGAATTTTTGTTTATTATTATTTTTATTATTAATAGTAATTGGCTAGTTTACCACAAAAACAAAAATAATTAAAATTAATTGATTAGGCAAAAAGAATATATATATATATATATATATATATATATATATATATATATATATATATATATATATATATATATATATATTCTTTTTTGCCTAATCAATTCATTTTAATTATATATATATATATATATATATATATATATATATATATACCCGAAATTAGATTTATATTTAAATTAGATTAGATATTAGACCGTTCGGCTAGACTATGATTAACCGTTCCTGTCCGTTCCACACATTTTAATGTGGAAATACATTATTTTATACATCTGACAATAATATTGGACTGAGGATGATTGGATTACCAATCGAAACGTCTCGATAAAAATTGTTTTAATAAATTTATGACGAGTATGACATAAGAATTTTATTTAATATATATATATATATATATATATATATAACTATTAGGTATAATTTGGCTGTGCAAAACATCTGTAACTCATGTCATTATTCGTTTGTTTACGTGAATTGTCGTGCATTTTCGTACGAATTCGAGATATTTGCAGGATTTACCGAGTTTGTATTAATTGTTTTTCTTAATTTAAAATAGTGTGATTGGAACATTCAGAAGATACGAAGTTTATTTAAAATATGAAAGTAGTATTTAAAATAATTTAAAAAATGGGAGGTAATAAGTATAATTCTGAAAAAAATCAAAAATTCTATTTGAATGCAAGAAAGGCATGACACAGAAAGAAATTTCTGAAAAGTATAAGATCCATAAATCTACAATTTCCAGCGCTGTGAAGAGTGGAAGAGCTGAATTTTACCATAAGGGGTCCTCCCTTATGGACCTATAAAATAACGCCCCGGGAGGACCGTGAAATACTGAAATGAATTTTTTTTTAAATCCTCTAATATCTTCCAAAGCTATCAAAGACAGCCTAGGACTAGATTTAAATATATCAAATATAAAGCGACGGGCGATAGACAATAATCTACGCAGCTACAAAATAGCAAAAAAATACCGTTTCACATAAAAATCGGTTAGTTCGTCTACAATTTGCAAAAACCGGAGTCAACACAAATGGGGAACAGAATTATTTTCAGATGAAACAAAATTCAGTTTGGAAGGGATGGCAAACCGAATGTCAGAAGGCCTAGAAATGAAAGATTTAATACGAGATATACAAAAGGGACAGTTAAATTTGGAGGTGGAAACGTTATGGCCTGGGGATGCTTCTCGGCAAAAGGAATAGGTCCACTAAGACGAATTTATGGCAGCATGAAAGCTTTGGATTATAAAGATATTTTCCAAAATACAATGCTTCCATACGCAGACTGGAATATGCCACTTTTTTGGAGGTATCAGCATGATAACGATCAAGATACGGTCAAGAACAACATGGGTGACGATATAAGGCTTATTTCCATACCTCCGAAATCCTAATAAAATATTATGGCTATGGCGGGGGCTTATATCCCGCATTGGAACGGTCAGTTTATTCAAATGAGTACTATTTAATCTTGTAGCCAAATTTTGTCCAAAAAAAAAAAAGTATTGCCTCTTTGAGTGATGGAAAAAGATTAGACATTCGATAATTTCGAATTTCAATATAATTAGTGTAATTAAATATTTCAAAGATGTAGGCTAGAAAACGTAATTTACTCACAGAAGTATTCATGAGGCACATTTTCCCGTACAATTACAGCGATAATTGTCAGTTTACATCAAATTTTTGTAATTTTCTTTAAATTGTTTAAATTAAATAAGCATAAAAATGATTACATAATATAAATAATTTATATCATAATTACTATCTTCACATTCCTCATTTTAGTAATAAAGCTATTAATATTAATTTATAACTAAAATTACTTTCATTTAATACGTGATGATAAATTGATTTCATTATAAAAATTATCCTGGAAATTAATAATTTAATGTTTTATTATTTTTAATGCACAATACATCGTTATAATAATATGCAACTTTGGTCTATAATTATAATAGTTAATAAAGGAATACTCAATTATTATAATAATTATTTGAAATATTCCTTTTTATCCAGCAGGATGTAATAATAGGTTTGTTTATTTATTTATTTATTTCTATGAGGATAAATATTAACAACATTTTAATTAATTCGAATTGCAAGAAATGTTGCATTGTTGGCGCCGGAGGTCTGGTGGTTAGAATGCTGTTTACAAAGCTCAAGGTTGAAGGTGTGAATTCCGGATTTTACCTAGTTTTTCTTTGACACCATACGCATTTTTTCTCTTTCTCTTCTGGGGTATTGTCAGTCGGTTTGACTTTTGAGCTCTATGTTTTGCCTCACAGAAGTCCTCGATGTAAATATTTTACGTGTCATGTATACCTATAGGCGAGTATTTTCCTGAGATCTGGTATGCTAATTCTATTGTCTGATTTCCCTACTGCTTGGGAGGTATTTTAGTAGGCAAATCTTCCTTGACTATGTGGTTATACCCCAATACATGCGCAGGGTCGTCGGCAGATTAGATCTCGCCCTGTGGCAAATAATTAAATGTTGCACCTAGGGCCACCGAGTGTTCAGAGTTTGCACACGGGTAGCGCCACAAAGCAGCGGCATTTGAGACGATTCTATTATAATCATGCTACTAGAGGGCAGTCTTATGAAAGCTTGCACAAGGGTGGCATTTGGGTTCGATACTAGAGAGGAAGGTCGAAACACTTAATAACTACCTAAAATATATTGACTAGAGAATTCAACCCGCCTTCGGCGGCCTTCACTCCTACATTGTGAAGGTAGGTGGTATTTGTTTTATCTACTTAACTAATACAATGATAGAGAAATTTAGAATCATGATAATACAGTAGCCAGGACAAAAAGCTGTAAATATCAGATTGCATTAAACAAATTTCAACCATTTCTTTATGAAAATTTGTCGTAAGATTGACTTTAAGGCTATCCAAAAATTAATCCAACATTTATTAACAGAAATTTATTTGGTACATTATTGCCCAGTTTCATAAAGAAATGCTAAATCCTGTGTTAGCTAACACGATGCTAAAATAACACGCTGTTAAAATTTAACTACGTTTCATAAAGAAATAGCATCGGTTTAAACTTCGCGTTAAGTATTTCAGTGCTGTGTTCAGTTTAGGGTTTTTATTAGGGAGACTGGTATGAATATCAACTTCACAGTTGTCTTAAACGTTAAACAGACTTATTATAACGTTAGTAAACCTTCGAATTATTTATAGTCTATATCAGAAAGAGCGATAGTAATAAAATTTATTATTTGTAAAAAGTTATTGTTTTTTCACACAGAAGTGGCACACAAAATATGAATAGTTCGAAACGAAATATTGTTAAAAAACAACCGAGTGTGCCGCACATCTTATATGGGAATACGAACTAGGGTTAAACACAATAGATCATAAAAAATTTACCCTAAAATTTTGAAGAAAAATATGGACACTGGCGTGAGTTTAATGATATGATAAATATGGTCACAGGCGTGCGTTTAATAAACTGATAAATAGTAATATAGAAATACACAAAACCAATTTAAATGTGTTTAAAATGTGCACGCCACTGGTAACTGCCTGACAAAATGATTTATTACTATCGCTCTTTCTGAGATAGATTATAACTGGCATGTATTATTTTTGAATAAAAAATCAATGTTTATATTATCTCGTAACATTTTTTAAAGTAGGAAAAAGATGTAACATATGAATTTATAAGGAAAATAATTAAAAATATTCTTTATTTCTTTATATATTGCATGTAATAAAAAATAGATATAACAAAAAAAAAAAATCTATTTTTCTCTTATAACCTAGTAAAAACGGTGTTAATATTTGCAGTTCTTGCAGCAGTATTGGAAAAAATGTTTCGAGAATTGGTTTTAACGCATGCAAAAGTGTATAAATCTTAAAGGCGAATATTTTGAAAATCAATAAAACAGTTTGTTTAGTTTTTATAAAAACTTAAAAGATATGTTTATATATTTATAAAAACATATTATTCGCGACTGAAACTAACGTTGGCGGCGCTGCTTACAACAGCTGATGGCGGACGAAAAGCGTATATGTCAGAAGTTTTTTCTTAATATTTATCTGTTCAAACAATATTTCGGCAAAAAAGCACTGTATTTAAGTCAATATATTTTAAAATACTTCTTAATTCACATAAACTGCAGCACAACACGCTACAAATATTATCCAAATATTCGCTTCTGTTTAATTTAGCCGGTCACCACCAGATGTCTCACTGTTATTTGCAGTCGCGAATGCTGCTTTTTAGTCCCGATTAACGTACGGCCTCATTGATTGGGGTATAGGTTCGTCAGTCAACAGAAATTTTCTAACCCAGAAATGTGCTGTCAGAATTTTGAACACTGATCCTAACAGGTACCATTACTGCAGCTCTTTAGGAATTGTAACAATTGTATGACAATTTATAGTTTGTTCTTATATCTGTGTCTGGTATACGTTAAGGCTGCGTTTAACTCCCAGTGGTTACTAATTTCTTATACAGAACTAAAAATCTAAAATAAAATTAGTATCAATCTATACATCAAATTTTGCACCGAATTTTTATCTATCTAATGAGATATTTTTAATTGTAGAAACATTTATTGTAAAAATATTATCGCTCAATAACTTAAAAATAGACATCAGCGATATTGTTCTGTAATTTTTTAAATCTATTTGTGGGTTTCGAATAACTTTTATATTTATATAGTTTTGTGTAGAAATGAACAAATAATACGTCAAAAAATTTTTCGACTTGATTCCTTATAGTTTAGAACTTTCGTCGAAAAATATTATACTTGATGATAATGGAATGCCACTTGGTACACGTATTCCTTACGAAGATTAAATCATTTTTCTTGTAACACCTATTTTGAAAACCGCGGCAGATTCAAGATGGCGGCAAAAATAGACTGCCAAGTATAATAACTATAAGTAGTTTTCACAATAGAGCAAAATAACTACAAACATATTTGTAGAATGAAGCTTTAGCTACAATTTGCCGCATCGTACGCAAATATACGTCAATTGGTTTACAAGATGGCGTCTATAATGCAATTTGCTTATTTACAATTACATAACAGTTTTTTCTACAGTTAAAAATATCCTATTAGATAGATAAAAATTCGCTGCAAATTTTGATATATAGATTGTTATTTATTTTATTGCCGATTATTAGTTTTGTATAAGAAACTATTGAGAACTATAGGGTTGTGCGCCGCCTTAAGGAAAATTCTGAAAAATATGTAACCGTATTCTCAAGGCACGATTTCAGTGTTCGCTCAGGTAGTAACATCAGACTGCCTAGACTTAGATTATCCAAAGATTTGAATAACCTAGAAATGGTATATATGGTTACCTTCTTTAACTATCTACCTGGTACACTCAAAAATTTATCATATTGGTTATTTAAGGCCAAAATGAAAGAAATATTTATTTTAGCAATTATGCTTAATACAAAATATTAAATTCCCCTGTTTTATCATTACTATTTATATATAACTCTGTTAAATCTAATTAGGTATTTCTTTATTTTTTGTCTATAAAATGATGCTCATCTTTTTATCACCAATATTTAATGACGGAAGAAAACGTAAAATGTAAACATCGTTAGATGTCAAATATGAAATAAATACTATTATTATAGCTGCTGTCGTTACATTTTACTAATGCTGTTCCAATATCTTGCTATTCTAACATATATATTGATAGCATTATATCAATAAAAACCAATATATATATTTCTAAAAAATAATATTTATGTTTTCTGTATTTATATGCATGATATTTGAAATCCGTCAAATTGACACGTTCCGTAAGTCTAGTGTTAATAAACCAATCTTCAAATAAAGATTTCATTCATGAATTAATTTGCGTTCAGAGCTCTTAAATTAGTAGACTATAGACTATAGCTTGTGCACTGTTGAATGTCGCGAACAAGTTCAGACCTCAAAACCGTTATTCGTTGTAGATTGTGGATAGTTTTCCAAACTTTGCAGTTACTTTGTTTGTTTACTTTTAACTTGAGTTGTTTTAATGAGACTGACATATAAACACATTATCTATCTCAGTCTACATCGTAGGGAACATTTACATTGTATGCCTTTATATAACCGAAGTAAATATCATCGCGCCGATTACAACAAATCTCGCCCAAAATTACAAAGACGAACAGTAAATATGATTAATTTAGGTAATTAGGTTAGGTTTAGTTAGTAAAAATCTAGGACAATAGAATTAGGAAAACTATAATAGATAATAAACATTTTACGAAGCTGCCGTAGTTGGTTTAAAGACACACAGATGTCGCACCATTTGTAACGCACTAATTTCCTTAGCTGTAAACGCTGCCTTGAACATTAAAACTATATATACTAGCGTCGGCGAATCGGTGCAGTTACGTCACAATACGAAACAAATGAATGTATTGTTTGGAACAATGCAATTGTTTGTTACGTCGTGTGACGTAACTGCACTGATTCGCCGACGCTAGTATACTAAACTTATCCACAATACACAGTGAACAGTCTACTAATTTAAAGAGCTCAGAACGCAGCTTTACACCTCCAAACCATAATTCATAATTTATGATATCTAATGTACTTTTTTTTTGGTTTTAGGTATGTACCAGTATATTATTCAATATTTTTCAACTGGAACTGAATCACGTAAGTACTTTTTTATACATATTTAGTTCTTTTTATAAATATACAAATATGTATAGAACATGCTACAACAAGTTACTGGAATCCACAAAATTTCCATTACCATACAAATAACATAAAATGTTACATTTGCGGTACTCTGATTAGAATTGTTCTTTTCAAAAAATAACCAACATTTTTGATGTCGTTATGTTAGTAATTTAAATTCCTTGTTATTTAGTATCGTGATTATATTCACATTGACCTTTTTCGTTTGGTTGTAACTCAGCGCTGGTTCAATATATAATCTTAATGTTTTTCTCTAACATTAATTGGTCATTATTTGAGACAGTTCAGAGATCTAACTCTCACCTACCACCCTGGGCGTTCCATAACGAGTCACTCATGCGAATTATCTCATAAAATTATCATTGCTATTTTTATTAATATTCTTGTGTTTGCCTCATAAAATCAAACGACTTGATTACTTCATCAGATACATTTAGCGAGAATTATGAAAATTAAACTACATTTTTGCATAAATTTATATGTAAAAACAATATAGAAATATAGTGTGTTCTCGATTTTTAACGGTAGTGTAGTAAAATTGATAGCACTAGCCGAAATCATACAAAGCGATCTCATTACTCAATAGGATTGTGGGATTTTATTGTCTGCAGTTTTTTTAAAATGAAGTAAACCAGTGTTAGAAATTTAAACTGTTAAAATATATTTTATTGAGCCATGTAAAATTTTGACACTTGAAAAACAATGAAGCCATAGCTTGTTGTCTATGGCGGAGGCAAGGCATAAGGTGGCTGTGTCTGTGTCCAAACAAACATTGATAAAAATTATTGAACCAAACACCGCCACATCACCCCCTGGCTAGAATTTTACATTATTTGTGCAATAAATACATGATATATAGTATAAACATAAAACATAAAATAGAAAATGATAACAAAAATATAAACATACAATATATGCTGAGATAAAATGGAAGAAAAAAAATCTAGTAATGATAAATGAAAATTGATATACAAACAACAACAAAATATAAAGGATAATGTATATGTTGAAACAGAATGGAAGAAAAACGAAGTAGGGCTGAGTTTGTTGTCGCTTCTGTCGTTGAATTTGCTGCTGTTGTTATTGGAGTTTGAGTTATCGGTGGTGTTGCTGAAGTTGTGGCTATTATAGATGAGGCTGCTGCGATTGTGGCTAACGTTGCTGTGGATGTTGTTGCGGCTGCTGCTGAGACTGACGCTGTTGTATCTGAGTCTGTTGCTGTTATAGCTGATTGAGTTGCCGTGTTCCCATGGATGATAGATCGGGCTGTTGCTGATGAGTGAGTTGCTGACGCGTTCCCGTGGATGGCTGAATGGGCTGTTAAGGTTGATCGTAGTGATTCAGTTAAATCAACCAGATTGATCCCGTGCGAGCGCTCGAGTGCATGTGTGTAAATGTACGCTTGTGTGCGTGTATGCGCGTGTTTGCGCGAGTACGCTTGATTGCGCGTGTCGCTTGTATGTTTGATTGCGCGTGATCGCGGTTGTGCCATTTTTGAGAATGGCTGACTCGTTGATACGATGATGCGTTAAGTCGCGTGTACGTCTATAGCTGGGTCTACAGGCCAGAATGGCGGCATATGAACCGCAATGCGATCCATGTCGATATGCTCTTCTCGACCTGAAGACGACTGTCACAATGCTGCAACGATATGCAGCTGAATTTTGTGACGGAAAGTAGATGTTAGATCACGTCGCAGTGGCACACTCATTTTAGCAACTTTAACATTTAAGTGATACATGTTTGAAAAGCACTGCACTTATATATTGTTAGTAAAATATTAAAATGGGCGCACCATTTTAAAAAATTTGGTTTGAAATGATTAAAGTTACTTGCACTGATAATTTTTATTGCCACTGCTGACCGTTGTCCCAAATATTCTACACTAACACTGAATCGACACTTTAATTGAAATTTTAAAAAAATTGCAGATAGTTCACCACATTAAATATTAAAAATCGTCGGGGTCACCAATATGTGGGATTTTATAGTCTGCAGTTTTTTTAAAATGAAGTAAACCAGTGTTAGACATTTAAACTGTTAAAATATATTTTATTGAGCCATGTAAAATTTTGACAACTTGAAAAACAATGAAGCCATACCTTGCTGACAAACAATGATAAAAATTATTAGACCAAACGCCGCCACAGGATAAATGAATAAGAACTGATGTCATTGGTCGCTAATATTGATGCTAGTGATGTGTGGACTATAAAATTAGCTGTGAATTTTGTATTTATGTAGTTTTTAACAGTTAATACTTAGTACTGTGAAACTGCGTTCAGAGTTCTTAAATTACTCTACTATAGCTTGTGCACTGTCGATTGTAACTGTTCAGAGCTCCAAATTTAATAGATTATGTGTTATCGCTTGTGGGTAGTTTTCCAAACTTATAGCTAATGAATTGTTTTAATGAGAGAGACATATACGAGCCCAAAATCATATTAGTTCGCCCGTTCGCATTTTTAAAGATTTTACTTGAAATATATACAATAAATGAAATAAAACAAAACATATTACTATACACTTATTAAACTACTTTATTATTTGATTAAATTTAAACATATTTACTCACAAAATAAGCTTATTTATATTCATTACTGAAAAAAAATTGTAATTGTAAAAAAACTTTAAAAATGTTACTGTAAATATTACACCAATTTTCTCATCGTACATATATAATTAGCTAGTGTGTGTTTGTGATCTGGGTAACACTGTGACGTCATTTTTCCTAAGGTTCTCGTGATTGGCTAACTGGGGACACCCTGTCTCTTGATTGGCTGACAGGTGACACCTTCTTCCGTAATTGGCTAACGGGTAAAATCCTGTTCCGTGATTCGCTGACTGGCGATGAAATTAAGATACGTTAAAAAATAAAACCAAATACACATACAAACAATTGAAATTTTTATATTATAAATCCGTCATTGTTGACGGGTAATAACCTAGTAAAAAACATTTTTACCACTGTGTAACTGCACCCTTATTTATTAAAATAGCATCAATTCCTCGTTGCATGATGTCTACAAATTTGTGACAATCTACCTGTGAGAAATAGTTCCATATTTTGTGTTAAAATTTACAAAATATATTTGAAGTTTCCAAAAATTACATGAATTATTCCATTAAATTTGGTTTTTGACGTTTATTTAAACTTTTGTAAAAACTATCGATAAAATAGATACGGGCGAACTTAAGTGATTTTGGGCTCGTAAACACATTGGCTATCTCAGTCTATCTCGGTGAGAACGTTCATATTGTATGTCTTTACATAACCTAACAAAATGTCATCGCGTCGAGTACAACAAATCTCGCCCAAAATTACAAAGACGAATAGTAAATATGATCAATTTAGGTAATTAGGTTAGGTTTGGTTAGTAAAAATCTAGGACAGCAGAATTAGGAGAACAATAATAGATAACAAACATTTTATGAAGCCACTGTAGTTTGTTTAAAGACACACAGATGTTGCACTATTCGAAACTCTCTAATTTCCTGAGCTATAAAGGATGTCTGTGACGTTAAAACAATCTATTAAACTTATGCATAGCTCACAGTCCACAATCAACTAATAGAAAGAGCTCTGAACGCAGCTTTACGCACTTAACACAATATTTATTTATTATGGGGTACTATGTACCTTCAGTTTTAGTATAAAATGTTATTAAATCAAATTTCTTCGAAAAATCTTTCTTAAATTATGGTTTATTAATTTTATGGTTAGAGTAGTTTCTGTAGTTTTAGTTACCTCTATGTTACTATTAACTTATTATTTTTAATATGTTATTAGTTTTTGTTGATGTTTATTATGAATAATGTGGAGACTCGCGACTTGATCCACATAGGATACTAATCGAATGTTTTTTTTTCCTTTTTCTTCATAAAAGTAACTTTTGATTGAAATTGAAATGTTTGGTCAGCATTATAATTTTCTCTTGGGAACTAGTGATAGTTGAAATATGACATACAATACCTTTGAAATTGTAAGACGAATATTAAAGTTGAAAGGAGTTTATTTTTTAAATTAGAAATGGCAGTTACACTGGTACCTGAAACCTTGGCACTAGAAAAATAATATTTTGAAATATCGTCAGTAAATACGAACATGGATAAAGATGGCATGATATGTATTTTATATCAATGAAATGTCATAACTAATCGAAGACTTAATCTGCAACTTCCTGTGAAAATTGCTCAATGCTACGCATTCTCTGTTTTATTGTATGGATGGGAGCCTGGCCTTAAAAGGTAGGGTAAACACCACAGTTCTTATACAAAGTTTCTTACACTAACAATCTGAAATAAAATTAGTAACAACCCATTTATAAAAATTTCCAAAGAATTTTTATCAAAGAAAATTATCTAGTAGATAATTGTATAAAAAATACATAACCTTCTCTATATATCTAAATGAGCAAAATTGTTTTGTTTATCCGTTAAACGCTCCTAGAGCCTTTGACCAATCATGACCAAATTTTTCAGTTACTCTTTTGAACCCTGTGGAAGTAAAGGCGCATAGAGATCTAGATAGATTTTCGTAGGTATAACCAAGAAATCTTAGACACTCCTAGGTCCTTCGGTCGTTCTAGACTAGTTTGCACAGTTACTCTTTATTATCCTAGGAAGGTAATGTCGCAAAAAAAAAGAAAAATATTTTTGATGATTTATTGATTTTTTTAATTATATTGGCGCGTTTAAATAGTTCTGAAAATTACAGCGGGAAGACATAATTTTTTTAAATAATTGATTTGACTGATGTATTCATACCGTATACTCGTTCAATACTGTCATGTTTGTTCTTGGGGGGAGGGACTCGAGGAACTCCCATGTGTATCCGTCTGATCTTCAATATTAAACAGTACAGGAGCATATCACATCTACACAAATCACCTGTGCAATGTCGGGTAAATCAGCTAGTAAATAAACAAATTGAATTATGGACGCCATCTTGTAAACCAATCGACTCATATTTGCATAAGACATGGCAAATTAAGTTTAAGCCTCATTCTGTAAATATATTTGTACTATACAATTTTTTAAAAAAGTCTGTAAAAATTTATTCATTTCTCATTGAACAGACATCTTTAAAAATTCAATTAATTCAAATTTAATTAATTTTTCTAAAGAACATGAACACATTTTTCGACTGAGGTTCTTACACGTCTTAAGTTGTTGAGGCCGGATCGAAAATGCGAATAATCGTGCCCTGAGTAATCGATGTTCTACACTATATAGTTTTGACAGTCGGTATTTTCATTTTTCTCTAAACAATCTTTATTGAAATATACTATCTAAATATTCTTTATGGAAATATGCTAGATTTTCTATCTCTGTTATTTTCTGAGAATTGTGTTTGGTTATTGTGCGAAGCTAGCGATTCAGAACACACCTATGCACGATGTACAGGGTGTCTTAATAAATAATTCCACTCCTTGTTACTTGGATAACTCCCTGTAATGCCAGATAAAGAGTTTCGATATAATGAAAGTTGAGGCACAGGTCAAAAGTTCTTGTAGTTAACGATTCGTAACATATTTATTTACTGGATACCAGGTGTTGCAACATTATTTGTTTTTGTGCTCCTATTACAATTGTAGGTTATGTTTTTAACATTAGTGAAAAATAAATGATTTCAAATACAATAATAACACCAACAAACATGCTTTAAATGATATTGACGTTCTATTTTTCTATTACCACTTTTGCTTATCAAAATACGTATTTTGCATTATTATTCTCAAGATACCGTCATTTTTTCGCAGATTGACAAGGAATACTTAATTAACAATACAAAATTTTCTTAATATCTTCTCCACAAATAAAATTGGATGCGTTACCTGTTTTTTTCCGACGGGTGTCCAGAAATTAGGTATATACTATATACAGATCCGTGAAATTAGAAGGTTGGCGGAAAAAAATAATTGAGATATACAGTTAATCACAAAATTGAGCATACAAGAATTTGACAAAGATACTTTTTAATTAAACGTGACTATAAAAGAGATTTTTTTAAAACTAATTATTTTTTATTTATAAAATACACCTTGCAGATCCAAAATTATTACAAATAGTATAAGTACAGTAATATTTGTTAAAAAAAGTATAGTAATATTTGTTAAAAATTTGTTAAGGAAAACTAAAAATAATAATTTTTTACACACAAAATTGAGCGTACTGGTTAATTTCGATTGATTTAATACCTGATCCTGATCCAGATCTGACCAAGATCATGAAATTATATTGCATAGGTTTTATCTTGCAACAGATAGTTTTTTCATTAGTTTAGTTTGCATTAGGCCACATTCAAGTACAGTGATTTTGTTTATATTATAATAGAAAATAAACGTAACAGACTGACGAATCTACACGAAAACTAATAGTTAAATTATACGCCCGGGGTCATACAATGCGTGAAATAGGTGATATAGTAAACCGAAGACATTCCACAATTCAAAAAATAATAAATAAATTTAAATATGAAGGTACTATCAAACACAAAACGGGCAGAGACAGAAAAAAATTGTTATCAATTGTGGATGAAAAATTTATTTTGCGAAAAATCAAGCAAGATCCTAAAATTAGTGTACCCCAGTTAACGTCAGAATTGTCACAAAGATTAAATAAACAAATTTCAGTAGAAACAGTCCGCCGAGTACTCCGGAAAAATAACTACAATGGTCGAATTGCACGCAAGACACCATTGATTTCAAAAACGAATAAAAAGAAATGCTTAGAATTTGCAAAAATGTATGTAAACAAACCAATTAGCTTCTGGAATAAAGTTATTTTTTCTGACGAGACGAAAATTAATTTTTTTGGGTCGGACGGCAGACAAATTGTTTGGCGGAAGCCCAATACAGAATTTAAAAAAATTAATACCGTTCCGACAGTAAAACACGGAGGCGGATCAGTTATGTTGTGGGGTGCTATGGGCTCGAACGGCCCAGGTAATTTAGAATTTATAGAAGGAATCATGGATAAATGGAAATATCTAAACATCTTGAAAAATAATCTCACGACTACTGCAGAAAAATTAGATATGCCACCAGTTTATTATTTTCAACAAGATAACGATCTCAAACATACTGTGCTTATTGTAAAGGAATGGCTGTTATATAATGCACCAAAATTACTCAAAACACCGCTACAATCGCCTGATCTCAATCCAATTGAAAATTTATGGAGAGAAGTAAAAGTTCGGATAAAAACAAATTCATTTTCTAATCAAAATTATTTTAAAACGAAATTTCAAGAAGAATGGAATAATATACCAGCAGAAGTTTGTGGAAAATTAGTGCAGTCTATGCCAAATCGCCTTCAAGCAGTAATAGAAGCAAAAGGTGACTTTACAAAATATTAATTTAAATTAACTGATTGTTTTCTAATTATTTTATTAGTATTTCAACTATGTGTACGCTCAATTTTGTGTCTGAAAATGTATGTATTTTTTGTTTTCTTTAACAAATGTTTATTAAATATTATTTAATTTTATACCATTTATGATAGTTTTGTACAAGGTGTCTCAAAAGAAATTTTATATTTATTTAGTTTACTGCGTGAACGCAACGTATCCGAGGGGCGCGGGGTTTATGTCAATCGGTAGCCTGGCTTTTGGGAATTCAGTCGCTATGGAGCGTTTCTCGGGAGCAGACCGCGCGTTATGCGTGCGAGAGTTTTACAAAAACGGTGATTCGGCGACTGTAGCGCGTAGAAAATTCTGCAGTATTCGAGGTTTTCGCCACTTAAATGATGCGCCAAGCATTCCTCTCATTCGACATTGGGTTAAAAAGTTTGAAGAGACTGGTACAACGATGGATAAATCAAAATCCGGGTGACCTAGGTCATCAAGAACGGTAGAAAACGTGGAGAATGTTAATCAGTCTGTTCGTGACGACCCGAACCTTTCAATTCGGAAGCTAGACAATGGAGATGTTAGACAACTTCTTGGTACCTGAACTGCAAAACTTTCCTGGCTATAACCAAAGAACATGGTTCCAACAGGATGGAGCAACTTCACACACGTCCAATATGTCTCTGCCACGTGTTCGTGAAATTTTCTCAGGCAAATTGATCTCCCGGAGAGGTGACATAAATTGGCCTCCACGCAGTCCATATTTAACCCCTATGGACTTTTTCCTATGGGGTTATCTTAAATCTAAAGTTTACGCCAATAAACCGACTTCACTGGCGCATTTGAAAGAAAATATCCGTCACGAAATGGCAGCCATCCCTGAGTCCACCTGCCGAGACGTCATAAGTAATTTTACTGTTCGATATTATTTTTAAGAAATAAATCCCCAAAAAGTGTATTTTAATAATTAATAAACATTTTTTCTATATACGGCTTACTTTTTTTTTAATCGATCCACTAAATATAAAATTTCTTTTGAGACACCTTGTATCTCTAAAATGTATTTTAGAAATAAAAAATAATTGGTTTAAATAATCTGTTTTATAGGCATCTTTACCTAAGAGGTATATATCTAAAACTTTTGTACGCTCAATTTTTTGAGTAACTGTATATTAGAGTAGCTAGTTATTGGAACATCATTTTCACATGGTATATCAACCAATTTGATAATATTTTATATAGGGGATAATAAAAACGTAAAAATTAGGGTTAATCCGTCTTAAAGCTTTTTAGCGCTTGCAAAAATATCAATTAAAACACAAATTCGAGCACAAAATGACATGTTTTAAATGATATTTAAGTTCTATTGCTTTATTACCTCTTTTGCTTATCACAATACGTATTTTGCAAGATTATTCTCAAGATACCATAATTTTCTCGCATATTGACAAGGAATACTTAATTATCAATACAAAATTGTCAATTTCTTAATATCTTCTACACCAGTGTTTCCCAACAGCTGGTCCGTGAACGGGCAGCGGTCCGCGAGATTTGTTTCTTACTATGCAACAGATAAAATTGGATGTTTTACCTGTTTTTTATTTTTTTCGTATTATTTCGGTGATATCGTAGAAGAAATGAGAAAAACATGATGTAAGACGATATTATAAAAATCTATTCCGTTTGTCTGCCTGTCTATATGTCCGAGATTCAGCAGGATATATTTTGACGTAATTTGATAGGATATTTCGGGTTTTTTAAATTATAAAAACAGATCACTTAAAACACTTTCCTGCCTGTACCTCTAATTCCATTTATGAAAATTATATGCGGTGGCAAGGTAGGTAGATGAACTTGTTACATTACGCTATCATCATCATCCAGCATCTCTTGTCCAATGCTGGACATAGGTCTCCCTTTTCTATATCCATTTAATTCGTCCTAGTGCCTCAAGCTGACAGTTTCCGGCACTTCTTCTCAAATCATCTTTTCACCAAGGTGTTGCCAGTGTTTCTCGGTCTCCACTCGAATATCTTAGTCCACTTACTATCTCGGAGTCTCGCTATATAACCGGTCCACTTCTACAGGACTACATTACCAACCCTGATTTGTTGTCTTATCCATGTACTGGTTTTTTTTATTAGCAAGATGTATCCCAAGCATGAGATTCACTTGGACGAATCGAGCAAACCATTAATGTTAGAAACTTAATTATTTGAGGTTCGTTGATAATATTATTTTAATATTAGACAACATTTATGACATGGATCTAATGTATCAAGACTTACATAAAGTAAAAAAATATAGGCCTTAAAACAAATATCGAGAAGACTAAAATTATGATTAACTTAGTTTTGAGCAATGATCTTTAAATAGGAGGCAGATCCATTAAACTGGTTACTAACGATAAGTACTTAGTACATGACATCTGCAGTGATCGAAATAACCAAACACGGAAAATCCAGCACCACATATGATTGGGCTAGGCTGCGTTTGGAAGGCTAGCTACCCGTAGCAACTTATGGCTCAAAAACATACTCACTTTGAAGTCTGCGAAAAACCTGAGTTGCTTAAAGGTCAATAGAGAGGCTCATGTGTGGGATACGTTACGTTATAGTGACGGAATATTGAAAAATTCTACTGATCGGTACTGTCTAACTCTTCGCTAGGTAACAAAAAAGTACGAGATTTTCGGCTATTTAAAAAGCTAGCTAAAAAGTAGAATAAAATACGTTTAATTAGTAAGTACAGGTATGCGAGAGGTAGGCGAACTATGTGTTTCGGCTCCTATTTTGGTTTGTTTTGTTTCAGTTAATTCACATTTTACACTACAGTTCATAGTTGTCAAGCATACATTACAATTTTACATATAATAATATAATTTATCGTACATATATAATTAGCTACCGTGTGTTAGTGATTTTGTAACACTGTGGCGTCATTTTTCCTAAGGTTCTCGTGATTGGCTAACTGGGAAACAGGGTGTTCCCAGTTTGAATTGATTGACAGGTATTTTGCAGATTTATTCTCTAAGAATTTACGAATATAATTACATATAGAAATGTGTAGGATTTCGTAGGCATAAACAAGAAACTCTAGATACTCCTATATCATTTGACGGATATCAGCAATATTTTGCAGATTTATTCTCTAAGAAACTGCGAATAAAATAACATATAGAAATGTCTAGGATTTTGTAGGCATAAACAAGAAACTATATACACTGCTATATCCTTCGACCAATATGAATAATATTTTGCAGATTTATTTTCTTAGAATTTACAAATATAATTATTTACAGAAATGTCTAGGGTTCGTAGGCATAAACAAGAAACTCTAGACACTCCTATATCCTTTGACCAATATGAACAATATTTTGCAGATATATTCTCTAAGAATTTTCAAATATAATTTCATACATAAATGTCTAGGGTTTCGTAGGCATAAACAAGAGACTCACTTTGACCGATATGAACAATATTTTGCAGATTTATTCTCTAAGATTCTGCGGATAAAATAACATACAGAAATATCTACGGTTTCGTAGATATAAATAAGAAACTATAGACACTCCTATATTCTTTGATCGATATGAAAAACATTTTGCAAATTTATTCTCTAAAAATCTGCCGATAAAACATCGTATAGAAATATCTAGAGTTTCGTAGGCATAAATAAGAAACTGTAGACACTTCTATATTCTTTGATCGATATGAAAAATATTTTGTAGATTTATTATTTAAAAATCTGCGGATAAAATAACCTCTAGAAATGTATAGGGTTTCGTGGGCATAAACAAGAAACCCTAGATACCTCGTATATGAACAGTATTTTTCAGATTTATTTTCTAAGATTCTACGAATATAATTATATGCATATATGTCTAGAGTTTCGTAGGCATAAACAAGAGACTCTAGATACTCCTGTTTCCTTTGACCGATATAAACAATATTTTGCAGATTTATTCTCTAAGAATCTACGAATATAATTACATACCTAACTCCCTAGGGTTTCGTAGCCATAAACAAGAGACTCTAGATACTCCTGTGTCCTTTAACCGATATAAACAATATTTTGCACATTTATTCTCTAAGAATCTACGAATATAATTACATAAATAAATATCTAGGGTTTCGTAGGCATAAACAAGAGACTGGTAGATACTCCTGTTTCCTTTGACCGATATGAACAATATTTTGCAGATTTATTCTCTAAGAAACTGCGGATAAAATTTTATATATAAATGTTTTGGGTTTCGTAGGCATAAATGAGAAACTCTAGACAAGCCTATATCCTTTCACTGATATGAACAATATTTTGCAGATTTATTCTCTAAGTATCTACGAATATAATTACATATATAAATGTCTCGTAGACATAAATTAACGTCTCAAATTATTTTTAGTTTTAACAATATAAATGTAATGTACTAAGTAAAAATTAATAGTTTTCTCATCTTAAAAAGTTAATGAATAAACCCTTCTGGTATTAATGAATAAATAATCTAACTATATAATTAGCAAGTGTCTGTATGTAGTGTCGGTAACATTATGACGTCAATTTTTCTAAAGTTCTCGTGATTGGCTAACTGGGGACACCCTGTTTCTTGATTGGCTGACAGGTGACGCCCTCTCCCGTGATTAGCTAACTGGTGATATCCTGTCCCATTGTTAGCAGACTGGCGACGAAATTAGGATACGTTTAAAAATAAAACCACATACAAACAATTGAAATTTTCATATTATAAATCCATCATTGTTGACGGGTAATAACCTAGTATGTTAAATATTTTATCAAAATCAGTCTTCGTATATCAAGTGAAAATGCATTGAACTTAAAATACAATTTGTCGAGATTGTTAGTTAAATATTTGCAAATAAAATTAAAGGAAATGTCCTCCACTTACGGCTAGCATAGTGCAGGTACCATTGGCGCTAATATTGCTGATTAGTTGCTAAGTATTATGTAAATTCCACGAACTAGTACTTGTTAAGCACGTGTTAAAGGCATTATAAAAAATCAACTTCCTAGAATAATTTGAAACAAATAATTTAACAGCGCGCGTTAATTACGAGAGTATAATTATATACGTGTTTGCGCATAAAAGTGCATTTATGCGGGGTGACTTTTATAGGCATAGTGCAACCTGCAACAATTCAGATGGAAATAGAATCGACTTTGTCGCTTAAAACGCATATTTTGTATTTTTACTTTAAAATAAGCTCGGATTTGTGATATTTGGGTTAATTAATTTTAGATAACTATTTTAATTTATTAATAATATTATAATTCTTGGTGTATGATTCAACCGATATAAATTTATAATGTTTATCAAACAAAATAGAAAATAATGTAAACTCTCAGAGGTCGATAAACTTTTGTAATTTTACTATACAATATTCTTACAAAAATAAGTACTATCTAATCTTGCCATAAATACTGTTACAAAGTTTTCAGTGAAATTCCACAAGATGTTTAAAGATATTTTAATTGTCTTTTAGTAAATAATACATATATGCTTCTTAAACAAGAAACACCAGTCAGTTTTCAAAATGACCATCTTTGGCCGTTACACAACGTTTAAGTCTCTGCGGCCACTCGTCAATGGAATTACGAAGGCTTTCTTGAAAATATTTTCATGAAAAGATATTTAATATTGAGGAGACTTTCAACCGCCAGAACGACATGGTGCACGTTACAAGTTCATGAGAAGTTTGTGAGAATGTGCCAGCGTTTCAGAGAGGCTATTACCCCAATTTAGTTACGGTTTGATGGGTCGTAAGTCGATAGTTAAAGAACTGAACAACTCCCTCTTCGCTGGTTATGGATGTCTAGCTTACGGGTCAGCTAAACCCCAAGATATACGGATTCTTGACACTGTACATCACGCTGGGGTTAGATTGGCCACAGGTGCATTTCGCACCAACCCAATACCGTTGTTTCCATTGTTTACAAGAGTTTTTGTGTGTACTTCAATTGTTTACGCGTCAACAATGAGGTAACTTACATCACTGCTGTGTGAAGCAGGCGAACCGTCACTGTACAATCGTCGTAAAATTCTATCCCTGCGGTATATGGCTGCACTCACTGCCAAGCCAAATCATCCCGCGTATGACCCTATTCTACAAAATAGGCATACAGAGATTTATGACAGAAAACCAAGAGCCAATAGGCCTTTTGGTCTGAGGACTTTCGACATTTTGAGTGATATTGATTTTAATATGCCCGAAATGGCAAGTTTCGTTTTGTGTGCTATTCCACCATGGACACTACCGCGTCCACTTGTGAGCCTCACATTAACTAGGTTTGATAAAGATACTACGTTGCCTATCGAATACCAACATGAGTTACAAAGAACACTGGTCCCTAGGTTCGAGGATACTGTCATTTTTAATGACGGATCAAAATCCGGAACCAGGGTTGGGTGTTCGTTCGTTGTTTTGAATCCACGCCAACAGTTTCAGTACCGTTTGCACTCCATAACTAGTGTATACACTGCTGAGCTGTACGCTATTTTCAAGGCCCTGTGTTTTGTTTCGTCAGAGCAAAGTCGGTCAAGTGTTATCTTGACGGACTCGCTGAGCGTTCTGAACAGTATCCAGAATCCAGATCCAGTGCATCCTCTTCTACTAAAGATCCGGTTGCTACTTGAATGCTCAGATTGTGAGGGTAGAGCTGTTTTGGATACCGGGGCAAGTTGGTATTAAGGCAACGAAGCGGCAGATGCAGCTGCAAAAGCCGCCTCTCACAGACCTATGATTGATGTGAGTTTCATTTTTCCAGATGACGCAAAGAGTCATCTGAAACACCTGGTTTTAGACATGTGGCATCATGAGTGGAGCTGCACACAGAACGTTAAGTTACGACAGATTAAGGGAGACGTTAAACCATGGGGTTCTTCCTGCAGGATTAACCGCAGGGAGGAAACCGCCATCACACGCCTCCGTATAGGTCACTGTTGGTGGACCCATGGACACCTCCTTCGAGGTCAAGAGTCCCTTATCTGTGAGATGTGTAACACAGATTTTTCTGTGTTACACTTTTTAACTGAGTGTATACAGTTCGAGGATGTCAGGGAGAAGTTAGGTCTGTGCTATGTCCTGTCAGTTGCTTTAGGTGACAGGGTACTCATGGACAGGCTAGTACTCTTCCTGAGAGAATCGAACTTACTGTTTTATGTGTGAAGTCTTGCACCTTATTTTAATGTGTTTCTAGTTATTGACTGTGATATTCGATGGTAATGGCCTCCTTTACAGCCTCTTATCGTCACTCTGAGTCTGTTCAATTTTTCGAACAGACTTTTTATATTATTTATTTGTGTTTGTCAGTGCAAGATTTCTTTTATTGAGTATGCGTATTTTTGATTGAATGTATTTTTATTTATTGTCTAATTTATTGTTTTTAATATATAGTCTTGTCATTTAGATGGGCTGCGTTAGGCGCAAATAGCTTTTGTTGCTGTGCGCCAAAAATTTTAACCAACTAACTTACCTCTTCGCTGGTCATCACTGGAGCTTACAGCAAGATTCAGCGACAGCACATAATGCCAAGGCTGAGCAGCTGTTTAAAATTTCTCCTACTGATTGACCGCCTAGCAGCTCTGACCTCAACATCATTGACTACAAATTTTGGTCCGTGTTTTTCGCCATGGCATGCATGAAAATACACCCTAAATCGCTAGTTTGAAAAGTTCCCTGATAAAGGCAGCGTAGGGTTTTCTGTAGCAAACCCTAGCATAATTCTGTTAGCTATAAGCGCTTTGTAGCGGTCAATTGATCATTTTAAAAACTGATCTGTCTTTCTTGTTTAAGATGCATTTATGTATTATGCACTAAAAGAAAATTCTTTAAAACATCTTCGCAAAATATCTTTAAGTATCTTGTGGAATTTCACTGAAAAATTTGTAACAGTATTTATGGCAAAACTAGGTACATGCGAGTATTTAAATGTAATAATAAATCATCATTAATAATTACTCGACAACCTTGGATGGGTAGGTTGCAAGGATTTTGTTCCATCTTACTCGGCTCTGAGCAACTGCCTTCCAGTTTTTCACTCTTACTCGGACTGCTAGGATGTATATTTCAATATGATCCATGTATCGTGCTCTAGGTTTGCATCTAATCTTTTTCATTAAGGTTGTTGTTTTCTATTTTTCTGGCTGGATCTATATCTATCATTCTTTTTACGTGAGTTATCCATCGTAATTGGCTTCTTTTAATGAACTTTTTATATTTCTGGTACTGTTCAGAGTTATAACTTCTTATCCATAATCCATTGTTGCAAATACTGAAGTATGAAATACACATTGGAAAGAATGGTAGGATACATTTCGAACACAGTATTTGCAGAAAAGTGTTAATAGAAAACCATGGTTTTAGAAAACCTACCTGGACAATCAATAGTAGAACTTTTTAGGCTTATATTTATCCAACTGTCCAGCACTCTTGTAAAGCTTCAAAATAATAGACAACGAAAATATTCGAACATTGCATTACTGAGGATCCTACGTACGTTATCTTAACCTGTCAAAAATTTCAGAATGCACACATAGAACTTGATCTTTATCCACAATTATCCAGAACCAGGTTAAGATAAGATTTTGGACACATTGACGAAATATTTGATGAGTTCCATTGACTTCTAATGATAATTAAAACAATAGACCCAAGTTTCAATTATATCGGCATATACTAATCCCAATTCTCCCCATTTTTCTAATAAACTCATCTCATTCATTAGAATATAACCCTTAGTGTTTAGAAGCTGACTAGATAGGTAACTTCGAAGCCAAATCATGCAAAAATATAAAAATAAAATAAAGAAAAATCAAGAAATATAGTTTTTTAGCTTTTGATAATAGCCTTTTCAGGTCTGTTTCTCTTTTATATTTTTTTTACAATTTGGCTCAAAGTACTTAATTATAATTTTTCTAGCTGCTGCGTTCAATTTCGCATTATTATCAGTGGCACTACAGCCTTTCAAGAACTTTGGTCTCGGTCACCACATTCTTCCAAACTGCCCTATATCTTACATCCTTATAATTCTGGACTCACAATGTTTTTCAAGTTGTTTTCTACGTCTTCCTTACATAATTTCAGTATTCTTCCTGCCGTTACCTCCTTAGGGACCTTACTTGAGCTCTGGTTTCGTTAGGTTGGTCCCTTCTGTCAAACACCTAAATGGAGATTTAAATTCGATTTGCATTTTATTTTTTTCTGGTCAATAACAACCCTCCTTGAAAACACATTTGCCTCATCAGTTCGGTAGCTTTTTTATTCTCGTCGAAAATAATTCTTTTGGTTGACGACACAGTCAATATTGCACCGCATCCATTACTTCCTCATTAAAAGTTCAATCGCTTGCCTCCAAAGAACTTCAGTTAAAAATGCCAGTCATTAGCTTCACAGATATTCGTGCATTGCTCCGGATGAGCTGGTCAACTTTTTGAATCCCAGAATTCAAGTCCATCCTGGAAAGATTTTCACCAGTCAAATAATGTATTGTTCTGAGTGATCAAAACTATTCTTCAAACTGTTTTTGAAGTATCTGAGAAACCTTAGTCGCTTTTCCACCTTCAATTGAAATAAATTTAATAATTACACGTTGTAGAACCGAATTTCGAACCGAATTTGTACGCTATCGTTAATAAAACTGACAGTATTTATACAGTCAAGTTACAATTATTTATGGTACTAGCTAACATGCCTATTATGATGAATTTAAAACCTCTTTGAAGTAGCTCATCAATTACGTTCAGAAAAAGTAAAATGCAGATCAATATTGCACCTCCCACGTATTATGGATCCGGTTTTAGCATCAAATAATATTGATAAAGTTGATATCGGGTTGATATTTAAAGATTCAGGGCCGGTTTCTGGAACATTTTTTTATTGACACGATATCGCCTCAATAGTTATCGATACAATAAACCTTATCGAGTCGATAACTTTTTGACGGTTTCTCGATATTCATCTGACATGTTTATTGTATCCAATAACTATTGTAGCGATATGTATGCATTTCAATTCACACAGCCAAAATATTTACAAAATCTCTTGTCATTTATGTGATCAATTGTTCACAAAGTTGACAATAGTCAATGTCAGTGTCAAAAATAATTTACAAAAATATATATTTTTAACAATTAGTTTAAAAATAGATTGTTAAAAAATGGCAGAAAAAATGTGTAAAAATTTCACATGGAAAATTTGCAAAAGACTCTTTTATTTTCCGGCATATGAAATAAACTGCGGTCTCAACAGAGCAATTCGATGTATTACTTTTTTAACAATTTTGCAAACTGTACTTTTATGTACATGCACATCATCACCAACTAGCATATGAAAAGCCCCTGTTTCCAGAAATCTCAAAGCAATTAAAATTTGAAGCTGTGCCGAAATAGATTTACTTCTTTGGGTCATGGGTTCTAAATCACCTCCAATTAGACAGCATAATTGCATGCATTTTCATTTGCTTAACCGGTATAGTTGAATAAATTCTAATTCGCTATAAATGCGGAATGGGTCACTTTTATCTCTTATAGTTCTCCGATGTAATAAACATACTGCAATTACAACATCCTCATCAAATTCATCAGAACTTGAATTCTCCATTTTACCTCTATAACAGTATAAGAATATCTTAATATATATGATTTTAAGAAGCAATTACTATTATATCTTGTAATAAAAATATAACTTTTTCAAAAATATATTGCAATTGCAAAATAACCTTATCTGTCATATGTCAGAACTGACATTAGATGACAATTCTCATATTTATACATTCCAGAAACCCAAATTCTGCTATTGCGTCGATAAGTTTCGGTATCCATGGATATGGATACTATATCGATACGATATCTACAACTGAATTTTTCGAGAAACCGGCCCTCAGTAAGTCTAAATTACCATTCATAGTTCATGTTTTATTAGTTAGTACATAATTCATAGTGTTAATGCTAACGCATAAGAATGTTTGTTCTACATAAATTCGTATAACCATTCATAGCTCAAATTTAGTGCATAAGCGTAAGAAACTACAGTCTGTTCCAAACGGTTAAGCGGAACTAGATTTTGCAATCTAGTTACTTTCATCGTTCAAATCGTGCCTTTCGGCCGTTTTGTTTAAGCTTTGTAAATCATACTTACAATAAACATTTTTTGGTTAAGGTTAATATCATTTTAAAATATCATTTTCTTCATATTTTGATTTTGTGTCATTCTTAATACAAATTTCCCATTTATTTATTTTTTTGTCATTAAAATATAAAAAAAAAAATATATTTAATTTTGACATATGTCATTCGTTTCCATGGTTTCATTGTTGGAATTTTAAATTTTGACATCCCAACTTGTAAAATGAAATAACCCAAGCAAGGTCCCTTCTCGTGACAACTTAAAAGAACTAAATTCCCATTTAGTTCCGCTTAACCGTTTGGAACAGACTGTATTTAACACATAATGTTAAAAGTTTGTAAACTTCAAACTCTTGCGCTTAACGTTAAAACACTGACAACTGTCAAAATAAACGAATATATTATACTTGAAATTCGAATAAGACTTGTGGATATAATTATTAATAAAAATGTTGAAACTAATATTGAAAAATAGATGTGAAGTGAGAATTTTTTCATATTTCAGGATTTCGCAGGTATACAGTGTTAAATTTCAAGATTGGCGAATGTATTATACAGGAAATTGTAAAAATACTTGTGGCCGCAGTTTGATATATTAATTATTAAATATGTTGAAACTAATAAAAAATTGATGTGAAGTGTGAATTTTCATTTATTTCAGTGTTTCTCAGGTATCGAGTACCCAACTTAAAGCAGCATGCTATATGTATGGAACAAAATTTTTTTGGCGGTAATCAAGTTAAAATAAATAATATTTTGAAAATAATTTATCGTTTGTTCTACGTACTAAGAGCTTTTATATAAAACACTACATTTAAAAAATAATTCAAAACTTTTAAAAATATACAATAAAATATTTATTGTATATTCTTTCAACAATAAAAAATAATATTCTGACAAAAATTCCTTGTAAACTATTTTGGTTTCCGTCAATGTACATTTTAGATTTTTAGACCAACACTTCTGGGAAATAGGGTGGGAACAATAGTTCACACTTTTTTGGGAAAATTTCGTAAAATACATTTTTCAGAAACACATTTCGTTCATTAAATTCATAATTGTTTATATTTCTTCCGTGATGTGCATTGACACTCAAGGGGTAATCATTTGCAAGAAATACTATGATGGTATGATTTTTTCTTTATCTATTTTAATTTTAATTTTTGATTAAAAAGTAATGTTAGAGCGTGTAGCGTCTGGAACATTATAGCTATTCTATTTAATAATTAACTTAATAAATATTATATTGGTTCTTTTTAGAAGTACACTTAATACAAAAAATTGATGTGAAGTGTGAATTTTCACACATTTCAGGGTTTTGCAGGTATTTAGTAAGTGAATGATGATTATTTGGGATTCAAAAACAAATTTTATAAAAAAATATTTTTTTTTGTTAACTTTAATTCGAACGCCTAATACCATTATTTAGGTTTCTAAATATGTGCAGTATTTTTTTTATATAGCAAGGTTCATTAAGAATTATAAAAATTGCGCCTATGGCTTCCAGTGGTTGTTATAAGTTCCGCCCCTCTGATTTCGTGTACATTGAAACAGAATTAAATTATAATTTAAACAATTTCCACTGGTTATTAAATTTACGCTTTAAAAATTAAATGCAACATTTGCCAAAATGTAACTAGAATTTTGAAAAAATAATTCAAACAATATAAAAATTAAAAAAAAAAAAAACAAAAAATAATATTGTCTCTTCTCGTAGGGTTCGATCCCTTTCGGATCGAGTTACTTGGGTGAAAAACCAGCGTCAAAAACCACTACACCAGCATACACGTTCCAGTGTAGCGTGTTACAAAGCTATAAATTGTGTACATTATTAGCAAAAAATCACAAAAAATGCGTTTTTTTCCAAAAACATAATCTGATCAAAAATTCCTGTTGTACTACTCAGAATTATAAAAAAATATATTTTTTTTTCGATGAGCACATATTTGTATATATTTTTAGGGGGATATGTTTTTTAGATGTTTTAGTATTTTTCCTATGTGCGGGTCAAAGAGTTGTATAAGCATGCCGAATTTCAACTCTCTAGGTTTAGCCGTTTGGCTACAATTTTTACCGAACAGACAGACAGACATACAGACGACAAAATGACGGTATAAGGGTTTTTTGGTCATGCCTACAAAACCCTAAAAACAGTACATATATTTAATAATAAGACATTTTTATTATAAATTGTTTAGTAATAACTATTGCGTATAGATGGCAGCTAGAGCAATTTATCTATTAAATATGTAGCAGAAAATGGTACATTTGTGTTGTGCTTGTCGGCCTTGGTAGCGTAGAGGTAGTGCTCCTGCTTCACGAGCCAAAGGTCCCGGGTTCGAATCCCGGTCAGGGCATGGATGTTTGTGAGCCACAGTGTAATTGGGACATTTAGTCTTGTTCTGTGGTTTTTAACAAAAAAAAAAGGATGTAGTTATTTGTTAACAATTTAAGCAAAGCCAGTATAACAAAACTTTATAAATGTTTTATGGTTTATGTAGGAGTGAAAGTCCTAAACTAGAGGCACTTCAAAAATGTTATGATTTATTGACAGTTATATTTTAATTTAGCTTGTGTGACTAAAGTTTTGGCAGCTCCAAACAACTTGAGATACAATTGAAAATTCAGTGACGTTATTCAGTCGTTGCAGCCAAGAGTTGCGTATTATTTACACTGCAGACAAATAACTCAATAGCAAGTGCAAATCACTACAAACAACATGACACAGAATTCTCTGACCGTGACTGCATATTTGGCAGATTAATCTACGAATGTCACACACATATTTTCCATCCTAATTCTGTGAACTCACACGGTGACTATTTTCAGAGACTTTAATGAAACTGTGGATTAATCATAAAGCAAGAATTTAGGTGGCGCCTACATAGCGAATTAAATTAGGTATTATGCAAATTCTAAGAAGTGACAATTACTAAACTAGGCACGTGATAAATGTTCTTGTAAAGAATATTTAGTAGAAATGCTTCTGGGAATAGTTTTAGACAAAAATACATACCTTACATTGTTTTGTAATTAAGGTTATTTGCTTTTAAGTTTAATACAAATATGTATCGACAACCACTTTAGATTTTATATTTTTTGTTGTCAACAAAGTAATTTTGCTTGTAGGCAAACATACCTGTCGGTTTTACTTTGACATTTAATCTATTAGGTACGACAATTAAAAATATATTTAATTAATACTCTGAACTGCTTCAGGGAAACTGTAATACAAATATTATAAATTTCTTCTTCAAACACTATAACTAGGAGACTGAGTGTCTACTGTGACTAGGAAATGTTCTATAGAGTAGAATGTACTAATTTAATTTTGCATATCATTATGGACGTGTCTAAAAATATGCATTTTTTTTTTAGTAATAACTAAAAGTGGTTATTAAATATTTTATCCACATGTTGAGGATCAAGTTCATTGATATTTTATGTTCAGTTTAATACTATTTGTTTAAAACAGAGCGAGGAAACGATTAAAAAACCAGGTCCTATAAATTTACATCGTTTTTAGCGTTTTGTAGGCATAAGCACAAAAAAATCCTTCGTCACTCAGTCACTCAAGTGTCTGTCTGTCTGTACGGTAGAAATTGTAGCCGAACGGCTGATCGTAGAGATGTTGAAATTTGGCAAACTTGTACAACTTGACCCAAATATAGGAAAACTATAGAGTTAAAAAAAAAATCACGAGATAAATACGTATTTAATGAAAAAATATGTCAAAAAACTATTGTCCCCCACAACTACTTCTTCCCAGAATGATTGCTCTAAAAATCTGACGAAAATCTCAATAGTGCATATTGATGGGAACCGGAATAGTTCAAGAGGAATTTTAGAATCAGATTAGTTTTTCGAAAAATATTGAATTTTTTGTGTCGTTGAGAAAAAAACTATTTTTTAAAAATGAATTGTGTCGTAATAAAAGGAAGCTTTTAAGACGTAGATTAAGGAACGGAAAGTAGTTTTTCATAATTTCTTTAGTTTAACACGATTTTTTCCACAAATGTACTAGAAAAATTACACTCCTGCACCCTTTAACGCAACCGGGTTACACTAAAAATCTGAAAAAATCTAAGTAATGTACATTGATCTAAACCGGAAACGTACGAGAGGAATTTTTGATCAGATTTCGTTTATTACGCTTTCGAATATTGTAGTTTCTGTGTTTTTGACAAAAAAAAAAAAAATAATAATAAAATAAAATAAAATAAATAAATAAATATATAAATAAAAAGATAATAAAATCATGGCTAAATTATGGCTAATAATGTTATGGATTTTTTGTAATTATGAGCAAGGTAGTGTTTTTTTAAAATTTAAATTTAATAAAAAAAAAAAAAAAAATAGCCGACCGGCGTAACCTAGTGGTAACACAAGTGCTCTGCGTTCCTAAGGTCTCGAGTTCAAATCCCGTTCCGGCTTGGAATAATTTTCAAAAATAATAATCTATCTGGCTAATTAAAGACGCAGCAAAGGCAATTCAAAAAAAAAAAAAAAATTTAACAGCTGAGAATCGAGTGTGGAATCAAATATGGAAGCTCCGCCTTCTGTTATACGTTTTGTTTTTAAGATATCAAAGAGACATAAATCATTTATAGTAGTGATATTCTTATAAATCAAATAACGCATAGTTAATAGTGAGAAATACGTTTCTGAAATTACGGACTACCAAAGGACCACACTTTGGGCCGGTTTCTAGAAGCTCAGTAAACTATAAGCTAATGGTAAACTACGGTTGCCTTAGTAAACTGTTGCAGGAACAAAAAACAATCCAAAGTTAACCATAAGTCAACTATGCATAGTTTACTTCGCATTTGACATGAGTTCAACCAAGGCTTCCTTGGTTAAGTGTTGCACAAACGTTGGTCACGACTTGAACTCGAGTCAAACAATTGAATTTTTCTGACTATACCTTGATCACAGTTTAACTGCGATATACGTCAATATTCGGGTTTTTCATAAATTTTATTTTCATAGTTTTTGGGCTAAATAAGAGAAAAAAGTAATTTAAATAAGAAGACGGTAAATTAAATTCTTAATTTGTGTTTTAAAATGAAAATGCACCTAACTATTATTAATGAATGTGACTTTAATATAACATAACCTACAAAATTTCCTTATAAATTCAAAATCAATTTTTAATTTGATATTTCAATAACGTTATAATATAATTGTAAAAGAAATATTAAATACATGAATAATTTATATATATTTATTTTGTACCACTGTAAATAAATATTAAATACATATATAATCATTATATATTTACATATTTTGATTATTCGTACATAATTCTAGGTTTCTATTATTATTTTTTCCTTATCCTATTCGAGCAATAGAAAAATTTCAACTTCCAGCCTATGTTCTTTGCCCTCAATAGAAGATATGGAATAAGATTCTTCAGACGGCGAAAAAAGGCTTTAGTGAAGTACTAATTTTATATCATACAAGTACTCGGAGCAACAGATTATGCACATTATAATAATGTTGATTATGCACCAAGTCAGTCACTTGGTGCACTTATCAACAATTTTTCCTGACACTACCTTTGAATACACATACAAGAGTAGAGAAAAATTCTAATAGGGCCCATGTTGCAACAGGAATGGCAATTAATATTGACCGTGTCCTAACGACAATTATATCTTGTGCCGTTTTACATAATTTTTGTATACAACAGCATGATACGATATAAATTCCTGTAGAACTATTGCAGAGCGATGAACCAAACATTTGAGAGGGTAATGATACCAATGTGGCTGTACGTAGTGCATTAATCCATACAGTTATTGGTGTACCCTAAAAAAATTAATACAATATAATGTAATAATTTAAACAAAACCACTTTATTATTTTTTATAGTTTAATTTTTTTATTAATTCTAATTCAATTTATATTTAAGTCATAATTGTACAGCATTCTTGCTTTATTTTTCTCTATTAGCGCAGCCTGGTATTTACTCTTATAATAAACTTTTATAATGTGTTATTATTATTATTTTTTTAAATTATGTTTCTTGCTTGTCTTTTTTGTTTGTTAGGATTGGAAGGTTCAGGATTAGCTTCTTGTTGCATTTCAGGTTCTGGTTCTGGTTCAACTTGATAAAAAAAATATGAACTAAAGCCAGTTCTGAATCAAGTAGGCAGGAGGTGGTGGTAAAATATATAGGCTAAAATACAGTTATCGACATATTTTCAATAATTTTTTGTTTCCATCGGTATCGACATTATATCAGTACTACATCGAAAACTGTTTTTTTTTCAAGAAACCAGCTCCTAAACAGATACTGAAGAGCGTACATTTAATTCACAAATGTTCTTTTTAGTTTGTTTATTATTTTTTTTAAATTAAAATACAAATATTTAATTTGTTTTGTGTCTCTTCACGCAACTTGAGTTAAATTCATCTGTAATCTGGTACCAAATTTTCTTTTTTTTGAATTGTTCAATTATCACATTTTTGTCTTCAGTAATATGGGAATATCTGAAAAATGATAAATACAAATTTTAGGTTATGTTTTTAGAATAATTTAAAAATATTTAGATTTCAAAAGAAATAAAAATATATGTATACTTACTTACCGAAAATATCTAGAAAAATGTTTTTATCGGTGTTGGTAAAGTTTGGTGTTCGTGAATTCATTTTTTTAGTTCATTTTAAAACGTTTTAATTCTTGACAGCTGATTACTGTCACGTGAAGTACAGTTCACATTAGCAAAAAATATCTGTGCATAGTAAACCAATTGTTCCACTGACCAAACTTTAAAAAATGTTTATGCAACGCAAAATAAAACTGACCATCAGTCAGACTTGACCATTAGTCAGTTGTTACCATAGTTAACTGACTTTTCAGAAACCGGCCCTTTGAGATTCATTGGTATACGGGATTCACGGAAACACCTTATATTAAACAGATTGGATGGAGGACTTTTGTGAGTGATGACAAAAGTCAAGCGGACTAACAGTTCTAAAGAAGAAAAACAATACAGTAATTCCTTATCAACCACGACTTTTACATTTATATTTTCTGCGAACTGGATTTTAATAAGAATTCGTAAATATGTAGTTTGGCTTGATAATATTTAAAGCAGATTAATTTAAAATGGTGCAACCCTTTACAAAGCATAAGTAAGGACTAGCGGCGGTGAAAGGCAGGCGCACAGGCCCAAGGCGCCAGCTCTTAGGGGCGCTAAAACAATCGCTTAATATACATATTGTAAGTTTTTATTAAGTTTTTTTATTTTTATTTAGATCAAAATTATAAATTTTGCATTTCTATAATAATCATATAATTGTACATATTAAATTTAAAATTGAGTTTAAAGATGTACACATTTATTGATTATATAAAAATATTCAGACTGTATTAACTTTCTTACACATCTAAAAACATTTATAATTGATTTTGGTGGCACATTTACACATACAATGGCACCTTGATTTACAAACCTAATTTGTTCTTTACCGCGGTTCGTAAAAAAAAAAAAAAAATGTATACTTATTTAACTATATAGTTAATTTACAAAACATATATACATATCCAGAAAAAAAATATTTATAAAATAAATTACAAAACTATATCTTATGGGAAATCAATTAATTCTTTCCCAGATTAAAAAATCTAAAAAATTTAAAAAAAAACACTATTCTCAACTAAATGAAGAAAATGCAAAGAAATGGAGAATGAGTGAGAAGGAATTTTTCCCTATTAATATGCATTTTGTGTACAATTACATATTAATTTTTATTTATAAAATTTTCATGATTATATTCCATTAAGTTGTAAAAAAAGGACGATGTTTCTGGTTTTGTGGCTAAGGAGTTTTCGATTTGTTGCCTGTAGTAGTAGCCTGTTAGTAGCCTGTTTCTAGTACTAGGGAAAAAAGTTTAAAATAGTAAACAGGCTTTAATTCATTTGAAATGAAAAACATCACGGTTCGTATCTAGAAGTCGAAATAGGATATCAAAATAGTTTGTATCTCGAAAAGTTCGTATATCGAGAGATTTGTAAGTCCAGGTACCACTGTATTAGCAAATTTACTAAACCATAACTAGAACTCGGTTAAAATGTTAAAATATTTAAATTGGAACCTTCTAAATCAAAAGAATATGTTTGAAATAAGATTGTGAGCACCTAAATTCCCCTCTTCGGTACGCCAGTGCATATTCTAAAAGAGACGCAGTTTGGCGGGTTTGCCCCGGGCGCCAAAAGAGCTAGCGCCGGCTCTGGTTAGGACAGACGATAGTCAGAGACGACAGACGCAGAGTTTAACAGAAATCTACAGCCAGACGACTGGATGGACAGAATCCCGGAAATTGGATGCGAGAAACGACATTTGTAAAAAAAATTCTCAAACAATAAAAATAAAAAAATAAAAAAATCAACAAAAAAGGGAAACTCATATGTGATAGTAGCCAGGACATATTCTTTGATAATATAAAATTCAATTGGTTTTTCATTTCTTGTATCTTAAATTCAAATTATGCCATATTGTAGTTTTGTAAGGAATTGTATGTAAAAGCGTGAGGGTGACGTGGTGCGTTTCTGCTACCGGATGTTGTGGTGGTTTCCAGGAGCAGTAGGTGCGGCTGAGGCTGGTGCCCGCTGTAGATGCCAGGGCACGCACTGACCGTCTATGACCCGCTAGAAGCGCGTGCCTTCCAGGAACTCGCATCAAATTCCGGACACAACAGGCCACAATGGCACGGCATGAAACAGCACGTCTATGCCATTTGGTATTTGGTGCTGGGATCGTTTATCGACTGAAATTATGGGTGTTGCACACTGGTATTTGGGATTGTTTATTGTTTTATGTTGATGGAAAATAAATAAGGACATGCAAGGATTATGATGTAATGTGTTATATAATATTTATGTAGATCTTGTTTCCTTAAATGGATTCGGCATTTAAGGTTAGCTATACAGATCTGTCTTTAGCGCGGATTATTCAGAATCATTTATTTCATTATTGCTTTATACCAGAGTTTCCCAATCTGTGCTCCGCGTGCGTCTACCAGTGCTTCGCGATTTACTAATGTTGCTATATATATAGCAATGACAGTGCTCCGCAACGAATTATTCTAGTGAAAAGTGCTCAGCGGCTCAAAAAGTTTGGGAAACTCTGCTTTATACAATATGATCGAGAGAAAAGGCGTCTGATAGGCAGTGTATTTTATTTTTTAAAATGTTTTGTTGGCAAGATCTGTACTGTATGTATTTTTTCATGAATGTGTCAAGTTTGACAGTATGAGCTTATAAACTAAAATTTTTTGCTCGTTTATCTACGCTTTAAGAAGTTTTATTTAATACCCTACTAAAAAAAAATAAAAAAAATAAAAAAAATTGTTTTTCGTTAAATACAGATTTGTTTATATTTATCGGGCTATGTGCTTCTTTGAAGACTTTTATTTTTCCTTTGAAATTATTTTGCAATGGTCCAATATTAATGCGGACACCTTTATTTTGGACGTTTGCCATTGCTGATAGTACTAGGCTAGAATAGTACAATATAATCAGTATTAGTATCAAAAAGATATAATACTTCAAGAGTAATATAAAAAGTAAATTCGGACGTTTCGGAAACTGCTCAACAATCTGTTTCCGTCTTCAGCGATCACGAGAAGTGATGACTTCATCACTTCTCGTGATTGTGACACTGTGACACTTGTAACACTGATTATATTGTACTATTCTAGCCTAGTACTATAAGCAATGGCAAACGTCCAAAATAAAGGTGTCCGCATTTTTATTTTTCCTATAAACGAGTCAAAGCGGTTTCTACCGTATAGACAGACAGAGTGATGGTGTAAGGGTTTTTTGGCGATACTTACAAAACTCTATAAAGACAAAATATAAAGGGAGCAAGATAGAGAAAACAAGATTTTTCTCGAAAACGCGTTTATGAGCAAGTTGGGAAAACAATTTTGATGACCAAAGTTTACCCAAAGAATCGAATGGTAGTATTGAGATATTCCAGAACAAGTCGGTAGTACAAGATCAAGGACAACTTTTTTATGTAATTTTTAAAATGGGAACCTATGTCGTGTTGGATACCTTTGGATAGAGCTTTTGAAAAGAAACAATTTATACTTTAACATTTTTTTAATATCTGTTACGGTTTACGACATTTTTTATTCTATATAACGACTTGAAAGTAAAGTATTTTTATTTACATGTATTCAAACTACCTTCCATTTTGATTGAAACGCTTTCGCATCTTTACTGAGCTATCTGCAGCTTGGAGCATAATAAAAATAATTAAAAATAGTTCACTTTCAAGTCGTACTTTTAAGTTGTATTTTCAAGCTTGTCCTAGTTGGTCGTCAATATCTACAGATACATTCTCGCATTCCTGCTCCCACCCTCTCAGGTTCAATCTATTTACCATTCATATTATCTTCGTCCATTTAACTACGTCTCTATTCTAATATGAAAATTGAATCGAACCTCTCGACAAAATCCAAAAACCAAAATTTTGTAAGAATACTGAAAAAGTTCTAGAAACAGATCTTTGAAGCGATACTTTGAAGGTCATTTTTTACATAAGAACCGTTCTGGTTTAAAAGTAAACACAACTAACGTTTTTTCTTTTTAATTTATATTTCTACAATAACCAACATTCTTTCGTTATTTTTCGACGTAATCCCTGTTCCTCTCATGGATTTTTCCGAACGGGCAATGAGTTTGACGATCCCCTCGTCGTAGTAGTCGGACGCCAGTCTATTTAACCAACCGTTGACAGTGTCTTTCATGTCATCATGTCCTGGCACAAATCTTTGCATACTTTAAGTGGATACTGACAATGTCATAGAGACCAGATCGGAAAACATGTTGAAACATCTTATACAGTTCGTCAATGGTGAAGCGTCTGTTCTGCCGAATTTGTGCATCAACAGCTTTCAGTTCGCCCCTGATTACGGTTCATTGGCCAGAACGTTCCTCATCATAAATGTTTGTTCTTCCACCATTAAATAAATGACACCACTTCCGCACTCCTTCCTTTATTCATCACACCTTCCACATATACATCAACGAACTGCCGATGGATTTCAGCAGGACGAGTGTTTTTTGCATTTAAAACCGAATCATAGCGCGTACTTCGCAATCGGCGGGATTAGTAATGGACATAGCTGATATTAAATTGTCGCTCAATATCGTCTACCTCCGCTGGCAACTTTAGACTGACTGACAACGTTGGTAAATGATCAGAGAAGGCATTCGTCGGTAAAACGACAGCGGGGAACCTTATGCGCGGATGGGATGCGCAAACGGTTCTTATAGACCGGGTGCTCATGACAGTTTTTGACTCCGATTTCATACAGCATGCCTTTTGGAGGAGAGAATATTTACCCTGTGACAACAAAAAAGGGATGGTACTAAACCCCTGCACGCTTTTCGGTCATAGGGAAAATTGCATTTCCACTTAAACACAAAATTTTTGTGCTTTTCTCTGATTTAATATTGCTTGCTCTTTTGTCAAAAGAAAGTTATAACAAATTTAAAGTCTTTTAAATATATGCATGCGATTCGGAGGGTCCCAAAGGGCTCAAACGGTCATGTGATCTTGTAATAAAAAAATATGATTTTCCGCGTTTTCATACAGCATGCCTATAATTAAAAGACTTTAAATTTGTTATAACTTTCTTTTGACAAAAGGCAAGCAATATTAAATCAGAGAAAAACACAAAAATTTTGTGCAAGTGGAAATGCAATTTTACCTATGACCGGAAAGCGTGCAGGGGTTTAGTACCATCCCTTTTTTGTTGTCACAGGGTAAATATTCTCTCCTCCAAAAGGCATGCTGTATGAAATCGGAGACAAAAATGTCATGAGCTCCCGGTCTATTATTTAAAAAGATACCCTCGTATATTTATCAATATATTTACATTCAGATATTTACATAATATATTTTAGATTGACATATATTTCAGATAAGAGTATTGTAGTGGCACAAAAAGAAACGAATAGATAAACAAATAACTTTTACTATTGTTAGAATCTTGATTACGTAGATCTTGATACTGTTAAATACAGACGATGTATCAGAAACAGCAATACTAACTTTATTTCCAAGTTATTTCAACTACATCGTGCCATGTATTCCAAATTTCAAAGTGCGATACAATTCCAGCTTCAAACATTTTGCATTAAGGATAGTTGTCTATATTTTATAACTATATCTCGAAAATTTGAGTAGTGAAGTTCAAAGATTCATTCAAAAATAAAATTTGAGTATAATTTTTTTCTGTACAGCATTCTTTAATGTTTGTACTGTTGTTATTCAGTACATTCCAGCTATAAAAATGTGGATCTAACTGTATAAATAATTTAAAATCGTGCAACATTCCACGCAAGTCACTTATAAAATTTTCAAAATCGCCTACCAAATCCGACATCCATCGCATTATGAATATAATAGTTATCAAATATACAGTGATGTATCGTGACTTAATATTAAAAGCGATGGGAGAAATTCCGATGAAATGAAGGCAATTTTATGAATGGGTACAACGGTGTTTGATCGTCAGCTCCAATGTTCCTACCAACATGTTACAACAAATTTTAATATTACTCGTAAATTAAAAATTTTTAAATTTCACAACTCACATTATAATTTTAACACGGTTAAATATTTCCCAGAAACAAGATTTCAGATTCGAGAACAACTTCAAGTTCATGTTACTGGCAGAAAATTGTTATTAAGATATGTTTTTTATTAACGTAATTATTACTGTAGAAGTTTTACATAATTAAATATTAAAAATATAACACACTGTTTTTAAATTTTTTATAATACAGCAGAATCTTTTTCTCACTTATACTAGGTGTTAATTTTATAAAATCCTGTAGGCGAATAACATGGTAAAACGAAAATATTAAATGTTGAGTTAACGTGAAGTTTAGGATGACGTAAAATTAAGAAAGATTCTTTAACCTGCAAATTTTTTTATTTTCACAGACGTACATTTTGACCTCAAAGTAGTTATCTTCAGTAGCTGAAAGAAATTACATACAGAAGTTTATCCCTACAAATTACATTTCTTAGAAGCTAATTAAATTCAGCCCTTCACATATTGTAGATGTCACATTATCAATGAACAAACTGATTTTAACGAGTGAGGGCCGAGAGTTCCAGTTGCTAATAAACTGTCCTATAAATATATTGGCAACATATTTTTTTTTTTCCGAGAGTTCCACCCTGAAATAGTTATTAGGTTGCTAATAAATAGGCTTATTTGTCTAATAACTTATAGGCAACATGAAGTGCTTAATAAAGTGACATATAACCAAAAACATGTTCGCAAAATGTGTTAATATTTCAATTTTAATTGAAAACCAGTATAATTTTATAAGAATATACAAAATTTGTAGTTTTTATACATCCATATTTGTTCTATAATGGTGATTTTAGTGTTTTATATACATTTTAGTTGTATTTTGACGAAATGGACGATCTGTATGGATGAATTTATAAATTATAGACAACAGTTTTTAGAATATTTTGGACATTTATTGTAAATGTGATATATACAGAACAATATATAAATATATATTTTTAAATAAACATTGTCTTTTATTTTTACATATGTATTTCTTTCAATTACGATTACAACACATTACTATTTATATAAAAATGATAGAAAATAAGAAGACAGACGCAATTATTGGCAGAATAATAAAGATGTGTGGCTGAAAATTGCTGATAAGTTTAATTTATATTGTTTACGGAATGTAAAATAAAGCAAAATATTGCTGTCTTCTTACTTTCAAGCACTTTTTTACTATAAAATATTATATTTATTAACTCCTCTTCTATTTATATTATCATCGTTTTCTGTGGTAAAATTTGATGAACGCCGTTTAATTGTCATTTTAACAGTAACACAAAAAATATACGTAACGTCATTGAATCTAAAGTCAAACTATTTAATGTCAAAATATTCAATGTCCAAATTTCATCTCACTTTAGCTTCAAATTTACGTATAGCTCTATCCCTCTTGTACCGTGTTACTATCTTCATAAGAAATACCAATACAAGAACAAAATATTATGTTGCTAATAAACTATTAAAAGGATTTTGTAACTTGAATATCACCAATAAATTTATTTGCTTCATACATTTATTATGTGTCTAATAACTATTATGGAGTTTATTAGGAACTGGAACTCTCGACCCTAAAGCTGCATTCAGAGCTCAGTAAATTAACACGCTGTGCGTTATGGATAGTTTTTAAACGAGTGCAATTGGTATGATCGGACAGCTCGTACTATATCGCTCACACAGTAGTATAGCAACGACAAAGCACGAGCATGTCCGATCATACCAAATGACCTCGTTTAAAATTTATCCATAGCGTACAACGTGTTGATTTACAGAGCTCTGAATGCAGCTTTAGTTTTCTAACCTGTTGATTTATGGCAATATAATGCCTTTTAACATCTGGGAAGCAGTTTTTAGGTATTAGTATAAAATTTACAAAATTTTCTCCTTTAAGAAAACCCCAAAATTCACGTGTTAAGACATTTAACACTATATTAAGAGGAAACTGGTAAAACGGTATATTAAATTTTACGTCGACAAGTTAGCTCGGCAGCAATCAAATGTAATTTATTTATTTTCTTTTTCTTTTTGAGCTCTGTCAGTTGGATTGCATTTTGTCCTCACTTATAATTTACTTATACCAATGGAAATATCTAGTTTTGCCGAACATTCCCTCCAATTAAATAAAATGCTGAATCACTGTCGATATTTAATTTGGTCCGCGAATTTTCATACCATCCCCCCTAAAAAAACTCGAATTCATGAGACTATATAGCAGCAGAGATCGAGCAACTACCAAATGGATGGATGATATTGATATTAAGAAAATAGCCGGAAATTGGCTATTGCAAGTCAAAGACAGAAATACTTGGGCTAACCATCTTTGGTTTCTTTTCTTGCTGATTTTTCTAATAATACGTCCCAAACTCACGTATACTTCCGTAAAATGTATTCTAACTATGCGGATACGACAACTGAAAAACTAAAAACAAAATACTACCCCAAATGATGAAGATATACAAATAGTGCAGTCAAATTCTAGTATCCACAGGAAAGCAAATGAGAGGGTACGTCATGAGATCGAAACAAGAGTATGGGATAGAGGACCAAATGAAGAATAAACATTCTTCAGACATTACGTAAGAAAACATCGTAAACTGTTTAACAAAATCCCATTAAGAGATTAATTAATCGAACATTTAACGGGTATTCGAGCATAAGATATCTGGAAGAACGGATAATAAACAGCTGTATATGACATATAAGAACGAGTAGCAAACTTAAAATGGGCCCCACATGTTCCTTGAATGATTGTAGGTAGATGCAAAAGATTCTCGAATGGACGCCATGATACTGTTAGAAGTAAAGATAGACCACCTAGCTTATGGATGAACAATATTAAGAGAACTGCCAGAAACGGGCTATTTTTAACCGAAGAAAGATAGGTTTGAAGAAGTAATGAGGAGGAGTATGTTCAGCAATGAACGTATTCGGTTGGTAGATGATGAATAATATTTGAGTTATTCAAATTGTTAAAAGGCAAATTTGTAATTAAACAAAAATTGTATAATTAAAATGAACCCTATCATCATACGTTTCCACTTCTCGGAAATACATTACTCGATTAAAGTTAATAACAGTTCCGGAACTTCCTAGGTACACACACACACATCCTACGAAAATTAATCAACTAAGTAAATTAAAGCAGAACTTCCGTGGCAATTAAACATTCGGCTGACCCTCGCTAAATCGCACCGTCACACAAACAAGAGGAAGAAGGCGTCACTATGGCCGCCTGTTATTATTATCTCGCCTAAATTTTAAAATATACGTCCATATATCTTCAGCAATATGTTTACGACAATGACAATTTTGCCAGCGTAAAAGTGGCAATATCCAGTGTTTTATTGCCTGATAGAATTTGGCAAATATATGTTATTTTTCCTGACCATTGGTAGTTCAAGTCACATCACTTTTTTTTATTTATTTATTTATTTTATTTTATTTTTTAATTATGGACGCATCAGCATCTATGGCTAATAGTGTCTGTGCTATAATTGTACAAATTATTTGACATTTGATATAATTTTACATTTAACATGATATGAATTACATATTATACATTTTTGGTTGAATTTAATTGCTATATTTTAGTGTAAAAATTCATGTTTTTTAGGCAGTCCAGTATGTTTCTGGTCATAATCGGGTCTTTTTTTAGGGCTTCTTTTAAGTATTGTGGTATTTTGTGCATGATCCGTGCGGGTTGAAAAAGTTGGGACAACAGAAATGGGGAATTATTCTATTAACATTCTTTCTTAAATAAAATGTTAAGACATATAATAATCTCGAATTATGTTTATTAGGTATATAACATTATTGAACATAGGTGCACCAATAATGTTGCTAAGGAACATAAATCCACCAAAATTATGTAATGGAACACACTGACAACCATTATGACTATGGTTGCGGTACAGGCGAAAAGGTGGTAATCCCTAGAATACCAATGATTCCTAAAATTTTACCATTTCAGTTCAAGGGCCTTCAATTTCCTCTCAGAGTTTATTTTGCGATGACTATTACTGAGTCGCAAATTTAAATCCTGAAGGTATCGAGCATTGATTTACGGAGTTCATGCCTCTCGCATGTAGCATGTTCGCGTGTAAGTTCTTACAATAACCTTTACCTGCTAGCGCTTAATGGTAAAACTAAAAGTATTGTTTATAAAAAGGCTCTTACATAAGTAATCCTGTTTAGTTTAATCCTGACCTTTCGCGTGTTTATAGTATTGTCTTTTGTCCGGTCACATTATTGCGAGTAGGCATATTGTAAGTTTCAAAAGAAAGTTGGTCAATAATAACGAATTATCCCCGAGCGAAGTCAGGCGGGCTCTAATTTATGTATAAGACAAATGCAAGAACGACAATTTAGATGTAACAGACAACAATATCCTATCTGTGATGATGATGATGATAATGATGATGAAGACTTCGATTTATTGTGTTCGATTTCCATAAATATCTACCTACTTTATATCTTTGTAGATATCAAATATCTTTTATCACTGTGCCACTTCATTACAAAGAACGGTAACAAAAAGAATGAAACAATTAAAAATAATTAATATAGAACTTTCATAGATATCATTTATTGTAGCTGAAAGCGTAAAGTTTCGGCTCCCACGTTAATTACAATAATAATTCTTCAATTATCAAATTAATTAATCGATTCATTATTTTTGTAGTGTCAGAAACTTGTTGGTCGATTTGTGGTACGTGGTTAAATAATGACACTTTTGACCACTTTGGACCATGAGTTGTGACTGACTGATGGTGCTTGCCACCCAACACACTACCCCGCTTTCTCTTCAGCCAGTGGCGTGCCACTGCATATTTCCGCTGAACTTGAACAACCTTTGTTCTTCCAAAGCATTTATGGATTTTGTTGATAACACAATATTGAAACTTCTTTTACAGTATATTTGTAAAGGATACTGAATATTTTAGGTACAGTATGATACAAAAGAAACAGGAAAATGGTTTTTGATTATTTACCTGTAAAAATATCTACTAAATTATGTACTTAACGAAATGTTTTGATCTGTACTTTTCCCCGTATGGATATATTTATGCTCATTAAGATGCAGTACTTAAAAATTAGATGTATTGAAGTAAATATGCTGCGACACATTTATAAAGGTATGATGGACAATGGAAGCTGGGGAAAGATATCATTTTAAATTATATAACATTTTTCCAATATCTCGTAGTCTGATAAAGAAAAAGAAATTTCTTTGGCAATGGCAATTGCCATAGATGAGTGGCCCATATTGAACGCATAAGTTTATTATTACATTTTGTTGAAAAGAGCTATTACAGGGACAAATCCTGGAATACTAGAATCAGTGTTGTCATCAGGACATAAAAAAAGGGAAATTAATCATTCCAATGTAATAAAATAATATCATAAATTAATGAAACCTATATAAGTTTATTAATCTATCTACAATACATATATTTTTGATCATAAAATCATAGAATTTTATCAACAAAATATTTATTTTTTCTCTTTAAAACCTTATTTCTACTTTTTATTGCCTATTACTGTACTACGAAATTCATTACATTTAATTTTTAAATTATTACAAATTTTGAGCTCTAATACAGCGTTTCTCAACCTTTTCTGGCATGGGACCCCCCAAAATAACTTAAATATTGTCTGCGGCCCCCCTATATATATGTATATGTGTGCATATATATATATATATATATATTAATTGGATCTTGACGTGTTTATGTATTTTCGTGGCTGAAACGTCTCCATTTTATTAATTCATAATATATATTTTATAATTTGACGATCAACAGAGAAGTTTTATATATATATATATAGAGGGGGAGCGAGGGAGGGATCTCAAGGTGTATCAAGATAGAGGAAACACGATTTTTCTCGAAAAGACGATGTGTGAGCAAGTTGGGAAAAAATTTGGTGACCAGAGTTTACCCAAATAATTGGATGGTAGTATTTAAATTTTCGGAAAAAACCGGAAGTACAGGATATCAAGGATAACTTCGATTTTTTATATAGGAACGTATGGCGTGTTGGGTATAATCGGATAAAACATTTGAAAAAAACAACTTTTACATAAAAATGTTTTTAATATCTGTTACGATTACCTATAATGGCTTGCAAGTATTTTTATTTACAAATGTTCCATTGTTCCAAGTTGCTTTCCATTTTGAACACATTCGCATCCTTACTCTTTAGCTAACAGTAGCTTGGAGCATAACAAAAAATATTCCATGTTCAAGTCGTACCTACTTGAAAGTACTTGAAGTACCTCCAACGCAAACCGTTTTATTTAGTTTAAATTAGTTGTCAAAATAAGTATAATTTATTTAATTTAAGTTTAAACGGTATACATATTTTAATGAATATAAATGTCATATATTTATGAATATACATATCTTGCAAAATTGAGCGTTTTTCTATTATAATTTCATGCTTCGATTTTATATGACTTCGCGGCCCCCCGACGAAGCTTTCACGGCCCCCCGGTTGAGAAACGCTGCTCTAATGAACGCTCAAAACTCACTCAAGTTACTACTACGCAATTGGTTCAATATTAGCATATAATATTACCCTATCTGCCATCTCATTACTGCCAACGCAAACTATTGATAAAAGGAAATCAAATTTAAAAAATTAGTAATGTATTTTAAAAAATAAATAATTGTTGATATTTTGCTAAATTTTCTAAATTCCCGGACATTTTTGGGCTTCACCCGGACACCCGAACACGTAGCGCAAAACCCGGACTGTCCGGGTCAAACCCGGATAGGTGGCAACACTGACTAGAATGCATGGACACTTACTTGTAAAGACAGAATTTAAACTGTACAAAATGTACATTGGTACTATTTTATATAACGTTTGATAATTTAAATTTTCCTATTTAATTTTGCTAGTTACCGTTTGGGTTACCACCTAACACCTTAATCTGAAGTGGACACAAACAATGGTCTCAAATAATTAAATATTATATTGTACAATCGCTTCCCAACAGTCGAACAGGTGAACGGGAGGCAGGTATTTAGAAAATCAATTGATAAACGGGGGCAAGAATTAAAAAATCCCTTGTGGAACGGGAACAGGAATTCAGAAATTACTTAAGAAGCGGTCAATAATGTAAAACTAATTTTAGGAGGACAGTAATTCAGAAAGTCGCTTGCATAAAATAGTACCAGATAGTTACAAAAACATAAAAATAAATTAGATGTTTTATATTTCGCGATCCCGGATAAATAATGTTCAAATCCGGAACCCGGACACAAATCTTCATAACATGGAGTATTTGGGTCACATCCGAAGAATTGGCAATCTTAGTCACCGTCAGTCACCGGATTATGGAATAGTGGGTCCTTGAGTAAGATCAACTCAAACCAAAAGACTGTATATAACGTTATTTATATTCAAAAATATATTGAATATAGGTGATCCATAATATCAGAAGATTTAATTCATCAATGAAAGTTACAAAAACAATGTCGTTAGTATATAGTACGATTACAGGCGTTTTTTTTTTTTTTTTTTGTTTTTTTTTTTTTTTGTTAATACAGTACGCTAAGCATAACTAGGGCCGGTTTCTGAAAGCTTAGTTAACTATAACCAAAAGGCCAGAAAATGGTTGCTATGGTTACTTATGGGATTGTTAGATTGTAACCGAGTTTAGCCAAATGGTTAAACTCTGCTAAGCTTTCAACAAAAGGGCCTTAATGTTACTACGATATCAAGTATGTAGTTTCACACACTGTTTTAATAGTTTGATTATAAACACAAAATCCAAAACATTTAGAATAAAGAATATCACAAGTGAGGTACAATAAACTTACAAGATGATGGTTTAGTATTATAAAATTGTGCCGTAAGAACTTAATTGGCAGAATTTAAAATCAACCAATATTAGATGAAGTATAATAATAAAACAGCATTACGATGTTTGGATCAAATGGAATGGAATTACATTATCAAGTTACCCGAAAAGCCTACTGGAAGAAAGCTGATAAGGTAAAGAACATATTAGAGCGAATTTATCTGTTAATTACTTAAAATCTTATCGCTTTATTCGAGACACCGTTTACTACTGTGGATCCTGTATTTGTATATTTTATTTTATACATTTGTGTTCTTACGTGGGATAGCAGTAATGTTTTGTTGAATTTGTTGTGACGCCACTGGTTGTGTGAGTCCGCGACTCGTTGCGCTGACTGCCGCGCGGTGATGTTTAAAGGGCCCGCGTGTATGATTAGCGGTCATGTGTATTCCGGTTAGTCGATAGTGCATCTTGGTATGCGAACAGTTGTGGGAGAATCGTGCCCCGGCGCTCTCGATCTGAACCAGCCTTTACATCCGGATAGCCGCGCGCCCGCTCCTTCCTCGGCTCTGTCTGCAGCGCGTTCAGTACAGTACCAGTACCAGTGAACCACGGCCTTCTGCATGCCTTCTACATGCCTCCTGCCTGCCGTATAGTTATTTGGAACGCGAGAGTGTGCTGAAAACGAAGAGAGTTTCTGTGCTCTTTTGCCAGAGGGGCATTTTTTTAATGTTTAGTACAAATATGCGCTGAAAGTTTTGTATTTGTTCACACACGATAGAATTCTTTAGAGAATGAATTTTGAAAGGAGTTATACTTTCATTATTGCATTCTTTTTATTTCGAGATATTGATTACATGTCTAAAATGTGTACCTACTTTTTCTAATAAGACAAATATTTCAACTTGTTTTTGTTATGTTGTTATTTTTATATCCGGCAGGATTTTACAGTAATACTTTTCAATTAAAATACATGAATGGGAAAATTTGATTCTCCTCGAAAATTACAACAGTGGAATGTCTTTTTTGTCGACATTAAAAACGTGATTAAAGGCAAATGTAACTGTTCTAGATCTAGCATTGACAATGCCTCCTGGACTTGCAAAGAACACTGCATTAGTATACAATATGCCTGAAAAAATTTGAAATTTAACAGATTAAGATGGTGACTTGTGAGAGTGCACTAACGATATCTTGAAAATTATCCAATTATCATGGTATTTTATAGTGCAGTTGTGGATAAATCTGTAAGCTACAGACGGTCATATCTAAGAAGTTGTTTTATGTGTTGTTACGGACAGTTCTTACAGATTTTGTCTGTAAGCTTACAGGTTTGCGCTGAATTGCACTATTAACTAGTAAAGATGGGATCAAAATCAGTTTTATTATAAAAGGAATATTAACTACTATTTCATACTAAGGAACCAAATATGTAATTCTGGTCTTTATCATTTCCTTTTTCCTATAAAACTCTATTCCGTGATGCGATTAATGCACATAGGTTTTGCTCAATTCAGTCTATAACAACTGTTATGCATCCTTTCTACTCTTAATTTCTTTTTTCCTGGTCGTCTCTATATTTGGTACCATGCGGAGGTACTCAAACCAGTGCGGATTTACGTACGTGACAAGTAGACCCGGGCCTAGGGCCCCGAGGATTTTAGGTCCCTAACGGAGCCTGATTTTGAATTTTTTCTGCTCATCGCTTAGATTCGACCTCCTTTAACGGCACATTTTATCCATTCGGCCTAGGGCCCATATAAACCTTAATCGGGCTCTAACTCGAGCAATTTCACGCAGGACTTATATTCTGCTGGGTCCTTAATACTTTCTTCTGAACGTGAAGCTTCCAAAAAATGATATACAAAAGAGAAAAATTTGTTAATTTTTTGCAGCTTGTAGCCTCGTTTGTAATTGTTCCATTACTTAATATAAAGAGAGTACTGTGATTTTTATGCTGTGGTTGTGCTATGTATCTAATATAAATGAAGCTTTAAGTAGTCAAGTCAAAATTGAGCATAAAATGTATTGATTCATATTTAGAACACTGCCTCGAATTAGATATCACAGAAAATAGTTGCATTTAATTATTAGTAAAATAATATGAGGAAGTTCGGAACAAAAACCGATAAATCCAGTTGAACCGTTTTGTCACAATCTATCTCTTTAAAAATATTATTATGCCAATATGAATGGTAACAGGCAACATTATTTTAAGAGAAAGTAAAATTTAGTATATTTCTCCCATTATCTAGATATTTCGGATATATCGGGGTTTCATCAGGCTACTTGAATTTATCAGGTTGTGATTCTATTATCTGCTTTGTTTTTATTTGTTTTCGTTCAAATTCCTTGTTAATATCTGTCACAGAAGTACTTGATTCTAGTCTAGTGCCTACGTACCATATTTTACGTTGATACTGCACTTGATGATAATGGAATGCCATTTGGCACACGTGTTCCTTATAAAAATTAAATCATTTTGACCCGCAGCACCTATTTGGAATCGAGGCAGATTCAAGATGGCGGCGAAAATAGTGCGCCAATTACGATAACGATAACTAATTTTTATGATAGAGCAAAATAGCTAAATACATATTTGTACAATGGATTTTTAGCTACAATTGCCGCGCCGTATGCGAATTTTCGTTACTTAGTTTACAGGATACCGTCCATAATTCATTCTTAGACGCAAAAAAGTGATTTCCGAAATGGCTAACGAATTTCGTATGATATGGCTCGTTTTCTATTAACTTATTGTCGTAGATTACGAATATGTTATCAAAATCGCAAAAATTTTAAATTTTGATAGATTTTTTCACCAAATTCGAGACATGGTGATATACTCTATCACTGCAAATCTGCGTATATTAATATTTTGTTTCAATTCTTCCTAAATCTGTAGGGCATATCCTTGGCTACAAGAATATGTGCAGAATTTTTATTTACGTGGCGCCAAAATTAAGGTAGCGGCCGATATATGTAAAGTCTGAACTTCGTATTATTTTGACACTCTTTATATCGTTTTCGACCAATTCGGATCTGTAAATTACAAAAATGAAATAAAAAATGGCATACGACTTGTTATTATTCGGGCTTTGCCCGAAATGAAATAGAAAAATTTACATATCCGACCGGAACGGTTGTAAATTTTGACATTTAAGTAAGATACTCTATACATATACGGAATGCATCAATTTGCTTGGGTTTGTTTGCAGCAACTGGTCTCAAATGGAGCCGCTTTCGAAATAACGCTCGAAAATCGAATTTTGCTATTTACATCAAATTTGTTGAGTTGTATATCAATTTCGGGTATATTGAAGTCGTAGATTTCGGAAATGGAGTTAGTTTAAAGATTTTCTACATATAAGATTGTCTTTTGCCCGAAAAAAATAATTACATGTATTCTTTACATAACAGTGAGATCATTACACGACAGTTAAGTGCCTCCCCATCCAAAATAGTAGTATATAGTACTTCCGACAAAATAATATAGATTATTACACACTTAATACGATTCTAATGGTGGCCGAAAACTATTCTTTCGAAAATGGTTACAATATTCTCTGATATTTTTACTAGTTATCAGGAGAACATTCTGTGTTGATAAATTCTCTATATGTGCCAATAATACTGAATTCCTCTATTACTTAATTGTATACAAAATGAAGAGATTCGATAAATTCTTATTCAACAATAGTCTGAACCGAAGTCGAAACCAGGTGTGAAACATTATTTTGCATAACTAATTGAAGAAAAGTTTTAAATAAACCTTAATTTAAGAAATAATAAGTAATTAATAATTATTAGGGAACGGACGTAATTAGCCCCTGAACTTGACTTAATACGTTTTCATAGGCGTAGTTTTTAAAGATATAATTTTGAGATATTTTACCCTTTCAAAATTTTAAAATAAACCTAAATTAAAACTAATAACGGCAATTATCAGTACAATTGATGGCATGAATGTACATACTCTATTTCACTAGAATTTTATCTTTACATAGGCCCACCCAATTAGTGAGTCTTTCGACTTTGATTTGTAAACAAATATAAATTATTTTACAGGGTAGCACTGGAAGTCAGTATAATTAGCAAACATAGAGGAACTATCAACTAATTCAAATGTTGTCCTAATAACTGGTAAAAATATCAGAGAATATTTTAAACATTTTCGAAAGAATAGTTTTCGGCCACCATTAGAATCGTATTAAGTGTGTAGTAATCTATATTATTTTGTCAGAACTGCTATATACTACTCTTTTGGATGGAGAGACACTTCACTGTCGTGTAATGAATCTCACTGCTATGTAAAGAATACATGTAATTATTTTTTTCGGGCAAAATACAACCTTATGTGCAGAAAATCTTTAAATTAACTCCATTTTTGAAATCTACGACTTCAATTTACCCGAAATTGATATACAACTCAACAAATTTCATGTAAATAGCAAAATTCGATTTTCGAGTATTATTTCGAAAGCGGCTTCATTTGAGACCAGGTGCTGCGAACAAACCTAAACAAATTGATGCATTCCGTATATGCATGGAGTATCTTACTTAAATGTCATAATTTACAGCCGTTCCGATCGGATATGTAATTTTTTTTATTTCATTTCGGGCAAAATCCGAATAATAACAAGTCATATGCCATTTTTTATTTCATTTTTGTAATTTACAGGTCCGATTTGGTGAAAACTATATAAAGAGTGTCAAAATAATACGAAGTTGAGACTTTACACATTTCGGCCGCTATCTTAATTTTGGCGCCACGTAGAGAAAAATTCTGCACATATTCTTTTAGCCAATGATATGCCCTACTGATTTAGGAAGAATTGAAACAAAATATTAATATACGCAGATTTGCAGTGATAGAGTATATCATCATGTCTCGAAATTGGGAAAAAAATCTATCAAAATTTAAAATGTTCGCAATTTTGATAATAGATTCGTAATCTACGGCATTAAATTAAAAGAAACCGAGCCATATCATACGAAATTTGGTAGCCATTTCGGAAATCACTTTTTTGCGTCTGAGAATGAATTATGGACGGTATCTTGTAAACTAAGTGACGGAAAGTCGCGTACGACGCGGCAAATTGTAGCTAGAGGTCCATTGTACAAATATGTATTTAGCTATTTTGCTCTATCATAAAAATTAGTTATCGTTATCGTAATTGGCGCGCTAATTTCGCCGCCATCTTGAATCTGCCTCGTTTCAAAAATAGGTGCTGCGGGTCAAAATGATTTAATTTTTATAAAGAACACGTGTGCCAAATGGCATTCCATTATCATCAAGTGCAGTATCTTTCGACGTAGACACTAGACTATTCTTCCATTTTAAATATATATATAAGTAACAATAACTACAACGTAATGCAAAGAGCTAATACAATGCACGAAAGATGGATGTAACGAGTTTTGGCGCAATCAATATTACATTGGTGTAAAATTGTTACATTTAGCTTTTTTTTCCTGATCTGTTTGAGTTATCATATATATTTCAAGTTTTTTCAACTAATCCGCAAACGCAAACGAGTCACGGTATTTTCAGACAGTGACGAATAAAGGTAAATATTATAATAACTGCAATATCGAAAAAAATGCGTCAAGTATGTCTCGAATTTAATTTTTTTAAATATTATATTGGCAATCCTGTGCTGTTTATCGTTTTGATCATTTGCTTTCGTTTGTGATCATAATGTGTATTTTTCAATAAATATAATAATAATAGAGTTGCCGTGGCTCCGTGGTAAGACGGTTGTCTGCGGATCCGAGGGAGGCGGGTTCAGAACCTTTCACCTCCTTCAGATTTTATCTTCCGAAATTGTGCAGTCAGCTCTGGGGTCGACTCAGCCTCAAGTATTTAATACTTAAAATGAGTACTTGTTTATACAGGGATAATAGGACCGACCGAAACGTCTCACTAACCACGTGACTTTCATATCTATGGCCGGCGGTCTAGAAACAGAACTTACCTTCTTTGTCCCTTAATAATCATAATACAAATGTAAATTTATTCTTTTACAAATATATGTTTGTTTTAAATATAACTTGAAACTTGGACGTTATATGCTAGTTATATGATATTGGAGAAGTGATATTGCCAATCTAATTTAAAAATAAATAAATTCCTTGGCTATGTAGACACCTTTTTTCTCGATCATATTGTACAAGAGTATAGGCTAGTCTAAAAGTATAAGCGGAACTAGAATTTGAAATCTAGTATTTTTTATCCATTATTTAAGTCATATTGTTTAAGCTTTGTAAATCATACTTGCATTGATCATTTTTAGGTTAGGGTGAATTGACATTATAAAATGTTATTTTCATTGCATTTTGACTTTTTGTGTCATTCTTAATACAAATGTCTCATATCTTATTTTTTTATGTCTTCCAAGTTTATTTTATTATTTTATTATATATTTAATTTTTATAATAAATGTGTCTTATTAATAAATACCAACATGAAACATGAAATAACTTAGATAGGTTCTGTTTTTGTGACAAATTAAAAAGCTAAACTACTGGGTTCCACCTAAACCAAAGAAATGATCTATAATTTATGTTTAATTTATAATTTTTGCGAATATTGCTTAAACATCATAAGATTTTTAAAGCTTTGGAATGTATCCCAATTTTTTCATAGAAACATATTTCTTTTTGTGTGTGTGCGCGGAAAAACAGAATCGAGTGTACCTATTAACTCAATTGATTTTCTAAATTTCTACCCTCAAGTCTTGAAGTAATTTTAAAATTTCAGATTTCCCGCTCCTTAAGTGATTTTGCGATTTTTTTCCGCCAGCTCGGCAAGTGAATTTTATGGCTTTTAATTTTTGGTGTCTTAATTTTGTGTCCGGATCAGAGTACCTACAGAATATAATTTAATTGTCTAACACAAATTACTAATTACTTAACAAAGAATTGATAGTATGTGAAATTTATAAAAATACTCCCCTGTATTTCGTCCTCATTACCAAATAATACAATTGACTGTGGCATAAAGTAGTGTGGCACTGGTGCAGTCCTGGTGCTCTTGTATAAGGTGTATCAGAGAGCGACCGCCTAACAATCTCCGTGGTCCGCATTCAATGTAGATGTCGGCAACGGGCAGTGGCTGAAGCAGGTCTGCCGGACGATTCCTGGAATCGTGTCGAAAAGTTCTCAGCCCACCGCTGTTAGTGGCCGCCGCTGCCGTTAATGTTAACCCAAGTAGAAGATTTAGAAGTGAATTACTAAACACACACTAGGTGGCGGTTAAGTGTGTACGCTAACAAGGATGCGTTTAGATGCTTTATAATTTGAGGTGTTTAACTATAAAAAGTGGGAGGATTTTTGGTTGGCTTTGCTACGTGTGCTGTATTGGAATTAATTTTTGTCAGGTTTTTAAAAGATGGTCTTTTCCAATCGCGTCTTTAGTGGTTTTGATTAAAGCACTTATTATTGATTTATTATTTAAATTTAACTAAAAATTTTGCTTGAAATCTGTGATTTGATTTTTTGTTAAATTCTTTTGATTTCTTATTGCGTTATATTCACCTGATATACGTCGGTCACTCTAGAATTATTGAAGAAAGAATACAAGTAGTCCGTGGAAATGACGAGGACTTGGCTAAAGCCTTCTATACCGTCGACCATGAAATATTCTTTTACAAGTTAGAATTATATGGAATTAGAGACATAGCTTTAAAAATTAATTAAAAGTTACTTCTCAGGCCGAGTACAAATAACTAAGGTACAAAATCACAATAGTTCTGTAATGACCATGAAAATGGGAGTTCTTCAAGGAACAGTGCTGGGGCATTAGCTATTTATTTTCTATGTTGACAGCTTTCTGAAACTTAAACTTGATTATTCTAAAATAATTTCTTATGCTGATGATACGGCTATATTCATAGAGAGTAACTCATGGGACGATGTCAAGCGTTATGCTGTGGAGGACCTGCGGATAATTATACATTGGATAGATTTAAATAAATTAACATTAAATATTGATAAGTTACACTTACTAAAATTTTCTTGTAACTCAACAACGCAGTCTTATATTAATTTTATTACTATTCATAACTGCACATAATGCACTGTAGTCAAAATGTAAATTGTACGTGTGAAAATTTAACACAAAAACAACATATTAAATATCTAGATGTTACGTTAGATTGTTTTCTTCGATGGAACTATCATATTGACAGTATATGTAAAAATCTTTGTACATTTTTAAAAGACTGAGACTAATTCCACCAATAACTAAACTAAAAACTCTTAACTAAACTAAACTAATAACAAAATAACTAAAGTAAAAGCTCTTAAGGTCATTACTTGTATTTTAGAAGCGAGGACTTTTTTTTTTAGATCATAACTTGTATTTTAGAGGTGAGTTTAGTACTTTAGATCAACACTTGTACTTTGAAAAGTAAAGTGTATTTAACCAGTAAGAGAGCAAGCCTGTAGCTGCAAACGTTAAATCGTTTGTACCTTCTATTTGTCCGCTAATTAAAGGCACGGATGTGAGTCTAATTCCTGCGTATGTCAAATAATTTCTGTAAAAATATTTTTACAAATTACAGGTACTGCTTAGCCGTTTGCAACCGGTTATAAAGTGTAGGTGCCTTTCTATGTTCGCTAAAAAATTGGACTTAATACTGACCATATTACTCCTGACTGTACATAGATTGAAAACATGGTCATGAAACCTGGAAACAGAAGGTCTAGGCTCACCTCGGGCTGTCGTGCCATTGATGATAAAGTGTACTTAACCAGCACTTATTTCCGAATTATTACCCAATACCTACCCTTTAATAATAATAATAATAAATTAATATATTTAGCCAATTATCTAAATATACAAAAAATCATACATATTGCCTTAATTATATTAATAACAGAAATAATAGATATTAATAATAAAAACAGAACTTACATTCTCTGCCCCTTGTTAATTATAATACAAATGTAAATTTATCCTTTTACAAATATATATTTGTTTTGAATATAACTTGAAACTTGGACGTTAAATGATATTGAAGAAGTGCAAACCAAAGGCTTCTTCTTAGCCTCCCCCCCCCCAAGAAAAATTGTAAGGTACGCGCCTACCGTGGAATACAAAAGTAGCACAATCATTTTATACAGTTGTTTATTTGAAGTTAAGTTGAAGTTAAGTTAGAAAAGTTATGTTATAGTGGGTTTAGTCAACATTTAGCCTTAGTCTTAACTTTAGGTGTAGTGTTAGCCTGTCTTTTAAACTCAATTGTTAATTAAACGAGTACGAGTTTGTACAATGATTTAGTTTTAACAAATATCCAATAAAACGTAGAGTTTTACGCACGCGCGTAGTTTTCGTTCAATGCTGACAATTCTAATCAGTTACTTTGGGTTCATTTTATTCCTCCTCCTCTCTCTCTCTCTCTCTGTCTGTCTGTCTGTCTGCCTACATGTTTCGAAGTACAAACTCTCTCAAAGATTTTTCCATTTATCTGCAAACTTTTCTTCGTTTCACTACTGTGTCTACAAAATAATGTACTTTCTTCATTAATATTGAGTTGACTTTGGACTTTCGTTATAAATAAATTGAATCAAGCAAAATTCGTCTTTATCTTCATGTTGATCTTAATACATTAGGTTGGTCCTTCTCTTTTTTTTACTTTTACACCGTTTTGTGATGTCTTCTGGTCCGATTATTCCAAACTCCTAGACCCATAATTCATTTCGACATAACCTGCTGCACTCATGTTATGCATGTGCACTCCACTCTTTTCCTTTTTTGTCTTTCCATTAGTGTCCACTACAGTACCTGTTTTGGTTTTGTTAATTTTCCTCTTTGACAGAAAATTGATCTGGTATGTAGTAGAACTACTACAATTACAATTCAAAGGTTTCACTCTCTTTATGTTTATCGACTCGTCTGCGTTACCACCACATCCATGCAACAAATTATCTGAACGATGGCTGTAGCAAATGCATATTTTGCGTTTATGTAAAACGATCAATATTGTTTTAATTCCACTTTAAAAATATATCAGTTCTTTAACAAAAAGCTTTGCGTTTGACTCGAAATTCCAGTAGCAGATAAGTAATAAGTTGTTGGTATTTAGGATATCTACTAATCAATAAATGAGCTAATATTAGTAAAATGTTTATGTACATGCCTTTGATTTGTGCATGGAAGCGAAAATTAGGCAATATCAAAAGCGGAAGAACCTAGACTAGAAGCCGCAGAAATTAAATTTATCAGATCTTTCGCAGGATATACAAGACTAGACATGAAACGGCATACGGGATAAGATAAGAATTCAGCACTAAACATAAAATGTATGAATGTAGATCTCTCTGGACAGGAAATGTGCATAGAATGTATAATAAAAACTGCCAGAATCATGTACAAATATCAACAATTAGTTACTTGTAACATCAGCCAAAAACTAGATAATAATAGTATCTAGTTTTGATTGGAATTGTAAATTTTCACACATTTCAGGATTTTGTAGCTATATAATTAGTGATAAAAAAAACAGCTATGGCTACCATAGGACCGACCGCCATCACAAAGTACTTGTATAATATACATTCTAGCAGCAGAGTAGTTATTATTGTAAAATACAATAATGTATTATATTACGTTGACAATTTCATAATGTGTATTTATAATTTACGATAACCATGGAAACCTACCTGCATGCATACAAAAAAAAGTCTTCCATTTAAAACTCCAATTAGTCAGATAAATATTGTAAGCACGAATTATTATTATTATTATTATGTTGCAAGAAATTCGATAACTTTCGAAATAATTTGCAGATCAAAAATTCCTGTTGTACTATTCGGATTCATATTTACGTGTATTGGTCAGAATTTTGTCAGATGGGTTAATCTAAATTACGTGGGACAAGATTTTTTTAAGCACATTTTATTGCTAAAATCGTGTTTTAATAAATAAATTCTCAAAAAGTACTTTTCATTCCTTAATCTTCGTCTTAAGTGCTTTCTTTTGATACCATACAATAGATTTAAAAAAAAAAACATATTTTTTTTGAACAACGCAAATAATTATATATTTCTCGAAAAACTTATCTTACTAAAAATTCCTTTTGAATTATTTCAATTTTCATCAATGTACATTTTTAATAATTATTAAGAATTTTTTCACATTTTTCGATTTACTTCTCTGGGAAATAGGGTGGCGGACAAAAGTTTTTTGGTACATTTTTAGTTAAATCCCATAAAAAAAAAAGATTTTTCAAAAATAATAATATAAATAAAAATGAATAAAAATGAAAAATAATATTTATTTTTTCGTTGAATACATATTTGTTTATATTTTTCGAGTTTTTTTTTTTTTTTTTAACTTACGTGTTTACGGGTTTAATAATTGTAGAGAATTAGGAAGAACACTTTATATACAAGTTTGACATAACATTCATTTTTATATCATAATTAATTGATTTTCATAACAAATAACTTTCTAAGGCATGGTGTCGAGATAGATTCTAACAGAACTTTCAATAGTTTTCCTATATGTGGATCAAAGAGTTTTACAATGCCAATGCATGCCAAATTTCAACTATCTAGGTCTAGCCGTTTGTCCACAATTTTTACCGTACAGACAGATAGATTTTTGGTCATACTTACAAAATCCTAAAAAGTACCTATAGTTCATTTCTTTGGTTTGAAATTTGAACTAAACGGAATTTTTATTTCTTTAAGTTGCCACGTGCTTACTTTTTAACTATTGAATCAGGCATTTTTTGATAAAATGGCCAAAAACCTGATTCGATAGTTAAAAGTACTATATTTCAAATTCTAGTTTCACTTAAACTTTTGGAATAGGCTATATTTAATTTTACCATGTTCATTTCTGTGTAGCTGCCTCCACCAATTGTTTCCATCGCTTTCTATCTCGAACACCTCTTCGATAGGAATTTCATCTTGTTTCATTTATGTTATCTCTCTAACGTGTTGTTTATTTTCTACGTTTTCTCTTTTGATATCTGCAATTATTCTACCACTCTCTTCAATGTCGGATTAAGGTTTTTATGGGCCCTCGGTTGAGTGAATAGAATGGGCTCCTAATTCGAAGTAATGAGCAAACAAAAGGAAACTCAGACTCCTTTGTGGCCCTAAAAGGACATCGAATCGAAAAGTGGTGAGCCAAGAGCTTCTTCGGAGCAAATCTAGCACTGGCTGTCTTCCTCTTTGTCACGTTTCTAATTCCAATTTCACATTTGACTTCTGTATTTCTTACTCCATCTTCGACAAAAAATAAGTTGTAAGGAGATAATACGTGAAGATAATGATGACTGTAAAATCAAGATACATCAAACATGGAAGGATATTTCACTGTGACGAAACAACTACAAGGTGTATGTATGTGTATATGTGTAAATTCCACCAAAATATCTTCAAAAACATTTTAAGTAATAAATATTTCCTATTACTTCACAGAGTTACTAACGAGATGGGAAAACATCAGTAGCATAGTACTATAAAGTCGTGTGTGTCTAGCACCGTTCCTTTGCTGCATATGACGGACGCTCAAGTAATTAAAGCCATGGATAACGCGATGGGAACGGTGGATTATGGAATTTATGCTAATTTACATGCAGAAAGTCACATTATGCGCTCATGGGAATCCGGCTTTTTAATTTATATATTTTTATTGCATATATGTTTAATTAAGTTATATGTTACTTTAAATAGGATGAGAACATTTAAGAGTTCATTATTTCACCATGTACTGCTTTATATTTTATTATATGTTGCTAATTTGGTGATATTCTTTAATTACAGACTTGGGTGTTACAATAGATTTACTATATTCCGTTTTTACTTGCCCGACCTTAATATATAAGGGGCAAGTATTGTAATCGCGAAAATTTTCGATGTCGAGATTTTGACTGATGGCCACGTTTCATGGTCCAGGGAATCCAAAAAATCTATTTTCGAAGTGCTGTCTGTATGTATGTGTGTCTGTGTGTGTGTGTGTGTGTGTGTGTCTGTGTGTGTGTCTGTTTGTATACACGATAACTCAAAAACGGTTTAACTTAAAGAGTTCGTTCTGGTACTAAAAAATTCTACTAATAATTGGGAAGAACCCTATTGTTTTTTATTAAAATCCGAAACCGGAAACGGAAGTTATTAAAATTTAAAATTTTAAAAAATTTGTAACTAGTAAACCAAACCTTGGACAAAAATTTGTATAGGACATAATTTGATGTATTTTTGAAGATTTACCCAAATCTTCTTTTAATTTTATTTTTTTTTGTGTATTTTTATTATTATTTTTTTTATGGGAGGGCAAGTCTAGCGGAGGCGTACCTTCGCCACTGGTTTTTATATCGACTTGACTTTACTGGAATTTTTGTATATATTTATTTCATAAAATAATATTATTAACTCAGTTTTGTGTCACAATTCAAGACACATTTTATTATAATTGTATTTCAATTTAATGAGGATGTAACAGTGGAACAGAGTAGCTAACAATCGACAATAGTAGAACAATCTAAAAGAGGCATATTTCTAATATTAAACCAAATAACTCTGCTGCTAAAGGGGGTGATGTGGATGTTTCAGTGTGGACCTACCGTCGTTATTTCTTGCCACCAACTACTGGTGTGACATCTACGGTTCAGGAAGAGTTTCCTTTCGAGAACTAGGGCCCATGTAAATTCGCAAGAAGGAATTCGCTTTACAAGACAAACAACAATATCTTTAAGACAAGTATTTTACCTATCAACGAACTTCTAGCAGCAATCTGCCTTAAGCGATGTGAAAAACGCTGAATTTGCTCACAAGGTACCGAGTTTTGACCGAATGTTGACAGATAATGGCATGCTCTTTAAATATGGCCAAGTTCTGTCCCAGATTACCTACAGGTATCGCCTAAATTGAACGAATCGTTAGCGAAAATGCCATTATTATTATTGCTGTTGGGGAGGGGCAGAGACGAGCTGTCTTAAGGCAATGCGATCTATAAGATCTATTTTGTCAGTCCCCTGCGTTATTGATTTCAAATGTGTTCCAGACTTTTAAAAAAAGTTGTGAACTTTCCTGGGAGCTAAACGACAGATATCCGTAGGTAACAGACTTGTTTGTTCAAAATACCTTAGCCTTTGGCGAGTAACGGCTGTGCAACTGCACAGGATGTGTTCTGCCAGTTCTACCTCAATCAGATAAAGACGACATATATCGTCTTGTAATTTACCAATCATTTTAAGGTGGTATTTTAGGGGAGAGTTACCAGTCACGAGAACCGTAATTTACCTCTAGTCGTGTTTGTTAAACTGGACGCAGTTTCTTTGCTCTATACGATATCCCGGGACTCGATGTCAGATTGAAAAAAAATTGTTTCTCTTCCCAAGTTCTGATTGCTTTTATAGTATGGCTCTTTCCACAGAAAGGCTCCGGACCGTTGAAATACGGGCCTGCCCTCTTTTTAGTAAGTTCAGCTTCTTCATTTCCTTTGACTCCCTTATGTCTTGGTATCCAAACTAGAGATAGTTTGTTAATATGTGCTACTTTTTTTAGAGTAGATAAACAGTCCCAAACCATTTTAGGCTTTATGGTAAAAGGCCAATATGGCTGAAAGACTACCTGACAGAATTTATAAGCAAGCACATTTAATTCCACTTAGATAGGTTATGTAGAAAATGCTATTCAATCATAATACTTTTGACAACTAAAATTTGATTTTGAACACAGAAATGAATAAATGAATGTTAATCTAAAAGTCTCATCCCATTGTACTGTCCTTCGACACTCACAAATCCTCTACTTCTGTTAAGTGTCAAATACTCCAAGAATTGTATCAATACTCTAAATTTCCTAATAGTTGTTCATCATCTACGAAGTCTTTTCCCGGGACGACGTTTGTCGGTCTTTCCAGATTTTCCTTCACCTTGTCCTTTTTATTCTTATCACGTGTTATATCTACCATAATCGTCCGATTTTAATTATTACTTGGCTTCTAGAATATTTTGTTGAGAGAAACAAAACTTTGCCATCTTGTACAACTTTTTGTGCTCTATTAAACAAAATAATAAACAAATCTTCATAAGCGATATCCGTGAAGAAAATTTGGAGCAAACTTAGCAAAAAAAATTGCGGCTCGAAAAAATTTTAAAGTTTGGCTTTTTATAGCTCTGGAAGTAAAGGTACGATAAACGTGAAATGTTGCACATAATAACTTATCAATACAAGGTATTCGAATATAAAATTTCATTCTCCTAATATTTTTCATTAGTTCAGGAATTGAGTGTAAAGTTGATTATTTTTGTGAAAATGCCGAAAATAGGGTACGTTTAGCCCACTTTTACAAAAATATACCTTCTGGAAACTTTTTAAAATTATTTTCATTAGAAAGAGCATGTTTCAAACCCCCTAAAAAAGTAGAGTTGGTTTTTCATCGCTGGCATATAAGGCCTTAGAAATAGGAACAAATTTCAGGACGTTTCTATCACATGCTGCTATCGCAATATCGCATGCATTCCATTATTTTTCATCTTGTTTGTTTTATACAGACATTATAAGTACCTTAATTGCGTTGGTCCATGGTGAGATTGTCACTACCAGTTCAGAAACTTAAACCAGTAACCCTATCGCCATAGGGGTCACACCTGATAATCGTGCAATACCAGCCACGGGTGGGTTTCTTGGTTGAGGATCCAAGCCTATAGTTTGGTTTCTTCGTCAAGGATCCAAAGCCTTGTCTGGGTAGCTGTCCGGTTCCCAATGATTGGGCAGCTTATCCTAGGTTTCTAAGCCTAAAGTGGGTATCTTGAATGGTTCCCAAGCCGAAGTCCATAATGTTTGTATGAATTACCAAATTCCAACGATTGCTTATTTATTATTGGATTTAAGGGCCACGTTCTTCAGTGTCACTTCTGGGAATTGATACTGTCGGCCTGACGTAACTGATGGTGCTGGAAGAACCGGGCCTCGCGGATGCATAAATTTTACCAAAGAATCATTTTGTCCGATGGAAATTTCTACAACATTGCCTACCCACCAACTATTGTCATAAATGCAGGCAACATAACAACCGAGAAATAGTTCGGCCAATTTTAAATTAGGATCGACAGAATTGGAAATTTTGAAAAAGTGCCAAAAGTGAATGAAACTTTTTTGGCAAATTTTCTTCACGGAAATCGCTCATGAATATTTGTTTGTTATTTTATTTAATAGAGCGCAAAAAGTTGTACAAGATGGCAAAGCTTTGTTTCTCTTAACAAAATATTGCCAAAGATACTGCGTCTCAAAGTTGCCTAAATCTCGGAGTCATACTGTAGAAGGCTGCAGTATGGGGTTAAACAAATTACTAAATCTCAGCAAGAATTGCATGAATGAACGTAAAACTTTACCAATGTTCGTTGGGGACATGTGTGAAAGTCCAGACAAAATTTTATCGAAATCCGTGATGGTCGAGCAGGGCACTTCTCTGAAATCAGACCACTTGACATGGAATAACCCACGTGTTATATATACGACTTCGTTATAATTCGTACTTTTTAAAATTAATCTCGAGAACCACTTCTATTTTGATTTTACACACGCTAGGACGATATCGATCTCACTTCATTAAATTCTGATTACAAAAGTATGTATGAATATGGGTGCGTATATTATCTTGATGTTTCAAAGAAGGAGTCCTGTTTTGAAGAAAGATTCAAGTATCAAATATGATAAGTAGTTTTTATTCTGTTTTTGATTTCCTATCAAATAATACTTACATACATAAAACATTGTCCCGAGATATTTGAAGGTAGTACCCTTAATATTTTTTTGTCTAAAACGGCCTTTTTCGTATATTTGTTATTTGAGAGGAATGACAACTGAGGGTGATTAAATATTATTGCTAATTGATTAATTATTGTAGAATATGACGGAATCTGCATCTGTAAATTATTTTTTATTTTTACACTATATTTCATCAAATTGAAAAATCGGTTTTCGTAACTCAGTTTTAATCATAATCTTTGTATTTTTACTTTACAATTTGCTTGTCATGATCTTTTAACAATGTAACATCTAAAAGAAATCTAATCCAATTGTTCACAATCTTATAACCATCTGACAAACACAATCTAAGGCACAGGTGTATGTGAACGTGTCGGTGAGTTGGTGATTGTGTGTGGCGCCGCCACTGGGGGTGGAATGCGGCCGGACTCACACCGCCACCTTCCGAGGAATGTGGACTGTATGTGTGTGTGTGTGTTTGTATATGTATGTGTTTGTTGGCTACGTGTGTATGTGTATGTTGGCTTAGACAGCCATACACAGCTCACCTAAAGACCTGCTCTAGGGAATCAGATTCAGGATGTTTCAATGCGAAAATTTTAGAGTATTTGGTGAAATTTGTTATGAATTTGACAATAACTGGTTGATACATGTGTATATTTGCATGCTGATTTCGATGTCCTTGCAAACAGGGTATTTTAGTTTTTGTGCTGTGCAGGCGATACTCAAAACATCGGCAACTCGACTAATTGGTTTCTTGTTTATCCTACTCCGACCCTTAGGTTTTAAATAATTTTTAATTTATTTATTCATTTATTTATTTAAGTGTTTTTCGCGTTGTAAACGGGATTAAACCCAACACTACAACGATAAAAAGAAAATTATAAAAATATACTAATACATAAACATTGTTTATAATCAGAGCCGGCGCTAGCACTTTTGGCGCACGGGGCCAGGCCAACCCCTTTGTTGGAAAACTGCGCCCTTTTGTTAGAGAATGCAGTGGCGTACCGAAGAGGGATGATTAGGTGCTCGCAATCTTACTTCAAACATATTCTTTTGATTTATATAGTGCAATATAAATATTTTAATTTTTTAAATATTTTAACCGAATACTAGTTACGGCTAAGTAAATTTGCTAATACAGTGGTACCTCAACTTAAAAAGACTCTCGAACCTCTCGACATACGAACTTTTCGCAGTACAAACTATTTTCATATCCTATTTTGACCTCTAGATATGAACCGTGATGTTGTTCTTTTTAAATGAATTAAAGTCTGTATACATCATACTTTTTTTAACTTTCTTCCCTAGTACTAGAAACAGGCTACTAATAAGATACTACTACAGCTAATAAATCGAAAACTCCTGAACCACAAAACCAGACACAAGAAAATTGTTCTTTTTTTTACAATTTAATGGAAGATGACTTTCATACTAATCATGTAAAACAGAAAATTTCATAAATTAAAAAGAATATGTAATGGTATACAAAATACATATTTATAGTGAAAAAATGCTCCTCCATTTCTGTGGATTTTCTTCATTTAATTTAGAATAGCTTTTTTTAATTTTATTTATGATTTTTTAATCTGGGAACGGATTAATTGGTTTCCCATAAGATATATTTGAAAATTGGGTTTCTAACTACATACTTTTTAAGATGCAAACCGCGTAACAAATTAATTTTGTAAATCAAGTGCCATTGTATATCTAAATGTGCCACCAAAATCAGTTATAGATATTTTCAGAAGTGTAAGAAAGTTAGTCAAATATATTGCTATGAAAGATGTTCAAAATATTAGTAATGTTACCAGTAAACACCGTACTACTGAATGATCATTTTCTACGTTTAATTATTTTAAAAACTACCAAACACCGTCTTCAAACATGTCAGAAGATCAAAAAATGGACTTTCTTTGGTATTTATATACAAATAGTCCGTATATTCTCGGTGAAACATTGGTAATATAAAAATAATAAATAAATAAATCACTCGATTAGTTTCACAAATATAAGTTTAATGTTATTCTATATGTATTTCGGCAGTGACGCCATCGACATAATAATCCTGATTGAGTTTTGGTTTTGTAAATAAAAACTGTACTGGCTAATGGTTACTTTAATTAAATATAAACTAGCATAATTCAATGATATTTATAAATTGGTTATTATAACCAAACTTTTAGAGCCGGTTTCTGAAAGTTTAGTTAACAATAACCAAATGTTTAGAAAATGGTTGCTATGGTTACTTATGGGATTGTTATATTGTAACCGAGTTTAACCAAAAGATTAAACTCGAGTAAGCTTTCAGAAACCGGCCTTTATTTGTCACTTGTAGAAACAAAAGACAAAGTGTTGAATGCCTGAATGCCTATTTCAGGCGCTTTTTACTTCAGAAAGAGGTTTAGAAGTTTGAAAGTATAGTGAAAAGTAGTTGAAAACACCAAAACTGCTTCTAGCTCTGATTCCATAGCCCTTGCACAATGTACTAATGCCATTCTTTATTTTTGTTTTGATACATTGATTGCTTTCAACGTAATTTGATAAATATTGTCGATATGTTTATGTGGATAACAACCATAACAAAAACGAATTGATATAAGGGTTAAAAATATATTTTCTATCTAAATAAAGCAATTTCAGTCACTCCTAAGCTATTATAATAAGAGGTTGCATACTTTCCAGGGGCTTGAAAATCCACTGGTATTGTTCATAGTCAAATCAAATATCTTTCTGACTTTGAAAGTAACCTCTTCTTCTGGTTACATTGGCTTCGGTGAGGCCCCTATTCTAGGTTCGTTCGGCATAAGCTAATAATCTACACAGTCTGCGTAATTTACATAAGAAAGTTCGGCATAAGGTTTCTGTGTGCTTCGTACCTCACAAAGATCGTTTGGCAAATATCGTGCAATGCAGTTTGTGCTGTACACTCGTCCCAAGTTAAAGCGTACGGCAATTTGTGCGATAATGTTTTTCGCGGTGAAAATGTAAGTTAATATTTTATCTACGAAACAAAATGAATGAAAACTATCAAGGTATCTGTTTATGCCTGCAGCATTTGCCAAATAAATAGTACAGACATCATGATCATTAATTCCTTCTCTAAAGGAACTGATTCTTGTACTTTATAATAATGTTTTATTTTACAAGCGTGTATTATATACAAAAAACTCAAAATTTTCTGTATACAAGCGGAAATGTACTTGATTTGAAGTCATGTTTGGAACAATACTCTCTGCATGTTCAAACACTTTTACCGAAATATTTTCTTGTTCTTCACCTGAATTGTTTTCATCATCAAATAAAATTTCTTTTATATTACTTAAAAGCATCCTAAAAACTGCATGCGTCATTTTTATAATATAGTACAAAACAAGTAGCAGGAGACAGACTTCATGTAATCACACACATATAATTAATTTATTTACAAAAAAGAATAACGTGAATAACTGCACAATCTTAACAAAACGTTCGTCTTTGACTTACTTGTACAGTGTACACCGTGGTCACGTGACAAAAAACTTGCACGCCACAGAGTGAACACTGCACAGTTATGCCGAACGCACCTTCTACCAGCTTATTAACTAATCAAAACAGTCCTATAAGTCCGGCTCTGCTCAAACTATCTGATGTGGCGTACCGGTAGGTTTTATTTCAATATGCCACGTACCGACACTATATTTTTCCTCGAGTACCGGTAGCTGATGTCACGCGTACTAGCTCCGGTACGCGTACGACACTTTGCGTAACACTATAAGTCGTCCAAAATGTTAGAAGATTCACATCATCTATAAAAGTTGCCAAAACAATGTCACTTTCAACTACATGTACATGTGCAACAAGTTTATTTTTTGTTATGCGGGTTACTTATCATTCGAAGTTAACAGCAAATTAGAGTATAAGATATTGTCATGGCTAGGTTGGTTTTAGGGGGTTTGTATGAATAAAATAATATAATTTCTAAACACTAATTTATTGATAGGAATAAAAATCATATAAATTCTAATTGCTAACAGTATTGGCAACGCCAGGTAAGTGTGCCTAAATTATGTAACTCCTTAAATACGATATAAGTCGATACACAAGTCGATAAAATTGTCGTAGTACAACAATGAAGTTGAAATATTGAGACTGAAATTATCGCTCTGTATGCCGACAAATTATAAATGAATAATTAATAGTATACTAGTTAAATTCTTAGTCCCTATCGTTGGGTTTATTATTATAAATTATCATAAGGGCTCTAGATAGGGCTTAGGTTCAACCTAGTGACACAATAACTAATTTAATTAATTAATTGCGGATCGTAAGAGTTTTACTAAAATAGAATAAATCCCATTAAAGTTGTCGTAAAGTTGAACGTAGCACGCTTTGAAAACAATAAAAAAAGAAACAAAATATCTCTAAAATAAACTATTTGACTATTTAGAAAAAAAAAACTATTACTTTTTACAATTATTATACAAAAAAAAAAAAATTACAAATGTTCGATCAAACCACCATTATTGTCCACAAATTTTCTCCAAGGGCGATGGAAGAGTTTTTATTAAGAATGAGAAAATGTGTGGACAATAATGGTGGTTTGATCGAACATTTGTAATTTTTTTTTTTTTTTTTGGAAAAAAATTGTAAAAAGTAATTGTTTTTTATTCTAAATAGCCAAATAGTTTATTTAAGAGATATTTTGTTTCTTTTTTTATGGTTTTCAAAGCTTGCTACGTTCATCTTTGTAAAACTTTGTAATGTTGATTATAATTTTGTAAATAAATGGTCGCCATTTTGAAATGGTTAACATAAAAATATGATGTTTTGGTGTCATTGTAAAGCTAATTTAATATACTTTTAGGAAAAAAATATAAAATTATCGATTCCCTATACTAGATCAAAAGTTGACATCATTTTCGGTGAAACCGAAAGTGCCTCAGAATTCTTATAGTAACCTTTAGATGGGCCTTTTTGTCTAGTTTAACTTTTGTTCTGAAGATTTTTTGTATCTTTACAAATAAAGGAGATTTTCGTGGTGCCTCGTTTCAAACAAACACCCTGTATATCCCGTGGAAAAGTATCCATCAAATTATTCACTCTGGTGGAGGTGTAATTTTAAGAGTGGAAGAGAAGACAACAAGGACACCAAGAAGACAACAAGGAGACCAAGGGGACAACAAGAAGACAACAAGCATGTTTCTTATAAAGGGTTAGGCGGTAATTTTCATTAAAAATTTAGAAACTTCTCTTGCACCCCCAGGGGTGCCTGCACCCCTGGTTAAGAAACACTACCCTAGAGGTCCGGTCCTTAAATTCGAATTATAAGCATATAGCCCTTAGGTAAAAAAATAAAAAATAACATTTTTGTCTTTTTACTCCTAAAATAGTGGACAAAAATAGTTCCCTTCTTCAAAAAATTTTAAAATTTCCGTTCCATTAAAAAATACATCAGTAAGAAGTATTATACGGCAGCTACTCTGCATATGCGTCCACCGTATTTATGATGGTGTGCTGACGTGGTCTGTATGCGAATTTTTGCCGAGATGTTACCGTAGATAAGGCGGCTCTGAATTTCAAATGTGAATATTCGTCTCGAAACTGTCTGCAACTATGAACGTTAAAGTGAAATATTAAATTGCCCGAGTGTATGATGTGCATGTAGGGTGAGGTTGACGGTACGCCGAAAAGAAATGAATATGTTCATGAAGGTAGTTAAGATGCAACTTAAATGCTTTTATTTTAATGGATTTCTAGGAAAACTTTTTTGTTTCGTTTGTTTTTGTAGACGTAAGTAATCGAAAAATGTTACTTTGAGAAATTAAATCCATTGAAGTTTAAAATAATTTACATTTTTAAGAATACAGATATATTACATTTTGTATACAACAACAATGCAGTCTTTGGCAGTGCACAAGTAATATTGAAATTTGTATTTCAGTAAATTTAACTTTATTATTACTAGACAGCGGATTATTAGGCACTTAGAAGTAATTTTAGGCAGGCAAATAGGCATCAAAAACCAAAGAAATAGGCAATAACGTAAAAAAAGCAGTTAAAGCTGCGTATAACCCCCAGAGGTTACTAGTTTCTTATACAAAACTAACAACCTAAAATCAAATTAGTGTCAATCTATACATCAAATCTAATAGGATATTTTTAATTGTAGAAACATTTATTGTAAAAATATTATCGCTCAATAACTTAAAAATAGACATCAGTGCTAATGTTATGCAATATTTTAAATCTATTTGTGGGTTTCAAACAACTTTTATATTTATATAATTTTGTGTAGAAATGTTCAAATAATACGTCAACATTTTTTTCGACTTGATCACTTATAGTTTAGAGCCTTCGCTGAAAAATATTATACTTGATAATAATGGAATGCCACTTGGGACACGTATTCTTCAGGAATATTGAATGCTTTTTACCCGTCACACTTATTTTCAAAACCGCGGCAGATTCAATATGGCGGCAAAAATAGACTACCAACTACAATAACTATAAGTAGTTTTCACAATAGAGCAAAATAGCTAGTAACATATTTGTAGAATGAAGCTTTACCTACAATTTGCCGCATAGTACGCAAATATTCGTCAATTGGTTTTCAAGATGGCGTCTATAATGCAATTTGCTTGTTTACAATTATATAACAGTTTTTTCTACAGTTAAAAACATCTTATTAGATAGATAAAAATTCGCTGCAAATTTTGATGTACAGATTGTTATTCATTTTATATCCGATTATTAGTTTTGTATAAGAAACTATTGAGAACTATAGGGTTGTGCGCCGCCTTCAATAGGCAGTTAAAGCAAACACACATTATTTTTCGGTAGTATAAGTATAATTTTATTCCTTTCAAAAATTAACACATATGTACCAAATAAAAATAATATAATAAATAATTACAATAAATAATAAATATTTTTATCAAAAAACTTTACATATTGCACAAATAAAAAATCCCAAAAGTATTCTGTCAAAAAATCACATCAAATAAACAAAACATATTTGAACCAAATATTAAATTATACAGGAAATTTCTTTTATCCTGCAATATAGGTATTATCGTTATTATGATAATTGAAATCTGACAGCAATGTAAAATTGTGTTTCTTTTAATTTGCAACATTTAGGCCAAATAATAAATTTAAAATAATAAAATTGCAACATAGACGATTTAACCATGCATAATAATAATTTCAATGTTGCAGGATAAAAGAAATTCACTGTATGTTCCAAAAACTATTTTTATTCAGTCAGTTCAGGTAACAAGAAAAGTTAAGTACATAAATATATTTTATTATTTTAAGAATCAACTTAAACTATTTTATAAATTTACTGTTACAGTAAGTAGTTAAAAATTGTTCAATATTTGTTTCTGTTAAATTTTGTCGCCAATCAGACAGTAAATATTTATATGATGAAAATGATCTTCCTACATCACAAGATTTAATACGAGCATATTTGTTACAATTTGCATCTTCGGTATGTATTTCTAGAGGCAATTTTTCATTTTTGTTAATGAATATTTTACTTAAACTTGATAGAAAAGGAATTCTATTCAAAACAGATTTAAATTTTTCAATAACTTTGGCATTATTTGTCCCTTTCATGCAGTCATTGATTCTATTTAAAATATTTATTGCATTAACAAGTGTAATATCTGATTTTTCAAGAAGCCCTATACTTTCGATAAGTATTTTGATATGATTACTGATATAAACCAGATCAGATTTAACCTGTTTATCTTTAAAACACTTCTGTGCAATTTTTATTGATTCGGCACTATCCGCATTTAAATATATTTTTCTTCTAACATTTTTTCCCTAGAATTCGCTCTCTAATTATTACCAATGCAAGTCGGGTACAGTGGATTGACGACGAGTTGAAAATGAAAAAATATATAATAAGATAACTTGGTAAAATATTCTGAACAATCTTCGTGTCGAAGGAAAGCCTCGTAGAAGATTAACTAACGGAAGATCTAGTGATAATTGGTGTACAGCAGAGTACCCCAACCAAAATCCCGAGAGTCGTATCCGGCCCGCTAGAAGATTTCATTCGGCCCACGTAGCTTTGATTAAAAAAATAATTCATTGTAAATAGTTTAATTACACAAACAAATAATCAATATTATATACTGTTTTATTTATTATTAAAAATAAAATTTTAAATTAGATAATTTTCTTGATTTTTGGCAGATTTTAGGAAGGCTGTGTCACCTTTTATTATTTCTGCAAAATCCAAACAGTTATCTTTTAAATTAAAATAAATGAGAAGTTCACTCTTTATAAGTTCAACTGAACATCGATCCCTATCTTTACGCCATTTAGCATCCATGATACTAAAAGCTCAATAAACTTTTTAATTGCCAAATTAAACATTTCCTATGCTGAACAAATAGTAAATATATTTCAAAAAATTGTGGAACTTCTTCGAAATCGTCATCAATCGCCAGAATTTTGAAAATTTGTGTGGAAAAATCTTTTGGTTTGATTAAGAAATAAGATTGCAAAGCTTTGCAAGAAATTAAAATTCTATCTACACATGGCAGCAAGGACAGCCATCTAGTACGTATCTGACGAATAATTTCTGTATATTCTGTCTCAGTAAATTGATGAAAAACGTGCTTTTTGCTGACATATTGACATATGTATTTGGAGAAACATCTATAAATTTTTAAACCTAAATTTTCGATATCCAAGTCCTAATTTCCTAAAGCAAACTTTAAAGTATTGTGCGAATTAATTAGTTAGTTAAAAATTAAAAAAGAAAAACAAAAACAACTTCTAACGGCTCCCATGAAGAAAAGACGACTAGAATGGGCTAAAAAATATGCCCATTGGACTGTAGAAGAGTGGAGAAATGTTTTATTTTCTGATGAAACACACTTTTTAGTACAGGGGTCGCGTTCGAAGTTCGTGAGAAGAAGTGTAGGCGAAGCACTCACACCGTCCCATATTGTTCAAACAGTAAAACATCCTGTAGAAAAGATGTTCTGGGGCTGCTTTTCATACATGGGTACTGGAAAACTGATTCCAGTTGAAGGTATGATGAACAGTGAGAAATACAAAGCATTGGTGGAGTCGTATTTGTTTACAGAACTGGAAAAAGTCAAAGCAGCTGATGGTCCCGTTTTTCAGCACGCTCCGTGTCACGTTTCGAAACGAATGAGAGAATATTTCCAGAACAAAGGGGTTGTTCTTCTGGATTGGCCTGGAAACTCACCAGATCTAAAATTGAAAATTTATGGGCCATATGCAAGGCTAGACTCCAAAAAAATGGATTGTACAACAAAAAATAAATTGATAGAAACAGTAAATAATATCTGGAATGAGGACACTGCTATAAAAAAAAAAAATGCAAACAGTTAATAGATTCAGTGCCAAAATGGGCTCAAGCTGTGATAAAAGCCAAAGGTGGTCATATATCATACTAATTAAATTACTTTTTACACATAAAATTACTTTGTATTAGAATTATTTTGAATTACAATCATATTTTTAAAAAACACCTTTTGTTTCCATTAATTCGCACAATACTGTATGTAGAATATGTGCACGGCAATTTGCTTTAATAACTTCTCATTTACCTTTAGAATGTTAGTAAATAAGGAGTCTTTCCTTCCAAAATTATAATTAGCATTGTCTGCGCTAAAAGGTGATACTTTATTCCAATCGATTATAATTTGTCCAATTGTCACTTTTTTTTGAATTTTCAAAGGAATCTATTACAATTCGCAATGCCTTTGGTATTAAGAAATTGTATGCACACTGGAAACATTTTCATGTTTCTATAATTTGATTCATCAATTTGAAGAGAAAAAAATAGATCTTGATGTTTAAGATCAGTAATTACTATTTCTAATAGACCGGGAGCTCATGACAGATTTTGGTCTCCGATTTCATGCAGCATGCCTTTTGGAGGAGAGAATGATATTTACCCTGTGACAACAAAAAAGGGATGGTACTAAACCCCTGCACGCTTTCCGGTCATAGGGAAAATTGCATTTCCACTTAAACACAAAATTTTTGTGCTTTTCTCTGATTTAATATTGCTTGCCCTTTTGTCAAAAGAAAGTTATAACAAATTTAAAGTCTTTTAAATATATGCATGCGATTCGGAGAGTCCCAAAGGGCTCAAACGGTCATGTGATCTTGTAATAAAAAAATATGATTTTCCGCGTTTTCATACAGCATGCCTATAAATAAAAGACTTTAAATTTGTTATAACTTTCTTTTGACAAAAGGGCAAGCAATATTAAATCAGAGAAAAACACAAAAATTTTGTGCAAGTGGAAATGCAATTTTCCCTATGGCCGGAAAGCGTGCAGGGGTTTAGTACCATCCCTTTTTTGTTGTCACAGGGTAAATATTCTCCCCTCCAAAAGGCATGCTGTATGAAATCGGAGACCAAAAATGTCATAAGCTCCCGGTCTATAAGATTTTCCGAGAAAATGTTGATTGAAATTAACGAAAATTGAAAACACAATAAAATAAATTTGACTAGTACCTGAAATATCTGAAAAATGAACAAAAGGCGTCCTTTTCTAATTTAAAAAAGGACAAGGGCAGCCAGATGTTCAAAAAGGACAGTTGGCAACCCTACTGTTATGGCATAATTATTTGTAATTCTATAATGTGTGCATTAGGTTAGAATGTGATGAGATGCAGATGTAGATGTGCGGTCGCGAGCGCGGAGCATGGGGCAACTACCGTATCTCACCGGGTATTTATACGTTTAGATGTTATCCTTATCAGCGATGTGAGGTTGGTTTATGTTTGGTGTCGTCTTATTTAAGTGAAGCACAGTGGTGGCGGGGCGATGACTGGTTGGTGTGGGCGTGGGAATCAGCCGAGAGCAGAGCCTTGTCGCCACGCTTGCTCTCCCAGATCACCGCACAAAGGGTACCATACTCCAGGGGCGGCCGCACTGTCCTAACATTAGCAACTTTCACTAATTTCTATATCAATTTAATGTTGATTTATTACGTGAAATATGCGTATCCACGTGTACCAAATTTATTTCCAGCTTAATACATTAACAAAAATTAACTTACTGTCTTTTGATGTACAGTTCTTGATGGTTTTTTACCAAGTCAAAATAATGTAAAGGTATTTAACTTTGACATTGTTTTTGTAATATTACGCATTTTACACTTATTTTTTTTGTTTGTTTTATATTTTACCTTTTGTAGTTTATATTATTTCATCTGTAGTTTTTTTACAATTGTCCCGACGTTGTAAACTTTATTTTGTTAAATAGCATTCGTTAGTTTTCATAGAAGCGACTTGCAAATAACATTTAAATATAAGTACATATTTTACATTTTTATTTTAACACTTTATATATTTTCGTTGTCGAAATACTTGTCATTTTGCAACAAGTTTTCGAACAATCATCCACTATTTCAGACGTCCATGTGCCTTATTGTATTTTAGTAATTTACCACCGTTTACCCTTTTAGCCGCTAAATAATCTTTCAAGAACTCAATTTTTGTTGTTTTGTTGTCCAGTCAAAAACTATAACTAATTTCTCTACATTGGCATAGGACCTTACATACCTAAGTAACCGCTTAATCCCTGCTCCCTTGATTTAACACTAATGTGCAGTTCAAAAGTCTTTGCTTCCTTCCAATCCCGATTGACGTATGTCCTATTAATCTGGGGCCACTCTCCCCACACAGGACGCATATTCTCCCTGCCAGCGTAGAGCTATTCGAATCCTAGGGAATGTTAAATACAGATCCGTTAATACAAATTTATTGAATTGGGTATTTTAACATTCCCATCCCTTTACATCCTTATATGCGTCATGTACGTATATGAAAACCAGGGCAAGTTCTCTCTAAAAAGCTTTGTCCATAGACACGACACGAGAAATAATAATGCCCTGACTTTACGAGGTTAGAGAAGTCAAGGTACAACTTAAATTACCTGGCTATAAAGTTCTATGACCGAACAGCATCAAACTCTTGCTCCCCTTAAAATTAAAAAGGGTTTTAAAGAGTTACTTAATATTTAAGGCGTTTTACTCCACTGCAGAATACCTAGAAAATGACTTCAGTGATTTAGATGAAGCTCAGAATACTGAGTAAAGTATAGTATGCATCTCTGTCACATTTTTTTTTTTTTTTTACCCACCTTTTACTTGAATTATAATGTAATGTACCAATTGACAATTGTAAAAATGTTAACATTTAATGCATAATACATATTTTTATTATTATTATTATTAAAATAAACATCGTTAAGAGTAATAGTATAATTGTCTAATGTTATGGACTTACATTTGACATACATTTTAAACAAAAGGCAGCGCTTTATCCCACCCCTTTACATAACATTAAGACGCAATTAAAATTATCTAGAATATGTTGTTTACTGATGTTTCTTTAAGAATAAAAGTGATAGATTTATTTATATATTTTGATAGTTAAAAAAAATTAACGACAGCAATACTTTTTTCTTATCACAGTGGTATATTGCTTTACGACAGTTCTAAACGAACTGTCCACTTGTTTTTGTTTGCTCATATTGTTTTTTTTTTTTTTCTTTTATTTTATTTATATTACTCCTTTTAGATGTTTGGCCAATGCAAGAATAATTCAATTATTGTTCTAAATCTTCTGAGTTATTAACAAACCATCGTCTTCTTGCTGAAGATCTTGAATTTCAGAATTTCATAAACTAAGAAAGAGGCCATAGCCTGTTTCTTTCGTTTGGGCGGAATTAGATTTTCACATCTAGTAATTTAAATCGGTTAAATGAAGCTTTTGACCATTTTGTTCTTTAAAAGCCAACTTCAAACATTAAAAAAATAGCTCGTAAAAACTTAAGAAAATAAATATTCCATTTGCTTCCGCTTAAAGGTTTGAAATAGCCTATATATATGTTTTAAATTTTTTAATTACACAAGTTACTGAAAGTGTAGTAAGAGAACAAAAGCTAGACAGTGACTATTTTGACAGGAGCATCAAACGTACTTATAAAGTCCTACACAGGTACATTGCTAACTGATGTATTAATGTATAAATTCAATAAAATATTAAAGAGTTCGTGCTCTTCTTAACAAAATTGCACATATTAAATAGGAATGCGTAAATTTTGTGTCAAAAATACATTCTGACATTTTGATACATAATCTCCTTATAGATTAATGATAAGTAATAAATTTGTTTTGCAATCGTAACGTTGTTTTAAAATATGCATAGATCGCTGTTGGTTGCGAATTTTCTAGAATTCGATAAAAAATCACTACGAAGTCCTTATTTATTTATTATTATAGGCTTACTTAAAGTACTTAATAGACTTATCTATAATATGCTTTTTAAAATATTCCCCAAGTTTTGTGACCAGGTGTATGGACAATGAAGAACGGCACTGCACTGCACTGCACTGGGCAATGCCATATAGTTTATGTGCATTCCCAACTGTTGTGTAGGTACGTACAGCACAACACTCGCACGGGAAATCTCGCACGGATGTCGGGCTCAGCCTCTGGCTGGCGCTGCTTCTTAAACCTTTCAGCACCAGCATCGAATACATGTGTAAAGGATTATGTCACATTTAGGATTATCAACAACAAGAGTTATTTGGGAGCTTGTTTGATAAAGATGTTTTACTTATATGTCTCGCACCACTTTACTTTTGTGCACACAAATTGTTTAAAGAATTCCAAAAATGTAGATTATGAAAAAATTATAGAATACAAGAATACAAAATAGTCTTTGGATTTACGAGTTTTAGTTTAAAATAAATATTCCTGCAAGAGTGTGACTACAATTAAACTATTTAATTTTTATAACCAATTTCATAAAATATATTCCTAGGTGATTATAATAATTGGACTATGGAAAAAATCATGAACACACAGTTAAGTTAATAAATAAATAATTAAAAATGGGATTGCAGTAATGACAAGAAAAGGAGGACGGATCGAAGTTATGACCAAATAAAAAAATAGAACGATATAAAGTGATGACCCAAAAAATCCGGCTTCATGTGATGTTCTAATCCCTCCTAAACCCTACCTGTCTACGGGCCCACTGGATCTATGCACTACTTCTTCTGGGAAGGTGTACTCTATAAATTAACAACCCCTGTTTTAAAATAAATTTTCAATTATTTGAACAATTTGATTTTATAAACATCCCCTTGTTTCTATTAGTTCACATAATCAAGCATCTACTGTATATAGTTTTCGTTAAAGCTGTACTTTAAACCTCATAATTCAACCATCCATTTTAAAACTTTTGTCATTTAAACCAGTCCTAAAAAGCCTGTTACAGTACAGAAAACCTACATATCCTATACAGGTTCTCATCGAAGGCAATATTGCCCCTTAAATAATGATTAAAACGCAGGAAGTGTATTGTAAATAAAAATGCGGCTGGGGATGTTTGCAAAATTGTGTGGCCTACATGAAAATTAAAGATATATGAGTTAAAAACTCAAAGGACCAGAGCGTTCATTAATGATTGAAAGAGTTTTGAATTCAGCACGTTGTCGTGCTATTAATTTTCATCCCACAATGTTTGAACCCTATCTGTACCTGACCCATTTCACCATAAGCGCAGATACAGATATTTTTTGACATTGCCATTTGCATATTAAGTTTTGCGTTTTATCAGTTTCCAGTTCATTTATTATCCGAAAAGGCTTTTTATTGCCATTTTTGAAACGCTTTCATTGGTGAGCAAAAAATAGCCACATAAACAAGAGGAAATTTATGCAATGTTATTTTAAGTAAGTGAAGGCTTTGACAGATCTGCACAATAAATTTATTATTTAAACATATTTTTAATCAGGAATAGGTAACGAACAATTTGGGATTACTCCTCATTAATTTGCCTTTGTAAGTTTTTCAATGTTCTTTTAAAATGAATCTAATGAGCGGGAAATTCAGACGCCTTTCAGATATTTATAAACGGTCTGTATTTGTAGGTATTATATAAAATCTGTCCATATTAAAACTTTAAGTTGCTGCAATTTGAATAGTATTGTTAAATTTTGGATAAATAATAGAGAAAAAAATGGTGGCAATAAGTGAAATTATTAATTTTAACTTTTCCTATTTTGTTTGTAGTAAAAAAGTACAGTAATTCATTAACAAAATAAAGAAACTGTCTTCAAATATGTAAAAAAGGAGATATAAGCTTACTCTTAATAAATGTTGAACCTAACTCAATAAGTTGTCACATCTTCACCAACCCCAACGAAGACATTAGATATTAATAAATTAGACTCTGTAAATTTTGTATGACTGTTTATCTTTATAATTACATTCGCAATTGTGTGTATAATTTATCTTTTCACTACAAAAATATATACTTTTGTTCAGTTTATTCATTAATATATTAATTATATCCCTTTGCGACGTGAAACATTCTCTGTTAAATTTAATAAAATAGAGGAGTTGAGCGGTAGCAATATTTGTTAAATTGGAAGGGCTGTTTTGCAAAAAGTTACGAAACACTGCTTTAGAGAATTAACCGGCAAAATGCACTCCAAAGTTTCACATGACATATAACATAATTTAACCATTACTGTTGAAAATTAATGCTAGTTCAAAAATAGTTTTCACCTATTAATACATTATTTTCATTAAAGATGAACCCTAAATCGAAAACTAAACTATCTTTTATAAAACTTTCGTTCTTCAGGAATAGCTGAAGTTCTAAAATCAACATATTTTGTATAGAACCAACCCATAAAATGTAAACTAATGACCCGCGATACACCTTTTGATAACTACTGGTTGAGAGACATATGACCAATAATAAATATCCCATTTCACCCGCTAATATATCATTTTTGTTAAGGGCGAATCTTAAACAGATACGTAACCCAAGCTTTAAAGACTCTCGTCCTTTAGATGTAGTGCGAGTCCTGCCAAGCGACATATCCTGTATAGAACTAACCGGTAAAAAGGGTGGTTTGCAGGATTCGAACCAGAAATGTATCAGGATAACATACAACCACTGTAGTGTATAGACGGTTCGAACAATGGAAAAGAGGATAACTTGCAGGATTACAGTCACAGCGTTAAATCCTTTTTGTACAAAATGCGAAGTAGGAAAAACTAAAATTAACAGTTTATAATCCCTGTTATAGTCCCCTTATAATAATTATAACTAATAAATAACTTTGAGACTGTAACTTAAAACTAACGTGAATAGACCGTAAATACATAAATCTGTAGTATTAATTAACTGAAATTTTAGAACTAATGTTTTGGTTAATTTTTTACATTTACTTCAAATCGCCCATTATATTGCCCCCATTATAGGATATTAAACACCCACAATTTTTTTTATTTTTCTTTTTAATTTTTTCTCTTTGATATAACCACACTTAAACCATGTAAAACATTTTAGGACGGTTATGAACACAAAGACCAAATTATCAAATATTTTAAAACTTTATTTACAAATGTACGAATAATCATACAAACTGAATACAACAAACAAACTAGGACACTGACACGACGTGTGTTCTAGCCCGTTGAGTTCTAGCAGGGAAGTATACTTTTAAGGGGTAGAGACACGTGATTGTGTGTTGAAATGTGCTGAGCACTGGAGGGAAAATTAGTTATGTTACATTATTTTAAAAATTGAAGGAACCACATTATATTTTCTGATTTATTTATTTATAGAATTAGAGCCAAGATATCTATCCCCTAATATATTTCTTAGCTAGCAAAATATTTTTTTCGGAGGTCCACCAGGTAATAAATTTTATTTGCTTAATAACACTCTTATTAGCTACATTTATTATTAGGTACTAAAAGTAGTCAGAATATAAATATGTAAAATTAATAATGTGTGTATAAAATAGTTTGAAGAAAATATTTTGATATTTTAATGTTAAAGAAGTAATTATATATTCAAGTGAAATATTTGTAAGTATATTCATATTAATTAAGTATGAAGATGAATTACGGAGAAGTGCAAGATGCAACTGAAAGAGAAGTCCTTCGTTTATCAAACGTTACAGTGCCATAGATAGAAATGATAACTTTAATATGTGGGATGCTCAGGGCCGGCGCGATGGTCTTTGGCGCCCGTAGGCAAGATTTAATGAAGCGCCCCCAGACAGGGCAAAATTTAAAGTGAAGACCTAAAAAAAAACAAAGGTTCTTTTCACTTCTAAATTTCAAGTGAAGACCTAAAAAGCCTTAAAAACATCGATGTTTTTACCATCGATGGTCAGCTGGCGATAGTATCGATAAAACATCGATGTCTACTACCGATGTCGATATTTAAACTTTGAAATTCAGAAACTGCCGCTAGAGGCGCTGGAAACTTAAAAATTTAATTTTTATTAAAATTAGTACACAAAATATAAGAGCCATCTATTGCGATATAACAATACTAATAGTGTTAGTTTTTATTCTTCTTAGTAGTTAGCAGAATACGAAAAAATAAGAAGAAACTTCTAATTTTTGCAAACAATGCAAACGACCAACGACGCCAACACACTTTTTCTTTTTAAGTCTTGTTGACACTTTCCCAGTTGTTATTCCTCCAATCCCTGGATTTTTGTAAGTTGTCATTAGCTATTTTTTTATATATTGAAGTTGGCTTTTCCTGAACAAAATGATCAAAAGCTTCAATTAATCGGTAAAAGTAACTAGAATTGAAAATCTAGTTCTGCCTAAACCAAAGGAACAGACTTTATTTCAACTTAAAAAAGTATAAAAATAATTGTGTATGACAGTGTTATTTTTATGTTAAATAATATAAAATTAACATTATGATTACTATATTAGTATTGTAATAAAATCCAATATTTCATTTTAAAAATGTAAAAATAGTAAGGTCTGTTCCTTTGGTTTAGGCGGAACTAGATTTTCAATTCTAGTTACTTTTACCGATTGATTGAAGCTTTTGACAAATTACAAAAATGAAAATTGCGGTTAGTTCCGCCTAATCGTTTGGAATAGACTGTAGGTACAAATTAGGATTATTATATTGGGTATAATAATATTAGTGTGAAATTAATTACTATTAAAAAGGAATATCTCTATTTCAAAATCTAATAAATGCTTTTTGTGTATTATGTGTTACTTTTTCATATTTTATCTTTACATTATTAAATAAAACCTATATAATATAAATAAATAGCTTTTTTAATATTAATAAAACATCGATGTTTCCGATACATCGATGTTTTTCCTTCGATGTTTTTCCAACATCGATAGTAAGCGCCGATGTTAACATCGATGTTTTGCCTTCGATGTACAACCCTAATATATATTGAAGAAATTAACTTAAAATGTTCAAAAATGTGTTAATTTTTTAACTTATTTGTTCTTAATGAAGGCTTTATTATTATTATCATTGTCATGGTGTAACAGTGAACAATATTTTTTGATTTTGCTAAATACAAATTGTCAGAAACCATACTGTAAATATTACTGTAAATACTGTAGGTAAATGTTGTTTGATTATATCATGCCAATTTATTATTTTCAAGATAATGAAAAAGCAAAATAGAAATATCAGTATAAAAACTCGTTACATATGGCTTATTGCCGCACTTGTCGATTAGAAAACTTGTCACTCCGCGACTCCTTTTCTAACTTCGACGCGTAGGGCATAATCATACCTAATGAAAGTTGCGTTTTAATTCTAATTATATCCATAGTTAAATTGTAGAACTATTTCCTTAAATTCGATTTTTCTTAAAAAGAAAAAAAAAAACCGATCCATTCCTAAAACTGAAGTTCTATTTATTTTTTCTACAGAACTATACCCCTAACCGAACCTGTTAAAAAATATATATACTAAAACCGAACCCAAAACCGAACCGTTCAAAAATTTTCAGGGTTTTCCGGCTCTGATTCAAACTTTTGGTGAAACAAACCGAAACTGTCCGATTAACAGTATCCGAAAAGATAATATACACTTCTTCTTCGTCTTCTTATGTTCCTATTCTGCCTAAGAAGAACTGCTCATTAGACTGAATGAACAACCATTCTAGAAACAACTGCTGAAGAAGATTTTTCATAAAATATTGCATGATAGACTAGGAACTTAAAAGAACAAGAGGTAGAATTTGTATAAGTATGACTAATAAGCAATTGACAGTATGCAAGAACTGTTCGTGAAGGTGCTCTTAGGTGCTTTCGTTTAACTTCATACCTGAAATATATTTTCAGCTTTAGTGAAACGCCTCAGTTTATCAGAAGCACCCAAATAGTAAAGCTGCATTCAGAGCTCAGTAAATTAACACGCTGTGCGTTATGGATAGTTTTTAAACGAGTTCAATTGGTATGATCGGACAAGCTCGTACTATATCGCTCAACAGTAGTATAGCAACGACAAAGCACGAGCATGTCCGATCATACCAAATGACCTCGTTTAAAATTTATCCATAGCGTACAACGTGTTGATTTACAGAGCTCTGAATGCATCTTAACTTACTTAAACTTACATCGCTTCACTTATAAACCTAATCTATAAATCATAGCAAGTGAGAGCTAACAACAGAAACTATAATATCTCTTAAAGTACTTGTGCCAAAATGCTTTGTATGGTTCCACTTATTGAAAAATTAAAATCTTCATGGCCCCATGGTTCATGCTCTTAATTAACAATAATACGGACAGTAAGGTAAAATATGTAGTTTATTGCAAAATTGAAATAGATCCAGCATTAAACACATTACTTAGATGTCAGCCTATCTTGTCATAAGTTTTTATAGGTTGTGACCACAAATTATAAAACAAGGAAGATAGCGGACTCCCACGTTACGGCTTTGGACAGCGATAGTTGCGACATTCGTGGTTGTAATATGAACTAGGATTAGATAGTATGCAACCCGCAGTGCATACAAATATATTTTTATATTTTAAATTGCTATGAATCGCGCGATTATTAATTTTCTACCAAAATCGAAAAATAAAATGTAATTTTGGTAGAAAATTAAAGATTGCCTGGACCGGAAAATTATAATTAATTTATTTACAACTCTCCTAATTAATTTCCTAAAATTAAAATTAATTACAATTGTTAAAAGTTAATACTTCAGTAAGCATTAATAAACAATAAATAAACAAGTATTTATTATTTACTTTTATATAATATTTACTTTTATTATACATATTAAATTTAGTCTGTTCCATGTTTTTTATTACACTATTTATATTTCTTTTGCATTTACCATTTAAAATATTATTAATTACACTACACCATTTGAAAATAAAAAATGTAGTGCTAATATTTAAAATTTCTTATAAAATTCATCACTGTCACAATCACAATTTACTGTCACCTAACGTCAAAAACAATTGCCGCAAATTGCCGATAATGAAGTGTTCTCAAAATGTTGGTTAAAAAAAGAAACGCTTTTAGCGCTGTCGGTGGATGGAATATAACTTAAAACCGTTTCAAGGCCGTGTATATGAGTTTCATACCCCTGGTTGTGACCGTTAAGTGAAGCGGGCGCGTTTGTTTGTTTGTTTTTACTACAGAATTACAAACACATCTCTTCAGTTGCGAAAGAACCGAAGTGAAGCGATAATAAAACGAAAACATCTGAAAACAATATATACCAGGGCTTCGAACCGTTATTTTTTTCGTTTCGGTTTTCGTTCCGGTTCAATTAAAAAAATATATATCGGTTCGGTTCCGGTTTTCGTTCCGGCAAAAATAACGTTTTTTTTCGGTTGTTGGTTCGGTTCCGAGTGGTAAATTTTTAAATGCTTTTATTTGTATTAGAAATTTATTTTCTACTATAATTTAGAAGAACATTTTATTCCTTATTCTGTGATAATCATACAAAGGTCGCTGACAGGGAGGGGGGGGGGGTTCTGGGCGTTCAACCCCCCTCCCCCGAAATAATAGACCCGCATTTTTTTTACTTATCAGTTAAAAAATTACGAATTACGATTTTTTTCTGCTCATCACTTTAAAAAATAATCTTAAATAAAATGTATTTTATATTCACTCGCACAAACATTATCTGAACCAAAATAAACCGATATTTTTTTTTTCGGTTCAGTTCCGGTTTTCGTTCTAACAAAAATAACGGTTTTTTTTTCGGTTTTCGGTTCAGTTCCGGTTCGAAGCCCTTATATATACAGTAAAATGAAAAATTTTAGACTTCAAGACTAGAGCAATAATATATTTTCTTTCTCTAACAAATTCAATTCTCTATTTATATTTTAATTTAATTATCATAATATACTTATTTTTTTAATTTTAACTCGTGTCCTTCTAGAAACTTCAATTTTCCTCTATTTTTGTCAGATTTGTTATTCGTTTCTTGCTCGATATTATAATGGAATTATATAATTAAGAAAAGAATAAAACATGTTTTAGTTAAATATAAACAGTTTCTAAATTGTCAATTTCGTCACTTTCAAATTATTGTATGTCTCACTTTACTGTACAGGTTTCTGTATAAGTATGTTTTTGTCTAGTATTGCCAATCTACCCACAATTGTTTATTTCTTTATAAAGGTACCTGATAGTTATTACCAAGATATTTTAAACATGATCTCTCCAAGTTAATATAGAGAAATAAGTTATTTGCATAACTGTTATTAGTAAGTTTTTAAGGAGGTGGATATCTCGGTCCTAAGTATGGTATTTTTGTTTTTTTTTTTCTTTTTTTTTTATCATATTACTGTTTTATAAGCAGAGGTATAAAGTATGGGCATTAGTATGATTTTATCTTTAACATACAGCTAGTAAATTACACAATTGTCTCATACATAAAATAATTATTATTAATCAATTAATCGCAAATAATGTCATTTGATATAGTAAACACCAGTTATTATTTTTTTTACTTGTTATTAAGACAATATGTAACGAATAAAAATATAATATGCAAATATAACAATCTCTTGTGGTGTAATAACAATTATGAAAGTTTAATAATAAATTTATAGATTTATAAAAACTTTGTAACTCGCTGTGATTCGTCCTTCGCGTAGCACACCTGAACTCAAACAGGAAGTAACGTAGCAGGAGAACAGGAATGGTGAAAGGATATACAAACAGGACATACACCTGTACACCTGCAAATAAAAAAAAATCAATAACTAATCGCATGTTAAATACACAGAGAACTACCAGTAAAAACAAAAAAATCCCATCCACGCCTTACTCGTCTTCATTCAGAATTTTTTAAATCAAAAATGTTCGTCCTTTCTCAAAGCTCCTGTTCTATAAGGACATTTATAGTCCTGGCAAACTACATTTTTTATATATAACTAACCGGTAAAAAGGGTAGTTTGCAGGATTCAAACCAGATAAATAATAGGGTAACATATATTTTGAGAGGTAGTTTTAAGGATTCGAAGGACTGTTATCACTTCGTCCTGGAGGTTATTTCTAGTTTAACCCCATGTAAGGATTCTCTGTATTAGGGTCATAGGAAAATGGGGTGGGAAATTATTAGGAGTTGATTTTCCGAGGGTTGAAAATGTGTGCGCATGTCATGTGGGCGGTATGACTGATCGTGGGCAGGAACTGGAAATTTGCGATTGCGCGAATGCCAGACGGAAATAACCGCGAATCGATACACGTTATATGCGTTGTTTACTGATTTGTGTTTTTCTTAACATAAAATCGCTTAGTGACGCACTAGAGATATTTTGGGATTTTTGTTTTCTGAAATAAGGAAAATTATCAAACAGTAGCATCTTTTAAAGAAAAAAATGTAATAACTTTCTTCAAAAATTACTTCTGCTTTTCTAATAGTAGGTACTAAAAACATATATTTAAAAAAATTACCAAAAATTTTAAATTCAATATACGGGTGTTTATGGGTTTTTGGGAACTGTCTAGGCATTGCTACTTACTTTTTTTTTATTATTTCGTACGGCATAATGCCTAGTTGTCAGAGATTTTCAGATCGAGACTATCGCTCTCTGGCATAACCTAACTTTTTACTGCTTATTACAGTAGCCGAGACCACCAGCGTGCTTACGTGCCCTCTGATGTACGCCCCATGTTCCCTAATTTTAATTCAGAGACACAGGTACTCATTTAAGGGAAGGCTAAGTAGGCTTACGGTTGCCACGGTTTAGAATTTTTTTGAAAATTTTTTTGCTCGTACTGGAATTTGATCTAATGACCTCACTCTTACAAAAGGAGTGAGTTGACCACTAAACTACTGCAACTGCACTTATTTATTTTAATAGAGACGTAGGAAGTTAAATTAGGTAAAATGAAGTGTTATACTCTACAAATAAAAAAATAAAATTATTAAAAAAAAATATATATATTTTTTTAAATTGTAACAACCTGTATTTTCTTAGTATATCCTATAGAAAATGTATTTTCCTTTAATAAGGCAAAATGGGCACTATGGATCTAAACCTTAATATTATAAAAGTTATTATGACGTAATTAAACAAGTATATTCCAAGTGAAACCAATATAAGTTCACGTTTCGTAGCCACTTGTATTACTAAGAGTAGGGTTGCCAGGCGTCCGGATAAAGCAGGACATAGTTAGGCTTTTTGATTGCGTGTCCGGCCAAAATAAACGGTGTCCGGCTTTTGTTAGGCTTTTTACATTTCGCAAACGATCGAGCGCCGTTTTCTGAACAATAACAAAGAGAACGTTAATTTCAAGAAGCTGTTAGCACACAAGAAATGGGTAGCCTATTTTAAATCGATGAGTAATCAAGATTGCTTTTCAGAATTCCTAACTATTTGTCAGTATTACTTTGCGATCCCAGGACATAACGCAAACGTTGAAAAAGTTTTTTCCTTGATAAGCAATGGTCAAAAGAACGCAACAGATTACATGTTAACGCTGTAGCTAAAATGTTGGTAGTAGAATTTAATTTAAAACATTTGACGTGTAAGGATTTTTACAACTGCATTTTGAAAGAAACTGAGCTTTTAAAGCAGATTTCTGCCAACCAAAAATATGAATAATTATTTTTATTGTTTAACTTAAAGTTTTGTTTTTGATTTGTTTAGATTGTTTTTTTATTTTGTTTTGCTTTGGGAAGTAATAGCAAGTAAATAAGACTTATTTGTGCAATTGCCTTTATTTAATTTAAGAAGAATTTAAAAATGTTGATAAATGTTTATCTAGAATATAATTTTGACTGATGACTTTATTTGACTGATTAATTATAAATTATTTAGACTGATTTGGTGTTTTATTTATTTTTTATTTATTTTTCATTAGAATTTAACAAGATTTATGGTAATAATCAAAAAGCTTAATTCTACATAAAAAAAATTTGTCGTACCTATTAATACTGAGAAACAAAATCCTCAATAATGTAGGGTGTCCGGCTTTTTTACCCAAATGTCCGGCCAAACTGGCTGGTCTGTTCGGCTATTAGGTTTGGCGACCTGGCAACCCTAACTAAGAGGAATTTAATGAGAAAAATCAAGTCTTAATAATTTTGATTATTTTTATTTATTTATAAGTCATACAGACTCGGACAGTGACAAAAATTAAAGTTATTTAAAGAGCCCTGGAGCGGTCTCTGTAATGCTTTAATCTCAGTATATATACAATAATACCGGGTCATCGATGTTGCTGACCATGTACTACGTTGAGGACTAGAACTGGTAAACGTGATCCTGGACGACCTAGTATGAAATGGAGAGACAGCAGCGCAACTGCTGCAGAGAAGCATTAGACTAGAGTAGCTAACGACCGACAGCCGTAGATTAATCTAAGGGAGGTGAAGTTGTAATATTGGACCGAATGGCTTTGATGATGATTATGACACTGAACAGTACTGAACATGTTTTAAGTACCGAAACTTCAAGACAACTAGCAAGCCAAAAACGCTTCTAAAGCATTTGAATCAATTTACTGCTTTACTGCAGTCCAGAAAACAGTATTGAACACTATGAATGGGTTCAAGCTGTATTATCGACTTGATATTCGGTACGAATTCCAATAAAAGCCTTTATAAGTAGAGTTATGAGATGTAAAAATGAAAAAGGAAGACATTACACATTAAAATGGCGGAAAATTAGTGGAAAAGGATGCAGCCAGATTTTAAAATAATTATTATGAATAATAATTTTTATTCGCATAAAAAACAATATTCTTAGATATTTATAAATTAAAGCGTATTTACATATAAAAGTATTAGAGTAAGAACCGTCGTCTCTCGCTTACCATCTTGACATATTTAATTTAGTTTGTATAAATGTTCAAAACAGTACAAGGAACACAAAATAAGGACTTATTAGGCTGAATAGAGGAGGCAGGATTTTATCTAAAAAAAGAGAGCATATCCTACTTTTGGATAACATCTGGTAAGCCTACTGTATGCGAATTAATTTGCTATGCTCTTGGTGAAGATGTTGTGTCTCACAATAAGGCTCGCACCCTGATTTTTTTCTTGGGGAGGGGCTTTCTATCCATTTTTTTTTTTTTTTTTTTTTTTCTTGGGGTGCTCAGAAAGTCCTTAGTTCGGGCTTCCGTTCAATTACAAGACAGATGTGTTCTTCAAAAAGTGTTTTTAAGTGCCTTGGGGAAGGGGGGAGCTCAACCTGTGACCCCCTCCCACTCCTGGTTGTGCGCTTTCTTATGATAAATGCAAATATTGACGTTTCCAAACCGATTTTTGGAGGTCACTGACCGACTACACTTTTAAACGCTAAGGATTGAAGACCGATAAGTGCAAACATTACGAAATTGATCGAGCGACAGTTTCGGGAGGATCTGAGATGGAAAAATTCAGAAGCTCGAAAAGTGGGTAACTCGTCAATTCATATATTAAATAAGATTTCCGAAAACAGCTTTGGCAACTACTTCACAACATTTCGTTAATTAAGAAATGTAAAATGAAAATGGTCTAAGTACCATGTTAGATATTTGTGGAATGGAAAGGTGGTTAAATGTAAATAATAATAGAAAGACAATTGTCAGATAACATGACATATATTTTATTATTGCAACTGACAGAACAAAAGTCATAGATAAAGAAGGAAATAGATGCGAAACTGCCATTATATTTTTTGAAACCAAATTAGCGCTGTAGTTGTTGGGTTATGGAACTAAAATTGGTAGGGGAGGAAAGGGTTGGGTTTTCGCGGGTATTTCAAATGCTTCAGTGGATATAGTTGTAAGCATAATTAAAGTTAAATTAAAGCATAGTTATTATTAAATAAAACAATTGTTATGATTTATTTTGTCTATTTTTAATATTATTAACGACAACAATATTAAAAATAGACAAAATAAATCATAACAATTGTATCGTTTAATAATAACATTTAATTATGTTTACAATTAAGAACAAGCAGTTAGGAATTATACAGAAACAGAAAAACAATAACTAGCAGAAATAATTATTTATTAAGTAGACTAACATATAACATAATATTTACTAATACTTAATATTTATGGACACATCCATGGACAAACCATCCAATTTTGGATTTCCAATGTTTCTCATCCACGTTTTATACAATTCTGGAGCCACACGTGTCTTCGGGTTTGGAAAACGATATCTTGTAGGTTCACTACTATCACACCCCAAAACAAAGCATTTAACACCCATTTTCCGAATTAAACAATGAAATTACAAAATTATAGAAGACGATTTTGACACTAATTACAGATTTTGACGCTAATGACAGAAGCCGTAACAGGCAACATCCTGTTATGCAGGTAGCTATAGCGACTGGGGCGCTATTCGTGTTGGGTTATGGAACGTAATATGGTTTTCGTTTTGCCATTAGAGTTTCACCCCCCTGACAAAAGTACAGTATATGGTTGCCATGAATACGCGGTTCGGCATATTTGTCCATATAGTATTAACATACCAAACTATATAGCATTTTCTACCGAATTACATAACATAGAGAAAACCATCTGTGACAAAGTTTCTAAAATTTTCCTGTTGATCTGCCAATTCTTCTGTTCCCTTGTTTTGACAACTTAATAATAACAACTTTGAATCTGTAAAATCCAAATTTAAAATATATTCCAAAATATAAATTTTTCCACTATTAATTCCAGGAACCAAGTTTGTTGATTATATACACGTATGAAATATCGATTTCAAATCTAATTATATATGCAATATTCAATGAGGTAAATTAATTACATGGCATGTAATTAATAACTACAAATACTATTTACCATTTATACCAATTATAAGTGATAAAAAAAACAGATTAGCGGCGCCAGCAACTTAGTTTAGATATGATAATAGCTATTTTCTATCAAAAAACTTATTAAACTAAGGTTTGCGTGTTGAAAATATAATTATCAATAATCTATAATACCAAAATAAGCTCATCAATACTGATAATTGCTCACGAATTTTGTATCGTAACCTAGCTAATATGTAGATAGAAAAATACCGAAACAAATTTAAAAAAATATAAATTAAATTAGGTTAGGTAGGTTAACTCAAAAATCTAAAATAATACGAAGTAAAAGGTTCTTAAATGAATTGCTTGGTATAGTTTTAAAAATATATGTATTCGTCATGCTGACTCCAGTTTCGGTGTGATCAGTGCCGGCTCCACAATGGATGCAAAGGATGCATCGCATCGGGGCGCCATCGCGACGAACGATTAAGCGTTGCCGTTTTTATACTGACGAGCTTCCCAGTGTCAGTTGCAACTGACGAACCCTTCTTTTTCGAAATTAAAATTAAGTCATACTTGAGTTCAACTATTTCTCAAGAAAGATTGGTTGGGCTTGCAATAATATCAATTGAAAACATAATTTGTGACAAATTAGACGTTAATATAATTATAGAAAAATTTGCATCGGTTCTATAGTTTCTAACGAAAATATATTGCGTCAGTAAAATGGGCCGCGCCAAGCGGGGGTATTAGGGGTGCCGACCCACAGGTCCCGAGACACACTCGGGATCATGTTTACAGTTCATATATTGCAAAAACCGTCTGTAAGCGACGTTCTACCTACGACCGACCGACCTGTGTCTCGGGATCATGTTTACAGTTCTTATATTGCAAGAACCGGCTCTAAGCAACGTTCTACCTACGACCGAACGACCTACCGACCTGTGTCTCGGAAACATGTTTACTTAACCGGATCACTGAGCCGGATCAATGAACCGGCTCAACAAACTGAACGACCTCCACTGATCCGGTTCCGCAAACTGAGCCGAAATTCCCATCTCTAATCTTGATAATGGCCTCAGTAGCTAAGTCCAAAAATAATAATAATAATAATAATGATAAAAAAATGGTTCGCCTGACCATTAGTCAGTTGTTATCATAGTTAACTGAGTTTTCAGAAACCTCCCCTTAGATACTAATGTAACAACAGAGTGATTATTTAATGGCGAGACGACGTCACCGAATTTTACGTGCCTCCTAGCAGAATACTATGACTATAATAACCTTGAAGAAAAAAAGATTATGCGCATGCGCGCATGATCGCCTGCTACGATGTGTATGGAACGGCAAATTATTAAAACTTCCAGTGACATCGTCTCGCCATTAAATAATCACTCCGTAGATTTAAAATAAATATAATAAGGACTTTTTGATATCAAGAGTCTCCCAGAGGTTCAATTCAATACCCTTACTTTAACACTTTAACATCATGATGCTAACAAATCCGTTGTGACATTAATTATAGACTTTCTACGTTTATTAATTTTCGCTCTGAGTGATCGACACGTCCTTCCGATATATTTGCTATATGTATCATTACTAACGCATGATTCTAGGACACTAACCCCCGAGACACTAACCCCCGGGACATTAACCCCCCGTCAATAACCCCCGGGACATTAACCCCCCATGTCAATAACCCCCCGTGCCATTAACCCCCTGGACAATAACCCCCGGACACTAACCCACGGGACATTAACCCCCCGTCAATAACCCCCGGGACATTAACCCCCCGTACCAATAACCCCCCGACCATTAACCCCCTGGCAATTGATTAATATTTTAAATGTTTATTTTTATTTAAAATTTGAACATTTGAAATTATTAATATAATATTAGAATCATTTTTACTTCCTCGTAGGTATAGAGAGTAGGGTACAGTGATGAGTCAGATTTTGACCCCCCCCCGGATTTTGATGTTTCTCCACGTTTCACATACCTGGGAACCCGAAAAACATGTTTTTGGAAAAATGTCTGTCGGTTTGTAGTGTAATTGTTTCGCCAAGCCTAGGGCCTAAACTACTCGACGGATTTGATTGATCTGTCATTTAAAGTTTTTTTTTCAAATTTTCTCAAAAATGCCTGTAGCGTTTTTGTTATTTTTTTTTGTGTGAATGTGGGTTAACTGAAGTAATAATATGTGCCCAATTATATTTCCAAAAAAATGTAGGGGTTCACAGTAATAACCCCTAATAATAATCACTAATAACCTAACCTAAGATAGTGTTTTGACATTAAACTAGAAGATGGGTAGCTCTCTTCGCTCGGCTTCTTCTAACCAAACCCTTACTAACATAACCTAACCTAAGATATTCCTACGAAACCCTAGACATTTCTGTATGTAATTATATTCGCAGATTCTTAGAGATTAAATGTGCAAAATATTGTTGATATCAGTCAAAGGATATAGGAATGTCTATAGTTTCTTGTTTATGCCTACGAAATCCTAGAAATTTCTATGTTTTTTTATTTGCAGTTTCTTAGAGAATAAAACTGCAAAATATTGTTGATATCAGTCAAAGGATATATAAGTATCTACAGTTTCTTGTTTATGCCTACGAAATCCTACACATTTCTATATGTAATTATATTCGTAGATTATTAGAGAACAAATCTGCAAAATACTTGTCAATCAAGAGACCTGAATAGTCCCCAATTAGCCAATCACGAGAACCTTAAGAAAAATGACGTCACAGTGTTACCCAGATCACTAACACACGTTAGCTAATTATATATGTACGATTACATTTGTTCAATTTTGTTCTAATTTCAAATGTTCAAATTTTAAATAAAAATAAACATTTAAAATATTAATCAATTGCCAGGGGGTTAATGGTCGGGGGGTTATTGGTACGGGGGGTTAATGTCCCGGGGGTTATTGACGGGGGGTTAATGTCCCGGGGGTTAGTGTCCCGGGGGTTATTGTCCAGGGGGTTAATGACACGGGGGGTTATTGACATGGGGGGTTAATGTCCCGGGGGTTATTGACGGGGGGTTAATGTCCCGGGGGTAAGTGTCCCGGGGGTAAGTGTCCTGATACCCTAACGCATATTTTGCTGTCAGACAGGGCGCAACTTTTGGTAACAAACTGCCTTAGGTGATTTTAGCAAGGACCATTTTGTTAATTTAGTAGAAACACACGTCAGCAAATAAATAATTTTGTGTAATATAACAATTGTTTAATCTCGATATCTATATCACATAAACTTGTTCCACTAAGGATGTTTAGTGAGGTGAATTAATTGAAAAAATATTTTTACTTACTTACTTAATCCTGGAGCCTTTCCACCTTGCGGTGTAAGGCTATAGTCGAGTTACTTATTTTCTGGTGTTGTTCTCCATACTTCTTACCATCGTGTTCTGTCCTTTGTATATTTTCTTATCTCCTCCCACTTTACTCCTCTTTTCGTTGCAGCTTCTTTTGTTTTTTGGGTGCCAGGTTTTACTCGGTCTTCCTGGTCTAACTTTCTTCACTGTTCTTGCTTCATAAACTCTTTTTACTATTTTGTCTTCACTCATTCTGTGTATATGTCCCAGCCATCTTAGCTGTCCTTCTTCTATTATAGTCTCTACTGGTTTTGTGCCTAGTTTTTCCCTAAATACTTCATTTCTTATTCTGTCCAATTTTGTTTCACCTTCGATTTTCCTTAAAAATCTCATTTCGGAGCTTCTTATTTTAGACCTGTGCGTCTCTGTAGTGGTCCAGGATTCTGAGGCGTATGTTAAAATTGGTACTCTCACTTTTTTGAAGATCTCTACCTTGATGTTAGTTGGTATTTATTTTTTAGTTAAGAACGGTGCTTTGATGCTGTTGAACATTCTTCCTGCTGCGCCTACTCTTTCCATAATTTCTTCATCCATTTTTCCATCTTCCGCTAAAACTGTGCCTAGGTATTTGAACTTTCCTACCTGTTCTATTATTTTGTCATCTATTTTTATCTTGTGTTGCATTTTTGTCCTGCTTATTACCATTGTTTTTGTTTTTTGTGTGCTAATTTTCATATTTATTTTCTTCAATTCTTTATTGTATTGGTTCAGGTTGTTTTGTAGTTCGTTCTCGTTCCTTGCTATTATGACCATGTCATCCGCATAGCAAAGTTCTGCTACTTTCACATTTTCCATTTTCCAGTAGCCCACACAATATTCAATAAAACTATCTTTAAAACAAAAAATATCGGAAAAACACATAAATGTAACTCATAAAGGATATGTGATTTAGACTACTTTCAAAATCACTGTCTTACATGTTTTAATTCGTAATATATTTTATACTTAATTTACCTGATGCTAAGTGTGAAATTCCGTAATTAACCAATATATTCTGTAATCGCAAAACCGTAATAGAATTTAAGATGTAAGAAAATTTCCTCATTTAACGGTTCGTAAAATAAGAGCAAGAAGCGTAAGAAGCACATCAAATCATCTCCTCTTTAAGCAGTTAAGAAGGGCCGACATTCAGGCAAACCCATTTGCGTGATAATGTCCAAATTCGCGGCGATCCGCCGATCACTAAGCTAATATACCGCATGTCTGAGGCCCTGAAACGAGACGCGAGTCGGCGGCTGTACCTTGCCGGAGTAACAGGGCTGTCTTCGGACTAAACTGCATATTTTAAATGGAACATTATTTTTAATAGTATGGTATGTATGTGCAAAAAAAAGCAACCACAACAGTTACTCAAGAGTGACAAGGTATCGGTACATTGGAAGCACTTCTTAAAATACTAAATAATCCTATATGAAAACAATAGGCATTTATCTTATTTTTCTATTAATTCAACAATTTTTTTGTAATATTTCGTTATTAAATTTTTATGACGTAATTACAAAATAAACAAGAGTTAACGAAATGACCTGCCAGAATAAAATTTTAAAATCTATGAAGAGATGCACCAGACTAGATGGAATCAATAATGACAATATTAGGGCAAAAAATATTAGGCTATTAGGTGTTATATTTGTAATTTCAGATAACATCATAAACCAAAGAGAAAAAGTATCAAATTGGAACAAGTTATTTTTAAGATTTAACAATAATGCAAATAATAAGATTTTGACATAGAGACGTAACATAAAAATATCATGGCTGATCTCGATAAAGACCCTGTTTCACCTTGCAAAGATTTCGAGTTCGATAAATATATCGGCGCATCCAGGTCCTGCATGGGAATTTGTGTTCGTCCTAACCACCTCATCCTCATTAAATTAAACAAATTTAAAAAAATGAATTATCAGTGATAATTTAATTATAATCAAAAATAAAGCAGATTCCGGTTGCCATCGATATGCAGTATTTAATATTGTTTTCTTTAGATTTTTAGAGTAATTCTTCGGGGGTTCAAAAATGGACAATTTACGACAAAAAGTGTTATTTTGCTTGTACATATACATATAATATTTATATCCACAGATACACATGACTGACGGTGTGAAGGCAGTGCTCCACAACATTTTCTCACCTACGACACACCAAAGCTCTTGCTATAATTCCGTGGCACACAAGAGCTCTTCCCCAACATTCCGCGGCACATCATAGGCAAAAATATGTATACACACAAAAAAATCACAGAAAAATAGTTATAAAGTGCATAAAAAAATTAAAACTTTTTAAAATTCTATTCATACCAGTTAAAAAAAAATTCTACACAAAGAGACGAGATATAATGACAACATTGATTCTGCTTTCTGCAGGCATGACTCAGATTTGGATTTCATTATGAATATTTTTAAATTAAGCAAATATTTTCTATTATAGTCTTGTGGTACACAGGTGTATGCGGTACGTCGGTTGCTGAGTACTGATGTAAGGTTTACTGGTTATAATTATGAAACTAAAATTTAAGCAGCAGGAATAGTTGCTAAAATTCAATATATAGTCAGCGAGAATTTACATGTCCGGTTGGGCCTCGGTAATTTGTAGCGACTTCCCCCATCGTGAATATAACAAATAAACATAAAACTATGGACCTACATTGGTACAAGCGGTTCAAATACGTAACTGATAGTTTACATAGAATTGTGCGAAATAGATATACATATTTGTTTATCAATTCTCAATCTATGGATCTGCCAAGTTAATTCTTGACGACAGTATATACAGCTACGTCGCTAATAGTGCTAGTAATTAATTTCGTAAAGAAGTCGCATAATTCGACTACTCGTATTAATTGGCACTTGAATAAACACATATTACATATGAAAAATTGGAAATAAATCTTGTTAATACAATCTTAGCTGTGATTAAATGTGATTCGGATACATTTACTAATACGTATGCAAAAAATTCCGAATGCCACTACGAGACTTTACTAGGAGCAGAAGTGACCACCTACTAGATGGAGGGACGACATTTAGAGAATTGTGGGAAATTGGGTATTATTAGCTTAAGGCAGAAAGATTTGAGTAGTGATGATGGACCTATATTGAGCAATGGACGAATTCGGCTGATAGATGTTGATGATCATCATGATTAAATTGAAATACGCACTATTCGAACTCAGTCTAAATGTGATATACCTGTATACATACATATATCAAATATATTTTTCATAAGCTTGACGAAAAATTAATTTATTCACTGTTCATTCAATCTGTGATACTATTTATCATATAATTGATGCATGTCTCACACGATAAATGAAGGAGAATCTTAGTTATTTTTTATGGGTGATATAGTACAAATTACATGGGAAAGCTGAACTTTCCTATAAATTGTGTTTATTAGACCACCATTATATATTAAATATATAATTATCAGTAATCATAAAAACACCCTTTCAATATCCCATTAAATGATTGTAGCTCCTATTGCCTATGAAAGCTTAACAATGCTTAGTGTGGAACAGTGTTAAAAAGGTAGTGAATGAATGTTGAGACCAGCTCTGTGTACATAAGTTGTTCGGGTGTGACCGCTGGCCCCTGAAGCTGTTCCCGCTCGCGCCCTCCAATCATCCGCCGGTTTATAACCTCTCACGTACAAATTATTTACCCTGTGTTTTCGGCTCGTGCTTTGTGTCTGGACCAACTATTATCCGATCGCTGGCGCCCGCTCCGACACCGACAGATCTCAGAGATGTAAATGTGTGTTGTGTCGGCCGAGACCCGACACCGTTCACCACACTAGCGTAACCAGCTACAGACCAAAGAAGGGGCCCACTTCAACATTTCACTGTCTTGAATCCAAAGTATTGTTTGGCTGATATATGATTCTTGTTTCTGCCTACTGTTTTAGCGATGTTGACTCTTTCATGCAATAAAGCTCGGATGTAAAACGATTAAGACCGGTTTTATTATTTCCAATAGTAAGTGTGCAAAGAGCTAACTTTAATAATACCTGGGATAAACAGCAGTCTTTTTATACATAACAGTTTCCAGGACCTTGCAGACGTATGTTGATTTCTATAATCCGAAACACTTTTTTCTCTACAATTTACCAAAATACGCGATTTGAAACAAAGAACCTAGACTTTTATGAAATATAAATAGAAAAAAAAATATGTGAAATTTGAATTTTCACACATTTCAGTGTTTTGTAACACATTGTGGGTACGTATTGGAAATCATAAAATCAATAATACTTCCAACTACTAACTTACAAGTGTACATAATTACGAGATGCGCGCACATCAATTATAATTAGCTAGTTAAACAAGTAGTCCAGTTAGCCAGTTGGTTAAACAATGGTATTGCAAAAAAACTCGATAATTTTCGAAAAAATAATCATATCAAAAATTCCTGTTGAGCTATTCCGATATGAACTCTTATCAGTGTGCATTATTATCCACGCCTTAGAAGCTTTCTTTCGATACCACACATTAAGACAAAAAAAAAAAGATATACCTAATAATATTTTTCAACGACGCAGAAAAGAAACGATATTTTTCGAAAAACTAAACTAATCCAAAGTTCCTATTGAAACTATTCCAGTTCACACCATTTTACATTAACCCGCCGGGTTTAAGTATGAATTTCGCAAATAAAAAAACAAAAAACTACTTCACGTTCGGTAATCTTTCTTTTGATACGTAAGTTAAAAAAAATATATATTATTATTTTCAACAACACCACAACACGTTCGATTTTTCGTCAAACTAATCTGATCGAAAATTTCTGTTGAACTATTCTGGTTCCCATCAATGTACAATCTTGAGAATTTTTAGACCAAGCTCTCTGGGAATTCAATTCAATTTATTTTTAATTTTTTTCATTTAATACAAATTTGATTAAATTATCAGACGATGTGTTTTTTAAAATCTCTGATATATTTTGAATGAACTGTATATGCATGCTAAAATTCAGATCTCTAGGTCAAGCCGTTTCGCCATTTCTACCGTACAGACAGACACATGAGTGACGGTCTAAGGGCTTTTTGGCCATACCTACAAAACCCTATAAATGGAACAAGGGATGACAAATAAAAAACTTTTTATAAGGTAGACAGATTTCCTTTCTCCGTCTTGCTAACTTCCCTAGTGATTATCCCGTATTTTCTATATCAAAGAGTCCTTTAATGCTGTATATAGCCCACTTCATGAAGACCAATTTTGACATTGATCGTAGAGTTCGGATGGAAACTCTATTGAACTCTGCCTGAACCTGGGGTACTTTGGAGAAGGTTCAAGATGTCGAAATAGAATTTTCCAAGCGTAGCGATCTGTAGCCTTAATTTTCTAATCCTGAGGAATTCACAAATTATTAAACGATGTCTTTGAATTATTTTCTCTGCCCACCAACATAAAAATAGTAATATATTGATATGTTTATAATTTTACTCTGTGAAACTCAAATATAGATCAAAATTAAACTATAAAAATGCATTAACGTTTAAATTCATTATGCTGCTGCAGGTTTCGCGTTAGCCATTTTCAATGTAGTATTGAAACTTTGAAAATGGTTATCAGCCCGAGAGACTTGCAAAGATTTTTTTTTTTTTGTAGCCTAATTAATCCACGAAAGACATAGAGTTGAAGTTTTAAAATGCGAGAACAATGTTGCTCTTTAAGGTTGGGTCATACTAGACGTAATTTTGGTCGCGTAATTTTAGTAGTGTATTTTAAGTGGCCAGATCTAGCGTAACTATAACCAAACTTACGCGCTAAATTGCGCATCTCCAGTCAGTTATGGTTCCGACATCCTACCTGATCGTCTTCATGAAAGTGTTCTACATGATTTTAATTAATGAAGTGTTAAGAAGAATAAAATAAGAATACATTGAATTTATCCCTTAAATACCAATTTTTGATCGCTGTACGTTTTTTCCTTAACATTCCATAGGCACTCATAAGTTTTATCTAGGCTTATTAACTTTTCTTTGTCATATATAGTGACCAAACATGACGGAGAACTGCACAATACGGTCCGCGAGACCGAAATTCCACTGAGTTTGTCTACACCACTATTTGAAATCATGTCCAACGTATTCAGTCGACCGAATTTTCCGCCCAGCCGAAACCAAACAAACGCTGGTGATCGACGTAATAAACATTACGCTCGATAGACTGGCGTATTTTCAATCAGATATGTCCTAGCCAATGTCTTCTCTGTAGTAATGCATTATGCTGCTGAAATTACGTGAACAAAATTACGTCTAGTATGCCCCGACTCTTATTCTTAAATATTCTGACAGAAAAATATTGCAATTTCGTTACTGCATATGAACCTAAAGAATGCGGTATAATTCCCCGCTCTCCTTCCTTTTTTTTTCAACCTCCTCTTAGAAATTTCATTAAGCTCCATGTTATAACATCAATAATAGAATAAGTACTCATATAATACTTTAAGTATTAATTCAGCATTTTCATTTATTCTGTTATAAATACCATGGCGTTGAAATTAAAAGCGCTATGAGGAGATAAAGGAGAAGAACTTTATATTTAAAGACAAGCAAGACTTGTCTTTATATATGTCTTTAAAAAATTGAAAATGAATTTACAAAATTTTCCTAAACCTCGTGGATACGCCAATGTTCAGCAGGTCTGTCTCATAAGCGATGCGGTGCCTGGGAAGGATGAAAGATGTAAGATTCTTCAGGTTAAGGATGGAAGGCTTGGACTCACATCGGATAGGATCTGATGTAGATAAATTTTAATTGATTCTATGTCTAGTGGCATTTGTATGAATATTTGAAATACGATAAACTAATAGGATTATCAGCAATATACATATTATTAGAATTATTACTTCTATTTACAAAATTACATTTGGTACAATGTACCATTAATCATATTGATTTTGCGAATGATAAATATCTATTATCAATTGACATTTGACAGCTAATTTTAATAAATAATAGATAAATTATGTATATAAAATCGACACTACTTAGTTATACATGTATAGAATGGATATTTGAAATATCTGACATCTAACATCTTAGGTTATTACCGATTTTAAAGTAGACATTTAGTGTAATGCGCCAATTAGCATTGGATTAAACACATGAAAGATAAATGACAAATGACAAACAAAAGAATCGGGCAGGGCACTGTCGGGAACAGATCCGTTATGTAGAATACGACACTGTCGTTTATGTGTAGTAATAATAATGGTTAGCAATAAATTTAATTTGTTTCGATAAATTTCATTCGTTTTTCATAGTCACTGCCAGCTCCGTGGCGTAAGTTTTAGCACCGATGTTGACTCCGCGCGCCGTATATATACAACGCTCTCTGTAGTACTGTGCTCGACCGGCGTCACTCAATGGCCCTTCATTTTGTCCGGCATTTAGTCTTCTTTCTTCCAGCAACAGAATCATATCAATTTACATATTTTCTTTGTAAGTATTGCGACATTTCAAAGTCAAGTTGACTTTTTTGTCACTTTTTCTACTTTTGCAATGTCTTACGGGTATTTATTCGCTGCATATGTACCCTAGTATTGTAGAACTTGTTGTTAGGGATCGTTTGAGCGGCCAAACACGCGTAGAGTCTCTCCGATTGTGGAGTTATGACCGCGGAAGTGGCGCGGAATTGCGTCTTTTTACCTAGTGAGCTTACACGTGCTGCCACCGTCAAACTCGAGGTTGCGATAAGTCGCTGTATCACCCGTACATCTATGGTCTGTCATGTGATAATATTGCTATGTGTCTCCGACTATTGTACGCGTAGCAGTATGCTTTTGAAATTGATCTTAATTACGATACCTTCGATTTCCGGGAATCCAGCTGCGGACAAAGTCATATTCTACGTCCAAATTAATAATCTGTATTAAAACGACTATATCTTCCCTTCAGATTTATTTATATTAAAAACAAATTGCGCTACTGATGAAGACTGCTTTGCAGTCGAAATATCCATTAATTTTTAATGTAAATAAATTTGAAAGAACGGAAAAGTGGTTATTAATTTAAATTATAACCCCTGCAAATTCAGCTTCATTTATATTTAAAAAAATAATAGTACTGAAATGAACAAAAGTATAAAGTTACCGTGGCTCCGTGGTAAGACGTTTGTCTACAGCTTTGGGGTCAATTCAGCCTCAAATATTTAACAGTTAAAATGAGTACCTGTTTATACAGGAGCAATAGGACCGCTCGAAACGTCACACCGATCGCGTGACTTTCATATCTATGGCCGGCGACCTAAAAACGGAGAAATTACCTTCCCTGTCCCAATACGCCAATCCCGGCGTTGGGATTATTTAAAAAAAATATTTTTATGAACATAAGTATATTGAAAGAATAGAAAAGAAAGTATTTTAGTACGGACATGTTAATAGAATGAAGGACATGAGCTGGCCCAAGAAAATATTGGAATGAACTCCACCGAGCAGAAAAAGACAAGTTCGCCAATTTGGCAAATGGATGGATTAAACGAAGATCTATCGATGCACATAATGGACTGGCGTAGAGAATACGAGAAACAATGGCAGTTATAGAACTCTAGTTTATATAATATTGGAATATATTTTTTAGTTTTTCTGGTATTAAATTATGGCGAAGGTACAAATTTTCTAAAAAAAAATGTACCAATATCGACCTACTAATCCGAGACTTGGCTAATGACAGAAGCAATTCTAAGTTGAATCTGATGTAGAGATATGAAATTCTTTAGGAAAAACAGAAATTTAATCAGAAATACAACATTTAGCGAGAATCAAATGAGACTGTCAGCTTTCGTGCCGGATGAAAGGGTCCTGTAAACCGGAAGCCAATATCCAAAAATAATTTTGTTATTAAAGCCAAAATCAGTATGTAAAATGATAATTTCAGTCTAAAATGAAATTTCGGAATCAGGAATTTGAATGGTAGGTGTGAGTTTTATCCAGGATTCAACATTATTGTAGTTGAATTGAATGATATATTTTGGTACTTACCATCCGACGGATAGACGGTAGTCGGTCTGAATTATTCTACAATTGGAATTTAATTTAAGGAATTACACTACGTTCAATAAAATTCAGTTCAAAATTAATTTTGGTTTCATTGACACAAAATGTACAATTTAAATATATTTAATATATTATGCTCCGAGCTACAGATAGCTCAAGAGTAAAGCTGCGTTCAGAGCTCTTTAAATTAGTTGATTGTGCATTGTGCTTCGTGAATAATTTTAATAGATAGTTTTAACGTTTTATCAGCATTTACAGCTAAGGGAAATTAGTGAGTTACGAATAGTGCGACATCTGTGTGTCTATAAACCAACTACTATGGCTTCGTAAAATGTTTATTATCTATTTCGTGTTCCTCACTCTGCTGTCCTAGATTTTTACTAACTAAACCTAACCTAATTACCTAAATTGATATTATTTACTGTTCATCTTTGTAATTTTTGGCGAGATTTGTTGTAATTGGCGCAATAACATTTTGTTAGGTTATGTAAAGGCATACAATATGAACGGTCTCTCAGATATATACTGAGATAGCCAATATGTTTATATGTCTGTATCATTGAAAAAACTCACTAGCTATAAGTTTAGAAAACTATCCAAAATTGACGACGTACAACGTATTAAATTTAGAAGTCTGAATGGTTGCTCGCCTTACCATATGACAAAATTGTTAGTGAGAATCAACACTGCACAAGATACAGTGTGTTAAAATCGGAAGTGTTTAAATCAAAATAGAAGGCACTTTAAAATTGCTTATTTATAAATAAAAATAGTTTACTTTCAAGTCGTTATAGAGAACACATTTTTTCGTAAACCGTAAAAGATATTTAAAAAATGTTTAAATAAAAGTTGTTTTCAAAAGCTCAATCAAAAGAGACCCAACTCGACGTACATTACCGTTCAAAAATCAGAGTCGTCCTTGATGTCATGTACTTCTGATTTGTTCCAGCAAATTTCAATACTATCATTAAATTCTTTGGGTAAACTTTGGTCATTTTTTTTTTCTGCTTGCTCATACGAGGTCTGTTCAAAAAGTATCGTGAATTTTGAATTTCCGCGGGTTACGTATTGTCGATTTTCGATTTTTTTGTGGCGTTATGTTGGTACTCATGTCTCTCACTTATGCCGACAAGTTCGGCCATTTTGAATGTTCAGTTAATTTTTGACAGTTGCTTTGCTTGCACGTGTTTTGGCTCGTCTTCGATTTTTGACTATACCAAAAAATGTATCAAAGAATCTGTATCTAATTTTGTGTGAAAAACAAAATTAAGTGCGCGGACGCATTCCGAATGTTGACTGTGGCATATGGTGAAGCTACCTTGGACCGAAGCAACGTTTATCGATGGTACAAAATGTTCTCAGAGGGCCGAGAAGATGTGAACGACGAAGAGCGTGCCGGACGCCCGAGCACGTCAACAACAGACGAAAACATTGATGAAGTTAAGAAAATAGTATTGGCCAATCGTCGAATCACCAATAAATAATTTTTGAAAAAACACAAAATTCGCGATACTTTTTGAACAGACCTCGTATATCGTGTTTTCCAGAAAAAGTGGTGGATGGGTGATCTTATACACTTTGTACATTGACGCCATTACAGCTAAAAATATTAACCATTTCCACTTAATAAATACCTCCAATAAATACCAATAAATACCTCCGATAATTTTCACTGTGTGGAGGACTACGGAAGGACAGGACCAAGAAACTTGAAATATTTACTTTTTTTATACAAAATATTATTAATTTTGAAATGATGGAAACGATAAATATGCTGAAAAAAGGAATCCACCCGAAATCCTGGGTCTTTTGACTTTCTTCATTTACTATATAGATACCTACAGAAACTTCAAATGTATATGTAAATATAATGTTCTATATATATATAATATGTAGAATTAATACTTAACAAAAAAAATTTAAAATATTTTTAATATATTTGTATTGGTGGCGTAAATGTTTTTGTTAATACTGTAGCATAAATTGTCTGTAATTAAAAACATGCAAATGAAATGTAAAACCCCGTTAGCAGTAATCGATGGATTCATATGCCAAATTCTCATCAAATTAATAAAATTCTAACGAGGACAGATAGATAGTTGATATTAGAGATGTGAAGAGGACAGATATACCGCCTTATTAACAGTTGCGGGTGCCAATAGAGGCGTGGTGAGTTGTCCTAATAAGGATATGTTATTTTAAAAACCAGTGTGTTTGAAACGGTCCCATTGGTTGTTTTGTAAACATTTCGAATTCCAGCGGTCGCATGGTCGCACTCGCCAGGTACGTAGCCACAACTTTTTTTGGGGATAATAAAAAAATTACTTTCAAAATATTTATTGAAGTTAAATTATTAATTCACAGTTACTAATTGTTTAAGGTTAACATAACAGTGGAAGAAATTATAAAAACAATATAAATAAGTAGAATGTATAAAATGGAAAATAAAATTACAATGCTTATGTTATACAGATCAACTGTTAAGTTAACTAACTAAGACCCAAAATTAACATTCGATATGCCCACCCTCCTTTTAAAAAAACAGTGGTAAATTATTTGAATTAGCTTTCTATACTTAATTTCTGTAGATTACACTGATTCAACAATCAGATTTCTGGTCTTGCTTTGCAACAGTTGCTTTGAGTTTGGTTCCTGTCATGTACTTGCTGTCTAAGTTCGTAGATTCAAAGTTCGTTTTGTAATGTACAAAAAAAAAATCTTGGGCATATCTGGATTTATATGGCAATAACAATTTTAAACAAATTACTGACGAAAACACTGAGCTATTGAAAATATCAGTGACAAAAGAAAATATCGTATACGATGGAGAACGAAGGGGCAAAATGAAGGAAAAATTTGAGTTTGACAATTTTAGGGAAAGGATTGATGGGTGAAATTTTGAAAAAGAGAATGGAAACACACATTAGTCGAAACAAGGAAGTGAAAATAGTCAAAAAATGGTAATTATGGTAGTACTAAGAATGATCACAAGGGCGTTGAATTTCGGAAGATCACGAAAGAAATGAAACGAAACCGAATTAAAAAACATGCTTACTGATAATACGAAGAAGATATATTTATGAGTGAATTCCTAATCTCTTTATGTGGGAGGAACCCTTATTAAGGATAAAAATAATATTGGTGCATAAGTTACTGAATAAAGACATGTTGGTTAATAAAAAGATGGTAACAATTTAATATTATAAATTTCTGTACTCAATACGTAAATAAGTTTCCAAAGATTAATACAGAGAAGTCTTGTCAAAACTGAAATTTGTAATTTTGAAAATAACCCTTAATTTTTCCTCTCTCTATTTCTTTCTATTTTCTTTCCTCCCACTCTATTTCTCTTCATATTTTGGATAGTGTCAGTCTACCTTTTGGCCTCAGACACATAAGGCTTCAATTTTAACTTGTTATGTGCGTAATACTTCCATGTATTTTATTTGCCAATACTTGCGAAATCTTCTGTCAGCTGATCTCTCCATCTTTTACGTGGTTTTCCTGCTAGTCGACAAATGTTTAATCTCTTCTCCCAGATATTAAATGAAAGAGAAATTCCGAAAATCACTTAAGGACGAGTGATAGTAATTCCAAAAATCACTTGACGAAGAGGCAGAAATTTCGAGTGGGCCGTTTTTTAGACTTATTGTTGGAATGAATCCTGCTCACGGGCCGTAGGTTAGACACTACTTTATTAGAAGATACAAACTCTCAATCCAATTTTATTTTATGTGTGTTTCTTCATACAGTAAATCGTCGATTATTCGTTGTAATTCGGGTACGCTAGAGCATGGATAATTGAAAAACCCTGTTAATACAAATAACGTTTTTATTTAGTACATTTAACAACCTTACAAATCATGTAAGTATGTGTGCATATAACAAAAATAATTTTTTTCATTAATTTTAAGAAAACGACTGCCATTTGTTATTGTTCCTTTTTTTCAATTTATTTATTTAGGGTTGCTTCAACTGCATGGTTATTAGCACCCCGGAATATCTGTTTTACAAATTTAGTATAATTACATAATTGTTCCTTTACATTAATTGCACACACAAGCTCCTTAGAGCTTAAGTGCTATTTCACTTATTTGTCTGCAAGTTTGAAGTTTTCGTGTTGTTTATGTTTATTCAACTATCATTTTTATTTTATTTGTAATGTACACCTAATGGCAAATAAATTATTATTATTATATTTTCTTTTATTTTTCTTAAGAAATAAAATCCCAATCCTGGTTAATCAATTCCTTGATAATTGATACCCGAATAATCTTCGTTTTACGGTATTTTTGTAATATATTTATATGGTTTGAGCTTGTGACCATATGGGAACCAAAAACAAGTGGTTAGAAACGTGTAATTTGTGATAATGAATATGTTGCACGCGTACTGTTTTATTCGGCCGTTATTCTGAGTTTAACATCTTTGTCTCTTTATTTCTATCTTTCTCTCCATCCCGAAAACATAACAAACTGCCGATACGAATACTATTATTTCAAAATTTGCTTTAGTGAAACGCGTGCTCCATATGTAGTTATGTTATTAGATGAGTTAAGTCACAAAATTCACTAGATTCATTTTAGTGTGTGGTCTTTACACCACAATTTGTGTTGTGGAATCTATGGTTATCTATGTAAGCATATATAGCATGCAAACATATAATACGATGTATTGACTTTTAAAATTTGACCCTCTATATTATTTCCGCTACTATAGGATATTATTGTCGAAAGATACGCACTTCCTAATATTGAAATAATAGTGTAATGTGTCGAAAAATAAATTTAGATCATGTGTCCATCTATTGTATTTGAATCATATCCAAAGGACTAGTTCCTTTTCCTGAGTACGCCTCTGACTGTCTGGATCGAAGATTCCTCCGGTCTGCGTGTGAGTACGCGCTTACCTTTCAAGCAATAATTAAAAGATGTGGGTTAAGCTAGCTTACATATCCATCATTTTATATATTTACTTATAAATAATATGTGCTATTTTATAAATGAGAAGAAATTATATGTAGATTGACACAGTTTCCGTTAATTCTGTCAGGTATTTATCAAGTATATTTATTATCTATTGAGAGGAAAAAATGAGAAAACTAATAATGTTAACTTTTAAATTAACCTTATTAGTAGATGTGGATTAATAGATGAATTGAATAATGTACAAATTTATCAGATTCAAGTACTAATTTACCATTGAAACTAATACAGTATAGGTGTATCCAGCTATAGCTCGCCATGTTAGGGTTCAGACTATTGTCGTAAAGCGCAATAACGAATCATTACTTAATGCATTTATTGACTGCATGATCATGTATGTGCATAACTAACGTAACTCAGTCATTCATAATGAACATAAATTCTCATCCGATATCACCCCACAGTAATATTTAAGTAAATAGGATCTAGGGCCTAAACCGTTATTTCAGCGAAACACCGGATGTATCCAAACATATGCTCCATTCACAATGTCAAAATTATAAATTAAAATTAACGTTAAATTAGAACTTAACGTTAAATTCGTACGTGGTAATTATGTAGCATGCACAAGGTAAATTAAGAAATTAAAATTAAGACACTGACATTTAGCGTTATATCGGTAAACGATTTCTACTTTATCGATCGATTTTTAAGATCCGAGAAATTCATATCTATGCTCATATAAAACAGAAAGATGGGGATAGAAACATAATAGTATGGTCATAAAAAAATTTTAGGTTATGGCAGATGATACTGCGCATGCGTCAATTAAAAATGAACGTAAAACACACGTATAACAAAATATGGTTAATGAACAATAATAATACAAAATGCACAATATAATGAATATAATGTGAATGCATACAAATGCACAATACACTGATACAAAATTGTGAATTTCATAAAAGGAAATAAATAAAAGTGACCTAAAATGATAAATGATCGACTAAAATATTCTGTTTTTTACATAATTATATCTACAAGATATTTGAAATTTTATTTCACATATTATTATAAATTAGAACTGAAATGGCCTCTTAATTTTAAGGTGTATGCCTGAAAGCATGAAAAACTCTTGGAACAGAATAAATCGTTGATTTATATCTAATATTTGCATAAAACTAAATAATTATTTACAATTATTTGCTGGAACATGTGTGTCCCGAAAGTCTCGAAAGGGGAAAGTTTGCCGACCCCTGCTTTACAATGTTATTTACATATATACAAGAAAGGTCCCAGTACACTGCTTTGTGGTACTCCTTAGGTCACAGATAAATGACTTGCATTGGCTTGACAATTTGAACCTATCGGATTGTTTTTGAGGTATGAGCCGCTGCAGGACCTTCCCTCGAATACCCAGATATTCAAGTAATTTTAACAGTATTTTGTGACTAACACGAACAAACGCTTTTGGTAGATTCAAAAATTGCTATTTTAGTGTACTTTTGTAAGATATCCTTACAAACACCGCAGTTGTGAACGACTTTTTCTGAAAAATTAATTAAAAATTAAAATAATTATTCAATGTAGACAATAAATTAAAAGATTAATATTAAATGAACAATAATTAAGACTGATTAAGATTGATTTTTATACTGCATTTGCGAAAACCATAGCAATATTTCAATAGACGCCCAGCTGTAGTTCGCCTCGCATCACAGATGAATTGCACACATAAAAATAGTACTATTTTTCACTGGCATTTTTAATTGCAACGTTCTATCAAAAGGACTGACGCGGAAACTGAAACCAGAACAAATTTTCCAACATCCTGTTCATTCAATCAACAATGTGCATTAATAAATATCTATACAAAACTAATAAAAAAATAAAATTACGATGCACAGATCGTAGATAAGTCAACTAGATTAACAGTTTCTCGTTTAAAATATAGTTATAGGGTCCGTTTGTGAAACGCTAATTAAAACTGATATTAAACTGAGACTTTATTAATTAAAACAGACTAATAATGATCGGATTTTATCTGAAAAACATCCGGGAATTTAAATCGAAATTCTGTCAAATTTTTACTACTTGCTTTTAGTTCACACTATGACAACATCTTCAACTCTACTGTTTTCATTTTAGATACCAGCTTCAGCAGTATTTATCAGTCTTCCGAACCACACTCCTTATCGTCTTGGACTTTGGTTATCTTTTAGCCCTATTCAGACAAATTCTACGTCATCATGTATGGCTATACTATTCCAAAAGGGGTTTACATACAAAGCGCTTCCATTCGTCTCTCTTCTTGACTTTCTCCTTCCAATTTGTCATATTCTTCAGTTCTTTTTCTAAAGGTCTCACTAGGATCGAGTTCTACCTTTTGGTCTTTCAACATGAACTTTTTATCTTACATATGCTTTCAAGGAGTTCAAACCTTAAGCGGTTCGTTTTAATTGCAGGTATCATGTTTGGTTCGTCATAAGACAAATCCTACATCTTACTCTTCAAGTGTTTGATCTTGAGAAGTGTTCTACATGGTAGTACTCGTTAGATACTCTTTCAACTAATCGTTCCATGTTTTGCGACGTAAGATAGTAAATCCGGCCGACGGAAATTTCATCTTTTTTCCCAGATATTCTTTGCCATTCTGTTCATTTAAATCCACATTACGTGTTGTATATTGATATTGAACAGCAAGATAACTTAAGAGAATTGTTTGCCTATTATGCCTTATATAATTCTAGGCTTTTATATTGCTCGAATAACTTCATTCTTTTGGTTTCTTCATTCACCAATGACTTAGACAACAAAAAATTCCGGATAATATTGAAAGACTGTGAAGCCTTCTGGATCCCGCTTAGTTTATGTATCAAAGCCACATCTTTTCTTCCATACTTCTTTGTCTTGCTATGTCGTGCCAATATCTGCCTGTTACTTTTTTATATTGGTAGCCACCATTTTTGCTGAGTGTTAGCCTCTTCTACGTTTGGAAAACTTATGTTCAAGAATGGACTAAAAATTAAAGCCTCGTTTATAATAGATACATAGCACAAGTATAGTATGTGCATAAACATGAGTACAAAGGGTTGTCACATCTGTTCTGAACATCTGTTTTTAACAAAGAAAGTCCTGTGATTTTTATATTATGCCTGTGCTTTATATCCATTATAAAAGAAGCTTGACGTTGAAAAAAGAAGTGCCGGAGCTTAATATTCCCATAGAAGACGGAAACAACATAATTGGATTTACATGAATTATCCTGGTAACCAGATATTTAAAAATGCAAACTATCGAAGGCTTTACGATTTACCTGGAAGCTGTTCTTCTTTTTATGATTATTTATTAACAGTGATATATTGACTAAATATATATTTTTATTTCATCGAATGGAATCAACTTTCTATCTATTATCAATCTATTAAAGCTATAAATCAACTATACTTTTACTGAAATTTGTTAATACATGTTTTTAACCGTTCATACATATCATTTATACCAGTGGTTCTTAAACTAGTCATAACTCCTGAAGGAATCGAAACAATTTTAATTGTCAAGAAATTTACAACTTGAATCAAATATTTTAAGCTCTAGTAGCTTGGTGCTCAAACCATTCCCAAAAATTATTTAAGAACGTTTAATATAAAAAATAGAAAATTTGATAATTTAAGAATGTATGTGGGCAGAATAATCTTCGAAAACTCGTACTTCTGTAAACAGAAGATTTCCAGAATGCAGCACCAAAATCAAAATTGAAGTAAAAAATTATTGACCATCTGAAGCACTGTCTCCGATTAGCTACAACAGAAGTAGTTTTTGACATTGAGTTATTTGTAAAAAATATTATTAAAACGTTTGCTCATTACTTGCATATTTCATACCTTTAGTTGCAATTTTATTGTAATATAATTTGCTTCTTAGTTGGTTTCGATCTTTTAAAGAATTCTTAGGTTTATAAAACAAAGTTATTACTTACACTACGCTTTTAAGTTGATTTTTTATTATTATTATTTTTTAATATAACAATAGACATTATAGTAATATGCTTGTAATACTGCAATAGGATATAAGCGTTATTGTTGAAAAAAAAAAAAATCTTTTGGTGTTGTGTCTGAATTCTAGACATTTTTTTTATAGCCCACTACGTTTACCAAATTTTTAAATTGGTCCACCAATTCCATAACGTTGGGCATCCCTGCTGTAGTATCTGCTATTATGCAGATATTTTGCAAATATTTATAATTATATAAATATTGAACAGCATAAAAACGTAGATAGATATTTACATTAACAAAAAACAATACAGGAATGTAATTTTTCATATTAAAAATTTCATATCCAGCGCTATGCAACTGCATCGTTTATTTTTACGTTCATATTATTTTTGCTTTTTAGTGTTGTATGATAATGTTTTGTCATTTTCATACGCCATAATTAATAAAATGTATTATATTATATTACATATTTCACATATGCGGCTGGTTGTAAACGTACTATATAAACTAAAAATATGATTAAAGAGGATATTTTAACTCTTTTTCGTTTGTACTAAAAATGGTGAGCTTTAAATTTACGCTGATGAATAAATTCGTTATTTGTGTTAAGTCGTCAAGGATGAAATTTGTAGAAAAAAAGCAAAGTTGGTTGATAACTTAGAAATATAAGGAATTATTTTATTCATCAAAGTATGCACCCATATTGTCTATACACTTTTGCCATTTAAGCGGCAGGTTGTTCAGGGTTTTATACCACCTAGTGGTATAAAACCCTGGCGGACGAGATTCAATGAATTCGTGGCAGGCCAGCATTTTCGGAATTCAACTGTTTTCCTATTAAAAAGTTTTCCAAATTGCGGAAGAAGTGGTAGTCAGTGGGGGTTGGGTCTGGTGAGTATGGAGGATGATGAAGAAGTTCCAACGCCAATTCCTGTAGTTTTGCCACAGTCATTTGTGCAGTGTGTGGTCTAGCGTTATCATGCAATAAGATAGGAGTCGATCTGTTGACCAATTTAGGCTGTTTTTCTTTAAGTTTTTGCACCCTTTCGTCCAGTCGGTTGCAGTATATTTCTGCTGTGATCGATGAGACAGTTTTTGGTTTGTTTTGGTTTGGTTTTTAAGTTACCTGTACGAAATTTGATATTGTCTTATGCGTAGTAACACTAGAGCCAAATACACTGTTAATGTTTCGCGTGGTCTGCGATGCTGTAATTCCACGTAAGAACTCATACTTCATAATAATGCGAATTTCCGACCGTTCCATTTTCAACAAAATTATTTTTTTTTTAAGTTTTTGATATTTTTTAGAGCAATCAATGATTTCTTCAAACAGGCGAGATGTGTAACTTTCCAACAAAAAAAAAACAGATCGGTAAAATATTAAACCAATGTCAAATAATAAGTTGTTAAAGTTGGCAATATTATTTCATCCTTGACGACTTGATAATTTAGCTTTCCTTTACGCACCTAAAGAACGGATATAAGCAACAAACTAGTACAAAAAAACCCCAAAAACCTGAATCGAAAAAGAATCAACTAAAACAAATAAAAATTGTGCGTTGATCAATGGTTTACTACCTGAATCTTCTTAACAAATTATATTACAGTTATAATAAGTCCTGTAACTTCTCTAGTGACGCTTGGCAAGCTCCGCACCTGCGTACCAATTGACGAGAACCTTGGCGGTGAACTGTAGGTTGATCACAAGGATTTTTATTTGGCTCCAAGTTTGCCCGTATTCATTCATTTCTTTCTCTGCGTTTCCCCGCTTATGTTTGGATTTCTACTTAATGTTCTATTTGTAATGTTGTCTAAGACTATGACTAAGCCACTTCCATTTGCGCCTTTTAATGTGCTACATTATTTCTTATAGCTCTATGGAATGCCACAGATTTTTATGGGTTATGGCATTTGACCAATATATTCCAACTTTTGTCCAAAAACATGTGCTGATAAATGTTTGTAGTTGATCAGTGAGTTTTTTTTTTTTTTTTTTTGTAGTATTTTTGTCACAGCCAGAAGTACGTTCATAACGTATTATTAGTTTTAAAAATGCGATTTTTTGTCAGAAGTGATTACATAAGCTGAAATCCTGCCGTACCTAGAGCATTCGAGAATTTATGGCAACTCCAATTTTGCTTACTATACTACCTACGAGGGATGTAGAGTATTTATTGCCCCTAGCACAGAATACATTATTTTTAACATAATCTCCTTGAACTTTCTCCCACCTATGTTTAAGCCTAGCAACACCATTTTTGAAAAACTCTGAGTCTTACTCACATTAATAATTGGTGCACTGCTGGCATAACAGCGTCATTACTATCAAATGTGATTCCACGGATATGTCCATTTACCATTGGAAATAAATTTAAATTACTAGAAACTAGGTTGGGGGATAGGATGAATTCTGCATAACTTCAATCCCAGTGCCACGAGTTGTGCTCATATAAATAAGGCTTTTATGAACCGAAGCGTTATCCTAATGAAAGAGAATTCCGTGTGACAATTTTCCATTTCTTTTTTCTTTCATGCAATTAATTTTTGTTGCATAATATTGACCGCAAATAATCAACGCGCAAAATTTCTTCGCTATCCCAAAACTGTCCATTTATCTTGCCTGCTGATGCTTTTATACGAAATTTTCGTAAAAGATGAGATCCTGAATAGCGCCACTCCATGCTTTATTGTTTGGAACCGGAATAAAACTGATGTATCCAAGTTTTATCAACGGTAACAGAACGGTCGAGAAAATGTTATAGATTGTGATTAAACAAATCTAAATTGGCCATTAAAGAAGTTACCCTCATTTCTCAAATATTCGCGTAACCACTACTTTAAATTTGTAAAATCATTGAAACTATTGAATCTAGCTTAATCTCATTTGGTACTTCGTTTGACAATAAAATAACTAAACAAATGACTTAAATAAAAAACTGGAGGATCCATATTCCAATGCCATATTTACTAGGGACAATAAATACTGCACATCTCTCTTATGTAATAGAACTCCTTCGTTCCACTGATCTCAGTAGAACGTTGGAACCCGTATGGAACCGTAATGGTTGTGAACCCCTTTTATTTCTTCTTACGATAAATGCAGTTATGCAAGTATTGAAACGATTCCAGTTTAGGATTGCAGTGGAGTTTTACAGAATGCAAAATCTGGACTATTCGGGCGACATGCATACATTTAGTTACTCAAATATTTCACGATACATAAACATAACTAACTGCACTACAGCTAAATGCAAATAGCACTCAGCTAAACATCAACACCCAGAAAACAACTTCATGAGTACACTAAAATCAATGAACAGTAGATTCACTAAATGTACCATTTATCTCAATCATGAGGCTAAGTGTAGCATATGGCGCAGATACATGAGTAATGTCTCAAAATGATGAAGAGTTTCTAATAATTTTTGTCAAAGTTCTAGGGATATGTTTGGGGCAGTAAATGATAAGGGTAAATGGAGATAGCTAATGAACTATATGTTTGGGAAGGCTAGTATACATTGGATTGGTTAAGTGGCTTTTTAATGAATCATCTCAGGCGGCCAGATCACCCTATGCGCACAAATAATTGCAAAAACCTATCAAGAAAAACTTTGGAAAGGAAGAAAATAATATAGAACATCCATATTCCAAACAGTACATGATAATCTGCAACTTCCCATTCACTCACTGACTGATGGCATTGAGATCAATAGACTGCGGTCTAGGCGTCCTCCATTTATAAAAGCCAAAAATCTGCACGAAAACAGCTTCAACCTTGCAGTGTCTTAGAGTAGATAATGGGAAGAAACGGCACCTGCTCATGTTCTTAGCTCACTGTGTATAAAAGATAAACCACCAGGCTTCGAACTACCTCGGAAAATTTGGTCGAGCTTTAATAGAATTAAGCTCCACAAATGGAGCACAGCATCATCTCCACAGTGCGATTGTGGCGCCAACAAACAAACAATCCACCACATCGTGGAGTATTGCTCTTTGAGGTCCTACCCTACCGACTTCTTGAGTGCGTCTGAGAGTTGGATATATATTTAACCTAGATGTTTGTCTGTAATTAATAATTGACTGATAGCATTTCTTATTTATTGTTACTTATTATATTTACTGTGATTTGTACATTTTATATGCCATACGATAAATTTAAAAAAGTACACCTCCCCACCTGCGATTATTTTGCCTCTGAAAATCGTTGACGACGGGACATTATTATACCTTTGTTATTTTCCTTTTGATCCAAAATCTTTCGTAATCCAAATATTTTCTGAATTACAAGGAGCATTTGCTGTCTAATTACTCAGTAAAAATATTATTGCCGTTGTTTTCATTTCCGTTTTTAATACGCATAACTTATATTTATTTTATTACGGCTACTTAACAAAAAGAATGACAACTATTTTTCCCATGAGCTCGGAATAACTGTCAATTCTAACAGAATAATTATTGATTCTTTCTAGTTTCCTAATTGAAAATTCATATCCAATTAATTTCCATCCCACATTTCCCATTAAGAAACATCCAAACACTGTAATAGTCAATATAAAACATTATGTAACCACACACTAGCCAATGCTTTCTTCCCTTTTATGGCTTCCACACCAATACGATACCATAGTACAGCAGAGTTCCATTGAGCATTCAACACTTCTACCTAGCAGACACTGACACCTCTTCTATTCATTAAATGTGAATGCGTTTAATGACGAAATTCCTTCAAAGCATTTCCGTTAAAACATATGAAAAAACAAAGAACATATCTGTTTTCCTGCAATCACGTACACCGTAGAACAAACTAAAGAATATATCTAAGAGATGTTGTTTCAGCGACCAAGCACTGACAGTCCACTGTGTGCCAAGTAAACATCTATCTACTCAGCAGAAGTACCAAAACTTTTTATTGTACGAACCCTTTTAAATCGTTTACGATCTATCTATAGGTCGTAACCTATCGGTTTAGAAACACTGGTGTATAATATAGAAGTTGTATCGATAAAATATAAAATAGTGTTATGCCCGGTTCCATAAAGGAATGCTAAATCCTGTGTTGGCTAACACGATGCTAAAATAACACGCTGTTAAAATTTAACTATGTTTCATAAAGAAATAGCATCGGTTTTAACATCGTGTTAAGTAATTTTAGTGCTGTATTCAGTTTAGGGTTTTTATTAAGTGGATTGGTATAAATATATCAACTTCACAGTAGTCTTAAACGTCAAGCAGGCTTATTATAACCTTAGTAACCCATGGAATTATTTACTGTCATATATTATTTTTCAATAAAAAATCAATATTTCGTATAATCTGTCTCTTTTTGTAATACGAAATTAGATCTGGTTACTTTGGTGACTGTTGTGGTGTAAATAGACTTTTATGGAAACATGTGAACTTGTAAATCTGGCTTTTAAACATTTGGTTAAGTTTCATTATATCGAAGTTATATTCACTCAAAAACTAAAGATACCAAATTGACATTAAAAATTGCGACTGACATGTCAAAATTGTGATTGAAATGTCAAATATTTTGAAAGGTGCCACTTCAGAATTACCACCCTAATATGATTTTTTTAAATGTACAACATAAAAAATGAAGTGTCCCTCTTAGTTTCGTATTACAAAATGTGACAGATAATAACATTTTTTAATGTAGCAAAAAGAAGTGACGTATGGTTTTATGAGAAAAATAATTTATTTCTTTATAAAACATGTAATAAAAAATAGAAATATTATAAGCAGTTCACTTTTGTAAGAACAAACTAGATCTGGTTATTTTGGTTACTTTTATAGTTTGTTACTGACTTTAAATGTCAATTAAAAATATTTCTTACGCTGTAAAACCGACTTTCGGTTGATAGGTTATGATCATTATAATTAAGATATCATTTTTCATTATGACATATGTCAAATGGATCGACATTTAAAAAAAAAGACATTTTTTAATACCAACATGACATACAGTTTCAAAGATGCACAACTATTGAAAATAAAATTTTCTCTTATACAAAAAAGAAAACAAATTTATTATTCTCTTATAACCTAGGAAAAACGGTAATAATATTTGCAGTTCTTGCAGCAGTATTGTTTAGTAAATTTCTGTTTGGTCCAAGTGGAACTGCATCAGAAGCATCTCCAAGTATTTGAATTTCTTCTACAATATGTGGAGTTTCGTCTTTAAATAACATTGTCATATTGTGTAAAACACACAATTACAATAAACATGCAATTATTACTGCACGACTTGTGTCAATTATTTTTTCCTAATCATGGAAATCGTCTTTTTAAGTCTCTGATCGATCTTTCTATGGTATTTCTTGTCAATATATGTGCTACGTTGTAGTTCTATTCAGGGTTAGTGTCGTTAGCAAGTTCATTTCGTTAGCCGAAGTATTATCCTATGTTCTATAGGTTAGCCTGTATAACACTGTTAAATAGTAGTAGTAAGGAACTTAAATATATCTAAGGAAAATTAGCACAGAATCTTCCACACTATTGTTGAGATCAGTACAATACAGAGACGGAGATACGCCTTGGCAAGCTAAGCAAGGAAGCCGTGTTTGTTAAAAGGCCCTCGTGATTGTTACACATTTTTTTTAACAGAAATTTAATTGAATGCTAATTTATTTCGGAATAGTTTTTATTTTACTTTATCTATGCATTCATTTCTATTATATACAGTGAATTACTTTTATCCTGCAACACTGCAATTATTATTATGCATGGTTTCCCTAGTATCGACAAATTATTTTGACTGCAATGTTAAGTTGCGTTCCATTTATTTTGCAACATAGGGATAAATGTCTTGAATTAGATGGTTACGTCCGTAAAATATAATAGGATGAGGAAGTAATGGTATTCGGACTGGTCAGAAATTAAAATTAAAACAATATTTTAACTTCGCTAACGTTTAGATTTAATATTAAATCTTCATCAGAGCTAGGTTAAAAAGTCACAAAATAAAATAAATTGGTCTGATAAATAAAATAGATCGTCCACATAATGTGAGAAGTCATTGAACTTGTTAAAATATTGTTTTAATTTTAATTTCTGACCAGTCCGAATACCATTACTTCCTCATCTTAGGGCCGCTTTTACAATCGTTGGATAAAGCTCGGATAACGCTATTCCCGGTATAAAGTCAAAAAATCGCTTTTACAATGCTCGGATAAAGCTCAGATAGGATAAACATCGGAATAAACACCAGAATATCTTATCTGGCCAACGACACTTCAGATAAAGGGCAGTATAAGTTTATACCCTTGCTCTGATTGGCGAATAGTATTTTTTACCCAGCAACGGTAAAAAAAATAAATTGACATATGATAAATGTCACATTATAACGTTTTATTTGAATTTTTATTACAGTTATATAATTGTGGTTGCAGCAGCGTAGTGGTTGGCTCACTTGCTTTGAAAGTGTGGAATCATGAGATCGACGTAGTATGGGCACAAAGATTAAAAAAAAAAAACTTGGCTGTTGCAACTATAGACTCAGATTTTTTACAATGAATGCCTGTATCTCTGAATTAGTTTTCGAAAATATGGGGCAAGCTTCACAGGGCACGGTGGTCTCGGCTACTACATGTCAGAGGACGCTAGTCGCGACCTTAAAATCTCTAAAACTTAAACATTGCCATACGAAATAATAATAGTACGCTATCCCTCGTTATCTTTGTATTTTTTCAGCAGTTTTGATTACACGCAGTTGTGAAATAATAATTTAATTTATTTTTTAAAAGCGTAGCAATGAACAGTAGCAGCCGATTACCGCTGGAATATGCTCCTAGCACTTTGAGCGTTTCGAATCTAACTGGCCACTATCATCCCTTCCACACTATATTCACATAATGCTAGTTTTTGTATATGTATGTATATATGAAGTATTGGGCTGGAGCCAGTTCGAATGAACCGGTTGTTATTTATTTATATATTTTTCAAAATGCGAACAGGTTGTTAATGTTGTTATACACTGAAAAAAACAATACTCCTGTTATTAATTAGTGAAATTTTACTCTTGAAAGAACTAGTTGTTACAATTTTAGCAGTCCACAATTGTACATAATATGTATATGCTTAATCTTATTACTCGCGTTATTTTGTCCACAGTATGTTAGTGGAACTTAAGTACCGCGGTGACAAGGAATTACAGTACATAAATAGTACAGTTTGCGCCGCACACGAGCGGCTCATCAAAGGGACGGTATTTGGTATAGATTCTAATAGAATTCTATTAGTAGAGGGTGATCTTATGAAAATTTACACATGGGCGGTATTTGAGCTCGATTCTATTAAAGGGCGGTTTTATGAATATTTGCACACGAGAGGCTGACACTAACGCGGTAGATATAGCACAATAAAATAATTATCTGTGTCGAATATTGCGACATCTCCCAATATTTCTCCAAACATGCTCAAATGTGTTGTTAATAATATGTCAATTTAAAATATGACTTTTCTAATATGTCAGTTTATGTGTCAAACAATACCAACTTTATTTTATTTACAATAAAACCATGGATAACTATCCGAGAATAAAAAATGCATTGTAAAAGCGAACGTTGGAATAAACATCGGAATAAACTTATACCTTAGATAGTTATACCGCTACGTATCCGAGGTTTGTAAAAGCGGCCCTTATAGGGATAAATATTCATTGAAAAGGCTAAACATTTTTTATTAAAAATACAATTATCAGATACAAAAAAAAAAACAAAAATTAAATGTTTAAAAATGCCACTGTAGCCTCCAGAATATAATTATAAACTTTATAAATAAATTAGACTCATATTTAATGAAATGTCCAAATATTTATGAAAAAAACAAAACTTATGGTCTAAGTAGAAAAAAGTAGATAGCGCTGCGAACCGAGTACGATTTACACTGATCAAATACAGTATAGTGGGAAATTTAAAATAAGTTACAACTAGGGCATGGGCGTAGCAACTGGGTTAGCAAGTGATTTTTTTTTTTTTTAATATAAAAGGTTAATAAGATATTGAAATAAACAAGGCAGATCATGCACTTACGTTATTTATTTATACGACATAAATTCAGTTTAATCAGCTGGGCTGTCTTTTGGCCTCACATTAGTCCTCTCTCTTGATCTGTTAATTATCAAGTGTCAAAAAATATTCATATGTCAGATAACCTAAAAAATATATAACTGCGTAAAAACAAATTACATGGAGAATTTTCTCCATAAAATCTACGCCAAGAATATAAATAAAAGTCTAAATATGTAAATAATAACAAAATTATGAGAAAAATGAAATAATATAAATAATATATATTTCCAATGTTCGACACTGAACATCTGTCAACTTGGACTAAAAACAATATTTTTACAGTGTAATAGGGAGGACGATCTAAACCAATCCGAAGCAAGGACAAACAGCTCCTATCTTCTTACACACATTTTTCTACTTTGAAATAGACCATACATTTTTTATCCTTAACTACTAAAATTACCTAGGATACCATGATAATCACTACTCTATGGTATCCTAGGTGATCGCTACACCACCATTAACTTGTAAACAAAAAGCAAGGCGATCATAAAAATTATTTAAAACATTTATTATTTAGGGATAGTGTTTGATGCTTGCATGGTTCTATTTTGTAAGTCCGTGATGCTCCTTACTTCTCCGTCATAAACTTTGGCTCTAAGATATCCCCAATAAAAAAAATCGTTTGGTGATAAATCCGGAGATCGTGCTGGCCAATCTATCGTCCCTCCTCTCCCAATCCAACTGTTGGGAAATTCCCTGTCCAAGTAGTCTGTTACTCGTTTAGAATAGTGCACTTGAGCTCCATCTTGCTGGTACCATATTTTATCAGCAAAATTTAAATTTCTTAAAGCAGGTACTATGTGATTTTGTAATAAGGCTAAGTATTTATCCGCATTGAGGTTACCATCAACGAAAAAGGGTCCTATTTTGTTTGTTCCTATTATGCCTGCCCACATATTTAATTTTTACGGCCTTTGCGTACGTGAAGCATTTAACAAATGTAAATTTTCTCGACTCCAATACCTAAAATTTTGGCGGTGCACGTCAACATTTAAATTAAAAGTTGCTTCGTCGGTAAATAAAATTCTTTGGAGCATAATAGGGCTGGTATTAATTTTTTCGAAAATATTAAAGCCTAAGTCCATCCGTACTGCCGCATCTTTCTCCAAAAGTTCTTGATGATTTTGAAATTTGTAAGACCGGTATTTGTCACTTTTAAGAGCTCTATATACAGATGACTTACTCACAGATACGGTTTGAGTGATTAATTTAGTAGATATATAGTTATTACTTTCAACTTCTAAAGCAATTTCTAATTTCTTTTCTTCAGTCAGTATAGTTGATGTTCATTTCCTTCTTGTATGATTCAATTTGAGACATCCATGGCGTCTAAATTTGGTAACAAGCCTCGATATTGTAGAGGAATTAGATATAGGACGATTCGGATAAGTAGCACTGAACATAATAATAATAATAATAATAATAATAATAATAATTTTATTAATGTTAACAAATACAAAATATTTTTACAGAAGTTAATAAAAGTAATAATGGGAAAAAAATACTAAATACTAAATAAACATAGCATAAACAATAATACATTGAATTTGACTTTAAAAATAAAGTTACAAAATTACATTACAAGTCATTAAAATTATTAGCGAGGTATTGGTCAAAGTTATAAAATGCTTTAGTTATTAAATATGTTTTTACGGTCTTTTGAATTGCTGGTTGTTTAACTTCTTTAATGCCAAGGGGAGTATGTTGTAAAATAAGATACCAAAATAATTGAAGGACTGCCTTGATTTGGTCAATCTTACGTATTTTGGTCTGATTATATCATTTTTTCTTATAAAATGAGCATGTATTTGATTTTGTTGTTCATAATTAATCAGGTTGCAATGTACGTAGACGAGACATTGAAATATAAATATACAGGGCAAGGTAAGGATATTCAAATCAGTAAATTTGTGATTACGGTCTGATCTGTAGGATAAGTTAGCTATTATTCTAATAACGCGTCTTTGCAAAGAAAATATTCTCTGTGAAAAGGGGGAGTGTCCCCAGGCAAGAATCGCGTAAGACATGTGACTATGGAAGAGTGCATGATATGCTGTAAGTAAAATATTACAGGACACTCTATGTCTGAGATTACGCATACAGTCTGTTCCAAACGGTTAGGTGGAACTAAATGGGAATTTCGTTCTTTTAAGTTGTCATGAAAAGCGACCTTGCTTGGGTTATTTAATTTTTCACGTTGGAATGTCAAAATTTAAAATTGCAACAATGAAACCATGGAAACGAAAGACATATGTCAAAATTAAATTATTTTTTTTACATATTTTAATGACAAAAAAATAAATAAATGGGAAATTTATATTAAGAATGACACAAAAATCAAAATATAAAGAAAATGATATTTTAAAATGATATTAACCTTAACCAAAAATTGTTTATTGTAAGTATGATTTACAAAGCTTAAACAAAACGGCCGGAAAGCACGATTTAAACGATGAAAGTAACTAGATTGCAAAATCTAGTTCCGCTTAACCGTTTGGAACAGACTGTATCAGAAATTTCTCTCAAACTCATCTGAGAATTGTACCAAGTTATAAGCATGATTTTTTCTTCACTTGTGTAATTTTTTTTAATGAAAAAAATACACTTAAATCGCCTATGTTACAAATTAAAAGAAACGCAATTTTACATTGCTCACAGATGTCAATTACCATAGTAACGATAATCCCTATATTGTAGGATAAGAGAAATTTACTGTACAAGTAGATATAATATGCATTTAGGAGTGCTAAAGACGCCTTATTCCGACTTCGTTACATTACCATGAATCTTGGCCATTGAAAAATATATCGGGAAAAAAATGTTCGATGTGATAAAAATGAACTGTAGAGGATAAGCTGTTATATAAAATAAAAAATAAAAACGACATGTATAACGAATGGGAGGTGAAAGATAACAATAAATGTTTTATCGTGAATACCAAGACAGAGGAGAAAAAGAAAAGACAAAGAAATAAAAGTGAACGAAAGATGAACATGAAAAATTCTCGACGAGAACTACGAGACTTTACTAGAAGTACACGTAGACCACCTACTATATGAACGAACGATATTAAGAGAACTGCCAGAAACTAGCTATTGTTAGCATAAGACAGGAAACTTTGGAGAAGGAATGGTGAGGCCTATGTTCAGCAGTAGACGAATTAGACTGGAGATGATAACGATTATAGAACTTGTAATTCTTGTAGGTGCCACTTAATATTTATCAATCAGTAGCGCAGCCAACGGGCCGTCCCCCCTTCTCCAAGGCGACTGGAATACGCAGCATTAAATAAAACTTATTATTTATTTATTTTTTAACCACTTATTGTACAAAATACATTCCCATATATGTTAAAAATTTAAAGAATTTATAATGCAATTTTATTCACATTGTTAATGAGTATCAGTCGCGTGGACTCTGGATCAAGCCACCCAATTATGATCCCCCAAGACAAAATTCCGGCTACTCCATATATGTGTTGTCAGTGCCCAAATGACCATTTTCTTTGTGATCCCTATAATTTTCTTTAGCTACTGTCCATGTGCATGTAAATCTTCTAGATCACTGTTTCTCCAGCGCTCCTCCGCAATAAAATCTATCTGGTACTATCTGGTAGAATTTGTATATCAGATTATAAATTTTCATAAGTACTGTGCCGACACTGATTATGATGGTATGATTCTTCGACAACAGAGGTGTGTACGAGTTCAAGTTGTTTCGTTGTGAGAAAAAAAAATAAAAAATAAATAAAATAAGAATGATTTTTTAAATAATATTTTCACCGGTCCTCGGTAAGTTTTGGATCCACCTATATCCACCTATATTATTATATATCTAATTCTTTTCAAATAAAAGTGGAAACTGCACTGTCACATGTACTTTTCCAATGCATGTTTGAAGAGACGCATAGTTACTTTTTGCGCAAATAGTCTTTGTTGCTGTGCGCCGAAAATTTGAACTAACTAACTAACATAGTTACTTTTATGGGCACATTGCTTAGTCCTATGGTAACTCGTTAATATAAAATATTAAACTCTAGTCAGAAAATTAAATTGGTTATGTAACTGAAACAAATTAATCTCATTCGGATCTTACGATCCGGACATAAGGTTTTATGTAATTTTTCATGTGGTCTTGATTACAGTTTCAAAGTTTCTACCAGCTTTAATTATCAAATTCAATCATTTATCGTCATTATTTTTTTCAAAATGTTATTCTCTTCATATAGATCTTTACTTTCCGATCTAAAAACCGTTCTTCCGCCGATTAAAGTTGTGAAATACCGTAATGAAACCAACCAGAAGTGTGATTAAATGAATAACAGGAAATATTATCCTTTAATGCTGTTGTTGAGTACCCCTGTGTGGTGGTAGAGCAATAATAGCACCGTAGATGTTTGGTTAATGTATGGAACGGCACATGTCCAGTGCACGTGTTAGCAGGTGTCTCTCCGCCGACATGCTGTCGATGGTGCAATGTCTGTTGGAATGTCGGTTGCAGTGAGGTCACTCCGCGGCCTTGCCGTCTCCGAGCCGACGATCGCGGAACCCACTCTTGCTCCTAGTTCGCTGGTCTACACCAACAAGATGAGCAGAGATCTGCACGCAATCACATGTTGAGCTTTTTAGGAAATGATGAGAACTGGGTTGTGTAGGAATTCCGTGAGATTATGGCTTAGATTCTAGTGAATGTTTTGTTATGTGAAACGGACTGGTATTTTGCAAAGATAAACAAGAATCTTGTCCATTCATCGAATTCATCTCATGCATCTAACATTAAATCTAGGGAAGCTATGAAGATTAGTGCACTTGCAACATTATTACTTTTTATTATACATTTCATATTAGATATTATTACTGTAAATGTTGAAACATGTCGAAGGGTACGTGAAACAACAGATTTAAAATTTAATAAAACTACCATGTGATCGTAAGTCCCCGTAGTGCTTGTGCTTATATAATAGAAAGTATATGCAATTGGTATTTAGCATTTAATGGTTTTATTTTGTATAAAACTAACTTTTCAACTTTACAATAAGTGTTGAAAATGACATAATGGAACTCTTCTGGACATGTTTACAAAAACTGTAATTAATCTGCTACGTACAATGGAAGAAGTGAAGTGGGATACCTCTCTCCTCAGTTTGTCCAATGATTTTCCGCGATTCTTGTATATTTACTGCTCCCAAAAAGAAGAATCGTTGCATTTTGTTACAAAATATACATATTGATGAAAAGGAGAACTGGGACAGTTATAAAGAGGCTCGGGACAGTGTCCCTATTTTCCCACTAGTTACTTTCATGAACATCCTTCTGGCGCATTCTTTTACTCAAATATATATATTATATTTAAAATGAGGTTTAAAATCATGCATTTTTCATAACTAACTAGCAAATTATTTACTAAAACTTAACGAAACAACTTAATTGCTTCGCAAACAGGAACAAACGTCGCAAAGCATAATAGTTTTATGTTTCATGTATTGGCATCACTGATAGATACATTCAGGTGCAAAGTCTCAATATTTGCTAGTAACTCCTAAAGTTTAACAAAGATTTTCTCAAGCCAAAACCGTTCAAGGAGCATCCTCTCCCCTATTAAAAATACGTTTCTATTTATAAGTAGTTTTTATTTTAAATATTAGTAAATATTAGGATTATAAGTAGTTTTTATCCTAAATATTGTCACGAGGGTGGTTTGATTGAAAGGCAACTTCTGGTTTCAACAATACAATTTATTAAATGTATATCAAATTTACAATGTTTTACTGTTGTCAATGTAATTGTATGAATCTGTCCATGGAGTTGGGGAAGTCCTCGGTCCACCCCGTGCTAGCCAGGATCGGTTTAGACCAATCTCCGAGGCGGGGGCTATCCATCAGGGAGTCGAGGAGCCTGGAGAAGCCTTCTCCCACTCACATGGTACTGCTTGCTTGGTTCACCAGCTGTACGGGTATCTGGCGTCGGTGTCTTGGTCCTCACCGTGTGGACTGGAACGTGTAGAGGAGTTGGCTAGGTTCCTCTGCCTCAATACCGTGCGACATCCATGTATTTGTACTACTGGTTGACCTAGTTCCATATTCATTTGTCGACAAAATGTGACCTTATTACGAAAATGCGGCATATGCATTTTATAATCAGGTAACATATGCTAGACGCTGACAAATAGTTTTTTAATCAAACAGCTGAGCGTCACAATGTCTAAATGTCGCAATCCTGACCTAGGATTACCTTTGTGACAATATTAGTTTTTATTAGGGGTGACTTGACGATCACCCTGTATTATAAATTGAATAAATAAGACGGGGTGTGGTTTTAAATTCTAAACTCACCTTCGAAAATTTCATCTTCTGATACTGTATTGACAACTCAGGTGTCCACTCAGTTTCCAGTATTTAAAGGAAAAGGACCGGGAAATAGGACCGGCCTAAACGTCACATTGTCCACATGGTTTTCGTATAACGCTGGTGATCAAGAAACAGAGACCTTATCTCTGCCCTATGTTTATATTCTATTGTAGGGATTCTCAATTAATGCTGGGATCAAAATATTGATCATGAACAAATTTAGAAGGATCGCTATAGGTTTACTTATATTACGTATATTACTTCCGGGTGTCTCAAACAGCTAATAATATTATAATGGGTACTTAGTAAAAAGGTTGAGAAATGATACTATAATGCACAGATTTCCATCTATAGTTAAAAATATTTATTAAAATTATTTTATTTTTCACAAATTAATCTATTTTTCTTTGTTTCAGGTGAGTTCGTGCATTATTCTTTTCCTCCGTAGCACAAATGAAAATGTAAGTGTTATTATTATTGATTACTAACACCTTTCTTATCTACTTGATTATCATATTAATGTTTTCTTTATATTTTTTACACTACAATACTGATATTACTCATTTGATATAATAATTAATTACTGGTTACATGTAAACACGTCAATTATGATCTCAAATGAAATCATAATTACGGGATGCAATTAATATATTCTATATTTATTATTGAGCTTCAATTATACATACACATAGATCAGCCTAAAAAAGCAGATTGTTAAATCAAGAAAAATAATAAAGTAGACTAACATATATTTAAATCTAATAATTATCCCGACAAATGTGTGGAGTATATCACTGCTATTCCAGAGTTTGTTGTAAATGTTTACTAGTATGTTGTTAATGTTGTTAAATCTTTACATCAAATCAAAATTAATTATGCACAGCCTGAATTCTTTCAAAATTGTCTTAATTCTCTTAAGTCGGCACAAGGTTTCGAATGCCAACGTTGGCCCCATGATGCTTTGAGCATAGTGCGACTGAGTGCCCAACGTTGGGTCTCTCTGTTGGGTGTGATAATAATTCGATTTATATTTTCGAAGACAACAACGATCTGGATCAGCTTGCAAATATGGTGTCCTATGGTGATTAAATTTTAAGAGGAGTAAATATATGGTTATTTCATGGTGTTCTAGTACTAAATCACAAGAGTTTCTCAATATAAATTAAAACATGGTTCAAGGATTGGTTAAACCAGATGTTCTTTATTTTTTATGAAACCCTTACAAGATTTTTAATCTTTTTCGCCTGGTGTGTCAGTAAGTGTATCGCATAAATAAAAAGGTAGAAAAACACTGATAAAGAGTTAATTGATAGAAAATCAAATATTTTATTATTCGAATAAAATAAATTTTGAATAATTGAATTTCAAATGTTCGATAAAATTTTAATTAATTTATGAAGTTGTGGCAACCTAGGTAAGAACCACCAACCTGTGGAAGCCAAATGTTGCAACTGAGTATTGCTTGCATGTTAGTTACATTACATTCCAACATTGGCAACTAAATGAACCAAGTGTGGTTGTCATTTTATAGTTATCTTGAGCCTGTTCAAGATAATTATATAGTTTTTTACAAGCATAGTACACTTTCAAAATGGCTATTTGGTTTGTTCGTTTCGTAACTTTGTGTCTACGGCTGCGTCAAAATTTTCGCTTTGTTTGAATTGTCAGTTTCCTGAAAAGTCTCTAGATGTTGTTCGTTTCGTCAAAACTTCTGATAGCAAGATGTGGCATCAAGAAATTTTACAGCTACTTTTGAGCAAGTTGAATGGAAACAAATTAGCAGTAAATTGAAAAGAATATAAACTATGTACTGTACTTATGATGGACACTGTGCATATGAATGACTATAGCAAAACAATGTATATCCAGAATATATTCTTCATCTTTAGACCTAATATCATTTATATTGATTATTTAAAATAGCAATGTTGTCTAGCAACAAGAACAGCATATTAGAAAATGTGTATTTTAAATTAATTGTCATGTAAGGACAAGAGAGACGTAGGAGCTACAATAACTTATCACCCGGGGCATGATCGGAGGCAAGAGAAGCGTCGATTTTAGAAGAACTTCACGCAACACGAACCATCTAGAATGATGCGATTGTGCGAATACACATTTGTAGATCTATTACTAGCTGATGTTTTAAGACAAACTGGGCATGGTGACCGCCAACCTTCGAACGAGATGGCGTAGAAGAAAAAGACAATTGGTGATTAACTATTCAGTCAACGCAAAACTTTGATATATATATGCTATTCCAAACGTTTAGGCGAAACTAAATGGGAATTTCGTTCTTTTATGTTGTCACGAGAAGGCACCTTACTTGGGTTATTTCAAGTTTCACGTTTGGTATGTGTACATATAAAATTCCAACAGTGAAACCATGGAAACGAATGACATTTATTAAAAATATGACATATTTTTCTATATTTTAAAGACAAAAAAGAAAAATATCGGAAATTTTTATTAAGAATGACAAAAAATTAAAATGCATGGAAAAGGAAATTTTATAATGACAATCAATTAAATCTAAAATTTGCAATGTGAGTGTGATTTACAAAGCTTAAACAAAATGACCAAAAGTCCGAATTAATAGATAAAAATTACTAGATTTCAAAATCTAGTTTCGCTTAAACTTTTGGAATAGCCAGTATATAAGATTCACAGATTACATTAGTGTCACAATTCAAACCCGTTACTTACACAATAATGCACAATAGTCCATGTCACACCGGATGGTATCGATAAATACGAGGATAAGTCAATAAGTCCTTACAAAACAATAGAAAAACACATTATTTTGGGTTGATTCATTTTTATTTTTCAACATAGACTCCTTTTAGCTCGATACACTTCGCCCCGTTTTTCTCCAACTTTTTCAAGCCATCCAAAAAGTAAGATTCCGGAAGGTGTTAAAATAGGCAGTTTTTTCAGCGTGAATGCTTTTCCAGCGAGCCATTTCTTCATGTTTGGAAACAGAAAATAGTTGCTAGGGGCCAAATCTAGTGAACGTAATTTGTTATCCACTTAGTTTATTCTCCACTGTGAGCAAATGCGGCACTTATCTTGCGGATATCTTGTTCATGCCCAATTTTTTGTGCAAAATTGAAACCACTGAACCATGTGACATGCCTGTGGCCTCAACAAGTTCGCGCACTGGAGTTGTGCGAAGTATCGTGTATTTTGTCAATCATTTCTGACGTAGTCACCTCAAGTGGACGTCCCAAGCGATGTTCATCACTTAGGGATGTACGATCCCGTTTAATCTCATTCACCTAATTGTAAACAGTTTTAAACGCTGGTGCAGATGTGCCATGAACTTCATCCGACTCGGCTTTGATTTCTTTTGGTGTTTTGCCTTTCAAATGAAAGTGTTTAACCACTGCACAAAACTGTTTTTTTTTTTTCATTGTTAGAAAGGTTGTTTGCTTCAATCGATTGTAAAACTGAAACCACGCTTTAGATATGGCTGAAAATTTGATAGAAGACTATTAACAGATGGTACTTTTCAGAAACAAACTGGTTTCGATACTACAGGAAAACAGTGCAGTTGCGTCATTTGAAACGTCACAAAAAACTGTGACGTCAGGTTTAGTACGTTTTCATTCATCTATTTAACGAATATAACATTTGTACGCTGTCACTTGTATCGAAATGAAATGAAAATATAAGAATAAGAACAGAATAGAAATAAATAAACTATACTAATAGGCAATATAGTCCTACAAAAGACTGATGTGATCCAAAAATATGATCAAAGAAAAGAAAATAAAAGTAATTTGAATATAACCTAAAAACTATGCAGTACACACAAAATCAAATAAGAAAATCTATAAGAAAATATATAACTAAACACAAAACTGCTAAATAAACAACAAACTAAATAAAAAGGTTTTTAGAAATTACTATAAGTTAGATATTTGGACACAAGTCAGTATCAAAACACAACAGACGTATTATTAAATGTCAAATGTAAACATCGTTTTATTCAGGGATACCAGTACAAATGTCCCTATATTAAAAATTTGTAAATCTTCAAAATGACTATCGAACACAAACTAAATATGACTTCAAAAGGTATGTTTTAGTAAAATAAAAGAGTAAAAAGCAATATTAGTCTATAATTCACATGCAAAAAAAAATCGATTTAGTTATTTTTTCGCCACTAAGTTTGTCATTGAAGTTATGACGCAAAATGACGAACTGCGCTGTTTCAGCGACTGAGCTATACTAGCGCGTTCTCTTAGATTTTGTAAGGACTTGACCTAGCCTCGTACATTTTGTATAATTTTTTTAATATACTGCTGTTAATCTGTATCACTTTAATAACATTAATTTTTCATTAAACTTTTCATTAACGAATACAGATGCAAATAAATTCAATTACTTGAATATACCAGTAAATTATTCAGACACATAAGAAGATATCTCACTTAATATGATTTTTATGATAATCCTACGAGCATCTTGTGTGTTCCGTAATCGGCCGGAATCATCGTACCACGAGATGCATTTATTTAAACCAATGTTTATGATGCCATTTGTCTCGCGGTAACTCACAAACGAAATTACTTAATTATACATTTAAAACAGAAAACTGTATCGGGGATTCCTGTTTACGAATCTCTTTAATTTTATGTCATTCCGTTTTGTAACTCGATTGCATTATTAAATATTTAAACACGTTTACTTAATCGTTAAGTACAGTTTAACAGGTATAGTAAACAGGATGTTTCTGTTAAAATCTCGCTAATAGTTTCGAATCCTGTGCTCCACTTTTTTAATAAACAACTGGAAAAATATTTATATTTATAATTTTCCATTTGTAGTTCGTATACGGGGTATTAATTTTTAATTGTCCAGTATTACTGCGTCGAGAACTAGAAGAGTTACGATATTGATTAAATTATACAACAATTGCCATTTTAAAAGAGGTTATCAAAGAACGAAGCAATTTATTTCAATCAGTGGTGCTCAAATTACATTATGCAACTTTCTTATTTTAAATGGGAACAAACAATGTTTTCTGCTTATTTCATAATGTAATTTTGTTAAATTCAACAATATGAACAAGTCTTTTCATCAGGGTATCAGTAACCGGAGACCAGTAGGACGAATGTAGCCCGCCAAACTATTTTAGGCCCACCAATAAGAAAATATAACGTTTACTTTTCTTATCCAGCTTAGCCAACATATTACTGCTGCGCTGCTTGAGTTCTTACATACTAGGAGTATTTACGTCGACGTAACTACGTGTAAATCGGTGTAAACGACAACTTAAAAGTCTAAAAAATAGAATAGATAAATTACAAAAGGAAGTATCGGCCGCCAAGAAATGTTGTTATTGAATGCGACCCGCGAAGTAAAAAATGTTTTCGAGCCCTGCTTTACATAACAAAATAAATGAGAAATTAATATTAATTTTATTAAAATTTCGTTGTTCAAGGGTGCTTTGAATGATAACATTTGAACATTTTTATTGTTTCATTATATGTTGTTAGTTTAAATTTAACTAATTGTTGAATTAGTTAAACGACAAAATTGGGGTACATTTTGTGTTACATTTAAATGTCGCAGTTTTAGTTTTAATTTCAGACTTCGAAAATATTGCGTGCCGGGAACTTCTCTGATAGGGTATTGTTCTTTGTACATATTGCAGATTGCATGTACAGCTCAAACTTACCATTTTTTTTTGTTTTCTTCTTCTTGTCATGGCTAAAATTATTTTTATTTTTGTGTCAATGCATGTAACGATGCTCAAACTTATATATGCATTTATGCATATATAAGTTTTCTAAATCATCATATCATCAAATCATATCAACAAATCAGCATATATGCATTTTTCTAAATCATAAAAATCTATCAAATTATTTTGTGTGTATCAATGTTTAAAAAAAATATCATTTTGGTGCCACTTTTGAAAAACCACCAAAAAATATGAAAATGAAGATGCACATTGATGTCCCCTGAAATGGCTCAAATGGAATTTATGTCAGGATGAGTCAGTTTTGTCAATTCTTGTGGCATTATTTTATTACTCTTATTATGTAAATTAACAGACGTAAAAAATGTCAATCACTTAGATATTGTTTCTACATCAAAAGAGATTAGTTGTAAGTTTCTGCTCACTTTTTGCCGAAACTGTCAAAAATAAACTTCATACGACGGAAATGAAAATGCTCAAATTGGCTAGAGGTTAGACGAGGTAAGATCGTGTAAAAAATGAGTATATCCGCGGAATATTTAAAGTAACTCCATAAAAACTTAAGAAAAACAGATTACGATGGTGCGGGCATGTTAAGACCACAAGAAGTAAGAAAAGTTCTCGACATGGAAGACCGTAAAGTAAGACTTGGGCCTCGCAACATGGATGCAGCAATGGACGACAACAACCAAGAAAGACCTGAAGACTCTAGTGTTGGGTGATAAGGCAAATAAAGGAATAAAATGTGGAAACCTTGAACTAGAAAAACAGACCCTAAATAACATGGAAAAATATTAGGAAGGAAAGAAGTCTGAAACTGTCGAAAATGGACAGAATAAAGCAGCAGCTGTAGGTCTTCACGTTGTGAACTATCAAAACCGCTTAATGGCTTATCGGCCGCTTAATCCTTATTCTGTTATTTTTCACAGAAAAAAATACTTTAGAAATTAAGACATCAAATGAAAGTCAGATAAAAACAAATTATCCACACATGTAATAACATTTGTGGTTTACAATCTAAATTACAAAAACACAAGAAAATGACAAACTAATACAATCAATTACGAAACCGATTATTGAGTAATTAAATAATTCTAGGCAATGCAATGCAATAACATATTCAATCGCTTTAATATAAATTCTATTATAGCTGCATAAACTGTGCATAATATGTAAATATTACATTATTATTGCTGTATCTTTTAACGTTTAGAATAACGTAGGACATTCATTAAGTTGCATATTATGTTACATTAATAACAGACCAAGCTGTGTTAAACACACACCAGTAGAAAAATACCAACAGCATTGATATCTGCCGCCGTCACTATGTTATGTAATTCATTACGTTACTATCCTATACGATACATACACCAGCCACACAGCCACAGCCGGACGGACAGATAGAAGGAACAGGGATTTACCGCAAGAATGATTTTCATTTTATAACATGATTGGTAAAGTGATCTCGCCACTGACCATGTTTATATGTAAACATGACATTTTTACATTCCTTAAGATGATTTAGGAACAAAATGTTTGATTATATGTAGAATTATTTAACTAAGATAAAGGCTAACATTTTGTAAGATATTGGGAATAAAATATCTTTTACAAAAGAAAACGTTGAGGGAAACATAATGAATATTATATTAATCGTTAACGGCAACAAACGTGTATACAATTTTTCAATTTCTTTATTTGTAATTCATACAGACCTGCATGTTTAATTTTATATAATTTTATGTATATGTTTTCCTTAAAAATTATGTGTTAGAAAATTAGGTCAGGACAATATCAATATTAAATACGTCTAAAGTAAAAACATTTAATAAAATAAAGCTAGTTGAGGTGGTGATTTTATAGACATGTACGCAAAAAGATATTTTTGAAGCAAGGACATCTAAAAGAAAGTTTAAAGGAAGACCAAGAAAAACGTGGAAAGATGGAATTCAAAACGCGACAGCAAGAAGAAATGGGAAGAAACAAGGACTATGACCAGGGTGACCAGGTCTCAGGTTTTTACTCGGAGTCTCTGGGTTTCCGGCCAGAGTCTCAGGACTCCGGGTTTGTAGTTTGAAAGTGAGGACTATTTTTTGCTCACCATTTGTATTTTGGATGTCAGGACCTCTTTGCTCGTCACTTATATTTTGGAGGCGAAGACCATTTTTTTTTTTTTGCTTTTTCCAATTTTTTTTTTTTTTTTATCTTAGTGTTTACCTCGACTGAAATCTGATTACCCTGACTATGACACAAGATAGAATACAGTTAAAATGGGCTTGAGAATTTGAACTTTGCCCCCGCAGAGCAAAATTCTTTTACGCTCACGCTGAGTAAGTGATAATTCTTCTATAATTATTATTATATATACAGCGTGTGTCAGACAACACGTCCCCCTTTTTTCTCGAAATCGCGATGTGTGAGTAAGTTGGGAAACCAATTTGTCACCAAAGTCTACCCAAAGAATCGAATAGCAGTATTGAAATTAGCCGGAACAAACCGGAAGTACGGGATATCAAGGACAACTTTTATTGTCTTTTGATCGTTATGGTAATGTAACGACAACTTGAAAGTACGACTTGAAAGTGAAATATTTTAATTATTATTAATGTTTTATTTTCTCCGAGCTGCAAACAGCTCAAGATTAAGTTTCCGAAAGTGTTTAAATCAAAATGGGAGGTACTTTGAATACTTTTAAATACATATATTTTACTTTTAAGTCGTTATAGAGTTAACATTTTTTCGTAAATCGTAAATAATATTTAAAAATGTTTAAGTCAAAGTTGGTTTGAAGAGCTCTCTTCAAAGATACAAAAGTAGTCTCATAATCTGTGAAATAATCCAGATGTAGAATATTCTTCTCCACCTTTGTTTCATAGCAGGACATCACACTGCTGCGTTTAAGGATAATAAACATAGGTATATTACTGAGACCATCTTCAGCTGAAACCAATATTTTTCTTAAAGTTAATTAAAATTAAAACTTGGGTTAGCAATTACGGTGTCCTGGGTGAGTTTAAGGCATAAATAAAAAGGGAAATTGAGGGTGTTCGATCTGGTGTAGCCTCCACGACTGTTGATCGTCAGGGTCTGAGATTAATCTAATCGGCGTATATTTAACTTCACTATTTTCTAGTATGACATGATTCACAAGTTACTGAAGTTTGTTAGTCAATACTGGAAAACAATACTAATAATAATTATACTCTTCGTATACTATAACATCCGGCATGCATATGATATTGAAACAACACTGGTCATTTCATACGTTCCCGCTGACTTAGAATCTGTGGAATTGACAGTGCCGGAATTCCTGGAATAATACATTTTGCACAACCAGGCTCCTCTCGGCCGCTCGGAAAAAAACATGGATCTTATGTCCGAGGTTAAAAACCGTCATCCAGGTTTTATGGTTATACTCATCGTTCTAACTGTCTGTGTTTTAAATAACCTTAACGCCTCCTTTAGACGGAGAAATATTCTTCTTCTAATTTGATATCAAAAGTGTTATTGCTCAAGTCGTTCCGAATTACTTTATGTAATCTAGATTTCCGAAATTTCAGTAGCTTGTATACAGATTATAAATCGACCCGTAATAACCATAGAACTCCCTTTTCTGTATCCATGAATTTTAGTAATAGTATTAATAAAAAGTAGGCAAATTCTGAAGCTTTCTTAAAATCAATATCGGTAGTAAAATTAAACTGGGAACCCTAAGGAAACGTTATCAAGCCAAACCCTCAGGAAATGGATGTAAGTCAAGTCAGCATGTAGTGTATTTTCTAAATTGTAACATGACATGAATAGGTTTTGATTGTATTGAATCAGTACGTCTTGCACACCCTACTTTTTAATGAATTTTACCCTCTATGTATCTCTTATTTTTCACTTCATTAGAGAAATTTTATAAATTTATTGAAGCTCAAGAAGAAAATTTATAATACGCTCTCAATGCGCTTTAAAATAACGATGTTGTGATTCTTAGGGACTTTCTTGATCATAAATCACCAGTGTACTTGTGTCAAGTGGTGGATGATGTACAGCTTACTGTAAAATATCGTCAACCAAGACAACTTTTATCATTCAGCTTAGTTTTTATTAAAAAAAAAAAAACATATTACATATAATTAGGCGTTATTTGCTTGAAAAGTTAAAAGGTGAAAATTATTCAGCTAAAATAAGACATGCAACATTCGTCTCTCTATTGAACTCTTCGATTTACTTGATACCTACGAAATTTTGTAATGTGTGAATGTTCACACTTCAGTTTTTTAATATAATGTAATATGCGTCCTATATAGTGCTAATACTTGTTTATAATATGTACATTAAAGCAATAGTTGTGAACGTATGATAATCACTGGTTATATGGTGGAATGATGAGACCTAGATTTGTAAATGCTGCAAGTGGAAATTGATTGTCCGCATTGAGTGTGTCAGGGTGCGGGGAGAGAGAACGGTTCTGAGAAATAGGTCATACAGGATACTGTACTGTACAGCACAAGTACTGCAGTGTTTTAACGATTTAGCTATACAGGGACATTATGTTTCTTGAACGGAAGTGCCAGTTTATATTAGCACTGACCACGCCGCTTTTGTTTGAAAGTAATTAGAAGCAGCAGTTCAAATGACAAATCTATTTTCTAGAAGTGCTCTATTTAAGCAATATATATTATATTACCATAACAGTTAACTGACTTTAATTAATATTATGTGATTAATTGAAATATGTGAACTGTTCGAGTTGACATAAAATTCACAACCAGAAACAAATCCACATTGACCAAAACTAGAAAATTTATTTATCTAATATAGTTTCTCAAAAATACTGAGTTTTCGAAACGTTTAAATTTTGCCTCCTGTTTGAAATAGTAGTATAATGGCTGAAAATTTATAAGAACATTTTTTTGCGGCAAAAGATTGGGGGATATTTGGATACGAAGAACAAATGATGAAGTAATGGAACTTTTCTGAGAAGAGGGTATTGAAGAAACGTCAAAACAACAAAGTCTGAGGTGACTAGGGCATCTAATAATACTAATAATAATATTTATTGATGTTAATTACATTAAAGTATGTTTACACAGTTCAAAGTTCTTGTTAGACTACCGAATGACGAGTGGCAAAAAAAAGAAATCAAAAGAGGAGAACATAACAAAAGCAAAAGGCCCTCTTTTGCCTTACATACAGATTGAACAAGTTGAACGACTAATGCGATACACTAAAATTATGAAAATTAGACCATGTTACCGCGTCGAAAGTAGATGCAGTGGAATTCCCAAATGTTTGTCAATGATATTGATGTGGTAGACCGCATTGTCTTGAGGAAAACGATGATATACATTTTGAATTTTTCTTGTCTGAAAATATTATGTACATTTACAATATCAATTAATTAGTTAAAAGTTTTAATTTAACAAGGACGTGGCTGTCTCCACAGCTTGTATGGAACATGATAATGTTGTTTGTAATCGTCCCTTCTTTTGAAGTTTTGCCTTATTAATATGCGGAATCTTATAGGAATTCCCTCCTTTTGCTAACATGGTTGCTTCTACACAAGTTTGCAATGTTAGAAAAATATTATCAAGGGTTTGTATATTTAATGTATTAAATGCATTTTGTACGCATTCAATCAGTTCGTCGATTGTATTCGGTGAAGCTGTATGTTGTAAGGTTTGTATAAAATTGAAAAAGCCAAGGTCCAATACATTAAAATCTGGACTATTTGGCGGTTGTGATTTAAGTCGATTTGTAACTTCTTCCTTGCAATTCAACACAATTTTGATCAAAATTAGCCTGTGAGTGTCAATGTAATTTGTCTAAAATAACCGATTTATTTATTTTATTTATTTTTTTTCTTTGAATTACTTTTGACATATGCAAAACTATTTGCACGCCATTTGTTTATCAGTTGCAACCAATTATTTAGAAATAAAAACAAAAAAGATCAAGATAATATTACTTTCGATAATACCACATTTTTTAAAGAAATGTATACCATATTTTCGAACGGAGGGAGTATTTACTAGTTGAAATTAGAATTCCGAAATTCTTGATAAATTTATTTAAAAATTATTTGAGAAAATAGTTTTTATGTATATATACTTTCAATACATTTTATAATGTTAATGCCGTGTTTAGTTGGTATGACTCTGAGACAGAAGCGGGCGAGATCGACGGCCCTGGCAGGTAATGATAAGGGAATGCGGAGAAGTGGCCGCGTCGTTCTGACCACCATGGTGACGAGCCACACCGCGGTGGCCTGAACTGCCTGCTGCCTTCGGTGGCGGTGGTACTCTACTCTACCACCTAGTCCTACCGTCCACATGGACGGAGACAACTGAATCATAGAAAATCGCTACAGTCAAAATTCCGTAAAAAAAAGCAATAAAACAGTTTGTTCAAAAAAAAAATATATATTCTTTCTTAGTTTTTGTAAAAACTTAAAAGGTTGCCCTTGTATATACCATATCATGACAATGCTTAAATCTTTTTCTAGTATATCGATAATTCCATAAATTACTTCTTATCGATAAATTACTTCTACTGGCAGAACTAAAGAGATTTAGTTTTGATTTGTTGGTCCAAAATATATTTCTGTTTATAAAATTCGTTGGTTCGTCCCTATTTTTTCTGCTACAATGTATGTATGCAATAAAATTTACTAATATTTTTTCAAATCCTGACATAGTTTCCACAACATTGCCATTATTTTTATCGAACAAGGATTAGTTGAAAAAGTAACATAACAAGCCTTTCTAATTTAGTGATCATTATTGCATATTATTTCTTTTGATACTTACATACTTCTCCCATAACCTTTGAACATTTCTTCTCGTGAGATTTTAGTAGTATAAATATGTAAAATTGCTCCTCGTAAACTTTTTCACTAACTATATTCACAGCTAATATTATTGAGAAGCTATGAGATCTGTGTTTTGCTGTATAACAAACCACTTTGGTGATTTCCCAGAATTTGAACCAATATGGTTTTACTTGCTGGAAGTATTTTCTCTATTTGCCGTTTTTACTTCCCGGTATTATATAGAATTATACATCATAAAATTTTTGTTTAAAAGGTTTTATTTAACATGAAGAAATCCATTACTCGGGTAATGTTTTACTGTACTTTATATATCCATTTTCCAGCGTTAATACCTTTCATGAAAATCCCCTTTCTTGCAAGAATATGTCTGTTTCACATTTGGTTCATCTTTGAAAAAATTTTGCTATTACTAAAATTCTATGGCAGAAGCCAAGGGCTTGTTATGCTCAATATACATGGCTATTTATACTTACAAACTACTTAATTATTATTTTACAATCTAAACAAATATAACAAAAACAGTAAATTCAAAATTACAATAAAATTAAAATTATAATTATTATACCTAGATATGACATACAAATTATTCAAAACGAGGGGAAAAGGTAGCTTATCCTAGCTTTGAATGTGTTTATGGTTGGGGCAGACACAACTTCTTCTGGGAGAGAGTTCCACAAGTCAAAGACACGATTGGTTACGAAGAACTGCCTCGGCTGTCGTTTCTACTTCTCGTGCTTCAACTTGAGATGGTGACCGCGCAGTCTGTCGTCAGTATTGAGGTGGAACAGAGGGGAGATACTGGTAGAAAATTTGTTTGTTGTAATCCTGTACATCTGGATTAAATCTCCACGTTTTCTGCGATCTACCAGGGGCTGAATGTTCAGGTTTTTTAGGCGCTCTTCATATGCCATAAGGAAGAATTTTATTGGCCTTTTTTACAACTGTTATGACGTGAGGTGACTAGTCAAGAGTAGTTGTTACAGTTAGGCCAAGATCGACTACACAATCGACGTGCTGGATAGCGTGTCCGGCGATGCAATATGTATGCCGTGGATTTGTGGTACCTAGGTGCAGTATATTGCATTTGGAGGTGTTTAGTGGTAGGGGCCACCTATTAGACCATTCATGAATCGTATTTATATCAGCTTGTATGTGCGCTTGATTTTTAGATTTGTTATATAGTTTCAAATCATCGGCAAACATCTGATGCTCGGATACAAGATGAGCTACCAGATCAGAGACGAATAGTAAGGATAGAATTGGGCCGATTACACTGCCCTGGGGTACGCCACTGGTAACGGGATAGCATCTCGAAAAGGATTTACTTATACGGACTTTAAAGGTTCTGTAGGAGAGGTAGGCGGTGATCCACTGTAGTAATTTTCCGCGAATGCCATAATGGTCAAGCTTATTAAATAACCTTTGGAAAGCTACTCTGTCAAAAGCCTTGGAGAAATCAAAGTAAACGACATCTACGGGTTCTGAAACATTATTTAAGAAATATTAATGAAACATCATTTCAAAACAAAATAAATAAATAAATATAATAAGTTCCCAATAGGCGTATAAGGGGCAGAGAAAGATAGGGATCAGGGATGATAAGGGGCAGAGGCGTACAAGGGGCAGACAAGTTTTTCGTTTCTAGACCGTCGGTCATAGATATGAAAGCCACGTGGTCAGTGTGACGTTTCGACCTGTCGTATTATCCCTGAATGAACAAGTACTCATTTATAAGTATTAAATATTTAAGGCTGAGTTGGCCCCAGACCTGTCTGCACAATATCGGAAGATAAAAATCCGAAGGAGGTGGGAGGTATTGAACCAGTGTCCCTGTACTTCGTAGACAATCGTCATACCATAGAGCTACGGCAACTCTTAATTAGAAAACAGTAAACTATATTTTTTGTGTAAGAAATTACAAGCAGTTACTGAATTGTTTAGTCAAAAAAATTCATTGTGATTTCTCCATCACATTTTTATCGACAATGAAAAGCAATATATAGAATTAATATTTTTTTGGGTATCGATGGAATTAAAAAAAAATAAATAACAGAGTTTGTCAAATATTTAAAAATTAATTTTATTTCTGTCTGCTTCCTATAGTTTCGATTCTATCTGAATCTATCTGAATTTTGTAAGCTTGTATACAAATTATATAAAAAGAAATACTTTCAATTTAATAATAAAAAATAATAATTATATTTTTTGGATTTTTTGACGAAAAAGTACTCATGAGCAGACTGACACTGATTTTTGAGAGATGCAAACTTTGTGCTTTTAGTCTTGCTACTTATCTTAGTTTGTTAGTTACTTTAATATCTCGTATCATATTGGTCCCTTTACAAGCTTTTACCATCGTCTTAAGGCTCTTCAGGTATTCTAACAGACTATTATTCTAATTTATTCAAGTCTGTCCGATTTGAATGTGAAAGTTTACAGGCAAGACATATATTTGTTTATTGGTTTAAGTCCATTATTCCCAAAGTAGTCTATATGGACCCCCAAGGATCGATTTAGACTTGTAGGGAGTCCATGTCAGCGAGAAAAAAAGGGGGGTGCACGAGATGTAAATGGTAGTCCACGTGAACGGACCCCATTTAGGCAGGTCATCATCAACATTTAGGCGTTCCGTAGGTTTGAAGATGTTTTGATCCATACGGTAACATTGAAGAATCAGATGTCATATTACAAGAAGAACTGATCGAAATAAGCACTAAAGAAGAACTTTGGACAGTCATTAATGGACAGTCCATCAGATAAATTACAATAACATGACAAATGATAATTGATACACAGAAGTTATAAATTGAGTTCTTTAAAACTGTACATTGGGTTTTCAGTCAATAAGTTTTTAATTGTTTTTTTAAATTGTATTGAACTTAATTCTTTGGTAGAAACTGGTAACAAATTCATAAACATTAAGCGCGGTTGCTAATCTTCTTAGGAAAAAAAAAAAGAAATCGATTGCAAATCACTAGACTTGGAGATTTAAGCCTATACCTCACTAATTTGAAGCCAAATATTGAACAATTGCTATCAAAGTATCAGGTTCATCCCTCTCATTAACAGCATTATTTGTGTATTAATTTTATATAAGAGTTTTAATAGGTTCTGATTTGTTTCGTTCCAAATCCAAATATTTACTTGCATTTTGTGTCTTCTATAAAGGTATGAATAAAAATTGTACATGTTTTTCTCTACAACAATTCTACAATCTTTTATTAAACTAGGAGGATTGTATTCAAGACATATACACTGCAAAAAATCACTAGAAAAGTCACTATATTTCTTTTTGCGGGAATATTTAATTTCAGCTTAATAAACTTCAACAATTGTGCTATTTAATAAATATTATTATTATTATTATTATTACAAACCGTATCAAAGTGAGTAGCACTGTGTCGGCTGTCAAAAACACATTTGAAGTCAGTAAGTTTAGGAAAATTCAATATTAAGCAGACAAAAAAGTCGCCAAGTGGTCTACGGGGCAAAAAAGTTTGGGAAACTATGGTTTAAGCGAAACTAGATTCTGAATTCTAGTAATTTTTATCGGCTAAGTCAGCGTTTCCCAAACTGTGCGCCGCTACGGGGGCTAGGCTGCAGGGGCGCCACGAAGACCCAGGACTTTTTTGTATGATCACTTTATAATTTAAAAGTGAGGACTTTTTTTAACATATATAAGGAGGTATTGTGATCATACTGATTTTGACATTTCGAGATTTTAATAGATCTCCACGAATTGAGGTCTCTACATAACGTTTTGACTATTTTTAGCATAATATCTGTTGGTTTGTCTGTCAGTCTGTCTGTCGGTCCGTGTACACGTGCAGAGCGAATTCGGCTAAAAGGATTTTTATGGAACTTCATATTTATGCTTTTGACATCAATGACACGTGTTGATCAACTTAAAATCGGTTAACTAGAAATGGGAGTTTACTCGTGTCGATTTTAAGAGTTTTGCGAATATTTCACAACAGAGAAATATTACGAAAAAAATTATTTAACATAAATTGCTATAAAAGCAATAGCTAACAACATTTTTTGATAAAGCAGCATAAATTAAACAAGTACTTTGTGATGGCGGTCGGTTATGTGGTGGCCACAGCTGATTTTTTCTTTTTTAGATCATGACTTAGTTTCATATTTTCAACTGTCTAATAAAATAAAATGAAAAATTGAATGTATTGGCTTGGGGCACCGCGGGAAAATTTTAATGCATTAAGGGCGCCCGAAACCGAAAAAGTCTGGGAACCACTGGGCTAAGTGATGCTTTTGATTATTTTGTTTAGCAAAAGCCTACTTCAAACAGTTAAAAAGTTAGCTTGTGACAACTTAAGAAAATTAAAATTCGATTTGTTCCGCTTAAATATTTGGAATAACCCTATAGCTATTACTGGTGTGCGCTAACAATTTTAACTGCAACTCTCACCACTTACCAAAATATAATCATAATATTTGAGATGTTCCTATATATGTTTTATTTAAGATATTGTACTTTAGATCTGAGCTTTGTATGGAGGAGACACCTTGGTGTGTCACGACTCAGTAGTAAGGATGTTGTGAAATTTATAGTTTAAATAAATCTGGAAACAAAAATTTCATTTTAAAAGAATCTTAACCGCTCAGATTACAATCAGATCAATTCTGTAAAAGTTTACTGTGTAGTAATGTTACTACAAGATAAAATATTATAAAAAGTATAATGCCTTTCATTCATGACAGTAATTGACCTTGCTCATAGAGACACATTTAGTTACTATTTTCATAGTAACTGAATGTGTGTTGTTTTCGGCGGTCGACTCTTGGTCTTCTTTTTTCAAGATTTTATTCAGTACTGTTAAATTCTTCTCAGATCTATATTTTCATTGCGAATATGGTCTTCTTCATCCTTTCATGACCCTGAAATTTTGAATTCACCTAGTCTTTTTAATAAGCAATATTCGCTGTATGTGAAAATAGGAACTGTCATTGATTTATTAAAATAATTTTAAATTAATTATTTTTTTTTTTTTCTCTCTTTGCTGGGGTGTCTATTTTTTTTTTTTTTAAGGAATACTAAGTGTGTTGCGTAAAAAAAGTTGGAGAGCACTGCTTTAGATTAAAGCTGCAACTCTATTTTAAATATTCCTTGCATCCTGGTAAATGTAACATTTTATTTTTAATTTTTTTATTGGATTATACCATAAATCCGTTTGTAATAATTAGGCGTAGTATGGTATGGGGCTGGTGGTTGATGGTGTTTGTTGGTGACGACGCCCATGGACACACACATGGTGCTTGGTGCTCGCGCGCAGAGGGGCGGCCTGTCGGTCAACGACCCGCACAACTGCCCGGCCCGTCTCGCACATGTCATTCTAACTGTGCTTTTAAAATTCGCGCTACTCCGCACTCCTTTATTTTCTAATTTTCTAAGAAGTGAATGCTGTTAAATGCTCTTGGCAACCGAGTAAGGTACGCGTAATCAGGACCGTACCAAAGGCATCACATTCATCAGATTCAGACTAAACATTCTCGAACTTATTTTCAAACGTACAATTTTTACTATCACTTTACAATAGACAGAGTAAACTTAATAAATATTTATCCAAAATAACTTATTTACACCAGTTTAATTCTTAAATTGTTGCTTAAAATACAGGTTAGATGAAGTAAAATAGTACCAATAATTAGAGCTGTACATCTACAGATAATCACAAATTTTCTGCGTAACCGGATAATTTTTTATTTATACTGCGCTGAGCGAATGTGGATTTTGGATGGTTAGTTGTAGAGATTTTCTTTTGGGAAAGCAAATCATTATTAAGATGGACATATTTTTTTTTGACTACATATACATTTTATAATTTAATATGTATTAGCATATGTATTGCAATAAGTAATTAGTAGTAATGAGTATGTAGAAGAAAATTAACTTTTTATGTGCTGTACAGAACATGCGATATCCTGCATTCTTATTTTTGCCTTTGTTATATCCATCTTCTGTTTTTGTAATTCTTTAAAAATCAATTTAATTTTAGTAGAATTGGAAATACCCTATTTTTTGCATGCACACAGCACCATAAAAAATAATGAAATATTTATTATAAATACAAAAATAGCCGCTGTGAAACGTACACTTTGCAAGTTTTTAACTGCAAACGTGTGCAGCTCCGATAGGAAGTATACCTCCTCTATTCAGTCGTTACTTCCACTCAATGCCAATTGCCGCAATACAATTGGCGCCGCCAATGCACGCAGCACATCGAGTCATTGTATATCATGACTTGTACACGAAATATTTGTTTTACGCACTATGCACAACAGTAGTGACTCCATTAGAAGTAAATTTAAATAGAGGGAGAAGAGGGAAAAAAAATCATAAACATCTGTAATATTTAAATTCATTTAATTTTGGGGATACTGCAGCACCAATGTACCAGCCGTCACTGGTTCAAATCGCGGTAGAAATAATGTCTAATAGCCAGTTATATCGCTCTTCTAAAATACTTGCGCAGTAATAAGTATTAACAGGTCCAGCACATTTATATTGGCGCAATTCCTTGAAAGAGTGGCATTACTGGTTGAGCCAATTTGAATTGTCTTAAGTACTTTGTTCCGCACACGGTTTGTGGTTTCGTATTTAGTTTTGGGAAATATAACAGTAACCGGATTTTAATCGATTACTTTTTTATGATTGGAGTATGTACCTATATGTTATTTATTTATTTTTTTAATTGTATTGAACAATCAGTGAAAATAAATGTGCGGCTCGGATGCGGTTTTAATATGCGCGGAAGCGGGTATTGCTATTTGCAAAAGCTGCGAATGCGGATATTGGATATGCAACTATGGTTCAGATGCGAATATCGTAAAACTTGTCCACCTGGGGTTCTACCAATAATCTATCTTGAGTTTTCCTTTTTTCCCCATAACTTTATCGTCAAATCGTGAATTTAGTCAAGAACATTCTTCACCTCTTTGTTAAAATTTAACCATGACAGTGCTAATGCTAAATATATTATTCCGTCAGAACTGACGTCGTATTGTTCAAGTCTTGTTTTATGTATCAAATCATCACTTGTCTAACCACCAAACGGTAACAGGTGTATTGCAGGTTCAATGTTCAAAGTAAAGTCTAAAGTTTAAACTGTAATAGCATTAAATCTCAACAATCGTTCATTACGTGTCGAAAATAAAATGTTATTTGTGAAAAGTATAGCGGCTGCAATTTTTGCTAACTGTAAACAGACCTCCATGGTTCGTTCAGTTGAGGGCTAACGAGGCGGTGATTCGGGTCTTCATCTGTCGGCAATAGGCCTCATTTTGGCAAATTAGATTAGGTTCTCGCTATTTTCTGTATCTAATGTTTTTTTACACCGCGCAGGACAGCATAGGACCACGTTGAATTGCTGCCAGATTCAACTTATTGACTAGACGAAATGGCTGTTTCGAAGAATTCGTTTTTCCACCTGGTAATACGATGTGCCGTATAGACTCGATACGATTTGAGAAAACAAGAATGGATCATAATAAAAGATGAGATCCTTCTCAGATGTTGCTACAGGCGATTTTGAAATTTTAACAAATTGCTTTATACAAATACATTGTCACATCTACAATGGATAGGACAGGTTGCGAAAATGACTGAGGATGAGCCAACTAGGAGAACATATAAATAAACTACAATAGGTCGAAGATCGGAGGGCCGCTCAAGAACCAGATCATATTGAAAGAAAACAAAAATATAAAATGAGACACTGTTAACGACTGGATATAATTGGATAGAAGAAGATACTTAAGAAGGCGAAGACCCACAAGGGTTGTCAAGCATGCTTCATGCTTCTTAGATTCTACGAACGAATATACAAACGTTACGCGACAGCAGTAGTCAAATATAAATCTAATGTGAAACACGACAATACTCATTTCATTCACTTCTTCTTAATCTTCCTTCGAGTATCCTTTACTCTCAGCAACAAAGCAGCAAGTCAAAGCAAATGAATATGATTTTTGAGTTGGTGTCGGTCTTGTTTTATCATAGTGTTGAAAATAAACTATTGTTTGGTTACAAAAGTGTGTGAGACTCCTGTGGAATGCTAGATCCTGAAGTCCGGCACTGGGTGCACCGCACCGCAACTATGCATAACTACAATGGACATCATACGCTATGGCAGTGCACATTGTCTTCGGCCGATCGAATACCGACCATAAATACGTCTGTAGCTGTAACTATGCTATGTTTCTTTCAGATAATCATTGTAAATGCTTGTTTTGCCCAGTGTCTTGACTGTTTGAATCTCTGCTCGTCAGAATTCCATAGCCCGAGCTTTGTAATTATGGTTACTTCCGTCAGTCTGTCTATCATTGGATTTTAACACAAAGCTTCTACATTCGAAGAATATGTGTTTCTCTTCACGTTAATAACTTTAAATACATATTTACGTTTCAGTGACTACTGATGCCTCGCTTTCAAATGTGTCTCCTAATATGGTGTGTACATTTTTCTCCTTTTTCAAGATGCTATTTCAAGTATTTTCATTATGGGAGGTATTTGCTAATTTACGAATTAAATGCAAATCTTCAACATAATTATCATTGATTTCTTGTTTGAATATTTTGTTTTAAATTTGAATAAAAAACTTGTTTGTTCCACATATTCCGGTTATTGAATAGAGGTAGGTTCTAGAAATTACTAGATTCATTGATAAATCCTGTTTCATTTTATTTTTTTTTTGTACGGACAGAATTTTAATGCATTAATGGAGTGAACTGTAAATGTCTAAATAAAATGTCATTATGAATGAGTGTTTTAAGCGTGGCATCCCTGGTTATTACGTGAGATAACCACCGCTCCTTCAATTACTCATACATTAGATACGCTCACAGCTCAGATGGCATTCCTGCCGAAGGACGTTTGAATCATTCCCCTATGAAAAAGATCATCATTTACATTATTCTTCTATCATTGCTAATCATTTAATTAATCATTCGCGTTATTGATTATTATATGCATTCGTAATTGCACATCTTTGTCTCTTTCATTTCATTCATTTGCAATCAACGCCTAGTATTTACTTTATTTTCAATGTCAGTCATGTAACACGCTGAAATGAACGATTATATTTACATATGTTTCTCCCAGCTGACAGGAGCCCACTCTTTTCACAAGATATTCATTGCAATCATACACCTCCTTCGCCACTAATGCATGCCAGATGCCCACGGCTCCGCTCCACTAGGACTGCAATGCGCACATCCGCGCTCTTCCGCTATTTCCACATCTTACGGAAAACATGGCACGAGAACAGTACCTTGTCTGTTATCTCTGCAAATTATTTTGTTTTTGTTTGATACAGAAAAGAACAGTAAATACCATTAGTGTCTTTGCTGGAAGATAAGGTGTTAAATAATAGTAATCTTCATGTACGCGGTGAATTGCTTCGCTAATAGGCATATAGGAATCATGTTGCTACGTTATCTCGGTAATTCCTGTGTGAATTCCGCACAGAACTGCGGACTGTCTGATGGCCCATTAGAGTTTAGCGCCTGCGTGTGCACCTAACGTTTCCTAGAGCGGTACGAACTACCACCACGCTCCGACACACGCTAATTAAAAGTCAAAATTCATAAAGGAAGAGATTGACCCGAAAGTTTCGAGCCTCGGATGCTCAGGAATGTCACAAACAAACAACTAAAAACATTGCGAAATACACAAGAATGTAGTCAGACTGTGCTATGTGTCGGGGTCTGGCGCTGTGGAGCGACAGAGACCGCACGACGCCACGCGACAAAGAGGGCCAGATGGATACCTCTGCTGGTTGGTCGGCCGGTCTCTCCATTCCATTCCATTCTCGTGCGTCCACCGCCCGTCCGTACCCGAGCCCGAGCCGTGTGTCGTATACCAGAGGAGAAGCATTAAACGTGCCGAGAGAGAAAATTCCTTGGGCCAACTTTTCTTGTACACGGGATCACGATTCGAAGTCGATATGTCTGGTCAAGGTAAGGCCCACATTCCTTCGAGTTCAAGTCGCACTGGCTGCCGGAGTCGCACAGCGCAGTGCATTGTGCCGGGTGCTCGCGGTCCCGGCGGCGAGCGCACTCACACAGACACAGAGGCAGCAGCAGCAGCAGCAGCGGCGGTGGCCTCCGCGCACCGCCGAGGAAGACCGCCGGTGTCGCGCTGGAATGTTCCGACATCCCCGCGACGTTATTTAATGCATCGCGCACGCAGTCAATGACCGCCAGTGTAAACAAAAACACGTATTCCTAACCTGCCTGCTTCTGCTGGATGTGACAAAGTTACGTGCATTCTAGGCCAAACATCCGTCTGTCACATCAGCGCAATATCCCGAGCCTCGACACCCGCTACCCGTCGCCCCCACCATCCTCACTAGCTTCCTACTCCAACTTACGAAATTACATCTGCCCATTGTCATCCACATGCAAACAAATAATTTCATAGATGAATATCTGGCACCAGTACCTTGTAACTATTTCCACAAACTCATTCATTCAATTCTTCATACTACAAATTTCCTAATAACAGTTCGTCGCAATCAATATATACTTATAATTTATTTATTTTTGTGTTATTAGTTTTGGCTATGATAAAGTTCTGAAAATTATACAAGTGGAATTGTTATTTCAGAAAACAAAATCGTTGATTAAATTGATCGAAATTTTTCATATCATGGATTCTACTAAATAGATAATATCCGAAAGCATTCATTTCTTGTCTGTATTTATGAGCAATCGTAAAATTAGCTTTAGTATTCTTTGAATGGTCCAGAGCGCAGGGTTGAATCGAATAGTTTTGTTATCGGTCTCTTCATCACAACAAACAAAGTACCCAAATAAAAGTTTTCGAAATAAACTGATTATTTAATGAAGTTTTTTACAGTTGTTCATTTAGTCTCCATTTGAATTAACATAGGAATTGTATTAACTGCATTTGCTGTTGACATTAAGTAATGCGATAAACTTCTAGTCCTATCAATCACGTATTAATTAATTAAATATTTTAAGTTATATTTTAAAAGTGTTTAATCAGCTGGTTGTCCTTTCTCAAATGCGAACAGGATCCTTTCACATGACGGCTCGCTAACAGCTTTCTGCTTAGTGGACTAGACTGCATGTTCACTTGAAAGCAGCGGCGGATACACAGCTTTTTTAATGGCCACCCAAAACTAAATAATATTTTTGTAGGTATTATATCATGGACTGTATTATCTGTCTCTAAGGAAAAATTATTTTCACATATTTATGGCCGTACCATTTGAATTCGTCAACAAATTAATTTTGTTTCTACTATTAACATTTTTTATTTTAACTTACTAAACTAATTTTTCGCGATAGTTTTTAGTTCTAACTAACTATTTGTAGTAAAATGGCACGAAAGAATAGCGAGACTGTGAACCATTTTGTGAAATTATAATTGGAACCTTTATTTATTTATTTATTTATTATAATTTACTTTTGTCCTACGGAAAGAATCCAAATACGGACAGGTACACGGTAATAGTAGCATATTTAAAGTTACAGTGTAATATATAAATTTAAGTAGTACTCCAAGTCTAATACATATAATACAAAAAAGAACATACATATAAAATAAAATATAAAGCATAAATAATATGGCAATAACATATAAGGTAGGTAATGAAACCATAATATAAATAATAAATATAGATAAATAAATAAAAAAAGAATAAAATAAGATAAAAATTTAAAAATAAAAGTAGAAATAGTTCAAATGCCAACTGAGCAACGTAGGAACTGAGACGCTTATAAATCAAAATAAGAAAATTAAGGATTGATACTAAAAGAGATCAATATGTTCAATATCTCTATGATGATACGAACACATGCGGTTAATTGGGGACTTAAGAAAGAGATTAGTACGCGCATGCGGTAGATAAAATATAGTGGGTTACTAGTGTGAGCAAGGGAGGTATGGAAACTGAAAGTTGGAGAAGTGTAGGATCATTAATTTTATTAGATATTAATTTTTTTAAGAATGACAATGAATTGATTTCTCGGCTTTTCTATAATGGTTTGGTTGGAAATATTTGAAGTAGGGAGTCATATGAAAATTCTGGAGGAGGGTATGATCCCATGACTTTAAAATAAATGAATTTAAGGAATTTATGCTGGATCTTTTCCAAAGAATTCTTCTGGCCGTCATATATTGGATCCCAGACTACGGAGCAATATTCAAGTTTGGATCGAATAAAGGAATAATACAAAGTAAAGATGGCAGCAATATTAATAAATGACCTGGTATTACGAATAATAAAATCAAGCATTTTAAGCGATGAGGCGCACATTTGATCTAACTGTAGATAAAAAATGAGACTCTGACGATGTTGACGATGTCGACGATTTACTCTGTGTTGAAGAAGCGAATGGTGGAAGCTTCTTTTGAAGAATTTGTTCGGAAATTCGTACAAAAGACAGTGACCTTGTTAGACCTAAAAGACGAAGGACGCAAGAAATGAATAATAAACAATTATATGGTTTCAAAATTAATGCGATCTTATAGCAGATAATTGAAATTCACATAATTGTGAAATTCACATTCATGACAAAAACTATTGATGAGTGATCAACGAAATGGATTATTGCCGCTATTGCTGCAATAAAACATCGGCAACAACTTGAGCCGCGATGCGATAAACATCAATAAGCATCTAAATAATTGTTTTTGGGCGACCATATCAAAAACAATTCTTTTTTTATCATCTAGTACCGGCCAAAAAGTAAATCTTTAACGATTGAATCGGTCTTTTTTTAAACAAAAGGATCAAGAGTTCCATTCAATACTTAAAAGTTACTTTATTTCAAAATCTAGTTCCACTTAAACCAAAATTTTAATATGGAGTGTGAATTTCCAAACATTTTTCGGTTTTGTAGGTATTTAGCAAGTGATAACAAATTGTGGGTAAATATTAAAAATCATTTATTTCGATAACTTTTGAAGGAATAACGCAAGTGCTTCCATCTAGAGACTTGCACTTGAGAGCCGTACTTGAGATGTGCTCGCATCAAAACCCAGCTATATTTATCCAATTGCAAAAAAAAAAAAAATCGAAATAAGTATCAGATCAAAAATTTATGTGGTTTTGTTCCGGTTCACATTAACTATGCATTACTCTGAATTTTTTCCGATTATTTAGATAAACCCCTCTGGGTTATAAGTTGTGGGACAAGAGACTTTTTAACCCATTTTTTGCTAAAATTGGATTTATGAAAAATATAATTCTATTTGACTGTCTATTAACTGAGGGGCATCATTTGATACTCCACTCAAAATTTTTAAAATACAGACGATTCCGCTTAATTGGGCCACCGCTTAATTGGCGCAGCCGCTTATTTGGGCCAAATACCAAAGAACAGAAACCAAACCAAGGAACCAACAGTAAATTTACATGTTTAATTGGGACAAAATTCTGCTTAATTGGGACAGTAAATTTAAGATCACAGTACATATTATGTTACACATATACTCAAGAAAAAATATGTACAAAGAATTTAATATTACAGCGTTGTTTTATGCAGGAAGGAAATGAAGGGAGCCCTACATCCGCACTGAATACCTGTGCTGATTTTGTAGAAGTGAAATGTTACAAAAACAAAAGACAGACTACACTTGACGCATTTTTGCATTTAATTAAATTGTATGTACCTATTTATTATTTTATTTTGAAATTTATTATTATTTTTTCTAAAAAGTTTATATTTTTTGGTTTTATGTAATTTATAGTTTTGTCCAAGAGTTTATAAAATAAAATTATTGAAACAAAAATATGCAATGTTTAATTTTATGTGAAATTCGCTTAATTGGGGCAGCCGCTTAATTGGGCCAAAATGCCTATGTCCCGATGTGTCCCAATTAAGCGGAATCGACTGTATCTATTTTTTCGTTTTATTTATTTAGCATAATAAAGAAAACCTTAAAGAGTTATGAATACCATAATTTGGGACAAATATAAAAGCCATTTGGGACAGAGGTAGTATATTATGTTACAAGATTGTACCGGATTTCGCCCATAAGTGCAATAAAAGTTGTGTGGTATGGTGTGTCCAGTCCGCCACTGACTGCAGTGGTGCATTGGCTGCAGTTGTGCATTTCCCATGCCATTATCGCGTACTGCGGCATTCCAGAATTTAACATATCGCCGTTTTCAAATGAGACATCTGAACTAAATACGAGCCGCGGCCACTCGTTGCAAGGAAAGAGACAACCTGAACACCTCTTAGCGCAATAATGAAAGAGTTAATTAAAGATTTGTAGAGAATATTGAAGTGAATGGTTTAGAATTAGCATACGTAATTGTCGTGAATTGTCATCGAATCGTTTACATTTTATACATGTTAAAGCTTGTTTCTAATATTCATAAAATTAAATTAACATCAGTTTTACTATAAATTCTTCCTTTATTAAGTTACTTTTCTTGCATTCTTCGAGGGATTTGCAATGTTTAAGCGTTTTATAATTGTCGTGTAATCAGTTACTGCAGCTTTAATTAGCATTTAGCAACAAATATTCCTATGGTCTATAATGCCTATCAATTCAGAAATAAGAGAGGACATTAAAAGTGGAAAATTATCAATGTAATTATCAACAATTTGTTGTTTTATATTGAAATTACACGAAGTTATTCCACAAACAAATTATTCGTTTGTGGAAGTGTTAATTTAACCATGTCTTCTTTAAAGTCCTCGCTTTTCGTCCTCTTCTTTTCATTCACTTTTTCGAACTTTTCTTCTATTTCTGGAATGTTTTTTTTTTGAAATGGTGAGTAGCTTTTGCAAGGTTTTTTCTCCTCTATGATCTGAATCTGGTAGATGCTAATAGTAAGTTCAACGAAGGAACATGTCGGAAATGAAACTGTGAGTCAAGCAGAATGACAAAAGGCTTAGAAACAATAACTACCATCAAATGAAGAAAATTAGAATATCTAGGGCGTGAAATGCGAACTAAAATATACTATCTGTATAACTCACAATTCAAGGGAAGATATTTGGAAAACGGAGTACAGGAAGAAGGCTAAGACCGTGGCTAAAAATTCTACACCAGTGGTTTGACACGACAAATTCATTATTTCAGGCTGCAGTTTCAAAAGTAGAGATCATACCAACTTTCGAAAAGGAGTCGAGAAAAATTATCTTAAACCGGTGTTCTTTTAGGCTTGAATTAGTTTTGGAAAAAAAGTATATTTGGGGCATAGATCACTCGCGGGACTATAAACTAGGGCAAAGGTCTATTGACCAAAGTTATTGTTTTGTTCTTTGCTAAAAATGGCAGTGCGAAGTTGGCCGATGCTTCTTTATATATCCACATCTATATAGTGGTATAGTGTTCACATCTTGTTTATTCTTGGCCTTTTCTTTCTTTCGATTCTGTCAAATGTAGTATAATAATTCAGTAAATTTGGTTGTAATACGCCACCTAATGGACCTTTTCAGATATATGGCCCTAGCCTTGGGACCACTAAAACGGGTCAGTTAAAAAGACTGTAAACTTTTTTTCTATTTGACACATAAAAGCGTTTTTTCTAATTATGGTACAATTAATAAAAATTGCTACCTAGTAAAAAGTTACGATAACGAATCGAAATAACGCGATGCGATATGTGGCATCTTTGCAACCTTCGTACATAATACCATTGTCTTCTAGCACTACATCTACACCAAAAGCTAGTCCAGTTTAATTTTGGATTTGCTTCGTAACAATCACAATTCACGCATACGTTTGTTCTGGCTCATACGATGGCTTCTAAAGCACAGGCTTCTCGTGCCAAAGATTTCTGGTATTCGTCCTAACCAATTTATCTTCAAAAAATTAAAAAATCTTCTTGGTAAAATTTATAAAAAGTAATTGTTTCGAAGGTGACTAAATGATTAACTCCAAGTCCAAATCATCCAAATAAAAAGTGAGGAGTCGGCAAACTTTAAAATCATGTAAGCTACTTAAAGAATGAGATTTAGCAAGACCGACCGAAACGCTCGAAAAATGTTCACTTAAGAAGAAAACGTCATCCGCTCGCAACAGGAGTATAAGGTAAGAGTAACAGGTTTATAATATTGACGACAAAACAATTTCACTGTTCTTTTTTTCCCACCTTTTATCGAACCAAATTTCACTGTTGTGCCCGATAATGCTCGCCCGTAGGTAGCAATATACGAATGATGTTGGCATTTTTATTTTGAAGTGGCAATCAAAAAGCCTAGATATGAATCCAATCGAATATGAATATGATCTTGCAAACTTGGATGGACTTTGCAAACCGAGCAGTGCACGCAACAACGTTGCAGGACAAAACACAAGTTATTAACTTGTTAATGATACCATTAAGCTGCGTTTAGAGCTTTTAAATTAATAGACTGTAGACTATAGCTTGTGCACTGTTGATTGTCACTAGTTTGTCATATGGTAAGACGAGCAACCGTTCAGACCTCTAAATTTAATACGTTGGACGTTATCGATTGTGAATAGTTTTCTAAAATTATACCTAGTGACTTATAGTTGTTTTAATGAGACAGACATATAAACACATTGGCTGTCTCAGTCTACATAAGTGAGAAAGTTCATATTGTATGCCTTTACATAACCTAACAAAATGTCATCGCGCCGATTACAACAAATCTCGCCAAAATTACAAAGACGAACAGTAAATATGATCAATTTAGGTAATAGGTTAGTTTTAGTCAGTAAATATCTGGGACAGCAGAATTAGGAAAACGATAATAGATAATAAACATTTTACGAAGCCACCATAGTTAGTTTAAAGACGCACAGTCCACAGTCAACTAATTTACAGAGCCTGAACGTAGCTTTACGATTATTCAAATTTAGTTAATTTTATGTATTTTGTAAACATATTCTCAAAAAAAATATATGTGTAACCGGCTTCTAATGGATACTTGCCTATATATGTCTTATAAGTAAAAGATATTTAAAATTGTAATATTTGTTGCTTAAATTTTAACAAAACATGTTTTTACCAACCGCCAACATATATAAGGGAGGTATTATGATCATACCGATTTTGACATTTCGAGATTTCGATGGATCTCCACGAATTGAGGTCCCTACATAACGTTTTGACTGTTTTTAGCATGATGTCTGTCGGTCTGTCCGTCCGTCTGTCTGTTCGTCCGTCCGTCCGTCCGTCTGTCTGTCTGTGTACACGTGCAGAGCAAATTCGGCTAAAAGGATTTTTATGAAACTTCATATTTAAGCTTCTGCCATCAATGGCACGAATTGATCAACTTTTGGTAAATATCGGTTAACTAGAAATGGCAGTTTACTCGTGTCGGTTTTAAGATTTTTGCGAATATTTCTCAACAGAGAAATATTTCGAAAAAAATTATTTAACAAAAGTTGATATAAAAGCAATAGCTAACAACTTCTTTTTTTTATTATGCAGGTTTCCATATTTATCGTAAATTATAAATACACATTATGAAATTGTCAACGTAATATAATACGTTAATACAATTTACAATAATGCTGCTAGAATGTATATTATATATTATATTTATACAAGTACTTTGTGATGGCGGTCGGTCATATGGTGGTCTCAGCTGATTTTTTTCTCTTTGCATCAGAGGCTAAAATAACCCCTGAAATATTGTGGTGGAAGTCTAAAAACGGGAAAAAAATAGCTTCTCTGCTCGTACCTAGGCACTGAGAATTTATTTTACTATTATTATAATTATTGTTAAAGCTTACAGTTTCTTAGAAAAAGAATATTTGATGTTCGTGTGTCCTAAATCTCCTCCCAAGAATTCAACTGACATCAATATTTCCTATTGACATTTCAATTTATATTATACATGGACATATTACTATAATATCGTATATCTGTCAACCATTTATTGTAATCTGAAAATTTTCATAATCAAATTGAAAAGGTGACTCTCGATGAAAACTAGTTGTAGTATGATCGATCGTTCTTGTGTGGAATGTGTGTAATTTAAAGAATCTGGTGTTGGTCTCGCGGCTTCGGCCACTGAACATGTCGACAAAGTGAATGAACAAATACAGAGATGTTGCAGCTGCGGTGAACAGGTCATTACGCCTGTCGTTTCACAATCCTCGCAGTGCTAACTCACAAATGAATGTGTAAGTAAGTAAATGCCGGTGGAGAAGTAGAGAAACTCCTCTTAGTTCCTGAATGGAAGTCAGCGTGCAGTGCTGATTGCTTAAGTACACACACACACACACACACACACACACAGGATCTTCATCTCCGTGTCTCTTTGGGCACGACTCACGTTTCCCTATGGTCACTAGCATAATACTCTACGATCAATGGTTCATGTTATCAATTCATTGTTACAGGCAGGCTTGGATTTCTGTATGTGATCTTACATGAAGTGCTTCATAATTTTGTTCATTGGATGTATTAACAAGAATTAAACAAAATCTGCCTTGAATACAGTAAAACGTCGATTATCTGTGGTAATTCGGGGACGCTGCGTCACGGATAATTGAAAAACCCGGTAAAACAAACTACGTTTTTTTGTTTAATTAAAAATGGGTCCCATTTTCGGCCCAGCAAAATGAGGTTTACTAACGACAAAGTTAGATTATAAGAACAGAAAAAATGCAGGACAAATTATTAAATAACGACAAAATCTGGTATACTAAAGATGAACCCAAATATAGATAGATACTTTATTTATATACCTTTCGGTTTAAATCTACATATTTACATTCGTTAACTTTATATTTCACATAAAAACTATAATTATTACTAACTAGGGTATCTTCGTTTCAAAGTCCTTCTTCTCTCCAAGACCTCTTCCATACATGTCCATCCTTGGCCTGAATCACTCAGCACGTCTTTTCTTGTCTCTTCTTTAAATTTCATTTCTCCGCAATTCTTCAGTACTTGCTCTATGGTTTCTCTTTTCTCTCCACACAACCTGCACATTCTTTGTTCATCCTTTCTTCAGTATTCGATTTCCCTTTCCTCATTTCCGCACCTAAATCTCGCTATTATTTTCTTCTTATCTCCGTTCATTTTTGTTTTTAGGTACTCTGGTATCTGTGTCGTCCAAGTCTTTACGTATTTGCTGTTATATCTGGAATTTGTTAGGCTCTCGCTTCTTTCTTGTCCTTGGATATCCCTCATTCTATCTCTTATTTCCAGTGTCACATCTTGTCCTCCCGACCTCTTTACAGATATCTCCCTTGTTGAGTAGCCGTTATATTCAAATCTTTTTCTTCTTTTTACTTCCCATCTGGATTCAATCTTTCTTTGCTCCACTTTTCTTTCTATTTCTGCCCAGCATTGGTTTAGCAATTTTTTTTCTGGATGACTTGCTACTTGGACACTTGCATAATTCCCACATTATTGTCCTAGAGCAATGGTTCTTAAACAAGAATCCGCGAAAATTAATATTTTTTTGACATTTCAGTGGTCTTTTAAAAATATTATTTTTTGTTCTTTATTTAATTTTCTTTCGGGTTTTTATCGTTCTGTACCAGTAGTCAGAATCCTGCTACTAGTAAATGGTAGGGTTGCCACCTAACGCCTTACTCTGACCTGTAGCAAAAAAAGTTGTGTTTTAAATAAAGATGTGCCGGATCACATAAAAGCCAGATCTGCGGATATAGATGCGGGTAGGGATTATTTGTTTGCTGATCCATGGATACGGATATGGGTCTTCCATGTAAGTACAAAGACCTTGAAGCGATAGTTTGATATATCGGGCTGTTCCTATAGACCGTTGAATTGTTAGAATGCAGTTCAGGTTAAATGCAGTTTCGAAAACCACCAGCAAATTATGTGATGTTCGTCAACATCGTCTAAACGCCAAAATAAAATTTACTCCACCTTGGGCATTTTTAGATGCAAGCTTGTATGAAAACTAATTTATTTTTTTCTATGAGATATTTATTTAAATTCCGCATAACGGAAAATTCCGAAAAACGGATACGGACCCGAGTATGAATTTTTATTTTTTGCAGATCATCCGCGGATACGGATAGCCGGCACACCAATGGTTGTAAATATAATCCATTGTTCATCTGAGTAATCCATGATATTTTTTTTGTTTGGTTGCATAAAATTTGACATTAAAAAATAATGACATTCTTCCAATCTTATTTGTATATTTTTTATGTTCAATTAATGTACTTGAACATATTATGAACTCATATTAAATAAAATCTATTAAATAGAAAAAATTCTATTTTTTTGATATTTTATTTTCACATGTCCAGTTATTTTTCGTGGCTACCAATAAAACTGCCACCCTACCATTGCCTACTCAGGTAAAGAAACATCGTGAATGGATTTTAAGTAAACATTTATTATATATACAATATATGCTTCATAAAATAAGAAAAGAAAATAAAAAAAGCGATAAAAAGAAGGCGCAGATATTCAGAAAATCACTTGAAGAGCGGGGGTCAGAAATTCAGAAAATACTTGAAGTGTAGGAATCGTGTAACAAACCGTCAGTATTATATTAAAAAAAAGTTGGATGTTTATATTGCGCGCTACCCTGAGAAATACGAATCGAACCCGGAACCCGGACACAAACCTGTAAAACCCGGAACCTCCGGGTCAGATCCGAAGTGGTAGCAACCCTAGTAAATGGAATGCCGACCAAAATATAACTGTGTTACCCCGAAAGGAGTGGAAACGCTCCTTATTGAAAGGGATTTAAAATTTCGCTAACCGCGTTATCCAAGTTTTTTTAACGTGTTATTTTTTCCTAGTTTCAACCACATTTCGCAAAGTTCAGTTCGTCGCAGTTCAGATTTATTTAATAGGTGGCTTTGCGCTTACTTTGAAACCATGTAACAAGGAGAGCGTTTTGTATTGTCAAAGAATAAACCTCTCCGAAAAGAGCTTAGCCTCAAACAATCGCCTAGGTCTTCTTTTGGATGCATGTCCGGAGAGTATATTCGCACCTGAGTACATTCAAAAAGTGCTCCCTCTTGTTTGTACATTTTTATTCAAAAATATATTTTCCACAATAGTAAATATGAAAACGAAGCAACGAAATAGACTCCGAATATGAATAGTATTGAGTAACATAATTGAAGCAAGAATAGACAAATTTAGTACAGTAAAAAATATTTAGACTATTTAGTGGTCCGCGATTACTAAAAGGTTAATAACCAGTATTCTAGAGAATTTCATAAGATAAAATACTGGTTTGGATTAAGATAAGGTTCTTGCAGAACCTGATAACAATTTATGTGACTTTATTCAAAATACATAAATTCACTTTTCCGCTTGCAATAAAATCTAAAACGACACTTAAACGTGCATTTATTTTATTAGTATGTTTTATCGGCCATATATCACATGATATTAATTTTATACCTTGATATATTCCTATAGAGTATTCGGCAACCAACAACGCGCGACTTGCACGCAGATTGCATAAGCCTATAAAGACATATTATTATCCCCAGAGGTAATATCATTCATGCCACATATACAATTCAATTATTATAATAAGGTTTGTAAATAAGACTATATGAATATCGCATTACGTTTATAAACTGGCTTGTCTAAATACTAGTTTTATTATTTTAAATACATGTTTTATTATTTGAAATACAAAGCAATTAATTATACTTTATGTTATTCGGGATACAATCCTGCATAATCTGTCCAATCAATTTTCCAAAATACAGATTAAAGCAATTTTCATGAAAATTCCTCCTTGTCCGTCTTTATTTATCTTTTCATTTTTGGCACCATTAGACAAGTTAACAATTAACACCATTGGCACCATTAACAAGAGTTAACACAGAAATCTTCTATTTATTTGAAAACTCTTCCCTGAAAATTTGGTATTTACTAAAAAATAAAAATAAACACACTAGAAGGTGCAATGTTGACAGAATAAATAAAAATATACATGGTGAATTTCATCATTTCTATATGCAACTCCGCGAACATCCAGAAAAGTTTCATTCTTATTTTCGCATTTCAACGTTTGATTATATTTTGGAAAAAATTCAAAATAAATTGGTAAAAAATGGACAAATTTAAATCGGCACCTACTATAAATACCTCTCATAAATGAGAACTACTTGTAAATGCCTCAATATCCATTTTAAACAACTATTTTAGTAACGATGATAGCAGAGAAATCAAAATTGTTTGAACGCGTCGCTTTGCTCGACTATAACAACGATATAACCTCGCTGCATTACGCTCAACTATGCGCGTGTTAACAGGAATTCATTTATTTAATTTCGCCGCTTTGCTCTCTGCTTCACTATGTATTTAGCCTTAGCGAGAATATAGCTCTTAGCTCTTCAGTCAGTATATACCTTGGCTTGATTAAGGAATGTTGTGTCAATTAACGTTATGCCCGGGGGCCGTGTCTGGCCCGATACTTATTTTTAAACGACACGCATTGAGCGACTTTTTAGGATTTCCTAGGTACAATCAGAAACAGCTATACCATTGAGGTCCAGCATATGGCCCACGGGCCGTACCCGGCCCGATATTAATTTTTAAACGACATGCATTGAACGGCTTTTTAGGATTTCCTAGGTATAATCAGAAACAGCTATACCATTGATGTCCAGCATATGGCCCGCGGGCCGTACCCGGCCCGATATTAATTTTTAAACGACCACGCATTAAGCAGCTTTTTAGGATTTCCTAGGTATAATCAAGAAACGTTTTTGTTTTGTTAATATACGCAGAATCATGCAAATTTTAGTAATTGATTCCTGCTTATATTGATTTTTATTCGATATCAGTTTGCCAACGTTGTTGGCAACGGGTCTGCTAGTTCATTAAAAGTATGCCAAGGGGAATCAAAACTTTAATAACCGCCAAAGGTGGCTTGACTTTTTTCCGTAGATCTTTAATAAAACTAAATGATCTCTTCCCATTGATATTTATTAATAACAATAATATAATTTAGAATAAAGTTTTACTCATGTTCATGTGAATATACTTACTTGTTTAATCCTATTTCGCCCTTCAAAAATATCACTTGGGTCATTTAATACTTAATTTAAAATATATGTATCCCCAGTAATAAATATTTAGAAAAACAAACATTAAAGGGTTGCCTCCTACGTAAATCAGCGTATTATATTTAAAACTTCCCTATAAACATAGTCATTTGACAGAGAATATTTTTCGACGTAATCAAATTTTCATAGTAACCCCCATTAGTTTAATTGAGAAGCGAAGGCCGGGGGGGTAAAATATGAAAGACTTAGTATCATAAATAAGAGCTCACATTCTGCTAATGCTTTGTCCATTCGAGCAATCAAAACTTGCTTTATTACGTTTAATAGATGTCCGGTGTAGGGGCAACTTCAACATAAAAGGTTTGCAACCCTGAATGCTGGTCCTGGTACTTAACAATGCTTTGTCCGGTTTTTGCTTTCAAAAACTTTCCGCGTCTTTCATTTGTTATGGGGAACTAAAATGTAAAAGAAAGTTTGATTTATGCCGGACTGTATTTCATATTTGCTTATTGTATTCTCTTTTTAATTTTCCTTTGAATAAAGAATGGAGTTTTTTTAGCAAGAAGAAGTCTTAGAACCAAGAAGTGGTTGAACTATAGTAATTTATTTTCTTAATATTTTGAACACTATTAACCGAAATTTTGTGTTGTAAACATAGAATAATGTAATAAAAAAATAAATATTCGGTTGGTTACATTAAAATTTATTCAATCTCATTCGACACTATTTCGATGTCATTGTCAATCACCCTACAGATTTTACGTTTTTAATTTTTTATTTTTTAAAATAGTCAAAACGTTTTGTAGGGACCTCAATTCGTGGAGATCCATCGAAATCTCGAAATGACAAAATCGATATGATCACAATACCTCCCTTATATATATATATGTTAAAGGGACTTCATGGTACACTAAAAAATTGATGTGAAGTGTGAATTTTCACACATTTCTGGGTTTTGCAGGTATTTTGTAACTGAATGATGATTATTTGGGAGGAAATTTTATGTCAAAAAATTTTTGTATGAATTTTAATTCGAATGCCTAATACCATTATTTAACTTTCTAAATATAAGCAGTATTTTTTTTATATAGCAAGGTTCATTAAGATTTTGAAAATTGCGCCTATGGCTTCCATTGGTTGCTTAAATCATAAGCCCCGCCCTCTGATTTCGTCAAACATAGAATTAAATTATAATTTCAACACTTTCCACTGGTTATTAAATTTACGCTTTTAAAAATTAAATGCAACATTTTCCAAAATATAACTAGAATTTTAACAAAATAATTTAAACAAAATAAAAATGCAAAAAAACAGAAAAAATAAAATTAACAGGATTCGAACCCTAGTTTGCAGACATTATTAAGCGTACGACAAAACCAACCACGCCACTAGAGCTACTTATCTGCTGTGTTACATGGCGAATTTAATAGTTAAAAACACAAAAAATGCGTTATTTTCCGAAAACATAATCTGATCAAAAATTCCTGTTGTACTATTCCGGTTCACATCAATGTACATTACTTAGAATTTTTTCAAATTTTTAGTATAAACCATCTGGGCTAGAGGGTGTGGGACAAAAAATTTTTTGCACAATTTTGGAAAAAATCGCATCAAAATAATTTATTTTGCAAAAATAAAATTTTGATCGTTAATCCACGTACTAAGGGCTTTCATTTGATATCCTACTCAGAATTTAAAAAAAATATTTTTTTTTCGATGAGCACATATTTGTTTATATTTTTAGGGGGATATGTTTTTTAGATGTTTTAGTATTTTTCCTATGTGCGGGTCAAAGAGTTGTATAAGCATGCCAAATTTCAACTCTCTAGGTTTAGCCGTTTGGCTACAATTTTTACCGAACAGACAGACAGACGACAAAATGACGGTATAAGGGTTTTTTGGTCATACCTACAAAACCCCAAAAATGAACTTTTAGTGAACCACGAAATCTCTCGCTTTTCGTGTTAATTATTTATACTTCTTTTTTGGTTAAATTTAGTGTAAAGTTTACATATTGGTTAAATTATAGTTTAGAAAATAAATAGTGTTAAAGTGGTGTTAATTTTAACACTGAAAAAGTAATATTTCATAAAATTAACACTGCCTGAATAAATGAAGATTTACACGGTGATTTGGTAAAATATGGTGAACTTTTTACTTTTTTTTTTAAATGAAAATTTACTCTAAATAAAAAACTAAATAAATAACTAAAATTTGAACCAAACTGAGAATGAACTTTTACGCTTATGAAATTTTTGTTGTGTAGGAGCAGTCGACACGTTATATTGACCACCTGGCTTTCAAATTTCTAGCTGAAAATCTAAAATCGGAGGACTTACCTTCTCTGGTATTAGCGCCACCTAGGCGTTGGGAACCCTTTATAATTAACCACTGTATAATAGATACCCAACGATTTTTTGACATTTGGTTCAAAACTTGTATATTGTACCTAAATATTCTGTATTTCCCAATTTTGTACGACTGTATTGTATTCTGATATTAATAAAATGATTTTGCTTAAGAATCTTAAGAAAATAAAATACCGTTTAGTTCCCTGAACATTTGGGATAGACTATATTTTCGTTATATTTTTATTGGATTACTGACTTTAAACGCTATTTTAAAAATTCGTTACACAGTAGAACGGAATTTTTGAGGCTTTCCACTCTTTACGATTTATGTAATTATTTAGCAAAGTTGTAAATTGAGGCCCCTAATATTGTGAGACTCATTTTTGTAACTTTGGATTTCAAAGGTGCAAATTGTTGAAATCAAAGTGTCCTCTTAGTTTGTTTTTACATATATTTTTGTTGATAATTATTAAGTTTTGTTGTTTATTAATATTTAATAATCAAGTATAATTATGATAATAATAAAGTTAAGCTTGTAGTCCTGATAGTTGGTGTTTTGGATGGTATGAAAGCCTCCTATAAAGGGAAATCGAGTCCATTTCTGCTTGTAAATCTTCTGCCACCTCTTTGCTCTGCAGGATGCAGAAAGCATTGTTGCTCGGGTCACTCCGCATTGTGCGGGCACTGGATCTGACGTAATTTCCGCGTCTACATATCGTCAGGGTTTGAGATGCTGCCGTGTTTATTTAGCTCCAGTAGTTTCTAGTATGACGTGGCTCAAAGGTTGCTGAAGTTTGGGAATAGTGGACACTGGTCAAGAGCTGAAAAACCTCTAATAATATAGTTTTGCAATAATAATTTAATTAATTTTGTAATTATATTTTAGAATAAACGTGAATTCAGTGTCTGATAATTGTTTTACTGTTGTTAAATCACTCCGTATAAACACATAAATAAAACCATTATTGAGTGATAGGAAATCAGTCGATTTATGATTCATGCAGAGTCACTGATTCAAATCAGTTTACTGACTGAGATTAAAAGGGTCAGTTTAGTGAGTCACAAGTCCCATCACTCAGAGCGTGGTTCAAAACAAATCACCCGTAACCAAATTATTAAACATACTAGGTTATTACCCGTCAACAATGACGGATTTATGATATCAAAATTTCAATTGTTTGTATGTGTATTTGGTTTTATTTTTTAACGTATGTTAATTTTGTCGCCGCTCAGCCAATCACGGGACAAGATATCACCAGTTAGCCAATCACGGGAGAGGGTGTCACCTGTCAGCCAATCAAGAGATTGGAAAAATTGACGTCATAATATTACCGACACTACATACAGATACTTGCTAATTATATAGTTAGATTACTTATTCATAAACTTTTGATGACGGGAAAATGATTCATTTTTTCTCAGAACATTATATTTATATTGTTAAAACTAAAAATAATTTGAGATGTTTATTTATGACTACGAAACCCTAGACATTTCTGTATGTAATTATATTGGTAGATTCTTAGAGAAAAAAACTGCCAAATATTGTTCATATCGGTCAAAGGATATAACAGTGTCTAAAGATTCTTTTTTATGCCTTCGAAACCCTAGATATTTATATATATAATTATATTCGTAATTTCTTAGAAAATAAATTTGCAATATATTGTTCATATCGGTTAAAAGATACAGGCGTGTCTAGAGTTTCTCGTTTATGCCTACGAAACCCTAAACATGTCTATATGTAATTTTATCCGCAGTTTCTTAGAGAATAAATCTGCAAAATATTGTTCATATCGGTTAAAGCATATAGGAGTATCTAGAGTTTCTGGTTTATGCCTACGAAACCCTAGACATTTCTATATGTAATTTTATCCGCAGTTTCTTAGAGAATAAATCTGCAAAATATTGTTCATATCGGTCAAAGCATATAGGAGTATCTAGAGTTTCTGGTTTATGCCTACGAAACCCTAGACATTTCTTTATACAGGATGTCTCAGCCAAGTGGCTCACCATTGCTATCTTTCTTAATATTATTTATAGAGTTTCGGTTAAATGGACAAAGTCCGAGTATTTTACTTAGTAAATATCATGACTGACTCTAGAATATTTTTAGATGTTTCGCTGACCAGATATTTTGAAAATGAACATTTTTTTTAAATGGAATACCTATATATTGTTAAGCCATTGGCCATTGGAAATCTGCAAAATATTTTTCATATCGATCATAGGATATAGGAGTGTTTAGAGTTTCTTGTTTATGCCTACGAAACTATAGACATTTCTGTATGTAATTATATTGGTAGATTTTTAGAAATTAAATCTGCAAAATATTGTTGATATCAGTCAAAGGATATAGGAGTGTCTATAGTTTCTTGTTTGTGCCTACGAAATCCTAGAAATTTCTGTATGATATTTTATTCGCAGATTCTTAGAAAATAAATCTGCAAAATGTTTTTCATATCGATCATAGGATATAGGAGTGTCTAGAGTTTCTTGTTTATGCCTACGAAACCCTAGACATTTCTATATGTTATTTTATTCGCAGTTTCTTAGAGAATAAATCTGCAAAATATTGTTGATATCAGTCAAAGGATATATGAGTATCTAGAGTTTCTTGTTTATTCCTACGAAATCCTACACATTTCTATACGTAATTGTATTCGTAAATTCTTAGAGAACAAATCTGTAAAATATCTGTCAATCAAGGGACAGGATGTTCCCAATTAGCCAATCACGTGAACCTTAGGAAAAATGACGTCACAGTGTTACCCAGATCACAAACACACACTAGCTAATTATATATGGTTAAGACGATATTCAATGACGTATTACATGCCGTGGACTAGACGGCAATAGACGTTTGCATACGTACAATAGACATAAGCAGGATAACAACAAGAAACTGCGCGAATGCTTCTTATCGGCTGAGAGTAGCAAATAGACACATAAAAATTTAAATATTCGTCTACCTACCGAATTCCCCTTCTAATATTAAATAACAAATTTAATTTTTTAAACTAATGACGCGAATATACTATTTGTATTCATATTTTCATAGTTAATTTTATATCGCTTGAACAATTATTGTGCAAGTATCCCCCAAGTATTTTTAAGATTATCGCCTTTTCAAACAATGTAATCGTTCATTAGGGGGCGATATTGCCTCCGTTGCGAGCCACTGGTCTAAACTTACCTAAAGGGAGTTCTTATCAATTATTCTCAGATAGGTGGAAATACAAACACAAATACAATAGGGTTATTAGAGTATATGTACCCCATTGCAGTATCATTCATGAAGTTATGACGAAAATGTATCTAGTTGTCATTATACAAAGGTATTCTCATGCAAAATCCCGTTTACCTAACCATAAGCACACCATAACTTAATTTACAGGGACATTGTCTGTATGTAAACAGTATATAGTTTCATTACTGGCGCATTCTGTCGAAATCCTGCTGCAGTGTGCAGAATTAACGATCAATTTGCCGGTGCACGTGATTGTGCAGGGTCACGTGGTTTCGCAACATGTGCTCCCCATCACGACCGTGCCTATCCTGCCCTACGTGTCGCGCTACCCTTCTCTCTACTGACGTCTACTGTTCCGGACAGGAAGGCTTTACCTTCATGATTCACAACTTCACATGCAGATGAATGCTAAGTGGATATGATGTAATGAGCTGTATTATCTACTAGGCCTTTGTGGATAACTGATGATGAGTTAAAATGATTAGACAAGCTGCTGCATTATTTTAATTAATTCATTGTTTATCGACCAACATTATTTGGTAACTAAAAATGTTAGGATATATTTGTCAATTTGCAATTCCGTAGAAAGGCTTCTTATTCACTGGCGCAAGTGTAATCTTGATTAAAGTTCTTAATTTCAATTTTGAGAAACTAGCTGACTAGTCCCAGTCACACATCTTTCTGGTTTTGACTTATTACAAATTGTTTAAGTAGTATTTAAGTGAACATTTTCGATATCATTGAAATAATACTAACGGCGGCAATGAAGACGTTAAGTATGATCATTGGTTACATACATTATTGCAGCGATTATCAAACTTCTTCAATTGATGGCACACCGAACAGGGTACTAAAATACCAAGTAAGACCAGCAGTTTTTTTACTGATACATTTTATAAGCATAAACAGACTTTTAAAATTGCATTTACTTGTAGCTCGTTTATAATTGAAGCTGTAAATCTTTATATTGTTAAATAGTAATCGTTAGTTTTCATAGAAGTGGCTTGCATAAACATAACGTATAAACATAAACTAAACGCAACGCATCTACGCTATTAGTGCTGTATAAGATTTTTATTAAAAATGTCTTAGAAGGATCAAATATGATCTTTATAAGCTGTACATTTGATCATAATTAACATAGTAATGATTTTTATCCCCTGAATATACTCGGTGTACAATTTATTACTGCAATAAGCATAGTTTTTTTAATACAAGGAATTTTCCTTTTTTAGAGAATTTGTTATATAAAAAATCAGCTCTGGCCACCACAGGACCGACCGCCATCATAAAGTACTTGTATAAAATACATTCTAGCAGCAGAGTAGAAATAACTTGGCGTAATATTTTCTAACAAAGATATTATTTATCATTACCATGGAAACGTTACATATGAGTATGAAAAAATTTTACAAACATTTTTCGTTTTATCAAAAAACGTCTCAAATAAAAGTTATTAGTTATTGCATTTATAGCAACTTTTGTTCAATAAATTTTTTCGAAATATTTTTTTGTTGCTTAAAAGCGACACGAGTAAACTCAACGGTTAAACGAGTAAAACGAGTAAAACAATCGGTCTAGTCAACCGATTTTTACCAAAAGTTCGTTTCATTGATGTCAAAAGCTTAAATATGCAGTTTCGTAAAAATCCTTTTAGCCGAATTTGTTCTGCACGTGTACACAGACAGACGGACAGACAGACCGACAGACATCATGCTAAAAATAGTCAAAACGTTATGTAGGGACCTCAATTCGTGGAGATCCATCGAAATGTCAAGGTCGGTAAAAAAGGAAAATAGGATTTTTTTGTAACTATTAATAATATTTTCCGGTTTAACTAAAGTACAATACAAACTGGTTTCAGAAGGTATTTCATTTTGGTTTAAACCGGTTTCGGATAAATATTATAGGCGAGAACGAAAAGAACGGAAACGACATATTTTGTTTTCGCACCGAACGGTAAATGAACGGTTTTTTCGGTGTCAGTCCACGTTTCTTATTCTGTTGTGCACTACAGAACTGCAGCACTCCCAAAGAAAGAATAAATAAATGTAAATATTTCATGTTCACATATTTTATAGTTTTTCTTTGAACAAAATACAAAAAATAACTATCTAAGCATTATATAAATGAAATACGGTTATAGCCTATATTTAGACATTAATTTAATAGCTAAAAACTGGGAGTTTGTTATTCAACGGCATACTCTATCTCAGTGGCGCACTCAGGAGAGCCCCCCCCCCCCCTAAGACGGACGGAAATAAAAATAAGAACACACAAACACACTAGAAAATTTTTAAAATAGAGATGAGGACCTTTTTTTAGGTCGTCACTTGTATTTTAGAAGTGAGGACCTTTTTTTTTAGATCATCATTTTGTATTTCCGACGCAAGGACATTTTTTTAGGTCGTCATTTGTATTTTAGAAACCTAAACTTTTTTTTGTTTTAGGTCATCACTTTGTATTTATATTTTTTTAGATCACTTGTAATTTAGAAGTGTGTACCTTATTCATACTTTAAATAATTTTATCTTCAGCCCCCCCCCCCCCCAACACAAATTCCTGGGTGCGCAACTGCTCTCTCTATGCTGTCGCGTAAATTGCTTGAAAAAGCAGTGACAGGCAACAACAGGAATAACAATGTTCGTCTATTCTCGCCTAGATTCACTAAAATTTGCCTGCACTTATCATTGCTTGTAACAAGTGCAGTCGACACTGTGTTTTGAACAGTGCTAGCATGATATTTGCTCTGTTTAAGTATTTTATTAAATGTTAGTCGGCCAGTCAAGGCAGTTGCGTCACTTTAAACGTCACATTTTTTTATAACGTCATATTAGATACGTTTACTGGTATCCATTTAATAAATGTAATATTCGTACGCTGTCACTTATATCGAAATGAAATGACAATATATGAATAAGAACAGAATGGAAACAAATAAATTATTCTAATAGGCAAAATAGTCCTAAAAAGGACTGATGTGATCCAAAAATATGATCAAAGAAAATAAAATAAAAATATGTTGAATTTAAACTAAAAGTTTTTTAGTTATATATATATACTAGCTGAGCACCCGTGCTTCGCTACGGTATATTGACGACCGGGTTGCCAGTTTATTATTTTACTAAATCGGGATTTTTACCAAATAAATATAAAAAATTCGGGATTAAGACTCAAAAAGCGGGAGAACCTAATAAAATGTACATCAAAATTTTTCAAAATGTTTATAAACAAACTCTCTACCAAAATAGTAGTGAGGAGCAAAAAAAAGGTCCTCACTTCCAAAATAGAAGTGATGAGCAAAAAAAAAAGGTCTTCACTCTCAAAATAGAACTGATGAGCAAAAAAAGGTCCTCAGTCCTCAACCCCAAAATAGAAAGTGAGGAGACAAATATTTTTTTTTAGATTAATTCGAGATTTTAGCTGTCCCGCGCAACCCTGATTGACGATCTCATTTTAGTATAAAATACTCAGTTTATTTTTAAACATGTGTATGGGTAACCTTTGTAAGCCAAAACCTAGTCGATATCTCATGTTTCCTAAGAGATATTGAGGAATCCGCGAAATCACATTTCAGCCCTTTCCACCCCCTTAGGGATCGAATTTTGAAAAGTTCCGTATTAGTGGATGCTTACGTCATGGAGGGAATATATTTCCAGAATTTCATGACTCTATGTCAAGGGACGTTCTATCGAATAAAAAATATCAATTAACCCCGTTAGAGATGAAATTTTAAAAAACTGTTAAAACTCTTACTAAACATTTTAAATAGAAAGCTATGTAGGTTTCTATTCAATAGAAACCTATGTAAGTTTTCTATAATTCACCCCGAATATAGATTCATCCCTTTAGGGGTTGATTAGGGCAAAATCCTGATTTTTTTTTGCAAACATTTGTATGGGTAACCTTTGTAAGCAAAAACCAAGTCGATATCTGATTGGTTCTAGGAGATATTGAGGAATTCCTGAAATCATATTTCACCCCGTTTTTACCCCCTTAGAAGTCGACTTTCGAAAAATATCTTCTTAGTGGAATATATTTTGCGAATTTCATGTATCTATGTCCAAAAAACGTTCTATCGAATAAAAAATACCCATTTACCTCTTTAAGGGTGAAATTATAAAAAATTGTCTAAATTATTTTGAGGTATTTTAAAAAGACATCTATGTGCCAAAAAGGAACGTCAACAAACACAGGAAATACGACGGGATGTATAATTCACCCCGAATGTAGATTCACCCCTTTAGGGGTTGATTAGGATAAAATACTAAAATAAGTTTTTGGCATTTGTATGGGTAATCTTTATAAGCAAAAATCAAATCGCTCATAACTTATTGGTCTTAAGAAATATTAAGGAATCCTTGAAATCACATTTCACCCTTTAGGAATTCAATTTTAAAAAATTGTCAAAACCATTTCGAGATTTTTTAAAAAGAGAACCATCAGCCGAAAATATATCTTATGACTCAACAAATACAGGAATACGACGGGATGTATAGCTAAGTCCGAATGTAGATTCACCCTTTTAGGGGTTGATTAGGCAAAATCCTGAAATAGATTTTTTAGCCTTTGTATTGGTTATCTTTATAAGCGAAAACCAAATCGATATTTTCTTGGTCCTCAGAGATATTAGAGTATCATTGAAATCACATTTCACCCCTTTTAACCCTTTAAGGGGAAATTAAAAGAACTATCAAAAATATTTCGAGATATTTAAAAAAGAAACCTATGTGCCAAAAAGGTATGTTACATCTAAGAAAACACAGACACACAAACACAGAAAATACGACTGCATGTATAATTCACCCCGATTGTAGATTCACCCATTTAGGGGTTGATTAGGACAAAATCCTGAAATAGGTTTTTCGGCATTTGTATTAGTAAGTAATCTGTGTAAGAAAAATCCAAGTCGATATTTTATTGGTCCTAAAAGATATTAAGATATCCTTGAATTCACATTTCATCCCTTTTCACCCTTTAGGGACGTAATTTTTAAAAAACTATCAATATTATTTCAAGTTATTTTAAAAAGACACTTTTGTGCCAAAAAGAAATTGTATAACTCAACAAACACAGGAAATACGACGGGATGTATAATTCACCCCGTTTGTAGGTTCACCCCTTTAGGGGTTTATTAGGCAAAATCCTGAAATAAGTTTTTCGGCATTTGTTGAGTAATTATTGTAAGAAAAAACCAAGTCGATATCTTATTGGTCCTAAGAAATATTAAGAAATCCTTGAATTCACATTTCATCCCTTTTCACCTCTAAGGGCTGCAATTTTAAAACACTATCAATATTATTTCGAGATATTTTAAAAAGACACTTACGTGCCAAAAAGATATTTTTCAACTCAACAATCTCAGGAAATACGACGGCATGTATAATTCACCCCAATTTTATACTCACTGCTTTAGGGGTTGATTAGGATAAAAACCTGAAATAAATTTTTCGGTATTTGTATGAATTATCTTTGTAAGCAAAAAGCAAGCCGATATCTTATTGGTCCTAAGAAATATTAAGGAATCCTTGAAATCACATGTCACCCCTTTTCACCCTTTGAGGCTGAAATTTAAAAAAACTGTCAAAACCATTTCGAAATATTTTAAAAAGACACCTATGTGCCAAAAAGTAATGTTACATCTCAACAATCACAGGAAATACAACGGGATGTATAATTCACCCCAATTGTATACTCACCCCTTTAGGGGTTGATTAGGATAAAAAACTGAAATAAGTTTTTTGGTATTTGTATGAATAATCTTTGTAAGCAAAAAGCAAGTTGATATCTTATTGGTCCTAAGAAATATTAAGAAATCCTTGAAATCACATGTCACCCCTTTTCACCCTTAGGGGCTGAAATTTAAAAAACTGTCAAAACCATTTCGAAATATTTTAAAAAGACACCTATGTGCCAAAAAGTAATGTTACATCTCAACAATCACAGGAAATACAACGGGATGTATAATTCACCCCAATTGTAGATTCACCCCTTTAGGGGTTGATAAGGACAAAATCTTGAAATTAGTTTTTCGGTATTTGTATGGGTAATTTTTGTAAGCAAAAAGCAAGTCGACATCTTATTGGTCCTAAGAGATATTAAAGAATCCTTGAAATCACATATCACCCCTTTTCAACCTTTAGGGGTGAAATTTTAAGAAACTGTCAAAACCATTTCGAGATATTATAAAAAGACACGTATGTGCCAAAAAAAAACTTATAACTCAACAAACACAGGAAATACGACGGGATGTAAAATTCACCCCGATTGTAGATTCACCCCTTTAGGGGTTGATTAGGACAAAATCCTGAAATAAGTTTTTCGGCATTTGTATGGGTAATCTTTGTAAGCAAAAACTAAGTTGATATCTTATTGGTCCTAAAAAATATTAAGGAATCCTTGAAATCACATGTCACCCCTTTTCACCCTTTGGGGCTGAAATTTTCAAAAACTGTCAAAACCATTTCGAAATATTTTAATAATACACCTATGTGCCAAAAAGTAATGTCACATCTCAACAATCACAGGAAATACGGCGGGATGTATAATTCGCCCCAATTGTAGATTCACCCCTTTAGGGGTTGATAAGGACAAAATGCTGGAATTAGTTTTTTGGTTTTGTATGGGTATTTTTTGTAAGCAAAAAGCAAGTGGATATCTTATTGGTCCTAAGAGATATTAAAGAATCCTTGAAATCACATATTACCCCTTTCCACCCTTTAGGGGTGAAATTTTAAAAAACTGTCAAAACCATTTCGAGATATTATAAAAAGACACCTATGTGCCAAAAAGAAACCTTATAACTCAACAAACACAGGAAATACGACGAGATGTAAAATTCACCCCGATTGTAGATTCACCCCTTTAGGGGTTGATTAGGACAAAATCCTGAAACAAGTTTTTCGGCATATGTATGTGTAATCTTTGTAAGCAAAAACTAAGTCGATATCCCATCGACCCGAAGAGATATTAAAGAATCCGTGAAATCACATTTCACCCCTTTTCGCCCCTTAGGGGTTGAATTTCGAAAAATCCCTTCTTAGTGGGTGCTTACGTCATGGAGGGAATATACTCTCCAAATTTCAAGTTTCTAGGCCCAAGGGTTCGGGCTGGGCGGTGATGAGTCAGTCAGTCAGGACACTTGCTTTTATATATATAGATATATATATATAACTAAAAAACTATGCAATACACACAATGTCTAAAATAGAAATCCATAAGATATCTATAAGAAATTATAGAACTAAACACAATATTGCTAAATAAATAACAAACTAAATAAAACCAGTGGCGAAGGGAAACCTCCGCTAGACTTGCCCTCCCATAAAAAAAATATTAAAAAAAAAATGTAAATTTAAAAAAAAAAAATAATTTAATATTTAGATAAATCTTCAAAAATACATCAAATTATGTTCTATACAAATTTTTGTCCAAGGCTTGCTTTACTAGTTACGAATTAATTATCATGACCATGGAAACGTTACATATAAGTATGAAAAAATTGAGACTTTTAAATTTTAAATAATTTTACAAAAATTTTTCGAAATTTTTCGTTTTATCAAAAAACGTCTCAAATAAAAGTTATTAGTTATTGCGTTTATAGTAACTTTTGTTCAATAAATTTTTTCGGAATATTTTTCTGTTGCTAAATATTCGCAAAAATCTTAAAATCGACACGAGTAAACTCCCATTTCTAGTCAATCGATTTTCATAAAAAACAATAGGGTTCTTCCCATTTAATAGGAGAATTTTTTAGTACCAGAACGAACACTTTAAGTTAAATCGTTTTTGAGTTATCGTGTATACACACAGACACACACACACACACACACACACACACACACACACACACACACACACACACACACACACACACACACACACACACACACACACACACACACACACACACACACACACACACACACACACACACACACACACACACACACACACACACACACACACACACACACACACACACACACACACACACACACACACACACACACACACACACACACACACACACACACACACACACACACACACACACACACACACACACACACACACACACACACACACACACACACACACACACACACACACACACACACACACACACACACACACACACACACACACACACACACACACACACACACACACACACACACACACACACACACACACACACACACACACACACACACACACACACACACACACACACACACACACACACACACACACACACACACACACACACACACACACACACACACACACACACACACACACACACACACACACACACACACACACACACACACACACACACACACACACACACACACACACACACACACACACACACACACACACACACACACACACACACACACACACACACACACACACACACACACACACACACACACACACACACACACACACACACACACACATACGGACGGCACTTCGAAAATAGGTTTTTTGTATTCCCTGGACCATGAAACGTGGTCATCCGTCAAAATCTCGACATCGAAAATTTTCGCGATTACAATACTTGCCCCTTATATATATTAAGGTCGGGCAAGTAAAAAGATAGACATAATTACTATAAGATAGATTTGTGAACACAAGTGTCAAAACTTATCAGAACGTAATACAAAATGTCGGCAAATGAAAACAAAATTTAGGGATACCAATATAAATGTCCCTATGTTAAATAAAAACTTTTAAAATTTATAAATCTTCAAAATGACTATCAAGCACAAACTAAATATGACTTGAATAGGTATGTTTTAGTAAAATAAAAAAGTGAAGAGCAATATTAGTCTATAATTCGAATGAAAAAAATAAAATAAATATATAAATAAATAAAACGATTTAGTTATTTTTTCGCCACTAAGTTCGTCATTGAAGTTATGACTCAATATGACAAACGTTGACTGGGCGATTTCAGTATAAACGATTTTTTATTTTTTTTTTTTTTTTTTTATTGTACGCGGTGTACAAATGATTTATGAGTATTTTTGGGTATAAATAATCTTATTGTTTTAAATTAATATACAGGGTGTTTGTTTGAAACGGGGCACCCCAAAAATCTCCTTTATTTGTAAAGATACAAAAAATCTACAGAACAAAAGTTAAACTAGACAAAAAGACCCATCTAAAGGTTACTATAAGAATTCTGAGGTACTTACGGTTTCACCGGAAATGATGTCAACTTTTGATCTAGCATAGGGAATCGATAATTTTATATATTTTTTTCCTAAAAGTACATTAAATTAGCTTTACAATGACACCAAAAAATCATATTTTTATGTTAACCATTTCAAAATGGCGACCATTTATTTACAAAATAATAATCAACATAAGTTTTACAAACTTGAACGTAGCAAGCTTTGAAAACAATAAAAAAAGAAACAAAATATCTCTAAAATAAACTGTATTTACCACTTGCTGATAGGATAGGAATGTGATTCCAACAAGATGGAGCACCAGCTCATAACGCTAGAAACGTATGTGCCTATTTAAATGGCCAATACCCAGATAAATGGATTGGAACACATTCACTTAATCCCTGGTCTGCACGATCGCCGGATCTCACGCCATTGGATTTTTTCGTTTGGGGGTATCGGACAACACCAACGACGGTAGAAGATTTAGAAGAAAGGGTTAGAAGTGCAATCCGGGATATCCAAGAGTGTACTCTTATAAGGGCGATGGAAGAGTTTTTATTAAGAATGAGAAAATGTGTGGACAATATGGGTGGTTTGATCGAACATTTGTATTTTTTTTTTTTTTGTGAAATAATTGTAAAATGTAATAGTTTTTATATTATTTTCAAAGCTTGCTACGTTCAACTTTGTAAAACTTATGTTGATTATTATTTTGTAAATAAATGGTCGCCATTTTGAAATGGTTAAATGAAAATATGATTTTTTGGTGTCGTTGTAAAGCTAATTTAATGTACTTTTAGGAAAAAAATATAAAATTATCGATTCCCTATGCTAGATCAAAAGTTGACATGGAAAACCATGGGGAAACCGGAAATGCCTCAGAATTCTTATAGTAACCTTTAGATGGGCCTTCTGTCTAGTTTAAATTTTGTTCTGAAGATTTTTTGTATCTTTACAAATAAAGGAGATTTTCGGGGTGCCCCGTTTCAAACAAACACCTGCTTATTAATTTACAACAGGGAAAATTGAACACTTGAACAAGTTGAAGAAAATTATATTTTCTCAGTTATTGTTACTTTATAAAGTAGAAATGAAGAGTTAATGGATGGCCTACTTCAGATATTATTATAACTCAGGAATGTTTTTTTTATTTTTTTTATTTACTATTATTGCAGCACCCCTACCTAAAAATGTCACCAGTTGCCACTAGATTAAAAATTGGCTTTGCAATATATCTCCGGGTATTGAAGCGCATGACTAATGCTGAACGTAGTAGAATGTGCAGCTGGATTTTTTTAATCAATGCCTGAAACGGTGTTTGTTGTACCATAATTCTATTTTTTATAAGCATATTTATTTTTATTGGGCAAATTTGTACAAAGTGATCACATGTTATAACAGAAACTGACTATCCTTCAGCATCCAAAAATTTCTGTTCTTTATTTATAAAACGTAAACACTAGTAGCAAACTTCAAAAACTGTTCTGACCATTATAACTGATACAAAACAAACCCGGCTAATAAAATGATGTAAAAAGACAACTAAACAGGAAATATCCGTTGTATAATGTTAGAAGGCTTGCGTATACAGTAGAAAATACACAGTCGGTATGCGTTCGTTGAGCGCAGAGAGCGCGTTCCGATATATTCTCTGCTCACGAGAGCACGATGAACTATTTGTTCCTCCGGACACATTCTATTTATATAGGAATAGCTAACGTAATAAATAAATAATATAATGGTTTCCTGTATTTGAGATAAATGCACAACTAGAAATAATAACGCGCTTACGATCATGTAAACCTAAGCACACTGAACTGAAATAAGAATTGCGTTTAAATTCGCGGAATTCATTTATACATTTTGAATGTTAGGTTTTAACTTAACAAGGTAATGATTTCTTTAAAAATGTATTGAATTTAAAATGCTTTGTTTATGGCCGGTTGCTAAAGTAAGAATTATCCCTAACTCAAGTTAAAATCATTTGTTTTTGTATGTTGTAACTTGAGTTACAGAAAACTCTTACGTTAGCAACCAGATATTAGTTAACTACGTATAAACAGAATTTACTATTTATTTTGGCTTTACTATTCGATTTGTGTACCTCATATCTATATTTCACATTGCCCTTTTACTTTCTTGTAAATTTATAATCTTTAGGCACGAATTATGGTAGTAGAGCAGCATTTCTTAACTTGTGATATTCCTACCACAGTGACTAGGGATGGGAACGATATATCGATATTTCAAAAATATCGATACTTTATAAATATATCTCTATTTTATCTCAACTCTCAGTATTTATGCTATATGTGGGTCAAAGAGTTGTATAAGCATGCCAAATTTCAACTTTCAATGTTAAGCCGTTTAGCTACAATTTCTACCGTACAGACAGACAGACACATGAGTGACGTTATAAGGTTTTTTTGGTGGCCATACCTACAAAACCTTAAAAAAAAAACAAAAGTGCCTGCACAATGGCTTCGATACTCAAATGCTCTGAGTAGTAAAAACGTTTCAAGTAAACAAGATTTGGTTGTTCTAAAACTGCTTGGGTTTTTTTTCTGGTTCTCTCTTTGCATTTGACTTAACTTGCAACGAATATATTAATCTAGAGCGATTGAGGGTTAAACAGGTTAAATCTGTTGTACCTGAGAATTCAAAAATATTAAAAACTTACGTTTATCTATCTGTCCGTCTGCCTGCCAGTGGCTTGTCCATATATAACTCTTTTAGACAATCTATTCAAACGATTTTACTCAAAATTCTATGACTCTCGCGTATCCATCTCGTCGGTGTGCTTCTAATATCACTCTCATATACTACATCTATCTTTTTCTATGAATAAAAGGTAACACCTCTCTGTCTGTCTGTCTGTCTACCCGTATGTGCACTTTTCATTTTATTTAAATTATCAGTGATAACATATATTTCTTCAGTAGCCAACATGGTATATGATCTAGACACTAATCAGAATTGAAACATTTCTGAAATTGTTTCGGTAGCTTCAAATTTACGACAATTTTTCCTGGGAAAGAAATCTTGTGTTAGTTTGAATCTCTCTCCCGTACTTACATGTCTATCGACACGGTTGTACATGAGCAAGATACCTTGCACTATCCAGTCGAATTTCTGAATATTCATAACCCATCAGGATTACCTCTTCACGCTCTTACTTTGAAAGTAGGTGCACCAGTAATATTGCTGAGGAATATAAACCCGCCAAATACATGCAATAAAACACGCTTACAGGTGAACAGTTTAATAGACTATGTAGTGCAGGCATAGTTACGGAACGGGCGAAAAGGTGGTAATCCGTAGAATACTAATGATTCCTACAATTTTACCATTTCAGATCAAGCGCCTCCGATTTCCTGTCAGGGTTTATTTTGCGATGACTATTAATCATCTAAGTCGCAGGGTCAAACCTTGAAAATAGCTGTCGTTGATTTGTGGGATCCATACTTCTCTAGCAAGAACCTTTACTTGCTAGCGCCTAAGGGTAAACCTAAAAACATTGTTTATAAAAAGGCTCTTAAATAAATAATTCTGTTCAGTTTTATACTGGCTTTTCATGTATTTATAGTACTGTCCTTTCCGGTCACCTAATTACGAGTAGGTATGTTGTAAGTTCCAAAAAATGTTTAGGTCAGTAATAACGAATTTTCCCCGAATGAAGCCAGATGGGGCAGCTAGTACTTAATAAAATTGACTATTCTTTGAAAATAATATTTAATTTATTCTATTTACCAATACTTGTTAGATCTGGGGAAGACCTGACAATTAACAGATCAAGATGGCGGACTTATGTGAATGAGGACAAAAGTCAAGCCGACTGACAGTGCCCGCAGAAGAAGGTGAAGATTTGATTTATTCTATGAAATATTATATGATTGAGTTCTTAGTTCCGCCAAATTTTCAACTAGTCTTTATAGCTTACTCCCACTTATCCGATCTTACTCAACTTGCAATAATCTTTTCTGTAGTTACAGTAATGAGTTAAGAGTACAGCGTACTGCACATATATTTCAGTAACTAATATGAATGCGAAACTAAAGGTACGATTAGTGGAGCTATTATGTTGTATTAAATCGTTAATTATAAATACTGCCATACTGCACACGATTTAGGTTAGCTCGTGATGAGAATATTTTAAGCAAGACGAATTAATTATATTTACTGTTTAGTTATAGTGTGTATGTGCTGTTGCTACTTTGCATCATATAATGATGCATATTTATTTCATACTTATCCGTTGTAAATATGTAATGTGATGGCTAGCATAGAAAATGTGTTGAAAATCAGGAATTCTTGTAATCCATAATAAATGTATTGCTACGAAATAACTGGCATTAAATTTTAATACCTTACAACACCTGCAAATTCGGAACGGTGAACTATTTAAAACTTATTAGAAGTGGGAAATGCAGCTTAGATATGTATTCAACATCGATATAAGAGGAAATAAAAACATATGAGTTTGCTGAACTTGAATATTTGGATACTAGGCGATTGTACTGCTCACTTAACAATTGCTACAATCAGTAGGTAACTTCACAAATGGTAATGAATTGGACTTTATAGCCAACCATCCTCATATTTCAGAGTCATATTTGCTAAAAAATCGTTTATGCCGAGCAGGACCAAGAAGCAGAGAAATTTATAAGATTGTGATGCAAATTATGCAAAGTATAACAAGATGGACGGGTACTTGAAACGTTTAGTACCAATTATAAGTGTACCGTAAACTATTTACGTGCTTGCGCTACCCCTAAATGACTACTTGATGAGTATCGAGTTTGTCAGGGAGATGTTAGACTTACGCTGTAATCTATCTATCGCTTTATTAGATAATATGTTTCTCATTTATAGGTTGATTCTCATTGACTTTTTCAGAAATGATCAACTTGTTTTTTATTCAAAAACTTGTACTTTTTAACGTATTGTTCTTTGTTTTTCTTTTTTTTTTTGTGACATTTGAGAAGTTATCGTAGTAAAACCCTCCAGAATACAAGGATATCGTTTCACTTGAAAATTGGACAATTATAGGAAGTTCCAGGCAGTGATTAACGTGGAAATAAAGTAAATATATAAATATGGAAAATATATATTTTTGACACTTTTGGAATAATTTTTACATCTGCCAAACTTATTTTATTAACAACGCAATAAACAAATGCATATAGCGCGAAATATTGGCGCTTAAATTTAAACTTCCCAACAGTTTCCCTTCCGCTGATTCTTACGGGCATTTTTCAAGTCAGTTCAAGGGTCGACTGAGTTTCGAGTAAAAATACAGAATGTAGAACCTCGTTAATCCGGACCTCGATAATACGGACTTCGCTTAATCCGGACAGCAAAAAAAAAAATAACTTAAACTTACGTAAAAATAGGGAATGCAAGGTTTTCGTAGTATCGGCAAGCCAACAATTGCATTGGTCTCATAACTCCGGTACGGTTATCGCAATTGTGATGTATACCTCCGCAGTAAGTTTCTGTTCAGCTGTTTTATAGGGCGAAGCAGAAGGAGAAGAATGGGCCAACAATTAACCATAAATAAAACTGTGTGACGATAGACTAAAACCACGTAGTCCAGTTTGTTAAAGGAACTGATAATGAGGACATATCTGAACACTACGACCACTTGAGACACCTCCACGTATTATTAGTGGCGGAAATAGACACCAAAGTGTACCAACAGAATATAGACAAGTATTTTAAAACTATTTTCTGCAGAAATCGTTTCGAGTGATGCAGAACCAGGTTCGTCGGGCACTTTATCATAATTGTCACGTATATATAGTAGTGATGGGCGCGTGAATAAAATTTTGTCACGACACGTTACAAAATTATTTTTCAATTGATAAACTGGCAATAAATCCAAACAAATTGTTGTATCTACGATTGTTATATAAACTCTACTATATTTAACTAATTAAGTAAGCGTAAAATAGATCTTTATGGGAAGAGTAAAAAGTAAAAACTTTCGTAAAGTATCATTATTTCACTCTTGCCATAAGCACAATACAAATACCAGCAATACATTTTTGGGGTTCTAAACGCGTCTTCCGTGGGAAGAGGCGTCTAACCGAAGATTTTATGTTCATGCGCATATTTCGGATAAGCGGATATGATATTTTATCCGCATACACACGATTTAAATGATAATTTATCTGCAACCGCAGAAAGACCCACGGATTTTCAGGGCTCAATTTATATTAAGAAACGGATACTTAAATGAAAATATTGGTTAATTTTCCGTCTGATCCCGTCAAATCCAACTGGTTAGAGAAAAGGCGCAAACTAGTTAGAATGAGATTGATGAGTTATCCATATTCAATCAGATTCATTCAAAATTAAACAAAACGATTTCCCAAAATTCAATTGTCGAGCAAAACAAAAAAGGAAAATAACCTCATGAGACGCCCTATCGAACGAGACGCCCCCATGCATTGCTTACCTTACTTAGAGCCTCGGGCCGCCCCTGATGTAATATTTACATAGACCGTGTTGTCGGCAGTAAAGAAGACCGTTACTAATACGTTATCTATTAAAATTAAAATAAATTCATATCACATACAGCATGAAATCACGCATATTCATCATTGTCCGCCATGTTACAATGTGAAAACTTTTAAAGTCATCAGTAATTAGAGCAACATTCCAATGTAGACAAGACCATTGATCTCGAGTAGCGACCGCGGCCGTACGGTTCTGGTCGCGAGCTACAAGCCGATAACACACATACCTCCCGTTCAACACGCCTTACTACCATCAACAACAAAAACTCATTTCAAAATATAATTGTTTTATAAACTTGCACAAAAATCATACGGAATATAAGATTACAAATTAAAACAAATAGTATCAAAAGTGAAGAAAGAAAATGCAGAATGTGTGGCAGGAGAGAAGAGACACTGTGGCATATAATGTACAATTGTACAGTACGAGAGGTGAACACCAATTGGATAGAAATATTAGAAGATTCCGGAATAGGAGTACCCATAATGAAGAAAATGCTAAAAGAGAGAAGAAGCACATACAGGCATTGAGAACCATGAACAAATCCTAACTAACGCTAGAAGAGAAAGTACTAGTAGGTATATACCCCAAAAAAGATGAACACAAACAAGATAAATGAAAGACGAAGACACCTGAAAGAAAACAAAGACAACAGAAAGAAAACAGGCAATAGAATGAAGACAAAGATAAGTGAAAAAAAAACGCCTATAAGAAGGTAAAAATAACCGAATGCAGAGGAAGAAATCAGGTGAAAATACGAGAAATAAGACGAGAAAAGAAGACTAAAATAACCGAAAGAAGAAGAAATTAACTGAAGCAAGATAAATATAACCAATACCCCGTGACGAAATATCCGAAAAACACGAAGATAACTGAAAAAAAGAGGAAGAAAATAACCGAAAAGAAAATGCAGATATCTGAAATATAGTGAAGACAACCGATAGAAAACGAAAATATCCGAGGCTAAACGAATATATCCAAAAGTAGACAAAGAAGAATTGAAGGAAGACGAAGATACCCGGATGATAACACATAACACAATATATTATAATTACAGTTGATATAGATAAATGTATATCATAACCCAAGGACATGAATAATGAATTACTACTACTATTGGTATCAAACAGAACTTTAGATGGGATATGAATGAAAGGCTAAAACTGCCATTCGGCTTTCACCATTGTCCAAATACTTGTTTTTCTTACATTTAGTCCCTTAATAGATAGGGTCTCACGCCAGCTCGAAGACATGAGAGAAATTTCGAGACATGAGAGAAATAAACGTAGAAGATCGCGGTTGTTTTGCTGTCTGTTTTCAGGACAACACATTATTGCGAGCAAGTCTTATCAATGGTGAAATATGTTATAAATCCATATAGAAATTGACCCACTGAAGATAATTCTAACGCCTGTATTAAACTACTGATACGATCCGGAAACAGAAATGTTGGCGCCAATCGTAAAAATCAGGGGAGCCACTAAATCTTTTGAATTATTATTATATATTCATACATTATTTCTATATTTTTCATAATTATTTTTATTTATTGTATGTATTGTTATTGATGTTTTTTTTCGTTTTTACAAATTACCATCCATTAAATTAATATCTTTACGTATTTTGTAACAAATTTTCACATTTTTCGTGATTTTTACTGATTTTCTTTGCTACTTATATCCGTCCCAGTTGTTAAATTAGATTTACATTGTTAATTTTATATCTTTTAGATTTTTTTTTTTTTTCAATTGCCCACCCCCATCATTGCACGCTACAACGTCTGGCAGCTAAGTTTTCATAAAAAGTGGCACTGAGCCTATTGATGATTATATTACAATAGAACAGGACTTCTTGAAATACACCATTGGAACTAGATTTTTTTTATTCTTAATGCTTTTGAGAGTTCTTTAATTCCTGGTATTTTTGATACCCTTACTTTTACATACAGAGTGTTCCTTCATGTCACTTCATGTAACTAAGCAACATCCTTAATCTAATCAAAATTGATTTTCATGTAGCAAACTGCGACACACACATTTGTTTGCAACGACATACGCATTTACACAGATGTCCCAGGAGAAAATTTCTTCATTTGAATTCATTTACAAAAATATATAGTTCTTGTTTCAATATGCATTCGTTTTTCTTATAATTATGAAATTAATAAAGATCATGGATTGTTAATATTATTAAGATGGGAAGCCTTCGAGACCTGGTGTTATCGACGCATATTAAAAGTGAAATGGGTTGACAAAGTCTCCAACAAAGAGGTGTTTCAAAGAGCTGAAGCAAGAAGATTTCTGCTTCAAAATATAAATAAGAGACGAGCTAGCTTGATGGGGCATATTTTGTGACATGAGGGTTTGTTGAAAACAATCGTGGAAGGTATGGTCGAAGGAACAAACCCTAAAGGAAGACCCATACTATTAAACTATATGAGTCAATTGAAGGAGCAGTTTAACTGTTAGAAATATGTACATCTGAAGAGAAAAGCAAAAGTCAGGGAGGAATGGCGAGCTGCTTCTAACCAATCTATGGATTGTTAACTTAAAGAGAGAGAATATTATAATTTTATAGTAATTTTATTGGGTTGTAACAATTTGTTGGATTGGAAAGTGGCAAAGATTTCCAAAATTATTTTGTCGTCAAACGTTTTCCAAAGATTACAAAACTCCTTCCAATATCTACATTTTACGAACAATCCACCTTTGTTTATTGGTATAGAATAGTGATGGCGAACCTATGACCCGCGGGTCATACAGTGACCCGTATGACGTTTTCAAATGACCCGTACAAAAGAAGATCTTTATAGTTCTGAAGATTCCAAAGAGAGATCCTAAGATAACTAAGGTTTGGTCTAAGTGTAAATTGTAAAATGTAAATTCATGTAACAGGTTAGGTAAATCGACAAATGCAAAACCGCTAGCTCAGGTAAAGTTATCGAGATTAGCAGAAGGTTCCACACAAATACTTACACCCTAAAGCGGCAAACTTTTATTTACGCATTATATATTTGACCCGCGATTTGAATCTACAAAATTTCAAATTCTATTTTGACCCGTCTGGGAAAAGGTTCGCTAATGCTGCTATAGAATTTATTCAATGTAGTGTAAGAATAAGAGACAGAAAACAACACAAGATACAGAAATCGCGGAACTTCTGAAATATTTCACTGAAAGCACTTGGGAAAAATCTGCTCTGCAGTTTTTATTTTGAATATTCCGTAACAAGAATTTTCTTGTGACCAAAATATCAAAATGCAACTTTATGACGGTTATTATTTAAGTTTTTCAACACAGGAATCTTAATGAGGGGGAAATAATATATTGACAGATTTGAAATTATAATTTTTTGCACACATACCAAGAGCACACCGTGATAAAATCACATATTTTAATAATCAAGATATTTCAAAAGATTATCCGACTCAAAACAGATATATATCAAGGAATTGTGATAATCAGTTACTCGAGTCGATAAACCTACTTACAGAAATGGAATGAAGTAAAAGATCATATCTAATACTACATAATTAGAAATATGTAGTAACTAAGTACATCATTACTGAATAATAACAAAAACTGATGCAAGTATACACCATTTTTGCCCATTAAAATATTTTTCTAAAATGTAAATTCAAAATAATCCAAGTAATTAAGGCGAGCACCGTGTAAATCTCATGGAACATCACATTTATCAAAACTTACAACATTTCCCAGTGTTGTCGTTGTTAATCCGCATGTATTTAACAAGTAAATTATCTTTATTTTTGATTAATTAGCGCCTTTATTCGTTCGTTGTTGAGAATCAACGAACACAAGAAACAAGCTCAGTAGCGTTCTTTGTAAACCTCACTTAATTGACTGGGACTTATGAAAATATTTTGTTAGAAACTTTCATAGCTTTGAAACCACGTAATGTAGTTGGTAAATTATGATACAGTTTTTGTTAAGCTTTAATAAATACTATGAATTCCTGTAAATACTTTGTACGCGTATTGATACATACATTTTTTTTTTTAGATAGTCACTCTTAGCCAACTAAACATCCTTTTGAAAAATGACAGAACAAAAATTATTATTTTTTTTTCCTTTTCCTACTTTTCTTCTGCTAATAGGTTTCGCTGAAAATATTTACGCTATCTTGACAACCAATCCATCGCAGTATATCGATTTTTAAGTGTTGTCACGTTTTTTTCTGAAAAGACTTTATAACGTCGTCTTCAGAAGCAGTCTTCTTGTACAAGTCAGTAAATCTTTTTTCCTCTCCCTCAAATATGAAAAGGGTTCAAATGTGTTGAGAATTTTTAAATAAGAGAACGAATGAGGCAGTATTAACCCTTAAGCCGCATTCAGACCTCTTTAAATTAATAAGTTATAGACTGTGCGTTGTGTCGCTCTGAGTTATGCTTTAATGCATTATTTTAACGTTCCATGTACCGTTCACATCTGTTATAAATTAGTACGTTACGAATAGCCCTTCATCTGTGAATTTTGAAACCAACTATTTAGCTTCGTAAAATATTTTATATGTATTATCGTTCTTATACCAGGTCTACAAGTATGAAATGCGGATTTTTTTCAAACTTGCCGCGCAAACAGAGTGTATAGTTCAAAGTTTCAACACATATGGCGTTTTGTTAAGTTATCATTAAGTGTCAAATGCGTATAGGTTATAATTTGAAAAGTGATCATATAGTTTTGTTTTACTGTGTTAAAAATGTCAAATTTTGTGCCAAATACAGAGCTGCTGAATCATACCGACTGCTTCGAGAAGCTTATGGTGAATATGCTCCATCGCAAGATACGTGTGAACGATGGTTTCGGCGTTTCAAAAGTGGTGACTTTGATCTTACAGACAAAGAACATGGAAAACCTCCAAAAAAATATGAAGATACAAAATTGGAAAATTGCTACAGGAAGACGATAGTCAATCACAAAAACAACTAGCTGAGCAGTATCATTACTGGCGATGAAAAATGGATTTATTTTGAAAATCCCAAACGCAAAAAATCATGGGTGAACCCAGGGTCACCATCCACATCAACTGCAAGACCGAATCGCTTTGGAAAAAAGACAATGCTCTGTACTTGGTGGGACCAAAAGGGTGTGGTCTATTATGAATTGTTAAAACCTGCTGAAACAGTTAATACCCAACGCTACCAACAACAACTGATCGTATTGAACCATTCGCTGCTCATAAAACAACCAGAATACAAAAGAAGACAGTACAAGGTAATCTTTCTTCACGATAACGCTCCATCACATAAAGCAAAAGCAGTTTGCAACACATTGGAGGCACTCAAGTGGGAAGTGCTACCCCCATGCCGCTTACTCACCAGACTTGGCCCCTTCAGATTACCACTTGTTCGCATCGATGGGTCACGCACTTGCCGAGCAGCACTTTTGTTCATATGAAAATGTGAAAGAAAGGCTAGATGAATGGTTTGCGGGGAAAGGGGAAGAGTTCTACTGGCGAGGTATTCACAAATTGCCTGAAAGATGGGAAAAATGTATAACTTCTAATGGAGCATACTTTTAATAAATAAACTTTTACTGTTCTTTTGAGTTTAATGTGTTTTATTTGAAGAAAAAATCCGCATTTCATACTTGTAGACCTGGTAATTCTGTTGTCTTAGATTTTAACTACCTAATTACCTAAATTGATCATATTTACTGTCTGTCTTTGTAATTTTGAGCAAGATTTGTTAATGATGACATTATGTTAGGTTATGTAAAGGCATTCGATAACTACGGTGTCGCTGATAGAATGCGATAGCCAATGTGTTTATATGTCTGTCTCATTAAAACATCTCACTAGCTGTAAGTTTAGAAAATTATGCACAATCCACAACAAACAGCGCATTAAATTTGGAGGTCTGAATGGTTTCACGTCTTATCATATGACAAACTTCCTGGTGACAGTGAACAATCCATAAGTGCATAAGCTATTGATTTAAGAGCTCTGAATGCGGCTTTAGATACCTTAGAAATTTACGTAAAAACCGAATCGGGGTAGCCTAGGTCCCCCAGCGTTTTCTTTAGTGTTCAGGTTGTAAATATTTTTAAAACATTTTAAATAGTTTAAATTATTTTATGTAAATATTTATTATTATTTTACTAAGCATACAATGATTATGATTAATAATAATAAACAGAAAAAAATGTAATCTAAAAGCAAAGAAATAATTGAAAATTGCAATTTTACGATACAAATATTAAAAATGAGTTGTCTAAATTTGCGCTAAATGTAATATTATTCCCAAAAACTTTAAATCTTAAACTTCTAATAGGTTCATCTTGCCCTTTTAATTTCATGTCCTTTTCAATGTTCTTTTCAGCCTTAATTCTGCCCAAGTTAGGGAATGTTACATATTTACATGCCTCAACGTTGGTTATAACAATTGTGGAATTGTCAATAGCAAAGAACCCTGGTTACTTATGTTAATATGTGCTATATTTATATTTTTATACTTTTTTAAAGGCTCATGAGGAAGAACAGTCTTTGTATTCTAACAATGACTGATCATGGGCCTTTATCCAATGTACAAACTATTATTATTATTATTATTTGTAAAAAAATTTAATTATTTAAAAATTAAAATTAAAAATCAAAAATGTAATTTTTGTTTATAATAAAATTGTATATAGCCATTATTCTTTATCAGCACATTCAATACATATAACTGTGATTCTTTTCCTACAATGAGCTTCGCATACAAAGTTCCTACATTTATCACAGGCCACTTTACTCTTTTTGTCTTCTTTTCGGGGACATTTATAACATATTCCACGTTTTCTTGGTTCAATCTTTTCATCTTGAGAATGTCCAGTAATTTCAATGCCACAATCTATTACAGCTGTTTTTATGAATCTATGAATTACATTGTTTTTAGCACGAAACTCAATATTATTTTTGGCTAAATCATCTGAAAGTCCCAAAAAGAACATTTTTCGGCGGCAGGTTACTCCTTTTTTTTTTTTTTTTTTTTTCCTTTATTTTAGGGGCACTTCAATGTCTAAGATTATTAGCACCCCATAGATAATAAATATACATACATATTAGATAATTTTACAGTTTTCATTAATAATAATTACTTATAGTAATAACAAACTAGTAATAATACTAATAAATAGTTTTGATTCATAGTAATAATAATTTGAGAATATTAATGATTATTGTAAACAGATATACTAACAAATATAATAAAATAACACAATAGTAATAATAATAATAACAAAGAGTGATACAATTTGGTGGTTTTTAACAGTTTGTAAGGCTAAATGTCTTTGATCATGTTGGCGTCTATCAAGAAATTTATCACATTCTCTTGGTTTTTGTAGCTGAGCGCAGAACGTAGTTCATCTGGGATGTTATATTTTTCTCTTGGTCTGTCGTATTTTTTACAGTGGATGAGCATGTGTTCCACTGTTATAAGGGTGTTGCACATATCACAAACAGGTTGTTCGGTTTTATCAAGGAGGTGTTTATGCGTGACTTTTGTGTGTCCTATGCGCAGCCTGGTAATAACGGTCTGGTTTTTTCTGTGATCAGGTGTTTTACTTGGTTCGATTTTGTCTTTAATTTCTCTTAATTTATTGTTGGTAGTTTGTTGCCATCTAAAGTTCCATTCTTCTTTTATTTTAACTTTGATTTTGTTTTTTATATCATTCTCAAGGGTTATTTCTGTAATTTCTTCTATATTGGTTGCTTCCTTCGCTGCTTGGTCTGCTGCTTCATTTCCTTCTATATTTATATGTGATGGTATCCATGCCAGTACTATTTCTTTATTATTTATTTTGGAGCTGTGAATATTTTCTTGGATTTTTGTAATTAATGGGCATTTACTATGAGGCTTTTCTAGTTCTTGTAAACAACTTAAAGAGTCCGTATATATGATAAACTTCTTGTTTGGGCTATGATTTATGTACTCGGATGATTGAAGGATACTGTAAACTTCTGCTGTAAAATTACTTGCGTCATCGGGAAGACGATGTTTGTGGACTTCTTCTCCAATAATTATTGACGCCCCTGTCTTATTGTTCATTCTGGATCCATCAGTGTATATTTGGATATAATTTTGATATTTTTTATTTAGTTCTAAGAATTGTTGCTTATATATTGTTGGGTGGGTAGAAGATTTATTTTGGTTCGAGAGGTGTAGATAGAAAATTGGATTTCTCCTGACCCATGGAGGTATATTGGAGTTGTATTTTTTGGGTATTTGGGGGATAGGAATATCAAGGGAACTTAGGTATTCAAGTATTTGTTTTTGAAGGGGTGAATTATCTTTAATGGATAAATTATTATTGTTTTTGCGGAATATATTTTTATGGATGGGTATATCTGGATTTTTTATTAAATTTACTATATAAAGGAGAAATAACTGTTTCCTCCTGAGGTCCAAGGGTGGCTCTCCTGCTTCACATAAAATACTTGCAACCGGACTAGTTCTAAATGCTCCTATACATATTCTGATGGATGTAGATTGAATTGTATTTAGCTTTTTTATCGCACTTTTTTTCGCATCTCCGTATACAGCGCAACCATAGTCTAACTTAGATCTAATGATGGCTTTATAGATGTTTAGAAGTACTTCTTTCTGTGCTCCCCATCTATAGTGTCCTATTGTTTTTAATAAATTTATTCTTTGCAAACAATCTTGTTTTAAATAGTTGATGTGGTGTTTCCAGGTTAGTTTTTGGTCAAGTATAATACCAAGAAATTTAATATTTGTAGCGTACTCTATATTATTTCCATTTAAGGTTAATAATGGTTTGCTCCTGGTTTTTCTGGAGTTTGTAAAAAATACGGCCTTAGTTTTGGAAACAGAAAAAGTCAACCCCGTGTTTTGCGACCATTGTTCAAGCGTTGATAATGCCTGCTGTAATTCTCTTTGTATTGAATTTATATTTTTGTCTTTGTAATATAGGACCAAATCGTCAGCGAAAAGTGATGTTGTTATATGTTTGGCTATTCCTGAAGTTATATTGTTTATGGCGACTAAAAAAAGTGCAACACTTAAAATTTCTCCCTGTGGGACTCCGTTTTCTTGTACTTTTTGGTCTGAGAAAAATCCGTTTAAGTACACTTTGAATTTACGTTCAGAAAGAAAATTTTTTACGTAATATAATATATGTCCATCTAGTCCAGACTGTTGTAAGGATATTAGAATATTGTGTTTCCATGCCGTGTCATACGCTTTTTTTATGTCAAAAAAGATTGCTAAAAGGTGTTGTTTATTTTTTTGGGCACTTCTTATTTCGCTTGTGAGGTGCATTAGATTATCAATAGTTGACCTACCTTCTCTGAAACCACTTTGTGTACTGTTTATGATATTATTTTTTTCTAGAAACCACATTAATCTTTTATTTATTATTTTCTGTAACAATTTGCTCAGGTTATTAGACACTGATATGGGACGGTAGTTGTTGGGGTCAGACTTCGAGCTATTTGATTTGTGTATGGGTATTGTTATGACTATTTTCCAATCGTTTGGGTAGACATGTTTTTCCCAAATATAATTATAAATGTCCAGAATATGGTCTAAAAGTTTGTCTGACATATGTTGTATGATTTCATTAGGTATTTCATCTGGCCCTGGACATTTATTTTGTTTGAGATCCCTGATAGCCCAATGCAGTTCTTCTTTTGTAAATTTGTTGTTTATAAAGGTTACTCCTTTGTTCCAATCTGGATGCTTTTCATTGCAGATATTAAACGAATTCATTGCACATATATCTAATATATACATACATGAAAAGTCTGTAAGGCCAGCGGGCAGTTCTTCTAGCACAGGTATATTCTCTAATCAATTTATCTGCATTATCGAGTCCCCCCTTTGTCTTATTATAATCTAATATTATATTATTATTGGTTTCCTCAAATGTCATTTGACACATAGCTTGACGCAGTGCTGCCATCTTCACCGAAAAAGCAAAATATTTAAACGTGGGGACCTAAGTTAACCCGCTTCGGTATCTAAGGTTTTAAAGGGTGTGTGACTTCATTGATAATGTGGAGTGTATCTTTAACTATCTGTCAATGAAAACCGATGCTGCGAAAAAAATCGACCATGCTAGAACCGAAACTGGTTCCAAAAAAATAATCTGTTCCGGGTTTACTCTGATCCGAATACCCGAGTTTTGAATCGGGTATTCAGAATCGAGTATTCGGAACCACGTAAAAAAGAAGACGGATCGAAATCGAAGGGATGGTCCGGAACCGAGCATCCGACACCCTGTGTCCGAAACCGGGTATTCGGAACCGAGTTACTCGAAAAATACGTACCCGATTTTACGCGAAAATCTGATTTTGGTTCTCAGCAATAGTAAAATCCTTGACTACATTATTTTAAAACGCTCTTGATTTGGAGTATGAAATTTCGCTCGTTGAGTGGATGATTGTAGGGAACTGTCAGCACTTTAGAACGTTATTCAGACCGTTTATGGACGAATCGTAACCACAGATGAAACATATTTCTTAAAGATTTAAATTACTTATTTCAATTCATAGACGAAGACACAGTTAAAAATATGGCGACGAAAACATGAAAGTTTTTCAATATTGGCATGCGTCGTACCATTATTATGTAAGATAAAGATAACTGTTTTGGAGGATATAATGGGCATAATTTGAATAGGCTACTTTTCACAGGGTCAAATGATAAATTCCGCGTACTGTTTCAATTTTCTTAAAGGACCTTTGAAGAAAGCATTTGCCCGAAAACTCCTAGAGAAGCTTCAAATGAAACCACTTCTGCCAAAGGACAATGCGTGGCCTTATACGGCTTGTCAGATCAAGCTACTGTTGATGAACTGAACTGAAAATTGCTGCCCCCATCAACAGAACTAAGGGAAAAAAAAAAACTCTTTGAGAACAGTTGATGATATGAAAACGGCAAACCAAAACTGAATTTGGAAACTCCTTGTCAACTCTAGGAAGGCTGTGCTAAGAAGTTATTTTATATATGGAATAAGCGTATAAACTTACTTAAGAGGATCATGTTTAGGCTGCGGTAACCATACGTCCTTGTTATCTAGGAAAGTCCTTTATTTTAGAGCGTTCTCTCTAGATTTATTTATTTCTCGAAAACCCACTTTTGCAGTTTATTATTTATTTTGTAATTCAAAGTACAGAAATTTAGTTTTAGAATCAGTGGAACGTCGCATTCGTAAAAAAAAATCGAATGGAACCTGCTAATTGTGAATTATTTAACGAAATTTGTTTTATTAAAAATTATGAAAAGCTTGAAGAATACCGACAAAATAATTAAATAACCTGTTAAATTGATTATTATTATAAATTGGTTAAGCCTGTTAAATAGCGATTATAAATGGGTTGGAATATTTAAATATTTATGGATATCCAATAGTATTTTGGTTAATAAGCATAAAATGCAAGCTATATTACACGTAGGGATGGGAATTTATTTTTGAATATCGATATATGCGCGATTCGATGTATCGTAAGTGTGATATCGATATTCGATATATATCGAAGTAAAAATATCGATATTTTCGATATATCGAAATAATTAACACGTAACGTGTAAGATATATAAATTACAGGTTTTTTTTGTTGGCTTGGCGGGAAAAGAAGTCACCACTTGACAGACAATCACTTTACAGTTGGTACTCACCCAGCTACCAACCAACTTACTAATATTTTCCTAGTTAACTGCTCTTAATCCTAATTAATTAAATATATATGTGCTGACCACTTTTGTAAGGACAAACCAGATCTTTTTGGTTACTTTTATAGTGTATAATGGACTTTAAATGTCAATCAAAAATATTCCGTACGCAGTAAAACCGACTCAAGATTTAATGGTTATGATCATTATTAAGAAAGTGACATTTTTTATAATTTTTTAACACCAACATGACATAATTTTAAAGGTGCAAATTATAAAATCAAAATTTCGTCCTACAGGCTATTCCAAGCGATTAGGCGGAACTAAATGGAAATTTCGTTATTTTAGGTTGTCACGAAAACGGCCCTTGCTTGGGTTATTTCATGTTTCAGTTTTGGTATGTGAAAATTTATGATTCCAACAGTGAAACCACGGAAAAGAATGACATATGTCAAATATTTTAATACATTTTTCCATATTTTGAAGACGAAAACATAAATAAATGGGAAATTTTTATTAAGAATGACAAAAAATTAAAATGCAATAAAAAGACATTTTATAATGACAATCAATTTAATTTAGAATTTAAATGTGAGCATGATTTACAAAGCTTAAACAAAATGACCAAAAGTCCGAATTAATAGATAAAAATTACTAGATTTCAAAATCTAGTGCCGCCTAAACGTTTGGAATAGCCTACAGTTTGTTTTTACAAAAGTGAACAGCATATATTTAAATGTCAAAAATATATAAGAATACCGATATTTTGTGCGAATATCGATATTTTGCGCGATATATCGCATATCAAATATCGATATATTTTTCTAAAGTATCGATATTTTCGAAATATCGATATATCGTTCCCATCCCTAATTACACGATGATTAAGTTCACCACCCGAACCGTAGGCGAGATTATTAGAAAAATAGAATATTTAATTTTAAAATACAGAAATTCCGAACGTCAATTTCATCAAAATGGCTACCGAATTATCAGGTGATTGCAATCTACAACAATACTTAAAATATATTTATTTATTCGGTGGAAATCCAAATAAAAAACCTACAACTCCTGTTACATAACCACCAATAATCTTATACATTCAATATGTATTTATTGTTTTATTTATTCTAACTTATAAATAATATTCTAGTTATAAAGATGGACTGTGTGAGATGCAATTAGCCACCGTTGCTAAGTGCTAAAAATTTTAACTAAGTTATTAAAAAATTCTTGCCGTTTATACAACGTTCATTATTCACGGCTGAACACGCATGCGCGTCCCATTATACATGGCGTGCAATATGAGCAGCTTTATATATTTACAGTTGTACACATAATGCATTTATTATCTGATGGTTGTTGATGAATATTTTTTCAACATATTTTTAATATTACCTATTGAATTCGATCAAGTGAATAATTTCAGTAATTATGAACAGTATTATCATGTACCTATCCCAATTATTACGACATGAACTGTACACAATTTTAAATTTGTAATACGCGTTTTTGAAAAATAAGCCGCCAACGTTGTAGCTGAGCGTATTAAATCGTGCAGTTTGGACTGGTGAAAACAGTCTGGATTGTGAGGTTGGTGGTTCGATTCTCCGTTGTTGATATTATTCGGGCGAGAATAATATGTTTACATTACTGTCATTTCACAGTCATTCATCCGTCATCCAGGTGTAAGAGCTCGCCCCCTGGTATCGGCGATTAGCCTCGTTGCAGAAATAGGCCGATGTAAAATGAAATAAATAAATAAATAAAAAATAATCCTGGTATTTAACATTACATTCACATGAAAAGAATCAACAGTAAGTTGCTTTTACATTTTACATAAAATGTTATTTTAGTTATTTTTATAAGAAAATCATTTTTATATAAATTTATCTTAATTTTATTCTTGAGCATTTATTTATAAAGTGAGGTCCAAAAAAAAAAATCATCAGAGTAGGCTGAGAAAAAAATTGCGTATGTCCGTAAATAAATTTGGTAGGTTATAGAAATTACTTACATAATCTTTGACCCTACAGAACTATCGATCAAATTTAAATTTTGCCTAGTGCAATAGTTCGTTTTTCTTAAAAATAAACATTGTTTGTTTATGTATTTATTATTATTATTTTTATAAAATTACAAAAAAATGACATATTTCAATTTCAATATACTATAAATCTTAAATTAATAAAATAATAAATTTATAAACTAAACAACATGGGATATGTTACTACGGCCTTCACTAATACATACAGGGTGTTTGTTTGAAACGCCGCACCTCGAATAACTCCTTTATTTTAAGAGATACAGAAAATTCTTCAGAAGAAAAGTTTAACTAGACAAAAGGGCCCACCTAAGGACTATAATAAGAATTCTGCATCACTTCCGGTTTCAACGGAAATTGTTTCAACTTTTTATCTAGCATAGGGAATCGGTACTTTATTATTATTATTTTTTTCTTTCTATAAAGTACATTAAATCAGCTTTACAAGGATATCAAAATATCATACTTTAATTTTAACCATTTCAAAATGGCGTCCATTTATTTACAAAATAATAAATAACATAAAAATCGTAGAAACTAAATTATGAAAAGCTATAACGTTGTGTAACTAGGAAAAACAATAAAATAAAATATGGCTAAAGTTAGTAGTATGACCGTCGTTGTTATTCACACATTTTCTCATTCCTAATAAAAACTCTTCCATTACATTTAGAACGATATACTCTTGAATTTCCCTGATGGCTGTTCTTACCCTATGTTCTAAGTTTTCTAACCTTTACATTCAGGATATATTTGTTGGTAGAGTTGCTGGGCCCTAACAGAATTTATTTGAAATTCCCCGAATGTCAGAACCATATCTGTCATTTCTTCATTTGAATACGTACGTAAGCCATAATTACAAACGATTTGATGTTATCACCTTTTATATCTAACTTGTACTAACAGGCAAGAAAATTTGCAGGTTTTATTTGCTTTTTTTTTTTTTTGTGTAACAAAATCATTTTCAAAGCTTGCTATGTTTAATTTAGTACAATTTATGTTATTTATTATTTTGTAAATAAATGGTCGCATTTTTAAATGGTTAAAATTAAAATATGATATTTTATGAAAAAAAATAAGTACCGATTATTCTCTATGTTAGATAAAAACTTGAAACAATTTCCGTTGAAACCGGAAGTGATGCAAAATTCTTATTATAGGTGCGGCGTTTCAAACAAACACCCTGTATTTTGATTCTCCTGTTAATTTATCTAAATGATTAAACACAAATTCTTTAACTTAGTAAATTGTCAAAAATGACAGTAATAAACAGTTTGTCTTTCTCTTCCACGGCTTACTTTGAGGTATTTTTTTCGTAACATTTTTGTGATATAAGCTGTTTTTTTATTTGTATACACTTTTTCCTGATTTTTCTTTCGTTTTCTAAAAAAGCATGGGCACTGTATGTATGCAAAAGATAAGCAAACAAGTCGCAAAAGTATATAACAGAACGGGTCGTATTATAGTCATTGTCATGTAGATCAGTGTTTCTCAACAGTGCACATTTTTCATGTAAATAATTTATATTTTATTTATTTTCTGTAAACTTTCTGTGATTTTCAACAAATAAAATAAATGTATTTAGTAGAACATTTAATATACTTGTTTTCTTGCAAAAAATTAATCAAATACTTTGGTGGTCCGCGTTAGAAAATTATATATTTTACTGGTCCGCGGTACGGTTTTGATTGAGAAACACTGATGTAGATCACCATCCATAATCCAAAAATTCCGCGTTTCTGCTCTATAATATATATTTCGTGCTTATCTGATCAATATTGAACTGAAACTTTCCCGATTAAATAACTTTCCTGCATACGAAACATAAATCAAAAAGTAACATGTATTTTTCATTCACAGTATGTGCCTATTGTGTAGATATCTGCTAGTAAAACATATCGGACCATCGGTAAACAGCTGTTCTTAGGAAAAAAACCTAACATTATAATCTCAATTTCCGAAAGTAATATTCAATTTTTTTCTATATACCGAATGTAATTTGTTCTAAAGAATAATATTTAAAAATATCTGTTGTCGGTACGCTTGTAGGCACGATAATTTAAGAACGCGAGCATTTATCTTGATGAAATTTTAAATATAGGTATTGCATGTGCATATATCTTGTAACCGTCAAGAAATCAATCTCTCCTAGACAGCACTGCTCTAACGATGGTTTTTTCCTTCAAAATTCCTACGAGAAAAAAAAATGTCTGGGGAATAAAGTATTAAAATAAGATCTTGAAAAAGATTTTGACAGATGATTTTTCTCTTTTTCATCAGTTATTAAATAGTCAAAATAAAAGAGCTTTAGTTGATACAATATATTATACTAATAATGAATATATAAATAAATTTACACTTAATACAAAATCGACATTACAATTTATTATTAGACTGGTATTTGCAAAAAATAAGCTAATCTTATTTTTTCCTTACTCTACTTTTCAAAGTACTGGTTATCCTTTTGCTTATGACCGTTTTGCACAACATTTAAGTCCGTCAATGTAGAATATGTAGAACGATAAAAGATTCACTCAATACAGGTTGAGAAGAAGTGCACAAACTTATTTACAATAACCATTTGAAGGTAAAAAAAGTAGAAAACAAAGTGGTTATGGTATGTATAGTTTTGACATCCTCTTTTAATGTTAGGATCGAGAAGGAAAGTTAGGAAAGTGGTTTAGAAGGAGAAAAAACCTAGGATCTTTCGCTGTTCTTGAAGGAACTGGCTGAATCATTCCACAAGCTTTCTTGGTCTCTGTATAGATCTTAGAATTTACAATTTTCAGCCTCTGATCATATCTCAAAAAACATAAAAAATAAATATGAAACCGAGTCCCAACAACTGAAAAACATAAATAAATAAAAACAAGAGAATACGAAATAATGTACTCCTTGTACTCCTAGTACACAAGGGAGTACGCAGCATACTTAAAATAGTGGTAGTAAGGATAGGCTAGTGCAGGGGTCGGCAGACCGCGGCTCGCGTGCCGCATGCGGCTCTTTGAGGACATTCGTGTGGCTCTTTAAATTAAGTTGATAAGCAATAAAATTTAGAAAATATACAAAAAGTCATGTATCAAAACAAAATTATGGCTCTTTAAAATGTTTCCAGATGCCGTAAAGGGTGAATTTGGCTCTTTGGCTTCTTTTTTTATGATATCACAGTGTACACGTGTGGGTATTTGCTCCATATTAATATCAAATTATAGTTGGTTTTAGTGATTAATTGATTTTTCATTTGTGCAATATTGTTGTAACTATTAGTGTCGGACAGGTTTGTGAAACTAATAATATTTTTAATGTTAAGTTATTAACATTATTTATAATAAACTCTTGTCAACTAGTGTTAAAATCGACCTTTGATCCCTTCACCTGTATTAGACCTGTTCGGACAATTGCTTGCCTGTTTAGCAGTTTGCTATTGCCGAATAGTACTGCTGTGGCTCGGCCTGTTCGTTATAGGCGTGCTGAACTATAGTTGTACCACTTCATCCAAATTGTGTTCACTTTAATTCATTTATTTAATTAATAAGAACGCTACTGGATTTAAGATGTCAATATGTCGAAATTGCATGAAAAATATAACCGGGCAACAAAGATCCATTCAGTGTGATGGCTGTCAACACTTCATACACCCAGCTTGTGCAGATCTTACTCCTGATGATGTAAATCGTATCACTCGTTCTAGAGCAAAAGCTCTTAAAGTTTACTGCAACAACTGCTTCACAAGAGTTGATACAATCAATTCTCTTCGGGATTTGATCACATCATTGCAGAAAGAAATATCAGAAATTAAGACAAACGTTTGTTCTTGTGTTAATTCAAAGAATTCGGACTCAGATGTTGAACGAGTTATAGAAGAATTAAACGATAGACGTGTTCGGGAATCCAGTATAATTATATCAGGAGTACCAGAACTGGATACACTGGACACTAAACATCAGGTGGTTGATATCATTTCAAAAGTCGCCCCTGATGTTTCAATCGGATTAATTCAGAGTTTCAGAATTGGACCTATCCATGGGACTAATCCTTCTAATATTTCAACACAGTCTACCCGCCCACGTCTCATAAAAGTTAAATTCAGTAATTCGCGTGATGCCAGCATCGTTATAAAGAATGCGCGTAAAGCACGTGATTTCGCTGATCTCAATAATATATACATTAATCCTGACAGAACTCCTTTGCAAATGCAACATTTTAAAAATATTAAATCTGAGCTAAATTCACGCATAAGTGCAGGGGAAACTAATATTCGCATATCATATTATAACGGCGTTCCACGAATTACCAACAAGAAAAAAAACTAAAAACGCATCTGTCCAACTGCTTACCATCTTCTCTCTCCATTTACTACCAGAACGTGCAAGGATTAAATATGAAATTAAATCATCTATACTCAACTCTACCATCATTGCACTACGACATCGTGGCTCTTACTGAAAGTTGGCTTAATGACAGTGTGTATAATTCAGAAATAAGTGATCAGTCGTTTTCAGTTTTCCGCAAAGACCGTAACTTCAGTGAGTGCGGTGTTTCACGTGGTGGTGGTGTTCTTCTTCTCATATCTAATCGCCTTAATACACTCTCCGTCTCGCTGGAACCCTATAATAATTTTCTACCTGTTAATGTTGATATTGTATGTGCCAAAATAACTGTAAATACTTCGAACTATTACGTTTTCACTTTATATATACCGCCTGCTTTGCAGTCTCAATATTATGAAAGTATTTTTGCATTTTTTGAATCTCTGCCTTTCTTATATAACAATAATTTTATAATTTTGGGCGACTTTAATATCCCCGAACTCATCTCCAATCAGAACTCAAGAAATGTTAAACTACTTACCAATTTTATGTCATACTTTAATATCGTTCAACGCAATAATATATTAAATAGTAATAATAATATTCTTGATTTAGTACTGTCTAATACTGATTGTGTTGTTTCACGTGAAACTTCTTTAATATTTAATAGAGAATACTCATCTCATCCAACGCTGAACATAGTTATGAATACAACTTTACTCTCTAACCATAAGTCTGATCACTTTATCACTTCACGTATATATAATTTCAGAAAAGCAGATTTTATTAAGCTATACAATTTGATTGGAACTTATGATTGGAACCAATTAAAGTCGTTTTCAAATGTTGACACTGCAGTCGCCTTTTTTTACTCGACACTGTATAATATGTTCAATGAGTGCGTTCCATCTAAACCTCATAAAAAATCTCACTTCCCCCCTTGGTTCACCCGTCAGACCCGCTTAGATCTTAATAAAAAGAATCACTTTTTCAAAATGTTAAAAAAATTTCCAAATAATAAATCTTTCTTAATAAAATATAAATACTTACGTACTAAAATCAAATCAGACATAAAATCTTCATATAATGCCTACATCAAATCTTGCGAGTCTTCAATTATATCTAATCCTAATAAGTTCTGGAGTTTTATCAATTCCAAAAAGTCTAATACATCTCACCCTAATGCTATGTCACTTAGTAACGATAATTTTACAACTATTCCAACTATTGCTAACGGTTTTGCTGAATTTTTCAAAAGTGTATTTTCTTCTTCCACTTCTTCTCCTCGTCAAGACACTCTTCATAGCAAATCCGCTAATAATCAGGTTTTGTTATCATATATTTCCAGAGAGGATATTGAAGTTGCGATAAAAAACACAATCAAAAATAATTTGTCAAGCGGCTCTGATAATATACCTAACTTAATTATTAAAGATTGCTCAACACCTATTACAGAAGCACTTTTTCACATATTCAATCTTGCTGTAAAATCATGTACTTTTCCTACTGCATGGAAAATTGGTCGAGTCACTCCGATTCATAAATCTGGCGACAAGAGCATAATTAGTAATTACAGACCAGTAACTGTTCTTTCAAACTTCAGTAAAATATTTGAAAGTATTATCTACAAGACCATTTATTTTAATATAAAAAACTGTCTGTCTTTTTCTCAACATGGCTTCATGCAATGTCGATCCACAACAAGTAATCTATGCTCTTTTACGCATTATGTTTCTTCTGTATTGGATAATAAAGGTCAAGTAGATGTTGTGTATACAGACTTTGCCAAAGCCTTTGACACTATTGATCATAATATTATCATACAAAAACTTCAGAGCTTTGGTCTTTCTCCTTCCCTTGTGTCATTGCTCACATCATATCTTTTAAATCGTTCTCTGTTTGTTACTTTCCGTGGTCATAATACTTCTCACTTTCCAGTTACTTCCGGTGTGCCACAGGGATCAAATCTTGGTCCTCTACTATTTCTAATATTCATCAATGACATCAACGATGTCATAGGTAGCAAACGTTTGCTCTTCGCCGATGATCTTAAAATATTTTGTTCTGTTTCTTCTACTAATGATTGCTCTAATCTTCAAAAAGATCTATCTAATTTAAGCACCTGGTGTACCAAAAATAAACTTCATCTGAACCTCTCCAAATGTAAAATTATTTCTTTCACTCGAAAAACTACGCCCATTATCTTTCCATACTCTATATCTAATCAATCTTTGTTCCGGGCCGAAAGCACCGTGGATCTGGGTGTTACATTTGATTCCACGCTAACCTTTAATCTACACTTAGATAAAATTTGCTCCTCTTCTCTTAAAATGCTTGGCTTCATTATTCGTAACTCTCGCACCTTCTCTGACATCAGTGTAATCTTCACACTATATTTTTCTTTCGTACGATCTAAACTAGAGTACTGCTCTCTAATTTGGAATCCTATTTACGATGTCCAGAAAAAGGTTATTGAAAAAATTCAGTTCAAGTTTTTAAAATTCATCTACTATAAAATCATGGGCTCCTATCCCCCACTTGACTTTCCATATAATACACTTATTCATCTATTTTCAATGAAAACTTTAAGTGAACGTCGGGACTTGAATTCATTAAATTACTTAAAAAAACTTATTTCTGGCAAGGTCGACGATCCCATATCTTTACAACAACTTAATTTTCACACCCCTATTCTCCGTACCAGAAATCCATCTCTTTTCTACCTTCCTCAAGCTCATTCCAATTTATTTCTCAAATCTCCCATAAACCGTATGTGCTCAAATTATTTTCTAAATGAATCTGTTGTAAATCTTTTTTGAATTTCTGTATCATTTCTCCTTACTCTATTATGTTTATATGCTATTTTTTTTAAAATATTTATATATGTATATATTTGTTTTGTTACTTTAAGATAATCTTTATTCTCTTGATTTTTGTAAAGTATTAATTTATTGCTGTGTTTATCATATTTATATGTTTAGCTTAATTTGTACCTGTCCATTTATTGGTTAATTCTGTTGGACAGATGTAATGGAAAATAAAAATAAAAATAAATAAATAAAGTTTGCCGACCCCTGGGCTAGTGGGCTACCCAATAGTCCGTTTACCAACCTACTATTCTGTCTCAAATACTTACGCCAGTACTAATCCTAGTACTGTTCCAGGAGTTGACATTAGGGTAGTAGATATTCACTAGAAAGCTAGCTACTAGCCGATTACTATCTTAAAGTAAACGGTCTATTTCTTCTGACTGAAGAGTCGACTGCATTCGTCCAAATCTGTCTTGAACTAGAAGGCTCATACCCTTGAGATCCTCCCTCCTCTCCTTGGTGCGCTTCTGGTGATGTGGCAACCCCCTAACTTAAGAGAAACAATGCTCAGCTTAGGAATACAAGAAAGAAAATGAGAAGATTGAACAGGATAAATTCACTGAATGCCGGTAGACCAAGTGGCGTTAAAACTCATTAGATAGAGAAAATAAAATCTTATATATTTTTTTAAGACCCAAGATTTTCAAAAGGAAACACCGCTATGTTATTTTACTGTAGCTGAATATTTTTTATTTATTAATTTTTTTTATTTCAAGTAGCAATGAAGGAGTTAGCCTAAGAGATAGCCTCCAAACACTAGCAAGTCGATTCGCAGAGTCTTCTCATTCGCAGAGTAAAAACACAGTCAAATGGACAACGAAATGAAAGAAGGAATGGAAAGAACATATAGAAAAAATGGGAAAAGGCAGACTAATAGATATATACCGGCAAAAATGGCGAGATTTCGATGCGGGAATGAGACTCGGGGAAACATACTATGGTCAAATCCAGAAGAGAGAAAATGCAGACTGCGTAGAAGGAGAGAAGAGATGCTGTGGCATGTAATGTATGACTGTAAAGTACAAGAGGTGAAAATCAGTTTGACAGAAATATTAGAAGATTCCGGAATAGAAGTACCCATAATGAAGAAAATATTGAAAGAAAGAAGAAACACAAGCAGACACGGAGACACGTAAGCAAAAACGAAGAAAAGAGAAATAAGGCGAAGGTAAACAAGAACATTTCAAAGAAAGGTGAAAAAAGAAGAGATTTGTGTTTAACACAATTAAATTATTAGCAATGGATACAATGTATTTTTCAAGTGAAGCCCAAGGGCATGAATAAATATTATTATATGTATATATTATATTTGCAAAAATGGACGACCTACTGGGAGACGACCCCCAAGATATGGACACATAACTGATTCTCCTTCCACATAGGAAGAAATTCCGAGTCGTAGGAAGAAAAATAATATTGTTGAGCGCACACTAGATTTAAATTTTACCGCATGTCATGGTCCATTTACTCAAAATTAACAAAACAAAATATTGTACATAGTACCTACAGTCGACCCTAGATATTCTCTGGTTTAACACTTGCAGTTTCCACATTCGCGGTACTTTTTCCTCCCGCTTTTACTTGAGATTTTATATGTATTGATTTATTTGTTTTTATTTATTTATTGTTAATTTTGCGCAAAGAAAGTGTCTTTACTAAGTCTATGCGCGTAGAGAAGAAACCATAAAGAAAAGTTTGCGACTATAATTCAAATTCGTTGTAGCCTTTTCATCATATGCTCATTACCTAAAACAAATCATTAAGAAGTGGATAACGTATTATCACACATATAAAAGATTAAGTACCACTGTACAGTATTGTATTTGTGTACTAAATTGCGAAACTAAATTTTATGGTTAAAGTTATTCGTGTATTTTCCACATTCTTGGGGACCCCGAGAACGTAACACCCGCGAATATCGTCTTCTGTATGTTAAAAGAATTTGTTTAACAGAAGTATCTGAAATTTAACTTGAATAGCGAGTGATACTCGCTATTGAATGTCCGTACAAGTCTTACTAGTATCGAGTGAGATAAAAAAATAAATAAAATAGTGACTCTTACAGCGCATTTGTTTTGTATATTTATTAAAAGAATAGTTTTATGGACGTACACAAATATTTTAATAATCATGCACTGCTTCATTGCTAGAATATCTTTAAAAATAATATTTAAGAGTATATTTTTCTCTAAATATCTTATTTTTGTGCATCCAGATATATAAATAACATAATTTTCCACAGAACAAACCACAAAGAAACATTTCCTTTTCACAAAAAAATCCGAACCATTTGTTACCCGAAACCAAAACATCTTAAAAATATTTTGACACGTGAATTTAGTATCCTCTCTAAATTGGTGTTGGTAAAAAGTGTCTGGGTTGTGTTGTCGTATAGAAGCTTGACAGATACACATGTCGGCAACGATAGAAAGGACAGAATAAAGAAGGGTGGGATCGTCTTCCAGGCCTCAGGCATTAACAACTCACGGGGAGATACTAAAGAGTTGAACATGTTATTTCTGTTAATAATAATTTCTGCTCCTTGAAATATACATAGAATAATGTTCCAAATATCCCCATTGAAAAATACAAAGAACAAAAAGTATTGTGTATTTTTTTTTTTTTTTTTTAATTTTCTATTTATGCATTTAATGATTAATCTGAATCCACCTTGAATGATTATAAATTCAGTATTTATTGAGGTATATATAAGGCTAAAATTCCAAATTAAAGAAGGCTCAAACTGATGGCCGTTTAGAGTCACTGCTGGTAGGCATTACCTCACTGATATCTCGACAGCCATTAGCCGATATGTGTTTTTTATGCAAAATTATGAACAATATCATTTTTGTATCAGATATAAATTTAATATTTGTATACCGGCAAGAGAGACTCGTTCCCAGTCACTATTTGACTGTAGAAGTCATGCGATTAATTACAGGTTTAATAGTTGCGTTTGATAGACTGCCTAAAATATTCAATTCATTAAATAATAACAATACCCTAGGTTTGTTTAACATATTTTTCAATGCATTTACCAACGAAAACAAATCTTTTAATTTTTACCTAAATTATGAATTTTTTACTATTTAATTTATTTATGTTATATTTTAAATTTGCTATTTGGATTTTTTTCTGTAAGCAAATGTTCGTAAATAAGTAAATAACGTGGAACAATGCAAATTCTTGACTCACTCGCTTGCCTAACCGATTTTCATAGTTTCGTGGTTAGTTTCCAGGAGCTTTTCTTTGGCTTGTGGATGTCTGAGGGCTTTCAGAACGCTGGTTATGTATATCTTGGATAGTTCCATCTGCTTCAAACTTATCTGTAAAGCAATTAATGGTGAGTCGTGTTGGTGGATCTGTTTGAAACTCTCTTCTAAATTGTCTCTGCACTTCAACTACATTTCCAGTAGAACTCACACTTTCAATAGCACTTTAGGATAAATTTCCTTTTTTCAGAGTTTAGTCTAAGATATTGTTTTAAATTAGTTTCATCACTAAAAAAGTACGAATATTTAGAGTTATGGAATAACCCTGTATATGAAATATACTTCCGTTATTACATTCTAAAGCCTGTTCAAATGCTTTATAAAAACTTTACAAATTTTTAATTGAAATTTCCACAACGCTCATCTCAGTACAACAGCTTGTGTCTTTTCTGTCACGTACTACTAAGACACGTGCCTTTCGTACCCGGGTCATGATCCGGCCTCGTTTGCCCTTGTCCGCATTCGGGCGGGCGACACGCGGACTGCGGCAACGACAGCCGCTAACTCGCCACATCCTGTGGGGGAGGATAGCGACCTTCCTCATTCTGTCCTCCACAGGCGACGTGTCTATGTGTTCCCATTCCAGGACACATTATTTATTGTTTATATGTCAACTTATTAAACAAACTACTTTTGTGTAGAAAAAATGTGTATAAGCTAGTAGATAAGCATTCAGGGTAGTAAGAAATTTATGAGTAGCAAAATAGTATTTATGTAGCCGGGTCGTCGAAACAATTCAGTTACATTACTTCAAACAGCACTACAGTTTTTACTCTTAACGATAATTTTTAATGTGTTTTTATGTGCCTAGTATTGTATTTTATTTTATTATTTTATTTATTTTTTATCAATTTTAACTATTTTTCCAACATGCACTCTTACACATCTTTCTATGAATTTTAATACTCTTATCAGGTACGCATACACTTTATTTATGGTTTATTTTATTTATTTGTATTTTATTTTATCTTTATCTATTTTATTTATTTATTTTTATTTATTTATTTATATTTATTTTTATTTGACTTTTATATTTTATTTTATTTTTACTCATCATTTTTTATATCATTTTTATTTTTTATATTTTATTTAATTTTAAAGTTTATATTTTATATTATATTTTATTTTATTTAATTTTTATAATTTTTTATAATTTTTATATATTTTTTTTAAATATTTCTTTATATTCCTTATACATTTGTTTATTTTATTTTTATTTTTATTTTTACTTTATATATTTCTTCAGTTTCTACATTCTACATTATACTCTCATTCATACTGTTATAATTATAATTTATTATTGTTACACTACATTCTACTGTTATATACACTTATATTATATATCCTATTGTAGCTCCGATTAAGAATAAATCTTATTCGAAACTTGTCAGCAGTTTTGATTGGTTTTCATTGCTGTCCGCAACCCGTACAACCTCCTTCTTTAATTACTTCAAATGTCACAACTAGAGTTGCCAGTTCTGACCCGGAGAAAAAGTAGAATATCATAGAAAATACATTTGACTAGCGGGGTTGCCGGTGGTAAACAAATCACTTGATAAAGCGAGTAGAGAAATTCCAAAAATCACTTGAGGAGCGGGGGCAAAAATTCAGAAAATGATTTCAAGAGCAGGGTACTGATATTCAAGTCCCTTGAATAATATACACATCCCGGAAATTTCGGGTCTGGCCCAAGGAGGTGGCAACCCTAATCAGTTCAATACAATTTATATTTTTTATTTTATTACAGTTTAATCTATATTTTCATACACAATTCCTTAAACATAAAATCTAAAATAAAATATTTAATTTCTGCCTGTGGCATTGAAATCTCTTTACCAGTTCCTTGATTTTTTTATTTCGTAGATTATTCTAGCTTTTTATTTTCTTATTTTCATTGTCTTTAATCTCCTTCCAAATTGTTATTACATCCTTCATCCATGCGTATCCTCCCCCAGTTTCGCACAAAACCTCTTCTCTCTTCTTTCCCTACTTCTTATTTCTCCGCATTCTTGCAGCATTGGCTTAATTGTCTCTCTTCCTTCTCAACACATCCTGCACATTTTTTTCTTCTTCGTTCATCCAAAATGCATTTCCTCTCTCTGTGTTACCGCACCTGAAGCGTGCTATCACCTTCTTTTTCTCCCAGTTTACAATTTTTTTCAGGTACTGTGGCCATTGCGATGTCCATGTATTTTAAAAATTACTTTTTTTTTATCTTGATTCCTGTATTTTAATGTCTAGTTCTTTGGTGTATGTATTTCATTTCTTCTATAATTTCTTGCATTCCTTTTCTAAATATGGTTTTAATAGGTGTTTCACGACAAAGAGCAATAATAGTTTATAATTCATATGAAAAAAATAGTTAGATATTTATTCGCTAATATTCGGAAAAACCTGTTTGCAAAACCAAAGGCAAATGTCGTTGGAGCCGAATACAGTGTACTCAAATGGAGGTTTACATACGTTGCCCGGCCAGGCAAATTTGCTAGTGAGGCCGACAGCACCAGTAAATGCAACCAGCGTTGATCTCGAGAAATCGTATGCCGGACCGGCATCTCATTGCTTTTATTATAATATCATAGTGTTTTATATTATTTTCTTATCATTCTACGGAGAAATCAAATTTATTATAAAGTAATATAGGAATTTAGGACGATCACCTCTAAGTTTTCCAGAAAGCGTGTAACAACTGCCAAGAGTATGACAGTCAAAAAGGGGATGTACCCAGTATTGTCTTTTGTTTTTGCCTCTTCGGTTCTTTCTTCTAAGGTACATGCAAAGAGATGACGGCGTGTGTGAAAGACTGCAGTGGTTAGAGCCTTTGCCGTTACCGGCTAAGGGTCATTGATTAAGGGCATTTTCACACCATTGCAGTATTTCACACACAGACTCTAGCGAGCTCTCTAACATGCAATTCATAGACGCTATCATCATCTTGTCATCACAGGGTACATCCGCTTTTGACGGTCAGATACTTGGAGGGCAATTTTTACACGTTCTTTGGCAAAATTAGAGAGGATCAGTTTTAAATTCTTCATTACTTTTGTGTTATGAGTACTCTTACGTTATGTTTTTTTTTTTTCCTTTTTTTTTTTTTTTTCTCGAAGAATTATTAGAAACTAGTATTAAGCACCAGGACACTATAATGAAAACAATGACATACTGGCTGGGCATCTGAGATATGGATGCATCAATGCTTATTGAATGTTAATTGGACAGAAAGGGTGACGAACATCGAAGTTCTATCCAAACTCAACAAGAAATTTTAAATTAAAGTAAACAGTAGAGAACTCGATAAGAAGTGCATCTTCTACCCAGCATAAGAATGCTGGGTTTACATACAGCAAACGACAGCGGAACGTAAAAGAACTTCAAATTCAATTTGCGTAAACGGTAAATGAAAACGAACGAACGAATCTGTTCGTCTTCGTTGAAATTCCGCCCAATATCGGTCCTTCAAAGGAAGTTCGGATTTGCTCTGATTCATTATGAACACATGTTTAAAATTTATGTGTATTGTACAGACAGGTTTTAAGGTTAAAATATTGTAAACAGAATTTTAGATTAGAAGAAGTGAACATTCGGGCGAATTTATTCTATCGCGTTGGCTCGCTATATGTGAAACTACTATTAGTTTAGAAATTTTCGCGAACGGTTTAGACCAGTGATCTCCAAACTTTTTGACAACGTACCCCTGAACTAGTAAAAAATATCACGTGCCTCCAATATATAGATATACCCCCTTTATTTGGATCTATCCCTATAGGAAGCTCAGCAGTGAATAAAGATGAAAAGGAATCTATACCTAGATATTATTAGAATTTTCTTCGCGTACCCCAAGTATTGACGCCCGTACCGTCTCGGAGTATGCGTGCCCTACTTTGGAGACCACTGGTTTAGACGATACACCTTGTTTCGTAGTAAGACAGTTGTCTACGGAACACAGGAACGCAGGATTAAATCCCAGACTCCACTTCGGAATTTTCATCTACCGCGGATACCGCGAAGTCAGCTCAGAATTAAATTCAGTCTTGAGTTTACTATTGATAAACAATGCCGAGAAAGGTTTTCAATGACAAGTGGATATTCCACAACTGAAATATAAAATAGAAAACTGCAAGGGATCAGCTTGAAGAGAGAAATCATAAACCCATGCCAAGATATACAAACACAACTGAGAAGATTAAAATTCCAAACATCTGATACAAGAGAAAAATTACAACCCCAGATATAAATTCCTGCAAACTATAGTTTTCCCAGAATATCTGAATAAAACAAATAAAAACAAGGAAATATTTCAGGATAGAGTAGCCAACGAAGAAAGGAAAAATGAACACTGGAAACTGATGAAGAAAGAAATTTAATAGGTCAGAATAGAAGAATGTCAGACAAACGAAGAATCGATCGAACGTCTAATGCAAGACTACCAAGAACACACAAGAAATATAGTCATATGGATGATAAAATTCAACCAAATGCGTACAAAAAAATAACATAAATTGTGAATAAGTAACTCTTTAAAATATTAAGTCATGTGAAAAACTACTGAAACAACTTATTTGAAAATCCCACCACTGCTACCAAATTGTAGCACCCAAATATCTACTGAAATAACTTTTAAATATCCCACCGCTGCCACCAAATTATAGCACCCAAATATTTACTGAAATAACTTTTAAGGATCCCACCGCAAATTGTAGCACCCAAAAACTTCTAAAATAACTTATTTGAAAATCCCACCGCTACCACCAAATTGTAACGCCGGGGTGATTTTACCAAACTGTAAAAACGGTGAGAAGGCTGCCAGCACCTAGTTTAGATTAAAAACTAGGAAAATAAAAAGAGGTATGAAAAAAGGAAAGCTTGAAGGGGTTGTGCAAAATTAACACATGAAAAATAAAATAGTAATCAACAGAATATACCTAGATATATTCAAGAAAAGAACAAAGATAAAAATAATAAAGACACTTAAATAAATAAAATGAATAAAATTAAATTAAATGTATCAAAAGAAAGAATATAACATTACTTACGCATTTCAGATATGTGTGATACGGAACTTGCTTTGTTCGAGGGGCACATAGCAAACAAATATCTGAATTTGCCTTCTTACGGTCTGTGATACTATCTTCTTTCTTGCTGTCTTGTTTCTTACTGTTCTGCCTGCTTGCTACTATAATATTAATAATAATAATAATATTTATTTCATTGCTTAGATCTTACAAGAAGACATACATATAAGAAAACAATTATATATGGTCAATAATATTGACCATATATAATTGTTTTATAAAGAAAAGCATACAAATTAAGAAATTATAGTTATATATAAAAACATACATAGAGTACAATAACATAGACTTTACATTTGTAAATACTCGTCAATAGTATATAAACAATTTTGAATTAAAAAGTCTGTCAGGATCCCTTTATTTTATTGTTTATTGTTATCTGCGTCCCTTATTGTGGAAAGCAGTTTATTGTATATAATCCTACATTCAACATCAGAACTTCTGAATGTTGATGCGTATCTTGCAAAAAGAACGTATACTAATTGTTTATATCTAATATTATAGGAGTGAATGTCACATTGCTTCTGCATGTTATGCTTGTTGTTTCTGTAAGCATGCTTGCAATATATACATGCTTGGCAGAGTGAATATTTTAAATTTTTTAAAGTTTGATCTGCGGGAAGTTAATCTGCTGCATCCTGCCATACTTCTTACTGCACGTTTTTGTAATCTAAAGACTTTAATAATTTCTCTACTGCTACCCCAACAAAGTAAAGTATAAGAAATAATAGAGTATCTTTTGGTCAAATAGTATATTCTCAGAACATGCATATTACTTCTCGATGACAGTATTTTAAATTTGTAACAATTCTGAGCAATTCAGGAACATACGTAATTAACATGAGCAGCCCAGTTTAAATTTTCATCTATATTGTTTTCTTGCTACGTACTATCTTTAATCAGTCGAATAATTCAATATTATTCCTTTTTCTCTGCAAGTTACGTAAACTTGCCACTAAAACATGTGTCATAACATAAACTAGTTGACAATAACATTGACCAACTAAAAAAAGAAAAAAAACTGGGTCAAACACTGCAAACCAAAAGTTTACATTACAACGCACTGCCAAATTGCTCAATAATCTGAATTGCGGGAGTGAAATAATATTTAAAAATTTAACAAAAATCTTGAAAACTAACAATATTAACCTTTATCTTACGAATGATGCTTTTAGGCGTCACCGTTTGTATTCGTTGTTGGCCGAATAACGCATATAATCGTCGCTGCGTATGTTTACATTATTTAGGTGCTGACGATCGTTTGTTATTGAATTTATATAAACAAACTGAATGGATTGTTAGAGTAGATAATAAACAATATGTGTGGGCTATAAACATAAAATTTATTGATTATTTATTTCTTTTAACGACTTTTCTTTTCCTTACAAATGATAATCTATAATATAATAGCCCAACGTGTGTCCCTGGGTGCGTGCCTGTCGTTTAAGACAAATTTGAAGAGAGAGTCCGAAATGTAACGAAATTATTATTATTATTATTATTACAATGTAAAGAGCAGAAACTAAATGCTTGTTATGCTCAAGAGTACAACAAAAATACAAATGTATTTGTACATATTTAAAAATAAAATATTCCGAAGCTAACCGAAGTATCAGCAACTATAACTTGACTAAAAACATTTAGTATTTTTCAGCGGTTGGTATTTAATTTATTTAAATTTAATAAAATAGGTATAAGAAAGAAACTCTAGATACTTCTATATGCTTTGACCAATATGAACAATATTTTGCAGATTTATTCTCTAAGAAACTGCGGATAAAATTACATATAGAAATGTCTAGGGTTTCGTATCCACAGGAACTAGGAATATATACTAATGATTTCAGATAAATAAGGTAACTGGATACTGTTAAAAAATATATATTTTTTATAAAATAGTTGTAGGAATGTAAAAAATGTAACTCTCTTTCATTTCGTTTTTGTTTCATAATTCTAGTGTAAATAAAACGAGCGCTACATTATTTTAAGTAAATGTGTGTATTTTGATGCACCTAATGCAATTTTTATTCCGGCCGCCAGGTAGTTCAAGCGAATTTAAATGCCGTAAGATAAAGATTAATCTAGGCTAGGGCTGCCATACGTCCCGGTTTTGAGGTTTGTGTCCCAGTGTCCCGGTCCAAGAGTCATTTGTCCCGGTCGATTTAAAATTTATGCATATTAAAAAATTATTTTTCGATAATATTGTACATATACATATATACATACTATATATAAATTATATAACAGATTCGAGGTCCGAAATGTTCCGGAGTAATGCCGAGTACCAGTCAGCTAGTGTCTAATGGTGATATGCGCACGCAGCACATTGGCAACACCGAAATTCGCAAGCACTTTTTGCCAGCGGGCAACACTGACAGTGATATGTGATTAAATTGAATCGCCCATTAATTTATATTATATTATTTTAGATTTGATAAAGACGCATCCACAAAAAAAAACATCAAATTTTTCCAGTCGAACTGAGTTTTCCAAAATGATTCACCATTCATCCCAACGTTTCGCTCTTGGAATACCTATTATCAATCTCTACTTTAATAATTTTTTTTTTTCTTTAATATTTTTTATTTTTTTAAAATATTGTGCAATTTTTTATAATAAAGGTATTATTGTCGATAAAAGTTTTTTTTAAGTTGTTTTTTTTTTGGGGGGAGGGGCGGGGGTGTCCCGGTCGGTAGTCCGACAATTATGGCAGCCCTAATCTAGGCTGCTCGTGTACTGCTACATCGTATTTACGGATTGTACTAAATTAAAATTTAATACCATCAAGGTTATTATTGATATTATTATAAAGAATAAACTTTTTTCGAAACCAAAAAGAAATTAAATGTTTTGTATTTGAAATAATAAATATTTGAGTGCAACTTTGTATTGTAACATACACTAAGACTCAATTATTGGTGCGAAATCATAATTCAAATCACTAATACCTTCCGTGTGTTTGTTATATGTAAGCCGTATAATTCCATAATCCACCCATATCGTAACACGCCAACACACCTTTCGGCAAACCATTGACTTGTGTAAATGTCCTGACATGTCTTGTCTGTTAGTTACTACAACTACCTACCACCAGACACCTCCTCGTAGGTTAGGTACCACACCTGCTGATTGAGGCATGCTGTTGCAAAATTAGTACGTGGGGTTCGCTATAACGTGTTATTACACGGAATCAGGTGGGATTGTTTCCATCTGAGAAATTAATTTGATGTGGTTACTACATTAGATAATGAACGGTTCGTAATAGATCATTTAGTAAAGAATAAAGCTAAAGGTGTTTTAGTGGCGAAAGGGACTGTTAGCCGATGTTGACGATTAGCAGTTTCATATGTTTATATTTTATGAAAACTAAAATTCTTCTTCTTTGCGGCTTTATAGGTTTATGTACTCCGGTACTATTGTCTTCCTAGATAGATCTTTTACACACTTTTTTTTTACTTCTATGCTAGTCTTTATTGTTGATATTCATTTATTTGGATACTACAGACATTGTCCTTTTTGTTTCGGTAGACAAACATACATTATCATCCTTGAATTAAATGAGTTACGCCTGTAGATTATAATATGAGGAGGAAGTAATGGGATTCGGACTGGACAGAAATTCAAACAAAATTTTAGTTTCGTTAACGTTTCGATTTATATTTTAAATCTTCATCAGAGCTGTAATAATAATGTAGCTATAGTTCTATATTACAATTTTTTATTTATTAAGTTAATAAAGTAACTTTTACATAATTATTATTAGTATCAAACTATAACTAAATGGTAATAATACAGTAATTCTACATATGAAAATAAATAAATAAATAAATAAATAAATAAATAAATAAATAAAATAATAATTAAATAAAGGAAATGTAACTCAAGATTCTGTAGTTAGATTTCCTTTCTCCTCTTCTCAGACATGGTATTTGTTTTACTGTACTTTTTTATACATGCGTATGCAAAAAACACCTTTTTTATAGAAACAAATAAACTAATTTAATTGCGAATAACTAAACTAGATATATGCTAGACGAGAAGAATAGTTATACGCGATGATACTGGAGCGTCATCCAGTGCAGTTTTCTCGGTATTTTCCCGATCAGATCGGGGAATTCCAGACGTACAATAGTTAGTTCAGCGCAGGCGTAAAAGTGAATCGGAGTATATCGAACCGACGTATATTGAGTTCTACCTGTACTTGTCTATCTTTTTAATATACATATTACCAACGGCGTAATTATCCCCTCGCAGGCCCTGCAACTGCGCGGGGGGGGGCATGGCTACAGGGGGGGTCCTTCATAAATTTTAACTAAATTATCTGATAAATAATTAAAAAATTAACTAACTTGTATTTTGATTTCAGAAAATATACATTATAAATTTTAAAGTTTATATACCTAAACCTGTAAAAATGGATAATCCTACGAACGGCGCTCAATTCGGGGATTTTTTTAAGCAAGCTTTAGTACAGTAGAACGTCCATTATATTCCTTACTTGGGAACCAAGACCAAATATAACTTGGAACGATTCTCAAACAAATGAATAAAAAATTGTTTAAAAGTTAAAATTTTTAAGCACCTTTTTTTGCCATAATAGCGGATAGTACCCAAGATATTAGTAAGACTGACCATTTAAGTATTATTTATAGGCACGTACAAATAAAAAAAGATGGCAATAAAAAACCGATTGATTTAAAAATAAAATAATCTTTTTTGGGGTTTTGTGACTTAAAAGATCGTACGGCAGCAGGTTTTTCTAATGCAATGCTAAAAAAAATCGAAGAAGACGGATTAAATATTACAAAATGTAGGGGCCTTGGTTATGATGGAACTTATACAATGAGCGGTGAATATTCGGGTGCTCAAAAAAGAATTAAAGGAATTCTTCCAAGTTCTGTTCATAATTTGAACTTAGTAATAAAGGATTCAGTTAATAATATTACGAAAGTTTCATCTTATTTCAATGTTTTACAGAATATATACACGTTTTTTTTTGGATTGAGTATAAATAAATGGGAAATTCTTGTATCATTTACTAATGAATTCACTATAACTATTAAGAATTTAACCCTTAGATGGTCCGGTAGACTGATTTCTATATTAGCAATCAAAGAGCCTTATAAAGACATATTAAACGCTTTAACACTTATTAATTTAGAAAGTACTAAAAAAGATGAGAGAGATGAAGCATTAATTTTAAGATCTAAGATGGAACAGTTTGAGTTATAATTGATTCATTACGGTATGTATGTTTCGGTTATTATCAAATACAGAATTATTGTCAAAAATGCTACAATCTGAAAATATTGATTTAATATATATATTTTTGAAATTATTAAATCTGAGGCTATATTAACTGCCAATTCTTAGGGTGTAAGTATTGAATACCAAAACAAAAGACTAAAAAAAACAAAGAAACTTGTAGGAGAACTAACAGAAGATTATAGATTCATAAATCCAGAACATTATTTCAAAATTAATGTTTATTATCAAATATTTGACATGGTTATTTCAACTAAAGCATCGATTTGAAAGTATGGTGACTCTGTCGAAACAATTTTCTTTTCTTTTGACAAAAATTTTAATAACCTTACCAGATTCTGAAATAGTTCGGAACGCTACCGAATTACAAATATATATATATATATATATATATATATATATATATATCAAAACGATTTAAGTGAGTTTTGAATACTACAATTGCCTCTCTTTACTAACCTTTAAAAAGATGAAATAATAAAAAAATTCAACTGTTAGAGAATTAGCTAATTTAGCACTGATCAAATATTACAGTATGAGTAGCTCTTTCTCAGAAGTCTGGTTCATTATTAATTTTATTTATAACTATTCCAGTCACAGTTGCTGCCGCAGAAAAATCCTTTTCAAAATTAAAATTCATAAAAAATTACCTTCGAAACAGTATGTCACAATCGCGTATATCTGAATTAGCAATTTTAAATATTGAGGCAAAACAATCTAAAGAAATGGATGTTTCAAATTTAATTGATGATTTTGCCGCAGCAAAATTTGAAGTCCTTGCATATTACTTATATAGTTTGTTTTCAAAAATATTTTTTGTTCGTTAATTTTAAGATGCATATATGTACAAAAACTTAATTAAAAATTAAAGAAGGCTTTATATGAAACTTTAGGAGATATACAGACCAATTCTGTAACTCAGTTACTATGATCATTGTAACTAAATTTGTCTCTATGAGCAAGGTCAGTTACTATCATGAATGAAAGTCATTATACTTTTTATAATATTTTATCTTGTAGTAACGTTACTACACAGTAATCTTTTACATAATTGATCTGATGGTTATTTGTTTGAAAAGGTAGGTACTGTCCACTTAATTTAGTCCACGACTGTACATAAGATCAATTTTTGCATTTAGCTCTGTATACTCCGTTTCTGTTATCTAATTTGTTATTTACTAGTGTGTTTTTAAATTATTGTTATGGTAATAAGCTGGGATTATATAAATATTCTTTTAAATTAGAACCTGTCGAGATATGACAAAATAATTAAATGTATTTTTAACTTCTTAAGGATTCTGTAATTCGGATTGATTTCAACTCAGATTGTTTCAGATACAGTGAAATTAAGTTTCACAATAAAAGAGAAGTCTTGTTTACTTTTTTAAAATATCTATCTATAGAACACTTAATTTTATTTTTTCATCTCAGTCTCAGTATAATATGTTTTAGGCATTTGATTGAAGTGGGGCCCCTCCTAATACAGCGGCATCTCATATGTTTATCTCATATCTCGTATAGGTATCAGTGTCGCCCTAAAATTGCTGGGCCCTCAGCTCGCACCTAAAGCGCCTGTGCACAAATACGGCCTTGCCTGTACTTCACCTAAACACACACTTTATCGCCAAAATCACTGTTGGCACAATATAAATGCAATTTAGCCAACGGAGTGGCTGATCTCGTTAAATCGCGCAGTTTTGTCTGGTTAGAACAGCCTGAACTGTGAGGTTGCTAGTTTGATTCCCCGTTGGTTATATTATTCGGGAGAGAATATTCGAGAATAATATATTTACATTTCTCCCATTTTCACAATCATTCACCCCTCATCCAGGTGTAGGAGCTCGCCCTTTGGCATCGGTGATTAACCTCGTTGCAGAAATAGGCCGATGTAAAATAAATAAAATAATAATAATAAATGCAATTTATATAATTTTCTATTTTAGTTATCATTAATTGAAAGAACTTCTGCTCTGATTCCACAGGTAAAACCAGTAAAATAAATCCGAGCACATAGAAAGCAATTCTATTTGTAAATAAATATCTGTCAAAAATTAAATTAAACCGAACACGTGTACATAGGAAACGGAAGCTGCTCACTCCTTTTTCCCATTCTAATGCTCTTTGTATTTTACGATTTAACGTAATATATTATTATAAATGGTTATCAAATTTTTCCTAGTATTCTCTATTCATATATTCCTTAGAACTAGCAGTTAATAATAGATTTATAATATAATTTGGATTAATCTGCAGCTGTGGGAAAAGAACCACTGATTACCTTTGTTTATTATTGGGAGTGTGTTCTTGTTCTTACATGTACGAGGATGTAATTAATAATCAAACAAATTAACTGCTTAATAACTTTATTAAGGAAGAATCATTAAACAATAAAATGTTATATAGTTATGGTAAATTTATGTTCTGTGGACTTCGGCACAGTGGTGTGATTGCTGTGATGATAATAATATTTAATGGCTGTAATAATTTGTTAATCGTTTGTTAGGTTTACCGAACGACCCTAATTACGATATGTTGTAATTTGTTTCTAGCTAGGGCTGATTTGAATAAATGTACGAGGGTCATGTCAAAAGTAAGTTACACTTTTTTTTTTTTTAATAAATAAAAGTAAAAAAAAAAATTAAAAAAAGTATATTTCGAAAAGTACATATTAAACTTATTTTTCTACATAATCGCCTTGTTTTTCAATACATTTTTGCTACCGTGATAAAAGTTTTTTCAATCCATTGTCATACCATTCTGCCGCCATACTGGTTAGCCATCTTTCAACTTCTTGTTTCAAATTATTCTCGTTTGTGAAGCGTCTTCCCCCAAGATGTTGCTTCAGCTGCGGAAACAGGTGGAAGTCACTTGGTGCAAGGTCAGGGGAGTAAGGCGGATGTCCGAAAACATCCCATCGAAACTCCTCAAGCAGGTCTTGAGTCTGACGCGCAACGTGCGGGCGAGCACGTTGCCATTGGCCTTGACATAACGTCTTCACCATAAACACTACACAACTCGCGTTGAATTTCAGTAGCATTTTTATTTTTTGCCGTCAAAAAACGAATAACACCACGAACTTCTCAATCGGCGGTAGGAGCAAGTGGAATCTCCATAGTGACTGGAGCCTGACTGCCGGATCGTTCGACGCACGCGCATAGAAATTTTACAGTGATGCCACTACACCCAGACGCAAATTCCCTGAGACTCTTCCCGCCAACCACACGGATTTAAAAAAATAGTGTAAAAGTAGTACTTTTGAGACGACCCTCGTATATACAATTTTTTTTGCTCCGAGCCAGATAATTTTTCTTTTTGATATTAATAGTAATATAATAAGAGCCCTTTATTTTATTTACTTATTTTATTTACTTTACTTATTCGTTTAATTCTTAATTTAACATCTGTTTCCTCTCTTTAATTTAACTCTCGTCTAATTTAACACTACACAAATACACTATCAAGAATACAGCCTAGCAAAACACGATAAAAAGCCGAAACTCATAATAATAAATCGTACAAGAATCCTCACCTACACCAGGGAAATAGCTGGATTCGAAGTTGTAAGTTGCTGTATATATACAACAACTTACATCCATAGTCTAAAATAAAGGCGAATGCGATGCCGAAGTCAAACGGCAAATAATTCTAGTCAAAACTGCCATGGTGAAACTGGTGATAATTTGGAGAATCTCAGCAGTATCTCACAGTACCAAATAGAAATTGGATAAATCATCACAAAGAAATGGACTATCAGTACATGATACAAAAAGAAAATAGATGCCTTCAAAATACGAGCCACAGCTGTATGTTAAGAGTCTCATGGACAGAACGACGTACAAATGCCTCTATTTTAAAACAATTGTATCCTAAAATCAAATTCCTTTAGTTATTCCTTATTCCTATTCTCATCTAAACCAATAGTTCTCTTCAAGTCGTTGTACCGGCGCATTGGTGGTCTTCAGTTTCGGTGGTCCAGAATTGTTCAGCTCCAGTACGCATTCAATACGCTCTTCTAGGTAGATTTACTCATGAATACATTCGATTTCGTCGTCCCTCATAATTACTTTCGCTGTGCCTCCAAGATACATGACGATTTATCATATATTCATCCCAATTTTTCTGGATTTATGATACAGGTCAATTAATATTCAAAATCTGTTTCGTTACAAATTTCGTAGGTTTTGTGGAAAAAACGTAGCATAGCTTTACTATATATTTTGGTAAAATTCTGCTTATATGTTATAAGTAAATGTTAATAATATAAATAATGGCTGTAGATAACACAACTTCTAGTTAATTATCATAGTAATTGCCGGAAATATGACAATGCCTTCTTCGTATGTTAGCAAGCTATCTGACAGTTCCTGACACAGTACACTAATGTATGGTTAACTTCCGAGTACCTTAACATTACTTCCGAATATATTCAAGGAAATTAGTATGTTATTTTAAGTTAGTGTCGGTTCTATGCTCAAATAAGACACTTATATTAATAAAAGTATGCTCATATTTTCTTTCTTATAGAATATGTAAAGATTGAATTTTGTTAAAAATTATATGACAAAAATTACGCTACACTTAATTTGAGAAAAACATTATTATAAAAAACTTAGTAATAAGAGCCGTCTAGTCACTATTGATACCCACTAGACTCTAGTGGGTATCAATAGCTAGACAAAAATAAAGTCCCAAGTCATGTTCTAAAGCTCGCGCGTTTGCGTAGTTTTCCGATAACAGTATAGTGGAGTATACATGGTGTAATTGTTTATTCCTTCTTGCTTACCGGTGAAACCGTAATAGCAGAAAGGTATTACGAATATATTCAACAAATGCATGTTAAACTGAACATAGAGCGTCCGACTTCCATTAATATATAGGGACTTATTCTGTTGCATGATAATACAAGATCCCATGCATCGAAAATTGCAGTCATGAAACTTAATGGAATTCTATAGCAACCAGCATTCACCTAATTTATCTACAACGGAGTATCATTTTTTCAAACTCTTAGACCACTTCTTAAAAGGAAAGACAGAAACACCTATCTCCTTCTTCTTCTCTCAAACAAATATACTAAATGATAATATGTAAATCAAAGTGCACGTAGTTTTCCATAAATGGCATCTCTGGTAACATAAAGGTACCATAGATTGTATTTCACAAATCATAGTTTACTTTAAAATCAACCTGGCCCAAAATATGGCGCACATCTTACATTGTGTTACTACGCAATACCTGTTTTCATACCTCTTCAAAAAATGCCGAAGGCTCGTTTAAGATGAAACTTACTGTATAATATCTGAAGCAACACATTTTTGCCGTGCCTTGGTTTCTGGCGTCAGTAATGCAACTAAATTCTTGACACAAGATACAAAAGTAAATAATAATCAGGATTAACATGGAATGCGTCACATACGTCTGCTCTTATTTTTACATTCTCCTTTACAATGTAACTACTTTGTTAATATCAGTAACTAACTATTTAGATTGTTAGAAATTATAACAAATTATTTATTAAATTCAGTTAAAGTTTTCTAATATGCATTAGCTTGATTAAACCTAAGTGGCAACGTATTTTCATTCATACATTTTCAAAATTCTTCAATAATTTATTAGTTGGTGAAATGTGTTTTTTTTTTTATTAATATATTTGGACTTAGCTACTAAGGCCATTATCCAGTAGATGCATGTTTAAAATTTTTGACTAACACAATTTTTTGGACAACACAAATATCCATGCCAGAACCGGGATTCGGACCCGAGCCCCCATAGCCTAGATATCAGTGCATCGCTACACTAACCACGCCATGGTGACCGGAAAATCATGGTTTTTAAAACTGTTAACAAAAAATTTAAAACATCTAATTATTTTATTTACAGTATTATTTATTTATTTTGCAAATGTCGTAATCTACATAAAGGATATAAATAGTTAGTTGCAAAAATTATACACAGAATAATCTTCTTCTTCTTATTTTGCTTTATCCATTCTGAACGTTGGCTATCATCATAGCAATCCGTTCTATATTCGCTGCCATCCGAAATATTTCAATGTAGCGAACATCCCGCGAATTCCCACTCTCCATTCACATTGAACCATTTCCTTTACCAGGGTAGCGAACTAGGAAATTCTTGGTATTCCAGAATATCCTCTCATCAACTTTTGCCTGTACAGCATTTTGCAGGATACCGCAAATACTGTTGTATTCGTTTCTCATCACAGGTACAACATATTTTAACTTGATTTCTCAGGTTGGCAACTCATTTTTCGGATGGCTTCATTGTTCACTCGGTCGACCGAGGAGACTCCACATTTCAAAAGTTTAAGCTTTCTGTCAGTATTTTCTGACATTGTCCAAGCTTGTGCACCATACAGGAAAGTAGATAGGTTAAAATCTATCATGGGGAACATATGGAAAATCAAGAGACATGTTTATATTATCCCTAACTCAGTCTTTTACAACAAATGTATTTATATAAAATGTTTGTAGTCGTCGTTTCTGGGCTCGTCCTGTTTACGACTTAAATCAAATAAATAAATAAACAAAGCTTCTGAAAAAAAAACCTTGACCAACCAAGTAGTGGAAATGATACAGTTAACACAGAAAGCTATGAAAAGTTTAATGGCAGAAGTATGTTTTTTGTGACAGTTTTATTTTTTACAATCGTCTGCACGTGCAGACGGTTAATAAATGGATTCGACAGAAGACGATGCAATAGACATTGTACAGCACAGTCAAAATAATATAATAGGGAACGGATCAGTTAAGGTGTCGATATGATGGCCAATGAGCAGGAAGATTACTAAATGGCGTCCGAAAGCAAGCAAAGATCCATTCGAAGATCAAGAAAATGATGGCGAGGAGACCTACCAAAAAATATTGAGATTTTATAGCCGAGTAAGAGCTTCAGGTGGACGACTATAAAATCTCTTACTTCTAATTGGCAAGCAAGAAGACGAGATTGAAATATTATATTATTATTATATAGTGTTTGACAGTTATATTGGAATGTTCACAGTCGCATCCTGGCTCCATGTTTTAACCATTTGCCATGAATAGTACGAACGCAGTTCAAGAGGACCCCTAAGTCATGGTAATTAAAACGGGACTAAACTTCGTTTGGTGCAAGCGACTAACATTATGGTGGCGAGTTATCTAACCAGTTGTGTAAAGATTAAAAATGTGACTTGCAATGAGATAGGAGGAGATTATTGCGAGGTCTCTTAATTTAAATCGCTTATAGTTAGTAATGATGTTAGTATGAATAGGATAATGTTGGTTTCCATATATTTTCTTGTGTTCTTAGACACATGTATTTATTAGTCGGAGATAAGGTAGAGCGATGTTGCACAAAGTATGCACCAATATGTAGGGGTAGATGCTACTGTGCCAGATATCTACCTCATTGTACATACATAAATGCTATTAATCCATACCTAAAAGTAGAACTTAGTTGCCAAGAAGACAAGACCCCAGAGCAGCTACGCATAGAACATTTAAGGAAATGTTGCCCCAGGTAGCACCAGTTAGTTTTTGTAATGTATTACAGGTTTTAAGCTTAGCTGCAGCTTTGTTTAGATGATGTGCAAAAATAAGACATGTCCAGCGATACTCCAAGATATTTTGACCATTTATGGCCGGTTGCTAAAGAACAAGTTAAGTGTTTTAACTCGGGTTATGCCTAACTAGAGTCAAAACAACATGCAAAAACATATTTGAATTTGAATTAGGGATGACTCGAGATAAAACATTTAACGCATTCTTTAGCAATTGGCCATTAGTGTGCCGGAGGTAACAGTGATTAAATTTAGCTGTCAGTTTGGTATTTGCAATTTTGTTGTTTAAATAAAAACAAGTAAATTTTTTTATCATCAGTAATGAAGAAACCAAGAATCTTATTGTTAGTAGACACAGAAATGAGACCACGAACGACTTAAAAATTAATGACAACACTTTTGAGTTTCTACTTTCAAATACCTGGGCACCATGATAAAATCAGGTGAATATGATACAGCAGGAAGTTACGAATAGAATTAACGCTGCTAATGCATCGTATTTTGCATTTGGTCTTCTCATCAAAACGAAACTTTTGTCTAGCAACACCATAATCAGGTTATACCAAGTTATAGGACATCCGGTACTTATGTATGGCTCTGAAACATAGACTTAACAACGCGAGATCGACATCACCTCATAGTTTTTGAAAATAAAATATTACGCAGAATCTTTGGTCCCATTCAAATTAATGGCGAATGGAGAATCCGTAAGAACAAAGATATCCGAGAAATGTACTCAAGGCCAAGTATAACCCAAGAACTCAGAGGCAGACGATTACAGTGGATAGGACTCGTTATAAGGATGAGGGAGGACAGAATGGTTAGGAAGATATGGGATGGAAGATTGAGTCCGTCGACCAGTGGGAAGCCTTACAAGAGATTAAGAGATCAACTAACCGAAAATCTAACAAGTATTGTTATACAGGGTACATGGCAAGACCTGATAATGAATAGATCGAGATGGAGGGCTTATGCGAGTTAGGCCAAAAGTCAACCTGACCAAAGAAGAAGAACTTTGGTTTTGGACATGCTGGAGCTAGGGTTGCCACTTCGTGAGATTTGACCCAGAGGCGCTGTGTTTTGAAAGCTTGTATATGCCTTGATTATTATATCTCTGGAGCACAGGAAATGTAAAACATTTAATTTATTTTTATATAACACTGTCGGTAATTTTTTCAAGAATTCCTATCTTCCACTCTTCAATTGCATTTCTGAAATTCCGTCTTCCACTCTTCAAGCAATATTCTGAAAGTCTGCCTTCCACTATTCAAGTGATTTTTTGAATAATTTGCTCCGACTCATCGACTTTTCATGACACATGTACTGTGTACATGATGTAAATTTGTATTAAAATATTTACTTATTTGAGATTTGTGAAGTACTAGGTTGTCACCCTAGCACTGGCAAATCCCACTGTTTATTAAAATAATTGTTTAGGTGTAGGTTTAAATATTTTATATATTAATACGAAGTTATATTTTAGGTTTGTAGGAATATTAGTGAAATTCTTATGGTGTAATGTTTTGAAGTTTGAAGGACACTGCATTAACCCTGTATTTGAACTCATACATAGACCGGTAATTTCCTATTCCATAAGCAGTTAGTTTAAAGTATCGTCATGCGGCGCTGCAGGTTTCTAAGTAAATAGAGACGAAAGCACTTTACTGATGATAACATTACGCTAAAACACAAGCGTTTCCACTATTCCAGGTAATTGTCGTAAAAACCGCAACTCATGACAGCCGCTGACGTAGAATGGAAGCTTAATTATATAACCGAGTGACATTGGAGACTTACGAGCATGGGGCGCCGCCAAAGGTTACTGGTTTAGCTCATTTTGCAAACACCAAGTTTCGCGTATGTTAAATTATTACCTTAACTCTATGGTTCACTGTTAAACAAAGGGATATTATAAGAAACTTTCCAACATTTTAGGATTACCGCGTGTTTTCTGAATTTAATATTTTACACCATCTTGGAGATGATTTCTCTTCTGTTGATTGTTAAATATTAATCTTGTTTGGAAGGTGGGATAGAACGTATTTATCCTTTTCTTTATTATAACCATGCATTGTTTTCTTTAAATTACAGTCGGCAAAGTTGAAAAACAAATCAGTTTATATTGAAATTGTTTTGAATGGAAAGATATTCAGGGAAACAAAATAAAGAGATCATGGAGTTCCGAACGGGAAATCTCCAGTATCTAAACTAGCGGTTTTCAGCCGGTGTGCCACAGCATAAAAGTGTACTATGAGATTTTGTGTAGTTTCCCACGTGATTTAGAAAATGGATCTATAAGTTATATACGAGTATAATAGTTATTTATACAACAAGTGTGAAAATTTCATGATTTTGTACAAATCGAAAGTTTTTCCATCGACGAGAAGAAGACAATTTCATGTAACTGTAATCGCCTTTTTCAATTTTGTAAGCACTCCTTATGCCTACCAGAACAGAAGCGCGAGCTGGTGCAATATCGTGATAGATGATTCATGAAGCATATTTCCAACTTTCAGACCGTTTTTTAGTCACTGATACACCTAGCCACTTCATCTTCTTTTTCCAAAACTAAGCAGCTCTTTAAAATAAGAGGTACATCGGAATGACCCTATTTCCCCAAAATTATTTAATGCAGCTTTAGAGTGTGTTTAAAATATTTGACTGGACAAATCGCGAATTGAATATAAATAGCAAACATATGAACCATTTACGATTTGCTGACAATATTTTTTAATATCTGATAATATAAGGGAAATTGGCCAATTGCTGCATAAGCTAAGGAAGCGAAGAAAATAGAACTCAAAATGAACCTCGAAAAAATATAATCGTAAGACGTAAGCGCAGAATTATTTTAACGCACTTGTCTGCGCTTCCATTGTGACTGTAATTAGCAGTTAGATTTGGCTCTACGAATAGAACTATTGTTAATTACCGGCCCGATGATAGTTGAATTATATCGTATTATATCGACTGTATTATATCGTATAAGATGTGTTTACGTGACGTGCCCGTTGTCCATTCGGAAAATACCGATAAAAACACTGCAAGAGGTAAACAAAAATACTGGTAACTGATGACAGCTAAATACAAATAATATTTGTCGTTACTGGAATTGTCTTTTTAAAAAGGATTTATTTTAATGTTACAAGTTAAAATATTAGAAGTACATAGTTTTATGTCAAATACCAGAATGAATATAATACATAAAAATGGTCTTTTATAATCTTAATATATTTAGCAAGGTCAGGGGTTTTAACATGACACTGTCTGGCGTGCTTCTCACAGAGTCATCATAATACCGGAGGTAACTTACATAAACAAAGTGTGCATTCAAATCAGATTCGGGGCGCAGAGCTATTACTGTTATTTCAGTTATTATTACATTTTACAATACTATACGAACACAGAAATTAAAGAACACATCGTGACACGTGTTATTAGGTCGCCGTCCTGAGTTATACTAATTTCGCTGCGCAACGATTTTACTATAAAATGGACTTTTTGGACCATCCTCTCTTTAACTCAATTATTATATTGTTGCTAGTTTTATAATTTAGAAATTATCGAAGAACGTCGTTTTTTTGACACACGGATTTTTACCGATTCACCCAGTACTGGAATGAAACAGTAGACGTATTTTACGTCAAAAACGGGAGGTCTCTATCCATTAGTGGAATTCATTGGGATGATGATGATTTAGTTTTTCTCAATTTGTTTCCCAATGAAGCGATATTGCATTTTCAAAACAAGCTCTCTCTCTTAAAGTTTACAATCCTAAGATTGGTTGGCAGCAGCTCTCCATTCCTTCCTGACTTCTGCCATTCTCTTTAGATCAACATATTTCTGACAGTTAAGCTGCTCCTTCAGCTGACTCATATAGTTTAAGGGGGGTCTTCCTTTAGGATTTGTTCCTTCGACCATACCTTCCACTATTATTTTTAGTAAAACCTCATGTCGAAAATATGCCCCAACAGGCTAGCTCGTCTCTTATTTATATTTTGAAGCAGAAATCTTCTTGCTTCAGCTCTATGAAACACCTCTTTGTTCGAGACTTTGTCAACTCATTATACTTTTAACATGAGTCGATAACACTAGGTCTCGAAGGGTTCCAATCTTTTCTTTTTCTGCAGTTGCTATGGTCTACGTTTCACACCCATAGAGTGCTATGCTCCATACATATGTTTTTATAAGCTTCTTCCTCAGTGTTACTGCGATGTTATTCGAGTTGAATAGATTTCGTTTCTTGTTCAAAGCGAGTTTAGCCTGAGCAATACTACTTATGATGTCCCTCTTTGATCTTTTATGGTGTGTGATAACAGATCCTAGGTATGTGAATACTTTGATTTGTAATAACGTCTGAGTGTCTTTTTTTAATTGTTTCAATTAAGTTGATACATCACCATTATTTTGGTTCTGGCTGTATTCACTTTTATAAAGAATTCATCATTTAGGGTTGACGACATTACTTTCAAAGCCGATTGCAGTTCTTCTGCATTACTTGCCAGCAATAGCGATATCGTCAGCATACCTCAACATATCAATGTTGAGCATGTATTTTGATGCCGACGTTTATTTAAATCACGCTATAGCACATGATATTGCAGAATTGTCTAGTGTATTGTTACGTTGAAGCAACAAAGCAAATTCTCTTTAAAGCTTTAACTAGATAATAATTTGTAATTAGTTTACTAAATTTCCCTAATTACACCTTTTTTCTTTCTCCGGCACTTATTTTCTTATAGTTGCACTTACCTAATTAGGCTGCCTGTCACCATAAATTTTTTAATCTTTGTTACTTATATTTCCAAAACGTGTTCACTTTTCACGTAATAGTTTCTGCACAAGGTAATTTAGCAGCAGAAATTTTTAAACGTAATGGTTTTAAAGAGACCTTTTAGTTTTTGAACTTTCATTATATTATGTACTGCAGTCAGTTGCATAAGTTTTAATTATTTGTTGCAGCCATTGTCGGCAATGAGAGTAAATTAGTAATGCGTCATTAACCTGTGCAGTTCTTCATTAAAAATATTATTTGGTACGTTGCAACTTTTAACGAATATACCGCTTTGTTACACTAGGTTTAAATTTTATTACACTATATAACGTCATTTTTGCTACACTTAAAACAGAAGTAAATTCTTGTTTTTATCATTTTTATTACTAGCAAAAAATAATTCGATTAACAAACCGAATTTTGTTAAATCGGTTACTGGGTTGGCGAAAGATTTTCAGTATACTAGGAGTATCGAATCAGTTGTGCATGCATAGTATATTTTTTAAATTTTATATATACGTTTAAGGGCCGAGAGTTCCAGTTCCTAATAAACTCCCTAATAGTTATTAGACACATTATATTTATGAAGCTAGTAAATTTATTGGTGATTTCCAAGTTACAAAATCCTTCTGATAGTTTAGGTATTAGCAACATAATATTTTGTTTTTGTATTGGTATTTCTTATGAAGATAGTAACACGGTGCAATCTATCCCTAGATCTATACGTAAATTTGTAGAGCTAAAGTGAGATGAAATTTTGACACTGAATATTTTGACAATAAATAGTTTGACTTTACATTCAATGATATTACGTATATTTTTTTTGTTACTGTTAAAATGACAATTAAATGGCGTTCAACAAATTTTATCACGGAAAAAGAGGACAATATAGATAGAAGAGAAGTTAATAAAAATAGCATTTTATAATACAAAAGTGAATGAAAATAAGAAGACAGCCATATTTTGCTTTATTTTACATTCCTTAAACAATATGAATTAAACTTATCAGCAATTTTCAGCCACACATCTTTATTATTCTGCCAATAATTGCGGCTGTCTTCTTATTTTCTTATCATTTTTATATAAATAGTAATGCTTAAAGTATTGTTTGTAATGTGTTGTAATCGTAATTGAAATAAATACATAAATAAAAATAAAAGACAATTTTTATTAAAAAATATATATTTATATATTGTTCATTATATATTACATTTACAATAAGTGCCCAAAATACTCTAAAAACGGTTGTCCATAATTTATAAATTCATCCAAACAGATCTTCGATTTCGTTAAAATACAAATAAAATGTATATAAAACACTAAAATCGCCATTATAGAAATGTTTAAAAACTACACATTCGTATATTTTTTTAAAATTATACTGTTTTTCAATTAAAATTGAAATATTAACACATTTTGCGAACTTGTTTTTTGTTATATGTCACTTTATGAACCACTTCATGTTGTCTATAAGTTATTAGACAAATAAGCCTATTTATTAGCAACCTAATAACTAACGGGTGTTTTTTTAGAGGTATAGAACTTTAAATTGCAATAAAACAACGATGGATTATTCGATTGACATGAATTTTTTTTTATTCGAAAGATAATCTTGTGGCATTACATTAAATCATACCAACAAGACGGCGCAACATGTCACACAGCTCGTGCCACAATCGATTTATTGAAAGACACGTTTGGTGACCGCCTAATTTCACGTTTTGGACCTGTGAATTGGCCTCCAAGATCTTGTGATTTAACACCGCTGGACTACTTTCTGTGGGGCTATGTAAAGTCATTGGTCTATGCGGATAAGCCACAAACGCTTGACCATTTGGAAGACAACATTCGCCGTGTTATTGCCGATATACGGCCACAAATGTTGGAAAAAGTCATCGAAAATTGGACGTCCAGATTGGACTACATCCGAGCCAGCCGTGGCGGTCATATGCCAGAAATCATATTTAAAATGTAATGCCACAAGATTATCTTTCGAATAAAAAAAAAATCATGTCAATCGAATAATCCATCGTTGTTTTATTGCAATTTAAAGTTCAATACCTCTAAAAAAAACACCCATTATTTCGGGGTGGAACTCTCGGAAAAAAATTATGTTGCTAATAAACTTATTGGACAGTTTATTAGCAACTGGAACTCGCTGCCCTAAGAATAAAAAACAATAGCACAGATCTACACACAATTTGATACCGATTAAGTTTATTTTTAAGTAAATTAGTGATGTTAATTCAAAAAATGGCAACAGTCTTGCTGTAACAGCTAAGGTTTTAGAAATACAGTATGATACAGAATACGAGATAAACACATTTTAATTCAAAAATATGATTTAGAGAAAATTGAATTTCTGGAATGGTGAATACTAGAAAAATCACACATAAAATTCCAACATAAATCTGCGATCATGTGGGTATCCCATTCACCCTGGTACCTGGTTTTCATGGTTTTAATATCCTAATAGAATCTCTCGGCTTGTTAGTCACTTAAATCGCCGAGATTTTGTGGAAAGCCATCCAAATGGCTGTGATTGTAATGTAACTTCATGCTCATATTGCACTGAAATTTATCAGCATAATATTTACTAAGTAACTTCTCAGTTTCTTGAAAGTTTTTTACTACGTACACTAACGAAGTCCAAGTAGATACTTCGATTTCATTCGTCAAATCTATAAAATGTGAGTTTTTTATGAGCTGTTACACCTGAGGACTGTCGAAAATACATGCTTGACGAAGTTCCTGCAAAGTCACTGTCGCTATCACCACTTTCGTGATCCTGTTCTTCTTCGATCATAACGGTTTCGGCCACTAAATGCTCTGTTGGTGAACAAGCAGAAGGAACAGGTACCCCTTCAAATTGTGGCAGAGGTCTTGTAGCACAGGTCAGGTTTGAATTATTTCGATTAATACCGATGACCAGGCTTGCACCCGATCGGGGATAAGAGGGTGTTCTAAGGGGTTTGAGCTTCCTCCCAAGAACCCGAAAACACATGTTTTTACTGTGTTTTTTTGTCATCACTTGTATTTTGAAAATGAGGATTTATTTTTGTAGTCAACGCTTGCATTTTGGAATTGAGAACTTTTTTTTGTTAGGTCCTCACTTGCATTTTAGAAGGTAAAGTGCTTTTGGTCAGCACTTTTTGCCGAGAAATTTCTCTATCTCTGCCCCGATGAAACAATTTTGTTCTCTAAGCCCCCCCTCATTTAAGTTATTTGTGAATATATTATAAATTAAGGCCGCTAAATTGCCCCTTGAGGTACACCGAAACTGATATTCACGGTCCTAGATTGAAAACCATCCAATACCACACTTTGTTCTCTATAATTCAAATAAGATTGGAACCATTTTAAAAGGTTACCATGTATACCGACTGAGGCCAGCTTTAGTAGGTCGTGATCTACGGTGTCAGAGGGCTTGCTGAAATCGGTATGAACAGCGTCTACCTGTATCTTTTCGTCCGTTGATTTAAATATGGAATCAGTATATAGTTTGAGATAATATGTACTGGCCCCATTGAGAAGAAACCATGCTGTTCTACATTTATCACACTTTTCATAAAAAAATTCAACAAAGTATACTAACAACGGAAATTCTAGGAAAGAAATGCTATGAATGCAGAAGAATATTATTGCTTTTTGGTAGTGACCTTACTTGTGCCTCTTTTTATAAAACGAAAAATGTATTATTACTGGTCATCAGAATCTCTTGCCATACTATTTCCTCTAGCTAACTGTTCCAGATATATTTTTCCACAACGAAACTATTTCCGCGATAGGTATGTATTTCATGTTCCTAAATTCGCTGTTAAAGGGTTTAAAACATTATAAATTTAGTCCGAACATTACGAATCACTACTAGGGATGTTCCGATACTATTGATCCGATACCAGTATCAATATTTTTCATTCGATATCGCGATTTTAGTATCAATACTAATGTTCCGTTACTTTATTAATATCAGTACATTTGACCCAGTATCATATTGTTTCATTTTTTTTTTTTTCTTCTTTAAACAATATCATAAATTTTTTATTTATACACATATAAATATTTCTGTGATTAATTTTATATTTTCAATAAGATAAACATTTTACTCTTGTAAAAACTGGCAGAAGAGGTACGCAATCGTAATGGCGCAGGACATAGTACGCCAAGAAACATGCGTTGAACGGTTTAGAAGTTGTTGGAGTTTGGCCCCTTTTTCCTCTACGTTTGAGGTTATGAAATGTTTGGTTATTTTTGTATTTTAATTAAAAATATCACCACCAAGAAACAAAGTGTGGACCCATTTTGCCAAAATAGAGCAAGAAGTTTTCTCGGTGCTTGCAATGAAGAAGAGTGCAGTATTTAATTCTATTTTAAACAATCAATCAGACCTATAGGCTTCAGCAAGAGTTCATATACACACCAGTTTTGCAAGTGAAAGATCGGAAATCCCTTCGTAAAGTGTTTATTATCTCTTATCGTTTTCCTAAAATTCTTATTTCCTAGATTTTTACTAACTTATCTTAACCTAATTACCTAGGTTTTAGGTATACAGTACTATTTTCTCCCAAACATTAGTCCATTAAAAATAATGTAATAAACTCTAGTAATTATCAATTTAGGTAATTAGGTTAAGTTTAGTTAGTAAAAATCTAGGAATAGGATTAGAAAAAATTCTAACTTTATAATTAGGAAAACGATAATAGATAATAAATATTTTACGAAGGGATATCCGATCTTTCACTTGCAAAACTAATGTGTATATGAACTCTTGCTAGGCTCCATCGCCTCGTCAACCTCTTCTCTTCATGAACGCCTCTTTATTAATTAGTTCTTCCATGAACAAATCCTCGCCTATGTTGTTTGTAGGTGGTAAGGTGCCCAGTTTAATGTTACCTAGGTCATCTGTCACTTTTCAGTCCTCTATACTAATTAGTGCCCATACTACTTTAATCTATTTATTATTGTAAAACAATTAGATTGTTATTATGAGAATAATATTTTTTTTACGTTTTATAGAAAATATATTAATTTTTCTTTTCGATACTTGAAAATATCGATATTTTTTTTCAATACGATACTGGTATCGATAATTTTTATTCGATATTATCGATACCCAAATATCGATACTTTCTCAGTATGGCATATCCCTAATCACTACGCTTTACCAACTTAATGTTAAGAACTAATGTAATAATTACAGGTTGGAAAATTTATCTTTAAGTAACTATAACTATTACACTAATTTCAAATACGTAACAGACTTCTGCGAATTGTATATCCGGTAAAATGTAAGTAAATATAAAGTAAAAATTATCATTGTCGCCGAAGCATGCATTTAGAATAACCGATAAATGGAGGTGTGACGTAAGATAGGCGCCGGATAGTTAAGTACGGTTTTTACAAGTCACAAACAATAAAATACGTATGCACATACGTACGTCGTTAGTGTTGATAAGAGTAACAAGGTACATTGGTTATTATCGCGACTAGGCCTCATGTAAACATGCAATTTCAACAGTACTGCAGATAATTTTTGCATCAGGAAAGAGTTAATCATTGCTTTTCCTCTGAGAACGTTAGATCGAAGCAAAAACAAGATATCAAATTGTTATTACAGTACACTTGACAACCAGGCGAGAATCAGAAATAATTACTTAGTATTAATGTTATGACGTGAGAATGGCTCTAATTTTCTTGTTAAAATGCTTAGCTTCGAGGTATTTTACTTGTAAAAACAAAGACTGGAATTTAAATTAGTGGGAAATTAATGGTGAAACTGACCATCAGTTTATATTATTGCTTTGAAATATTTTATTACTCTATCACATTAATACTTAACATTATATTAATAAGCATAAGCACGAATAACTAAAGATGAAAAGGCTGTGAGGATATTTATGTCTCATGTTGTTTACTTACATGAACAATTTTTGTAGCTGCAGGTCTTGGCCTAAGTTAGGTAGTAGTTAATACATTCTATACTTGAGGATAAGTTAAAGAGCATATGGTTCAACCGAGGATGTTATCAAAATTAAGCTGTGCCATTCGTTCGGATATTGAGAAAGAAATATGACATATGTTTCAGTCGTCCTTGTCACTACTACCATAGCAGCGCTGAATAGAAATACGCACATTCGTTTATCTGAATATATTCAAATACAAGAAACGAAGAAAGAATCTACGAATGTACGTTGGTCAGAATATGTTATTGGTAGCTTATATAGAATTGTGAGAAGTAGATATACAGGGTGGGCCTTGGGAACCTGAAGATTTTTGAATGAACATTACACAATGATTTCTCAAGACAACATTTTTTTATTAACATACAATAATAGTAAATTAGGGTAACTGCAGCGAATTTCGACTACCAAATTTATTTATTTTTTAATTTACGTACTATTCAATATTTTGGTAGGAAAGTGGTCCCAATCGATACCTCATTCACTTATCTTTAGGGGCTAAATATTATCACGATGAAACAAGCTGTTATTACAACTTAAGTTCGCCATAAAAAAAATATGAAAAAAACGTTGATTTCAAAAAAGTGATGTTAATATCGACTACCCTAAAATTTTAAGATAATCAACTTTTCTTGTCTCTTTTACAATTTATTTAGGTAAAAGAATATAATAATAGAGACTTTTAGTAAGCCGTGATTTTAATTGTCGTCAAATTACGTAAGTGAAACATGCATGCATGTAATATCGACTAGTCCGTAGTAGCTTCATTCCTCTTGTCGATATTACCTGCAATCAAATCTGTTTTATTTAGCCTGTGATATTGTAACAAAATATTATGAAAATCAAATTTTACCAGCTAATATATATTTATTTGATCAGTTGTTATCAGTTTACTCAATGCAAAATATTTTGTTCAACTTTCCTTTGATAAAAAACTGCTGATTAAAACCAATAAAAAAATATTTTAACACTTAAAACCACTGTTCGTCTAACGACATTCACACGTGGCTTAAAATAAAGTGAGGTTAGTTTTTCACATAAACATAGTGTTACGTTATACTACCGCTATATGGCAGCAATTATTTAGAGAAATAATGGGATAGTCGAAATTACCTACGTAGTCGAAATTCGTTGCAGTTACCCTATATGCTATTTTGATTTTTTAAAATTATGAGTCATATGATGACCATTCTGCTCATAACATGTTTCAAGTCTGTTCATAAATTCTTGGTGAACGCGGCCCAGTAGAGCTTCGTTAATCGCCCGGATTTCTGCACGAATGGCATCCTTTAGTTCATCCATTGTTCTGGGTTTGTTTTTTATTCATGATGTTCCCACTTGTTCGAAAGTCGTTGACCCATTTGAGAATTGTGTTTCGGATTGGGATGCTTCCACGGCGCCCAACATTAAACTCAATTCGAAACGCTCTTTGCTCCGCTATTACTGATTCACCGTTTTTCACAAACGCGTCATACACAAACACACGATGTCTTACACCCCATTCAGCCATGATGTACACTAAACTGCACGAACTGACGGTTGGAATGGAACCTACCGCTTACTTCTACCCCCTTCACCTGCAGAGTACTACTCGTTTCAAAAACGTCAGGTTCCCATGGCCCACCCTGTACATCTGTTTATCGGTTCTCTGTCGATCAATCGGTTCAAGATTCCCCTGACCTATAACCATTTTTTATTATATATATTGATAAAAGGTTAACGTCTAATGTGGTATATCAGGGGAAAAGATTCATTCAGCTTTTTGTGCAGTTTTAAATAATTTCAAGAAACGCGAGGGATGCAAGAATGTTTGATGTTCATTTAATAGTATGAAACTAGGATAGCACCTGAAGAAGCCTAGTATTTCTTGGCGAAATGTTGTGTATTTCTTGATTATACAAATTAGTACAAAAATCTGAAGGAATCTTCCTAAATCTTCCTAATGATATTTATTATAAACTAAAATTTTAATTCCCGTTTTCCCATTTCAGTTAGCGCCTCGTGCGGGAATTCCCACCCGATAAAAAAGACCTCCTTTGTGTACTAATTTCATCCAATATATATTTTAGAACGTAGTATGAAAAAGAAGGTTCTGCAAATAATCTTCTGCATCGTCGTAAATTTGTGGTCTTTCTGTTAGTCGTTCAATTTCCATTTGAATGTGGTTTTTAGATCTTCATTGGTGCTGGTTTCTTTAGGTATACTCGTTCATAGGCGCGCACCATGGGCGGGGCTCACTGGGTTGAGTCGTCGTTCCCCAAGAGCTCCAAAACACGTTGTTTTTTGGTCAAAACTGAGGATCCTTGTTTGTTTGGAACCATCACTTGTATTTTATGAGGTCTTTTTTTTGTTAGGTCTTCACTTATGTATTTTAGAAGTGAGAACCTTTTTTTAAGTACTGAAGTGCATTTGACCAGAACTTATTTCCGAGTGATTTCCCGATTCCTACATTTTAAAACAATTTCGTCTTTTGAGCCCAGTGTGTGAAATAAATTTCTTTGTGTCCACTAATTACTGCAGTGACAGTCATTAAAATATTATTATATTAATCTTAAATTATACTCCTAAATTACTTACCGTGATGGTAGTGAGCAGACGAGATACGCGGGCTGACTACTTGACTATAGGAATGTTGACGAGTTTGTGTCTTGGAAGCAACATCACATCCGATGGACGAAGCAAGAAGGACCTTGTCAGTCGCATCCATCAGGCGAAGATAGCTTTCAACAACAAAAAATACACTCTTTACCTCCAATAATATCAACTTAGAGCTAAGAAAGCAACTGGTAAAAACATTCGTTTGGAGTGGAAAGGTTTACGGCAGGGAGACCTGGCCACTCGGGGCAACGGAATGCAAGAAAGTGGAGTTGTTTGAGTTGTGATGTTACCGATGAATGCTCAAGATTCCCTGGGTGAACAGAGTCACAAATGAAGAAGTACTTCGGAGGATTGGAGAGAGACCGTGTCTGATGAATGCTCTAAGTAAAAGAAGAAATTCTTGGAATGGACACATTATCAGACACAGGACTAGTCAATACCATACTGGAGGGCGCAGTAGATGGAACAAACTGCAGGGGTAGACCCAGATTGGACTACATTAGATGGAGGAGTTAGGCTGCCTGTCTTACGTCCAACTTAAAAGCCTGGCCCAGGATCGAGACGCGTGGAGAGCTGCTGCCAACCAATCCTTGAAATGAAACAGCAGGAGAAGAAATTACCTTCATATTTCAAGTTTCATGGCAGCCCAAACTGTGACAAAACTATTTGAAATAATAGAAAAATATTTGAAATACTAGGAAAGTATTTGAAATACTAGAAAATTATTTTAAATACGAGGGAAATATTTAAAAACAAGGAAATATTTGAATTACTTCTAAAGTATTTAAAATACCGACAGTTATATAATCAAAGACAAATACCACTAAGAAAGTATTTGAAAATTCAAATACCAGAAAATAATGAAATATTATTTCAAATACTTTATTTTAAAAAATATTCCCAGCTCTTCCAATAACAACCTATCTATACCAACAAAAACATATCCACTTAGAGAGATATTTGCTACATTTAGAGAAGTGTTCGGTTACTTTTTGTAGGATAGTGTATATCCCCTAGTGATAATGTATATTTAGTTCAAGACTCCCTTGTTTATCGTATCGCTTGTCTGTTTCTCACATTATCCTCTCTCTCGTCTCACTTCTTCCACTATCCACTGCACTTACTCTTGTATACTTGTACTCGTCATAAGCTTACATAAATAACTATCCCTACCTCCATTAAATCTTCTTTCTCTAGTTTATACATTAATATTTTAAAGCATTTTTTACTAATAAATAAAATGAATATTTTTATGTACTGATTTTTCAAGATCGATGTCCTGATACTAGCTGATACAGAGTTGGTCACTTCACATCTTATACAATTATTTTTCAGATCTTTCATTTGCCGTTTCCATACTATTGCATTTAAATCGTTTCTTATCATAGGATATATACATCTGACAAAGTTAATTTCGTAATCCGGTCGAGTAAAAGAATTTTTCTGATGTCCCCAGATCTTTACGACGTTACTAGAAACGACCCTTTACATTTCCGTAATCTCTAAATCTATACATTTCTATCTTCATTGAGTTAACAAACAACAATAAAACTAAAATGTTGACCGTAAAATCAAGGACTAAGATATGTCTAATACATTCTTATCCATCAAAGTCAATAAAATGTTGGAGATTCTATTATTGTCGCCGATGCTTATGTTTTTATTACATTATGTACTTGATCAGGAAGTTATAAACCGCATACAAAAGTACATATGTTCGCGCACAATTAAACTTGTAATTGTGTATTATTTCATGTTGTGTTGCGGAGCGTGAGTTAAAAAATTCAGACAAGATGCAACCTGTACATATACACACGACATGACTTTATTCACCCAACATACGTACACATTTATATAAAGTTATTGTAACATTGTGATAGTTGTTCCGTGTCTTCATAGTGCTCCTTCGTGCATTGTACGTTTTACTGTCGAAGCACCATTTCGAGGAAATCATGGAAGACAAACGATGGCAATTTCTCGCCACTTACTTTAACTGCGGTACTGCGAAATATGACCGTTGCAAAACTGTTTTCTTATTTATATTTCAATTTGTATATACCTGTTGTACTCAGACAAAATTTCTATTTGGTTCTATCTTTAACAGAACTTAATTACAATGCTAAATTATTATTTAACAGTAATCCATTTGCTAATTGTAAACCTGGCTTGGTATTGAACGAACCTAGCATAGCATTTTATTCTGTAGAAGTGTATTTGAGCTTTCGTACGCTATCGTAGGCTTTCTTGACATCGACTAATGCTGTAAATCAATTCCATAATCATTAGTTTTTTATACAAATTCATGAAGCAAAATACCTCATCAGTAATCAATTTTCCATCCTGAAACCGGGCTTGGCAATGACTGATTCTCGTTGCACAGAGTTTTAAACTAGGGTGTATTTAGGATAGAATGTTATAGGTCTTACTAAGAAGATATTTGCTTCATGTGTCATCTCCATGTCGAAAGTTAACTTCTACCTTAATAAATAATGATCTGAACTGCAAGCCAAATTTGTCCATGACGTGTTTAACTTATTGCCATTGAGCCCGATTCCTCGCTTTGACTTCCCATTCTTTTACTTTCAGTGTTTGTAGGTCTTTGCGATCTAGCGACCTACCTTTTGGACGACGTCTTTTCTTGGTTATTATTCTTTTTTATTTTGACTTACTTCGGGACTTCGTCTTCCGGAGGATACAAACCCAAACGTCTGTGGAATTTAATTATCACAAATGTGCTCGGTTCACTATAGTGCCACTGGTTCAGTATTTGTTCTAGGGATCTTTACACCATGCATTTCGTCAGCCTTATAATCGACACATACACTCGCAGCTGTGTTGTTTTAGCTCCCTAATTGGTTACGAGAAACTTACATAAAGGACTAGACCAGGACCGTGCAACCTTTTAAGCGGGAGGGCCACTTGGAAGTTTTGCGAAAACTTCGCGGGCCACATTACTTTCTATCAAAGATTATGGTGTTCCCTGGCAGAGCCGTGTTTTTCGCGCTCTTGGCAAATAAAAGCAAAGTCCTCCCAACATTCAAATGATGAGCAAAAAAAAGGTCCTCCTCACTTCCTAAAATCTGAGTAATGAGCAAAAAAAAAGGTCCTCACCTCCCAAAATCTAAGTGATGAGCAAAAAAAAGGTCCTCACCTTTCGAAATACAGTGGTACCTCGAAACCGACGAAAACCGAGGCAATTATTTTCATATGAATGTATTAGCACTCGCAATCAATAAAAAAGAACAAAAACACTAACACTGGAACGCAATGGAATTATTTGGCTAGACGGCGGGCTAGATGCTCACACAACGAAAAACTACGCAACACTACATAGCGCATGGGTCGCCGTACGCAGACGTAATCCGAGGCAACCGACGAAAACCGAGACAAATTTTTCGCGAAAAAATCGACGAAAACTGAAATCGACTATAACCGAAGTCAACAAAAACCGAGGTACACTGTACAACAAAAACGTCCTCGCCTTCATAATGGCACCCCTTAGTCAAGCCCGTCAACGCCCCTTTCCATAGTGCGCACAGGGCCATCACCCCCCCCTTACTGCGGCTCTGTTCCCTGGGTCTGGTGGGTCCAGAAATAATTTTGATATTTGCAGCTTATTATATAAAAAGTTAACAAAAACACCCCTTCGGTAAGATATATTGCACATGATTATCAATATTAACCGCTTATGCAGAAAAATAAATAAAATATTAATCATTTAGAAAAACAAACAAATTATTGCGTAAATATTGCACAAAATATATCAATTGATACTTGAAATAGTTGTGAAAGGAATTTTATAAGGAAATGTATACAAAATAGTATCTAATAATAATCTAACACAATTTGGCTCCGTGGGCCACAAAAAAAAAAAAAAAAACTCGAGGGCCGTAGTTTGCACTGGACTGGACCTTTATTTCCTTTTGCTTGTCACTATTTTTAATTCTACGTTGTTCTGTTTGTTATTATCACTTCCAAATACACGAAACTGTTTACAAATTTCTATAGTATTCCTACATCTGCTGCTGTCTTCCTACAGCTGTCCTTGTCCCAGCAAAATATACTTAGTTTTTGCCTCAGTTATTGATAACCTTTCCTCATCTGTGGCTTCCTCTAACCATTTATAGACTGCACTTCATTGCTGATTGATATTGGATATGATAGCTATATTGTCTGCATAAGTTCGACACTGATGCTTCAGTGGATACAGGCTACTAGCATAGCAGAGAAAATATATTGCTCTGTAATTATACTATACAGGGTGTAACAATGAAACGGAACACCGTTTTTTTTTTTTTTTTTTAACGTTAGGCGTACAAAAAATATACTAAATAACAAAATTGAAGGAAACCTTGTGGGTCTTCTGCTTAGAAAATATAATAATAATAATATTAGTGTTAAATACTTAATAATTTAAAAAACTTAAAATTACTCTCTATAAATAATTTTCTATATGATTTTCTTAATTTTCTAAACATAATTTCATTCGATTTAAAACAGATTCAGAAATAAATGTAATTATTGTTTCTCGTTTAAAAATTGTTTATATATCAGTCTTTTTAGGGTTTTGTAGATATGACCAAAAAACCCTTATACCGTCATTTTGTCGTCTGTCTGTCTGTCTGTCTGTCTGTTCGGTAAAAATTGTAGCCAAACGGCTAAACCTAGAGAGTTGAAATTTGGCATGTTTATACAACTCTTTGACCCGCACATAGGAAAAATACTAAAACATCTAAAAAACATATCCCCCTAAAAATATAAACAAATATATGCTCATCGAAAAAAAGAATATTTTTTTACAATTCTGTGTAGGGTATCAAATGAAAGCCCTTGGTATGTGGATTAACGATCAAAATTATATTTTTGCAAAATAAATTATTTTGCGGTGAGTTTTGCCAAAATTGTGCAAAAAAAAATTTGTCCCACACCCTGTAGCCCAGATGGTTTAAAGTAAAAATCTGAAAAAATTCTCAGTAATGTACATTGGTGTGAACCGGAATAGTACAACAGGAATTTTTGATCAGATTATGTTTTCGGAAAATAACGCATTTTTTGTGTTTTTAACTAAAATATGTAATATATTTAATCTGCTGTTTAACATAGTAATCGAGTGAACCTGCGTAGTACTGTGGTAGCGTTGTTGCTTAGTGAGTTGAAACTACCAAAGACACTACTGTTCGAATCCCATCAATTTTTATTTTTTCGTTTTTTTTTTGCATTTTTATTTTATGTAATTTTTGTTTCAAAATTCTAGTTATATTTTGGTAAATGTTGCATTTAATTTTTAAAAGCGTAAATTTAATAACCAGTGGGAAGTGTTGAAATTATAATTTAATTCCATGTTTGAATGTATACGAAATCAGGGGGCGGAGCTTATGATTTAAGCAACCAATGGAAGCCATAGGCGCAATTTTCAAAATCTTAATGAACCTTGCTATATAAAAAAAATACTGCACATATTTAGAAACTTAAATAATGGTATTAGGCATTCGAATTAAAATTTATAAAAAAATATTTTGACATAAAATTTGTTTTGGAATCACAAATAATCATCATACAGTTACTAAATACCTGCGAAACCCTGAAATGTGTGAAAATTCACACTTCACATAATTTTTTTTATCTTAATATATAAAAAAAATTATGTAAGAATGTAAAATACTTAATAGTTCGGAAATTCAGAAATAAATACGTTTTCGAATAATCTAAAAAATATTTACATATCTAATATAAAAAATATATAACTTCGTGCTCTAATTTGAGAACCGCTTGTTTAAAAAAAATATTTTCCTCCATAAGTAGATGTCCCAATTAGTCACATACAATTTTGTTTTTTTAGTATTTTTTTATATTTCTGAGAATAAAGATGTCCCGTTTCATTTTAACTCCCTGTTTCGGTGTATACTGCTTTTCCCCTTTTTGCGAATTTTACTATTGTGGTCAGGTGCCTACCCGGCTATTTCTAGGGGGAGGGGCCTAAAATTTATTTTACGAGAGACTCAAAAGCTTCTTTTTTTTTCTTACTACGACTTATTTACAGTGGCGGCTGAGACAGGGTAGCACAGGGCCAGTGACCTAAAAAATTTTAATAAGGAAAACTGAATTTCAAATCTCATTTTTACTTAAAAAATGCATTAACTAACTAAATATATCTGCATATAATTATTTTTATTATTTCTTATTTAAAGATTTTTCATATGTATTAGATTTTAAAAATTTGGATTTAGAAAACAATGCTCTGGGCACTACCTCGTCCCAGACACAGCGTTGCAACATACGATTTCTACTGTACTTATCTACGCAAGTAGTAAAAATGAACCGGAAAGAGCAGGGCCGTAACTACCTTTTTTCGGGCCCTGGGCAAGATTTTATAATTGGACCCCCCTAAACACTATATAACAGTGTTTCTCAACTGGTGGTCCACGGGTCAGTTCTTGGTGCTTCGCTCACACCAAATTTCATTAGTATTAATAATGGGCCTTTATGCAAAAATGTTTTTCTTTGAAAAGTTGGTTTGAAAAGTTTGAAAAGTTGGTGGTCCGCGGTTAGTGTGGAATTCTGAAACTGGTCCGCAACTGTCGATGGTTTGAAAAACACTTCTATATAATACAAGTGATGTCCTAAAAAATAAGGTCCTCAATTAGAATTATTATGCCAATATTTTCCTTTCTGGGCCCTGGGCAAGTGCCCCTGTTATCTCTGCCTAATTACGACACTGCGAAAGAGCAACAACTGCGAGTTGTTAGTGTGTATGTTTTTACTTACGAGGGCTTATTTAAAGAATATGTGTCCCTTAAAAGCGCGTTTTTTTGAGTGTTTGTGGGCAGAAACCCGTGACGCTTCCCTGACTGCTCGACTGATTATAGTAGTCTCTTTTATTGCCAAACTTTGAATATAAGTTCATAAAATTTTATAATCATTTTTTCTAAATAATACCTAAAACTTAGTTTTGTAAAGAAGTCTGGTCAAAAAAAAAAAAAAAAATGAACCAATCAACTTGCATGCGTGCAAGGCATGTTCGAGAAATAAACATATAATTAAGTTAATTGTTGATTCGTGCATTGAACAGACTCCCTTAAAAAACTGAATTGTACATACATATTTGTTCACAATTCAATATGGTGTGGCAAACGAGAGGAAAGTACCTGTTTGTTTGAAATTTAATATGAATGAATGGCCATATAACGTAAGGTGAGGTAAAGGAAATAATGTAAATATGCACATGATTACAGCCCTTTATAGCTTTGTTGTTGTGTCTGTATATACGGTTTTGTTACCTCGTAAAATGATTGAATTTATAGCACTTTGCGAACAATCACTTGTGTTCAGACAAAAAACGCATTGGCGCCTTTTTGCTATCAATAACACCATGCGAGGTTTTATCAAAGGTAATTTTACTCCAGAATATATATTTATATTAAATAAAGTCCTATTCAGTTTGTCCGCTGTGTCATTTATTGGGAGAAACGTTTGAGGAACGTATAAAAACATACTTATATGATTTGGTAAATGTTATAAATGAATAAGTACCTAATTTCAGTTCTCTTGTATAGCGTTTCGATCGTTAAGTAATTCTACTTTCCCAGAAAAATAGCCCTATTCGTACCTATCTAAAATCTTAAATGAAATGTAATCGAAGATGATCTTTTTGAAGATTTAAGGGTAAATTTTCTTTGATGTATCTATTACTCATTATTTTTACCCTGAAACAGTTTATAATGACAAAACTGTTAAAATTTATGCTGATGGAAGACATAAATAATTAAAAAAATTAAACTACTGAAGCCTTGCTATAATTAGATCCCTGCAAATCCGGGGTTATTCGCATTTTTCTGCGGATGCAGATAAATTATCATTTAAATCGAGCGGATGCGGATCGGATGCGGATAAAATACCATATCCGCTTATCCGCGTGAACATAAAATTTTCGGCTAGACTTCCCATGGAAGACAATGGCAAGAGTGAAATAATTATACGTTACGGCACTTTTTATTTTTTTACGCTTCCCTTTAAGACCTACTTTACGCTTGCTTAATTAGTTAAATACAGTCGAGTTTATATAACGGTCGTAGATACAATAACTACACATTTTCAAACCGAATAATTCACTTAATAAAATCCTACCTACAGAATAGACAGTTCTTTGTTCAAATAAATAAATCTAGCTCAGCAATTCGAACAGCTTTTGCCGGCGTACCTCAGGGATCCATCGTAGGCCCTACCCTATACAACATCTACATTAATGACATTCCTTAGCCAGCTACTCCAGATCTATATCTGGCGATATATGCAGATGACACTGCTATATTCTGTCAGGATAAATCCCCAGAATATATAACCACCACCATAAATGACTATATTAAAAAAGCCGAACACTGGTATAAAAGATGGCGAATCAAAATAAATGCAGACAAAACCACAGCAATACTATTCTCTAAAAGACGACATCTGCCTTTCCAGAATATTTCACTTAATGGTAAAATTATAAAATGGAGTAACGACAGTAAATACTTGGGCGTCACACTAGACAAAAAATTATTATGGCATAATCATATTACAAATATTTTAACCAAAGCATATAGCAGACTCTACTTACTATACCCTATGATCAATCGACGTAGCAAACTCAGTTATTCAAACTCCATCCTTCTATTCAAATCCTTAATACAACCTATTCTAACTTACGCATCACCAGCCTGGGCCTTTGCCGCAAAAACACATTTGTATAAATTACAAATTATACAAAACAAATTTTTAAGAATCGTGGCAAATTGTCCATATTATGTCCGCAACACAACTCTACTAAACGATTTTAAAGTAATACCTATCCAAGACATCATAGTTCAACAAGCCACAACACTGTATGGGCAACTCAAAGGACATCAGAACCCACTGATTGAAAACCTCGGCAAATACGACGAATACAGCAGGACAAAAAACAAAAAACCAAAAATAATAATTGCAAGACGATAACGATAAATTAACTCCATATGTTCTCATATGTGACAGGTTTTTTATTTTTGTATTTATTACATTTTATTTTATCCCTGTAAATATCCATAATATTTGCTTAGGTTAAGTTAGGTTAAGTATAGTTTAAGATACTCATTTAATAAAATTGTATTGACAATGTAATGACAATGAGGGTAAGGACTTTTGTCTGGTACATCTATTTCAATAAATCAATATATATAGATACAATATTTTTTATTATTATTATTTTTTTTTTCATTTATTGCCAGTTTTTTAATTTGTGTGTTTTTAAAAATAATTATGTAATGTATCGCAGCATTTTTTGAGATATTAGTAAAAATTAACCATGATAGTTTGCCACATTTAAAAACATATGAAGCTCATATCAAATTTTAAAAAATCGTCGTTTAACTTTCATCTTTTTATAACAGTATGAATTTAAGAATTTAGTATATTTATTAAGAACTTTCTTTTTTTAATTTGCTGATCTTATATGTCTTTCCTTAAATTAATCTGTTTAATTCTTTCTAAATATCTCTGCTCTAATAAAATAGTGAGACATCTTAAAAAATTAAGTTTCTAAGATATTGCTGTTTTAAGTTTTACATTTTATATAAACTTGGTTTAAGACAAAGTCGAATAATTGTAATTTACATCCTTATTTTTTAATCTCAGTACGACATTTGATAGAAAACATATTTCTGGACCCAGTAATATGTAATGTGATAAAATTTAAAAAAATTCAGTAGTGTTTTAGAGCAGCGATATGCCAAATAAGGCGAAACATGTTAATTATTTCAAACAGAGATCAAATCCTGTTGTGCGGATCGCGCGGATATGTTTGCGGATGCGGATGCAGAAAAACGTATCCGCGCAGGATTCTAGCTATAATCCAGTGACAATAAGATGTCAAACTGGACCAAAAGAAAACTGTCTGCAATAGCGGTGGGAAAACTTTTTTTGGAAAGGACCAGTTTGCGCAAATAATGTGAACAAAATGGCTGCACTAAAAAAAAATAAGAGTTAATTATGTTTAACTTGAGAGCGACAAAACATTAATGTACTCATAAACAAATCATCTGTTTTGCCGAAATCAACGATTGTATAATACAGTTACTTGCTTTTGTCAATGTTTTTTATTGGCCACTGTAAAGACAAGTTTTTACTAATATAATAATTCATGGAGGGCCGCATGTAAAACTATCAAGGGCCGCATGGCCCACCGCATTTGCCCACCGCTGGTCTACAATATAGGTATTTGTCTATAGAACAATAATGTCGGGTTGCTAACGTAAGAGTTTTCTCTAACTCAAGTTAAAATCATTGGTTTTTATATCTACAAACACAACATACAAAAACAAATGATTTTAACTTGAGTTAGAAATAATTCTTACTTTAGCAACCGGCCAGAAGACGTTAGTGTCTAACTTAATCGACCTATCTTAAATTTCTAATGTGAAAAGCGAATTAGACAAACAGACGGAAGTCCTAAATAATTATGCCTTTAGTGCGTAAAGGTGGGCTTTTCAATCGAGTGCCGAAAATAGTATGACGAGATTGAAAAGAGTCCTTTCCACATACAGAGTGATTATTTAATGGCGAGACGACGTCACTGGAAGTTTTAATAATTTGCCGTTTCATACACATCGTAGCAGGCGATTATGCGTGCATTTTTTTCTTCATAATCAAATTTTAGGTTATTATGTCATAGTATTCACCAATTTTTCTGCTAGGAGGCACGTAAAATTCAGTGACGTCGTCTCGCCATTAAATAATCACTCTGTATATTGTATGAAACATTTTTTCGGACACCAAAAATATTAATAATAAATTCAAATTAATTTAATAAAAATTAATAACTTATTCCACCATTTTGGTAGTAACTAGCAAAATACCAAAGAAGATGGCCAACCAGTAGCTAGTAGATGAACAGATGTATTTTACCAAAGTATTTTCACATACTCATGTCTTTCATTTTCATTATTATTTAACATGAAAGTGTTGTATTTGATAATTTTTGGTATTTTCAGTCGGTAACCATGGCAACACTATACGCACTACTGCATAATGTTATATATGCAGTAGATTTTAGACAATGTAATGTGTGCGTAATGTGTCTACTTTAAGCACGGTGGTAGAAGAAAATGTGGGTTCTATAGTTTGTAATTCAAGCTCATCTGATGTATCATGGAATTTACAGTACAGGCACTTTTTCGTTAAAAATAATTGTAATTACTTATTCTGAATAAGAAACTAGAACTGAACTTTGGTTATTTCATTGTCTTTGAATTTTCTGCTACTACTGTGTTATTCTATAAAGCGGTGTTCCTTAGTTCTCTTTAAATATTTAATTTATAAAGCTGTTCTACTTCCACGTATGCAAATTAATGTGTAAAGAATACAGAGTAGATAGTGTAACAAGATCATAAAAATATGGCTATAAAATTTTTAAACATAACGAATGTATAACAAGCATGCCAACACCCTCCAAATATGCCTTCGGCAGTATAACATTCGTAATGTTTCACATTTGAATTTTGTGACCTCTTTTATGTACATTAAAATTTAAAACCAAAGCCTGCGAATATATTTTTGAAGTTATCATCTGCGAGAAACAGATTATAAACCAACGTATAAATTTATGATAAACGACTTTCAGAAAAGAAATAACTTAACTCGACTTTCATAAAAGAAAATAATTATGTTTTGATGGTGTAAATCTTTTCTTCGATGTAAATCCTTTTAATTTTTAAAGATGACATTTTTCTATTGTTTCAGAAATTTGGCGATTGGCATTGGAATCCAAAATTTCCCAGAAGGACTTGCTGTAAGTCTTCCACTGCAAGCAGCAGGCTTCTCAACGTGGAAAAGTTTATGGTAAGATAATAATTTTTGTAGAATTTTCCTGGAATATAACAATTATAAACTACAGTGGTACCTCGACTTGCGAACTTAATTCATTCATAACCGCGCTTCGTATCTGACAATTATGTCACAATTTTCCGTTATATCTCATGGGCAAGAACCTGAAGCTGAATTTATTTAAGATTAGGTTCAGGTCTAATGTTAATTTCGATACGGTTTCAGGTTCAATAGAAATTTTTTAGGTTCTAAAACCTATTTTTTTTTCAGGTTCGGGTTCAATGAAAATTCATTTATTTAATAGGTAGAAATCACACTCAAGTTATTTGTTGTCAATAAGTAAAAAAGTACATATTAAAAAATAAAAGAATTACAATTATCTGTAAATATCATCAATTCCAAACATTGAGGCGGAACTAGATTTTGACTTTTGAAGATTGTATGGAACTTTTGGCCATTTTGTTAAGCTATTGTAAATCATGCTTCCTTTGAATTTTCTATGTTGTGTTGATGTGTCATTAAGTGCCATTTTCATGACATTTTGATTTTTTGTGTCATTTTTAATACAATTTCCCATTTCTTAAATTTCTATTTTTTCTTTCAAAAATGTGATACTGAATTTTTTAAACATGAAAATGAAATAAACAAAATCGGTTCTTTTTAAAGCTTAGGAAAACAAAAATCCCGTTTAGTTCCATTCAAATCAAATATATAAACTTTACATAAATGCATAATAAATAAAATTAAAAATTTTAAATAATTAAAATAAATAACCAAATAACAATTTTCAGTTTAGATTTTTTTTTTTTTGTCTTATTAAATATAATATGTTAAATATACAAAAATTTCTTGTACCTGTCAAAAATACATGGTTACCGGTTAATAAGAAAAGGTTCGGGTTCAGGTTTTGGTTCACTGACCTTGAAATGTAATGGTCGGTTCACGAAAATTTTTTCGGGTTTTCGGTTCGGGTTCGAGTTCAGCTTCAGATCCCGGCTTATGGAAAATCAATTAAACTATTCCAAGATTTAATGAAAAAAATCCAACAAATTAAAAAATAATTATTACTAAAAAGAAGCAATTTTACGCTGTGGATATGCATTTTGTGTACTACATTGTGTTTTGTGTATTACATATTAATATTTATTTATGAAATCTTTGCTTTTACGGTAATTTTATTGCAAAAAAAAAAAAAAAACTTGTGGCTGGATTTGTGGTTCAGGAGTTTTCGATTTGTTTCCTGCAGTAGTAGCCTGTTTCTAGTACTAGGGGAAAAGGTTTAAGAAAGTATATTGTGTAACAGGCTTTAGATCATTTGAATACGAAAGCATGACGGTTCGTATTTTAAGTCTAGGATCTTATCTAGAGGTCAAAATGGAATATGAAAAAAGATCTCGAAAAGTTCGTACGTTGAGAGGTTCGTAAATCGAGGTATTACTGTTTTATCTGCAAAAAATCGTGATAAATCTGTGATTTATCATGAATAATAGTTTGGACATCTCATCAAACAAAACAATGTGGTAAAACAAAATAAATAAATCTGTAGTTATCTATATATAAAATTCTCTCTCTCTCTCTCTCTCTCTCTCTCTCTCTCTCTCTCTCTCTATATATATATATATATATATATATATAGAGAGAGAGAGAGAGGGTGGGCGGGAGGGAGGGAGGTATCTCAAGTTGTATCAAGATAGAGGAAACACGATTTTTCTCGAAAAGACGATGTCAGCTAGTTGGGAAAAAATTTGATGACCAGTGTTTACCCAAATAATTGGATGGTAGTATTTAAATTTTCCGGAATAAACCGGAAGTACAGTGGTGGTAGGTGAAACATGTTTGGGTATGCAATTAGTATGATCGGACAAGCTCGTACTATATCGCTCAACAGCAGTATAGCAACGACAAAGCACGAGCGTGTGTGTTCCTTGTAATTGCATACCCAGAAATGATTCACCTACCGCCACAGCGTGTTGGGTATATTTGGATAAAGCTTTTGAAAAGAAACAACTTTAACATAAACATGTTTTTAATATCTGTTACATTATAATTTTTTTTATTTTTTTCTATTATAATTTCATGCTTCGATCTTATATGACTTCGCGGCCCCCTGGTAAATTTTATCTTAAATTTGTCTCGTCCGTTTTCGGTTTAAATCAATGTACATTACTTAGAATTTTTTCAGATGTTTATTTTAACCCCTTTGAGTTAAAGCGTGCCGAACAGTAATTTTTTTCGTATCTACATATTTGGAAAAAATGTGTTGAAATACAGAAAATTTAAAAAGCTACTTTTCATTCCATAATTCACGTCTTAATATAGCTCATATTTTAATACCACACAATCATTTTTATTAACGACAAAAATAGTCGATATCTCTCGAAAAAATAATCTGATAAATAATTCCTATTGAACTATTACGGTTCTCATCATTGTATGTTATTGAGATTTATTGCAGATTTTTAGATCTACTCTTCTTAGAAATAAGGTAGAATACAAAAGTTTTTTGGCAGATTTTTTGCGAAAACCCATAAAACAGAAATTCAGAAATAAAAATTTGCTTGTTTATCCACGCATTAATAAGTTTAATTTGATAACCCACTCAAAATTAAAAATATATATCCATTTTTACATTAAATACATTAGACTATTCCAAATATTTAAGCGGAACTAACTGAAATTTTCATTCTCCTAAGTTGTCATGAACTATCTTTTTAATGTTTGAAGTGGGCTTTTGCTAAACAAAATGATCAAAAGACTCACTTAATTGATAAAAGTTACTAGAATTAAAAATCTGGCTCCGCTTAAACATAAGAAACAGGCTAAATTTGTTTATATTTATTTCACGATGAGTTTTTTTGAATTCTGTATAGTTTTCCTATATGTGGTTCAAAGAGTTGTACAAGAATGCCAAATTTCAACTTTCTGTGTTCAGCCGTTGGGCTACAATTTCTACCGTACAAATACATGAATGATGTTATAAGGGTTGTCATACCTACAAAACCCTAAAAAAAGATATTTACGGCCTTGTAAGTTATTGACGGAAGTATATTAATGAAGGTGGAGACTATTATGATTAATAAAAATACGTATTCTAAAAACTCTGATACTTTAATTTCACTCTTATAAGTATTTCTCCAACATTGCATATACAACAACCTAATACATTGATACTCATATATTGAATTTCTTTTAACTTAAAATATTTATGAGAAAACTTTCTTCCAACCTAATAATTTACATAATAAATGTGCTTTTGTACTTGGTATTATTTTCTTTTAATTAAGTTAAAAGCTCTTCAACGTTCTCGTAAATCTACTAAAGAAATTTGTAGTGGTCCTTAAAAAGGATTTACAATTTACCTTTCAAGAAACTATCGTGTACTATAGGTTTTAAGCTTTGCGTGGTATCGTTTCACTAATTACAATTCTTTTCTTATTTTTTGTCTGTGCTCTTAACTTTTTAATTGTCTCCAGATGCAAATATCTGCTCATTTTTACTTTGCGTTTTTCTAATCGCCCCTTTACTTAATTAACATTTTTTCCCTTTGTTTTGCCAAAACACGCTTGAAAACAAAGCAATGTTTTTAATCGTCGTTCTTTCTGAAAGTCACAGAAGTGGTTTTTCTTTACGTTTTTCAGTTTCCTGAAGAAGGAAAACCAGTAATACATTACAGCTGCCAAAGTTTTCCGTTAGTTTTTTTATCTGTTCACACTGGGTAGTTTTGATTACCATTTCCCCGACTATTTCCGCTTCATTCTTTGTCCAGTGGCTGCCAGAATTATTGATAGCCAATTTATGTAATCGAGCTTATATTTATTTCAAGAAAGACATTCATCTATTCAATGAAATGTTAACAGTTGTTTTGTCAGTAATTGGATGATTGAAAAATATTAGTTAAATGTTAAATATTCATTCCATATATTGTATTATATATAAAACCCTAGGCTGGTTTTACCACTAGGCTTGTCTAGGCCAGTGCTTCTTAAACTTTTTGATGTCGCGGTCCCCCGCAGCTCAAATCGATAACCCAGGCCCACCTAAATTTATTTTTTTAAACTCATGTTCTTAAACTCATTCATGGTGGGTTGCTAACGTAAGAGTTTTCTCTAACTCGAGTTAAAATCATTTGTTTTGGTATGCTACAACATACAAAAACAAATGATTTTAACCTGAGTTAGAAATATTTGTTACTTTAGCAACCGGGCATCAATAATCTATGTACAATAAAGAATACAAATTTTGTAACATTATAGTTAAAGCTACTTACCGTATTTTTCGGACCATAAGACGCACCGGACGATAAGACGCACCCCAAATTTATGGGACAATTTTTCGAAAAACTATTTATTATTACGATAACTTGTACCAGCAACATTCTCTTCATCTTCACTCTCTGTACTATCACCCGTCTCGTTAATGTTACTGTTCGTATTATTTTCGTCTGAACTATTGTCAATATCTTCAAAAACCAAGTCATCTTCGATACTATCCAGTGCGTTCCTTATACCGCATTTCTTAAAAGACTTTATAATCGTCTTTTCTTTTACAGCTTCCCAAGAATTTTTTACCCAGGTACTTCTAAATTGTCCGTTTCATACGTCTTTTTGCTAACATCGTGATTTGGTTTTATCACTCATCTGTTCCACTCTTCCCGCATAAAATTATTAAATGTTTTATTAATCGACAAAGGGTTGTCGTTGACTTGTAAGTCCTCCAGACAGAAACGACAGCTAATTCTGTATTCATTTCTATTATATTTTCTTGGTTGATTCTGTTTTATGCACTCTGAATTGATTCCACACTAACAACACACAATTTTTAAACGTACCTATACATACGGACCATAAGACGCACCCCAATTTTAAGACGATTTTTTTTTTTGCGTAAAAAGTTCTTATGGTGCATCTTATACTCCTAAAAATACGGTATCCTTTTTAAATAATAAAACAATTAACAAGTGTTACATTCGCGGCCCACCACTTTAAGAAGCCTAGGTCTCAGAAGCCTGGTCTAGGCGACAGCCTAGGGTTGCCACGGGATGGGGGAGTTAGAAGATTATGAAATTATGACATATGTACGTCTGTGTAGCGTGTAAAAAATTTTACTATTTACCTTGCACAATATGATCGAGAAAAAATATGGCGTCTAAAAAGTCATGAAATTAATTTTAAAAAATAGTATTGTGGCACAACAAATGACACAAATAATGACATATTGTGTCATTTTCTTGGCGACAGACATTTGACATTTTATGAGCTAAGTGTGAAGTTATATTTAAACAAACATTAAGTCTGTTCGTTTCGCTACTTTGCGTATACGGTTCAAAATTTCCTGTTTGTTTGAATTAGCAGTGACTTTACAGTACTGCTCTTAATTTCTTTTGATTCCCTCGTGTCCCAGCACTCAAACAAGAAATAGTCGTTACTTTGTGATTTATTTGCGAGTTGATAAACAGTCCCAAACCATTTTAGATATAGTAAAAGATGGTAAGATCATTAAAGCCGAAATACTGTCTAAGCGAAATAGAGCAAAATTACGGCATACTGGGCTTTTGGCTAGAATACCCAACACTGAATCAACAAAAAAGCTTTTAACAATGTACTAAGAACAATTAGACGAAGATAACAGCCATGAGTACTTTACAATGTGTATCAAGATCTTCAAAAGCTACAATCCCAAAACTAGATATGATTTGTGGTTGACGAGTAATGTGAATTAAATCAAAAATCAAAAAGTCAGAATGAATATAGTGGTTCGCAAAGTCAAATTTTACATTACTTGCAATATTCTGTGCCTTTTTGAAATCATCGTACGATAAAATTTACTGTGATGGTATTGGACTTTAATAGAAGATAAAACGTATATTCATTTATTTTCACATTATCCCTCTGCTTTAGCTGCATTTGACGTGAATTTAATGTATTTTTTTACCCCTAGAATAAATCTGTGCCGTTTTTACCATGACTATTTTGCGGATATGTTTGCCATTATCGTGAAAACTAAAATTTCTGCCGTAAACAGATCCGCAAAAAAGAAATAAAACGGAAGAGAAAGATTACGTTTTTTATTACGACCGATATTTTATCACCTTTGTGTTGTAAATAACTTTTTACATTTCTCAGACTAAAACATATTTTTATGGTTGTTTCTTGCACAGTGTTTAAAGGTGTTTGAAATATACAGAAGCACAGAGTAATGTAGTTTGCAAAAATGTTATATTTCAACTGAACATGCAAATGCATGTAGTTTTTACTAGCGACAATATTAAAGACCTTTAGTACATGCTGGGCCAATTGAATAAAACATCTCCATATGTAGTTCTAAAGAGTACCAACCAAAGCAAAGACATATGAGTCCTTGATTGCGTTCGGGAGAATCCCGAACGCAATCGTCTGCAAACCATGAGTTTAACGATTAAATATGTCAATCAACAAAGATTCAGTGTGTGATGAAACATGTTTGGAAGACAAAATGGAAGAACGAAGATATCTTAAAAAAACACACACAAAATATATTTGATATTATATACAGAATTGCATGCCTAAGTTTTAACTGGATTAGTCATGTAATTAGACAAGTCACTAACCATAATTGGTTATTTTGTTTATCCATACAAACAAAATAATTCAATGGAGAAATGAAATACAACGTATTGCTGGCAGGTATCAGAAAAAGTGATTGAACTTTATTTTTATATAGTTCAATCACATTTTCATCAAAAATAAATAACATGTAGAAACTGGCACCAACTGGCGGAAAATAAATAAATATGGAAGAGGATAGCGGAGGCTTAGGTTCAAGAGTGGACAAAAGAAAATGACAAACAATCTTTCAAACATAGTATTGACCAGACCTCAAAAAAGTTATTGGACGATATGAAAATGCAGCAAGAAATAAGGGGAAAAAAGAGGGGTGGCCAGTGTTCAGGACGTTTATATCGCACCACTGATATATATGTAGCCTGTAACAACATTTGTAGCCTGTGATATTAATGTAAACATATCGAAATGTTTACCGATTTAATTTTTATATTTATGACGATTTAACGTCCATCCAGTCTTCGGTGTGGCATCACCATACTCTCGTCAGCCTTCGTGCCGCACGGATATGGCCATTAAACCGGAAGTCAGTGCCTAGAACAATTTTGTAATAAAATCCAAAAAGTAGAATGTAAGAACGATATTTTCAAACTGAAGTGAGATTCTTGACTAAGGAATTCAGGTACTAGGCGGGAGTTTTATCCAGGATTCATCATTATGGTAGGTGGTTTAAAAGATATGTTTTGGTACTTAGCAACCTATAAATCAGGCGAGTGCAAGTTAAAATAAATTGTATTAGTTTAAAAATTAAAAAAATGTAGATATATAAAAATAAACTAAATGAAATCGAGTACTTCACCAGATAGTTGTCTGAAAGAATTCAGAAATGCTCGCTTGTAACTTGCGAATTGGACCGAATAGGTTATATGTAGACCGAATAGTTTATATCAGTTTATATATGTATTATATAGTTTATATATGTATACGCATTGGGGTAGCGTTTCGTGGAATATAAGTTTTAAAAATATTCTAAACAAGATATGTTAAGTTTTATTGCAGTGTGACCCTATTTTGTAAAACATATTAGACCAGTTTATTTGTTACATTGGTGTAAAAATGTTCAAAATAGGTGTATAAATAACAACAATTTTTATCTTAACAAGGAATTTTTAAATAATGCACCAAAATTAATTTTAGTTTACCCTTTTGTATTTTACTTACTGTTTTTCTACTATTATTCTAACTAATAATAATTGAACCGTTTATCTGAGAAACCATTTATCTCCAGACTACAGTGTTTTGGAAAAATATTGTTCTACTTCGCTGAAAAAATTTGTAGTTGGTAAAAATAAATCAATAATTTCAAAAATCATTTTATAGAGACTGTTCTGGTGTTGTCAATGCTATTATGCTGCATCAGGCTCTAAAAATAAAACCCTAGAAACACTCAGATCAATTCTGTAAAAAGTTACTGTGTAGTAACGTTACTACAAGATAAAATATTTTAAAAAGTAAAAATGATTAATTTGTAGGCCATCTTAACAAGTCAATTTCTTTTTCTTCTTCTTTCAGTCTTAATTTTTTGTGCACTCCTGTAACGATTCACTTAGATCACTCAGAGAATACGTCTTAAGATTCGTTTATAATAGGTCCATAACATAAACGCATCACATATGCATAAGGCGAATCAGTGGTATCACTGTTCTGCTTCCATTATGAATATCTGCTTATAATAAACAGACAATATACTCCCTTCATACAGCTTTATGTTTATGTCATGCACTTGTGCTGTGGATCTATTATAAATGAGGTTTTCATATTAAAAAATTCGATTAGATTTTAAAAGATTATTGTCCTAAAGTGTCCAGGGTTAAACTGAATAGTTTATTTTAATCCCTTAACGCTCACGTTCGAGTTAATTCGAGCGCGCTAACTGGGCCAAAATGGTCACACTCGAGTTAACTCGAACGGCGTCCGTAATTTATGCTGCTGTAATTTTCATACTCGAATATATTCGAGAATTGAAAATAAAAATTTTGAGTAATTGTGTATTTTTTTTTTTATTTTTTTATTTTCGGTCAAAGCTAGGTTTAAAATGTGTTTTCTTAAAAAAAAAAAAAGATTTTTTTTTCACGTTTCAACATCAACAAATCAACACGTTTCAATATCAAATTCAACACGTTCAAATATCAACACGTTTTTAACCAATGTACTTAAGTTGATAAATTAGCATATTTTTACAAGAGATTATAAAAAGTAATGATAAAACAACAATTTTAGAAGCTAAAGTAAAAGTGATACAAGGGTTAATTTGGATGATTTTTTACATTTGCCGAGGAAGTCCGTGGTTACCTTTCATTCTTGACAGTAACTGACCTTGCTCATAGAGACACATTTAGTTACTATTTTCATAGTAACTGAGTTACAGAATTGGTCTGACTATATGTTGTAGCGCTAGATGGGTTTCTGCAACAAACGAGATTTTGAAATCAAAGAAACAGGAGTGAAGTGAAGTCCTATAGTATGTGTTTTAGCATTAAACGAGGCGCATATCTACAAATAATATGAATCCATAATAAGCTCAGTTAACAACCGGAAAAAAAAATCTTTTTTTTTTTTTAAGAAAACACATTTTAAACCTAGCTTTGACCGAAAATAAAAAAATAAAAAAAAAAATACACAATTACTCAAAATTTTTATTTTCAATTCTCGAATATATTCGAGTATGAAAATTACAGCAGCATAAATTACGGACGCCGTTCGAGTTAACTCGAGTGTGACCATTTTGGCCCAGTTAGCGCGCTCGAATTAACTCGAACGTGAGCGTTAAGGGATTAAAATAAACTATTCAGTTTAACCCTGGACACTTTAGGACAATAATCTTTTAAAATCTAATCGAATTTTTTAATATGAAAACCTCATTTATAATAGATCCACAGCACAAGTGCATGACATAAACATAAAGCTGTATGAAGGGAGTATATTGTCTGTTTATTATAAGCAGATATTCATAATGGAAGCAGAACAGTGATACCACTGATTCGCCTTATGCATATGTGATGCGTTTATGTTATGGACCTATTATAAACGAATCTTAAGACGTATTCTCTGAGTGATCTAAGTGAATCGTTACAGGAGTGCACAAAAAATTAAGACTGAAAGAAGAAGAAAAAGAAATTGACTTGTTAAGATGGCCTACAAATTAATCATCTAAATTTTCTTAAAAATCAATAGCTGGCTGGGTTATTATTGCATCATATCCACAGTTCCAGTGGAAGCCATTAATAGTAGAATCTACAATCTACCCAATTTAGGTAAATAGTGAAATGATATCGATTGTCTCTCGGACAAAATGTAAACATTTAGAAGACCCAGAATAATAACTTGAACTTTCTATGAAATATTTTGATCAGAAGCTGACCTAACACTAAGTGTAGTTCTATTGTCCAAGGCTACAAATGTAAAAAAAAATATCAACACGTTTTTAACCAATGTACTTAAGTTGATAAATTAGCATATTTTTACAAGAGATTATAAAAAGTAATGATAAAACAACAATTTTAGAAGCTAAAGTAAAAGTGATACAAGGGTTAATTTGGATGATTTTTTACATTTGCCGAGGAAGTCCGTGGTTAGCTAAAACGCTTTGAATATGATAGAGTAAACATCGATAGATCTTTGTGTAAATATGATTCTTATATTACCCTCAAACTTATGTTTTGCTTCCATCTCACAATCTTGATGTCAATAATTACTTCCAGTTTAGCGCTTACATTGTGTTTTTCTTTTATGTATCGCTCAACATTGTTTTAAAGGGGAGAAATGTAATTAAGGTTTGAGTATTTATGGATATGAAGTTACTATATCGCTGTGCAAGTTTTCGCGAGGGGTTGCAGTTCGTAGTAGGGTGGTTAAATGGGAAATGTATTGATAACAATGTTATGCTGCAGTAAAAAACTGTCTGCCCCCTTAATTTCGGTTTAAAAATCAATTTAAAATGCATTGTTTTTAAAAAATGTTGTTTATAGACTGTAAACATGATAACGTAGTTTGAGGGATGATTTAAAGGGCGATATTCTGGAAAAAATTGTAAAAAAAAGACCATATCGAATATTAAATTTGAATATGTTGTATATTTGATATTTCTGTATTACATAACCAAACTGAACAGGGTCCCAAGTCTTGCTAGGCCTGTTCCCTATTGAAGAAATTGAAGTCCTATTGAAGAATATAATTTCTTAGGTTCCATTATTGAAACAGCAGTGTAAATCAGGTTCCATCATGTACTCTGAGCAACATTTGGAAATCAAGTCATCTCTTCAGAAAGAAAAATATCCGATTATACAAAACAAATATTAAAAGCGTTCTTTTTTATGCTGATCTGAGATATTGAGCAATTAAGAACAAAGCACACGTAAATTGCAGACCTTAGTTAATTAATAAATATCTTTGAAATTACACATATGTATATTAGCCAAGACATATATCTAACGATTAATTATGGGAAATAACTAGACAGGAGAAAATGAAAACAACAATAATGTACAAAAATGGACGTGGGTAGGATATGCTTTAAGAGAACCACCTGACAACAGTATAAGAGAAGCTCCAGTATTTAATCCACCAAGTATAAGGAAAAGAGCAACCAAATGTTGCATAAAAATATATTATCCTATAATATAATACGCCTGTTTATATGTTCGTATGTTCGACCGGACGCCTGTTTGTATGTTCGACCGGTCGTATCTTTCATTCCCCGATAGAGGCGCGCATATGTTAATTATTTATGTCAAAATTGTTTAAAATATATTGTTGATGCAATAATAGTGAATTTTCTACGAACACTTTTTATAATTATTATAAGATGCAATAATAGTGAATATTCTACGAACACTTTTTATAATAATTGATAGAATTGTAAGAAATTATTGTTTATGTATTGGACAGTAGTGTGCTGTGATTTTTGTTTTGAGTGTTGACAATAAATTAGTAAAAATGACAGTTGTGTTTTTCATTAAAAAATCACTTCACAATTATTAATTTAGTTGTGAAATACACGGATCGGTTTTTTTACGAAACAAAACACAGAAAAACGTTATCCTTCCGTGATATTCGAAATTTTTGATTAAAATTATTATTAGTAGAAAAATAATTATTTTAAAAAATATTTGGTTTTGATGAAAGTAAGAAAAATGTGACTTTTTCTTCTTTATTATTATTTTTTCAATGCTTTATTATTTTTTTATTTTTACGATTTATAGGACAAGATTTACAATATCCCACTGCAAACTCTATACAGATGGCAGCACATAACGACTACACTAAATAATTCAAGAATTATCAGTGGCTCTAACACAATGGTTTCTGTTTATTTATCACATTAAAATATCATTTACCTTTTAGTTTAGGTTAGATTCACCTTAAAAGCACTATCTTAGGTTATGGTTGATAACTGTTTATTTTTATTTTTTTTATAAACCACCTAAAAATAAATTGTATTTTAACTGTTCTGTGCAGGGCTAGGGACAGTGATTCACCTTAAAAGCACTATCTTAGGTTATGGTTGATAACTGTTTATTTTTTTTTGTATAAACCACCTAAAAATAAATTGTATTTTAACTGTTCTGTGCAGGGCCAGGGACAGTGATTCACCTTAAAAGCACTATCTTAGGTTATGGTTGATAACTGTTTATTTTTTTTTTTTTTTTTATAAACCACCTAAAAATTGTTTTAAAAGTTCTGCACAGTCCCACCTGTTTAGAATCTCTGTATATTGAACAAATGACGTGTGTGTGACGCATGCGCAGTGTTCAGTGGGATATTGTAAATCTACCCCCGATTTGAGATATAGTGTAAGTACGCTTTTTTCCGTGTGCCCTTTTTGCCGTGTGTGTATTTTTTCATGTGTGCTTTTTTCCGTGTGCGTATTAATCCGTGTGCGTTTTTTCCGTGTGCGTATTTTTATATGATATAAGAAAATGGAAAATTAATTTTAATAAATATATTTTAAATTTAACGTCTCAAATCATTTTTAGTTTTAACATTATAAATATAATGTACTGAGTGAAAATGAATCGTTTTCCCATCTTAAAAAGTTAATGAATTAATAATTCGGATTAATGCTCATTATTTGTCCAGTTTTTAATAATGGGCGAAGAGTTGATTCAATTTGAATTGGATGAAGTTAGGCGTATGGCTAGAGATAGAAGTCTGAGGTGTCGAGCAAGTTCCACATTAAGGTAATGATTTGTTTGCCAACACAGTTGGCAACGGGTGCACTAGTTAATTAAGAATATGAATTAAATCGATAGATTCAGTTTTAGGCTCTCGTTGAAACATATTGAATAAGATAACAAAATCAATTCTAAAATACAGTTTACAATAGAAAAGGAACAAAGTAGTAAAATAAATTTTTTTGATCTCACTATAACCCGGAATAAGCATAATTTTTCCTTTAATATATACAGAAAACAAACTGCTACAGATACTATAATTCCGGCTTCTGCTTCTCATCCTTATAATATTAAATTATCGGCACTACAAAGTTACATATACAGATTAATTAGGATACCTATGTCTGAATCTAATTATGATAAGGAACTTAATATTATTTTACAAATAACTCAATCTAATGGTTGCATAATGTTTCATTTGAGTTTAGATGATCGCCTCTTCTTAATCCCTTTTAATCCTCTCTCTCATTTAACTTTACCTTTTAGGTAGGGTTTTCCTAATTATAACCACATTTGTTCCAATACCCTCTCCTCTCTAATAGTTTGTAAATTTTCTATTTATATGAATGTATTTCTGAAGATGGCATCATAAGCCGAAATACGTATCAAATAAACTTGTTTTATTCTTTGAAACTAACCGAGTGTTTTATTATCTTTTCCTGTTAAAGAATATTGAAGTGAAAGACAAACTGTTAAACTACTATTACTAAATATATTAGCTATATTACCAAACTACTAAGATGGGATGGATATGTCTTGTGAAAAGATGAATACCACATAGTAAATGCTCTTGATATAGAAGGCCATAAAACAAGACCTGCGCGTCGAAAAGCAACATGGATAACAATAATAAAGAAGACTCAAGACTTTTGATGTATAGGCTTTTTTGGTTTTATAGGTTTCTTTGTTTTAAGCGGAACTGTAGTTGTAGATTTTGACTACTAGTAATTTTTATCGATTAAATTAAGTTTTTGATCATTTTATTTAGCAAAAGCCACCTTCAAACATGAAAAAATAGCTCGTGACAGCTTAAGAAAATTAAAATTGCATTTGGTTCTGCCTAATGGTTTGGAATAGCCTATAGATGACACAGCAGCACAAGGTTGTGGAAGCGTCGAACTAGAAAAACAGATCCAAAGTATATGGAAACTTTGATAGGCGGAAGAAGAAGAAATAATATAAATATGATAAAGAAGGTATGTCGATTTCAGTTCTACCTAAGACATCTTAGGTAGAATTGTAATCAAAAACAAGGAAAAGGAATTTGTGGGGCGAAACTATTGTACAATTGGCGAATAATACAACACTAAAAAAGATATTAGAAAGTAAAGTGCCCAGGATTATACTCCATACATTAATTAAGAAAATATCAGTAGTCATGAAATCATTTCTTCTTTGTTCCATCAAATTGGCAATTTTAGAATGTGCTATGAAATGAGTCAAATGACAAATTGTTATTAAGTACATGTTGTCAAATTTATTTGTACACAGATTTATCACATATTTATATTTTTAATATTAAACATATTAAAATGCCTAAAGAGTTGTCGAGGAGAGAAAGAGAAAAAATTATGAAATGTTATTAGGAAGTGAAAGATGCTCGATCCTATTATATAGAAAAAGTTGTTCATTTCGAATTTTTAGGTAAAAACTAACAACACTGTCCTAGTACCTTAATTAGCAAAGAAATATGACCCCTCACTACAGTTGTCAACTTTGGGTTCCACAGTAACTAGATATTCAAGGTCAACCGATATCTTTTTAATTTGTGAATGATATACAGGCAGTGTCAGGATAGAGGCAACACAATTTTTCTCGAAACCGCAATGTGTGAGTAAATTGGGAAACAAATTTTGAGGACTAAAGTTTATTCAAAGAATCAAATGGTAGTACTGAAATTTTCCGGTACAAACCAGAAATACAGGATATCAAGGACAACTTTGATTTTATGAACGGGAAGTTTTTTCTTTTCAAAAGCTCCATCCAAACTTACCCAATAAGACGCACGTACCCATTTAAAAAATCAAAGTTGTCTTGATCCTGTACTTCTAGTTTGTTCCGGAAATTTTCAATGCTACCATTCGATTATTTTGGTAAACTTTGGACATCAGATTTTTTCCAACTTGTATACACGTTAAGTTTTCAAGAAATATCGTGTTTCGCCCTTCTTGATACGTCATGTATAGCTATCTTGACGTTACACAATACTTGTCAGTGGCGGAGCCAGGATTTTGTCTTGGGGAAAGCCGAATCAAAAATACAAATAAACTAATATGTAGACATTTATTATTTATTATATTATAATAAATAATAAATATCTTCTTTGCAGAAGTTTATCAAATAACTAATTTTCTCTTTTTTTTTCTCTTGGACTCTTTTCAGTCGGAATTAAGCACTGAAATGATTTCAAAATTTGTTTATGTTTAATAAATCTCATATTCAATTCTGAGTTAACATATTCCAAGAATGATATTCTTGGTTGGTTAATATTTGATTTATAATAAAAAATGTTAATAATATATTTTTGCTTTTATCATTAATAATTTTTAATTCATTGTCTGAAGGTATACGAATAAGCACCGACTGAACATTTTTTACTTATATAATAGCCATACTTAAATCATCATTTTCGGATTGCAAATATTTACATCAGTGGTGGCCAACCTTAAGCATAACATGCGCCAATTTTTCCACAGAGGAGTTCAGATGCGCCATACAACTCAAGCACGTTTTTTACCTTCTTACTTTCACGTTTGGAGTTGTAAAATAGGGATAGGGGTAGGATCTGCATTGCTTAAGGAAGGCAAAGGAATAACCCAATCACGCAATTCAATTAATTAATTTACGCCATTTCAAAAGACACATGTTTATTGGAGCACCAATCTACAATAGTTAGAAAAACAATATCTATGACGGCACAAAAACATTACTTATCTTTATCGAAACTTTTGCGCCTGCTTGGATATTGCTAGTTTTTTAATGTTTGGTGTTAAATTTGTCACTGAAAGCAGCAGAAAGTTCTTCAAATTTTAGTCAGTTATTCGCGACCTTGTTTTTCTTTTAATCAATTTCATGGATGAAAATGCTTGTTCACATCTGTATGTCATTCCAAAGCAACATACGAGGGATGTTTCCGAAGTTCTGGGAATTTAGCTATAATTTTTCTTATTTTGTTAATTTTCGTCAATATTACAATGTAGTTTTTTAGTAGGTCTTCGACGGCAGTAATGTTTATTTCATTTACCGACGTGCTTGGGCGCCCACTGCGTGGATCGTCTTCAAGTGATGTTCTACCGGTTTTAAAACGATCGATCCACCGATAAACAGTACTTTTGGATTCTGCAGACTCACCAAATACTCCTTGCAGACGCTGAATAATTTCTGATGTTTTCACACCTTCTTCGCACAAAAAGAAAATTATTGCTCTTTGAGATTTTGCTGCGTCTTCCATGGTTACAAAAACAGTGCTATGAAAACGCGTCTATATCAGTCGAACACCTAAATCAGACTAAACAATATTGCACTAGATAGTTGCATAAACATGTCAAGACTTGTCTGGCACCAATAACATTGCCTGTAAGTTCTGCGTAATTTAATTATAGCACAATTCCCAGAATTTAGGAAACATTCCTCGTATATAACTTTTTGCATATTATCTTAGCTCTGGGAAATGTTCACTGGGTAATGAATGCCAGAAATTCATTATATCAGAAGCATTTTGATAGGCCTAGGATTCAGTTATGACACCTATTTAAAAAAAATAAGTATGCGCAAGGATGCAATGCGCCACTTAATCATCCAATGCGCCACGGTTTGGCCACCCCTGATTTACATTATAGCAATGTATAGCCAAATACTTTTTCTATTGATAATAACGAGATCAGGAAATTTGGTTTCTGTATTCCGGACATTAAAATATTTGCTAAAGAAGATGTGGTATTTTCTCTACAGGTGGCAATTTCGTCCAGTGCATGAAAGACTGATTCTAATAGTTCTACCACAATGATGATCGAATAGTGTCTGTCGACCCATCGTATTGGGCACAATTGTTTAAGTTTCTGGTGTTTCAAAAAACACTTACATTTTTTCAACTGTTCCAAATCAATTATTGACATCACGTATTGTCGAAGACTTAGATAGTGCTAGATTTAGGGAACGAACTACACAATGTAAATAGCAGTAGGATATATTTATCTGCTTCTGATTCACCAGTATTAACTGGAGCTCGGTGAGAAATTAACCTCGAGCAGTACATTTGCAATTTTTACCTTTTAACTTTTAATGTACCCTGTCTGGCCTGCCCTGGTGTAAGAAGATTTTGTTACCTAATTTTGCTTTTATATTTTATTCCGCAAGCATCCACATGACTCATAAAGCATATGAAAACGTAATACTGTAATGGCTTACACTGCGGCTGGCCTCAATAAGGCCGTGGACATCGCACATCGGTCAATATGTGTGAATATTCACATTTATATATAAAACTAAACCAAATGCCGATTTTTATACTGCGATTTTCTCCAAAGCAAAATGTGTATTTATACGGAAAAAACAATGTCAATATTGTTTACAATGTAATTTTAAATTAAATTGTTGATAAACTGTTACGATTAACAAATTTTATCTTCAACTCTCCGAGCTGCGTCGGGTAATCTGCTAGTATTGTATAATAGTTCATAATAATCGTTAGTTCTGCTGACTCTGGGGGGGAGGAGGCCCGTCCCCCCCTTGGCTGCGCCACTGATACTTGTAAACACTTTTTGGCGCCCAATGGTTCATTGGATTATGAAACGAGGAATGACCATTGCTTTTTTCGATAATGCAAGAACATTAAGACTTTCTTTGAAGGATGTTGCTAACAACAAGAAGTAGAAAACAGTCGCATAACAAGCCTATCCTCCAAGTCAAAGTATCCAGTTTCTGACGTTATATGTATCAAAGAGGACATAATAGTAAAGAATTTCAGAACACCTATCTACCAGTATCTACACTGTTGTGTTGCTTCTTTATAATAGCATCATGTCAGTTAGTCAAATTATTGTACTCTAAATACTAAGTTCGTTGAAGCGAGTTTTATTAAATCGATGTTTACTGTATTATGTTATTAAACTATCTACTTTATGTTCGTAAACTCCTGTATTTTCGATTTCAACATAAAATGCAATTCATTCAAAAAAGATAAACTCTTTATATATCTATAATTCTTGCAAGTGGCTCATTCGTGCAATGGTTATCAAGAGTAAATTCATTCACTTTAGATTCAAGTGCAGTAGTTTCATTCCACGTTTTATGTTGTACTTGAGTCCGTGTTTGATTATGCGGCGAACGAAGTTAAGCTGCCGACTACCGAATTCTTTAACTTGCATGTTTTCCCGTGGCTGGGATTTTAAATTCAATGTACTCCGTATTTTAGTGTAAACGTTAGTAAATTTAACCATGTATAATACAGTTTTGACGGGAATTTTCTCATACCGGATGTTCGAACGTGTCGTAGAATACAAATTAACCTACCGAGTTGTTTTATTGATTGAAGTTTTATTTTCACTAGACTAGATTCCAATCTCTATTCAGCTCGTCTTATTTTTTTATTAAAGTGAATATGTGCATTTTTGTTTAGAATTTTTATAGTATTATTAAACCACAAACTTACGAACATAAGGCGTTCACGGAAGCGTCGTTTTCGTAAACTGTATTTGTTTTTCTTGTAAGCTATCATGTTTAATTTATATGCGATGTACCTGGGTCACACTGGAAGTTTTGTCGTACAATTATTTTGCTACTCCCAGGACATAAGGTGATAAGTCCATTTTTTTTTCAGTATTGAGATGTTTTATATTTCTTTAAACTTCTTTTTGACAGTTTTGAAAACAGTTGTATATGTCTTTAATCGCAAATAGTATTTTCAAAACGTACCTGTTACATTATATCCTGAGTGTAGTGAGTTATTCCCGTAATATCAAATGTGCAATAGTAATATTCCATCACAGGCAAGTTTGAGCCTATCATTTATTATCGCAAAATTAGCACTGTTTTGCTGCATACAGTATGACCAAAAAAATAAAATAAAATAGTATATTGTGCAACTAGCGCTGGCGAATGAAGCAAATCATTCGAGTGCGGAATATGCGTTCTGCGCGTGTTGCTTACTAATATGCCAGTATAGTTTTTATTTACAAGACGAGATCTCAATCAGGATTATTAAAAATGTTAGAAGACGTAAGCAGTACAACATAAAAATATAGTTAAGTTGGTGTGCCTGAAAAAGGTATTGATAAGTCAAACAAAATAAGACTGGAGGTAGTTGTACGGAGGCTCACGGCAGAGCCGCAGCAGGGGGGGGCGGAGGGGGCGACGGCCCCTAGCGCACTAAGGAAAAGGGCACCACATTGCGAAGGTGAGGACCTTTTATTTTTTTTTTGTGCTCATCACTTGGATTTTGGGAGGTGAGGACCTTTTTTTTGGTCATCACTTGGCTTTTGGGTGGTGAGGACCACCTTTTTTTGCCAAGGGCGCCAAAACTCAGTTTGCCCCTAGCGCAAGTTTTCCTTACTGCGGCTCTGGCTCACGGTATCACTAAAATAAAATTAGTAACAATCTGTACATCAAAACTTTCAGAGGATTTGTAGGTATCTAAGTAGGGTATTTTTAATTGTGAAAAAAATGTAATGTAATTGAAAATAAAAAAATTGCATTATAGATGTCATCTTGTAAATAAATATTCGCGTATGTCGATGCATATTTGCGTACAACAAGTAGCTAAAAGTTCATTCTAAAAATGTTTTTAGCTACGTGAAAATTACTTATGTTATGGTACTTGGAATTTAATTTTTGCCGCCATCTCCGATCTGCCGCGTTTCTCAATATAGGTGCTGCGGGTAAAAATTATATAATTTTCATAAATCATTATCATCAAGTATATTATTTTTAGTCGAAGCTTCTATACGAGTATAAACAATTATATCCAAAAAAATATTGATATTTTATTTGAATATTCTACATAAAATTCTACACAAAACTATATAAATATAAAATTTATTTGACACCCACAAATATATTTAAAATATTACAGAAAATTGGTTGTCTGATAAATATTATTAAGTTATTGAGCGATAACATTTTTACAATAATTTTTTCTATAGTTAAAAGTATCTTATTAGATAGATAAGTAATTGCTGAAAATTTTAATGTATATATTGTTACTAATTTTATTGCATATTGCTAGTTTTTTATAATTTGTTGTGGGTGTACCACCGTTAATTGAATTGTAACCAAATATTCGTTTCCTACTAGATGTTTGCTACATCTTGATCTTTTTTTTTTTATTTCGCATTTGATGGCCTTTGCTACTGCGTCAATTAACCAGAACAATTTAAATTTTTTGTAATGAAAATTCCATGCCTGAACAGGATTCAAACCCGAGACCTTATCAACGCAGAGCAAGTGTGTTACCACTACACTACGCCGGTCACCTACGTCTTGATCTTAGATTGTACAGTGTCGCAGTTAAGAATGAAGAAAATCGTAGAACAACGAAGTACATGAAGTTGCTAGCAGTAAGACACCACTCTCTGCTATCAAAATTCTGTCGTCAGTGTACTTCAAGTTATTATTTTTTTCGCTGCAATGCCTTCAATTGATACTCGGTAGCAGGATGTTATTTCCAAAGCATCCTTCCTAGCTTTAAAACCCCGCATTTTAATCTGGATAATTTTCTGCGTATTTATCTTCGTTCCTACTCCAAAATTTTCGACTTACAGGTCTTTTTACCGCATGAAAGTAATGTACGGGACATACAAAAGCGTTTTTAAATGCCAAATATATTCAGAAAATTATAGATATATACTTTGAAAAAATATAAGAAAAATGTTTAAACAGGCTTGCGGGCTGGTGAGAGTTCATAAGTAGGTCGAATAGGAGTTTATACACCCATGATATAATTCCAAATTAATTTTTCTGCGCCATATATCGTCATGGGTAAAATATTTTTGTTCTAATCTATTTAGGAGCATTCCATCCTTTGGTCGGAAAAGACCGAAAATAGACTATGCAAAAGACTACAATAGCCTTAAAACAGGAAAGCGACCTTTGTACATTCGGTAGTTGATTCGAGTATGCGAGAAGGGTATAGAAGGTATTAGGGATTACTATATAAGACGCGTTACCTGAAGCCAGAAGTCTTATTAAAGCGGGTCAGTCGAGGTCGTCAGTAAGTCAATGCCATGCAGTCAATTTCAGAGTAGAGTTGGACAACTCATTGATTTCAGTGCAGTTACTGAGTTAGTAGAACTCAGTGATTTAGTTAAGCGAATACTTGGACTGGTTTGGATTACACAGGGTTACAGCTGGGAGAGTTAACTAAAATTTATTATTTAAGTGTCATTATTGTTAACTAATTGGTGTATCGTCATATATTTTATTGTACCATGTAACAATATTAATTTTGATACATAATTTTTGATCTTTTAAAAAATTAATATGTGACATATTTAGAAAGTATGAAATTAATGTCGCATTAAATCCCTTTAGGTAATTTTTCTGCTGTGCTTATCTATCTTTTTTTTCTATGTTTTCTTCATTTATTATAAAATTCATCAGACAATACTAATCAGGAACAAACATATTAGCACTGAATATTATCACAATATTAGCATATGTAGGGAAAAGGAAATAATATTTAATAATCCGTAATCCATTTGTAAGTCAGGAAGCAATTTTTCAACAACTTAAACTGGTAGAATTTTAAAATACTTATAATAAATATAAAAATGTGAAGATAGTCACATCCGTACATGTGGTGCTAGTTACCTTATCAGTTAAAAGTACGAGCTGATAAGAGAACGTCATAGGTTGAATGTATGACCCGTTTCGCCAAAATGGGAACGTTGAACCCACAGATTTCGAATATTTCAATATTTATGACAAATTTTGTGTAATATAATCTAGTTTCACAATAAAGATAGACTTTGTATGAGTTTATTTGTTTTTGTCAAATCATTCTAGAACACACAGTTACAGACGGTTTTCCAGATTGCGTTAGAAGTATCGGATCGGAACAATACTCATAAATAAAGTAAAAAAATTGTGTACATATTCTGTATTTAACAATTTTGTGTTTACCATAATTTTATCGATATTATTATTTACTTCCGGGTGTTTGCTAATTGTAATTAGCTATTGTTGTATTCGCGGGCATCACTTTAGAATTTTCACCTTCCGATATTATGTAAACAGCTCGAATCACCTCAGCCGCAATTATTTAAGACTTAAAATGAGTACTTGATTATACAGAAATAATAGGACCTATATAAATATCACACTGACCATGTGGCCTTTATATATATTTGTCCGAAGGTTTAGAAACGAAAAACTTACCTTCTCTGCCCTTATGACGTCTAGCCGTCTTCTTCTTATCTTTTCTTAATCGTTGCAAATGTTGGCAGTCATCATTACAATTCACACTATGCTTGCTGCTTTTGAAATGGTTCTGGATGTCACAATAAACAAATTTTTCAGGTTAGGAAGCCATGCGTTGTTTGGTCCACCAGCGCCTTTTTTTCCTTCCTCTTTTCCCTGTACAATACTTTGTACCATTTGGTGCTTGTGCTCGTTCCTGAGCAAATGTCGAAGATATTCTTTTCTTTATGAGTAAAATATTAGGTTGGCAATTCATTCTCCTTCTGCCTTCATCGATGCCAACCCTGTCATCCCAAGAAATTTTAAACATAGATCTGTAAATACACATTTCAAAGGCTTGAACTTTACTTGTGTAGTTTTTGACATGGCCTTGGCTTCCACGCCATACAAGAAAGTGGAAAATTTGCGTTTCTTGAGAAACGCAATTGACTAAATAACTATCGCAAATAACTATCTAAAATTGCTGATTGTTTTGAGATAGTTAAACAGCTAAACTGTAAATGGTTTGAACATGAGAACAAGGACAATAGATATTCGAAAATACCAACTTTGTGGATACCCATGGATAAAAAGATGAGGAGAAACCGTCAGCTAAAAAGATCGAGCGACGAAACAGTGAAACATGTAGGACCGCTTTGAATGAGACTGGCAGAGAACATACAAGATTGGAAAGACATCGGGGAATGCTTTTATCTTAATTTGTGTGGTGAACTTTCGTTTACACCTTTAAACTCTTCATTAAATTACTCGAAATATTATGAATACCCTGTAAATCTTATCTGTATAATATATTTACTTAATAAAGGCTTTATTTTTATTGCTTGTTGTTCTATGATCACTGCCTAGAAGCAGCACTGTATAATCGGCATATCAGATATTGTTAGATTTAACTTCTGTGTTTACTCTGATCCCATGCTGGATATATCCTGGGTTGCCTCTTTAAAGATGTCTTTTGAGTAAAGGTTGAACAGAACAACTAAATAACAAAATTGGTTGGTTACACCAATGGCTTTTAAACAAACACTTAATGGAAGTCTTTTGTTTCTTCGTTTATTTGTAAACATATTTTTGTAGTTTTATTGTTTAATTTTTATTACAATTTGTAACAACTCCACGAAAAATGTTTACTTTTTATATTTTTGTCTCAGATTTTCTTTATTGTGGTCAATATTTTCTAATAACGGCATTTATTTTGTAGGTATGGGCAACTAAGCGGTATGGTGGAGCCAATATTCGGTGTCCTGGGTGCAGTGACAGTGTCCTTAGCACAGCCGGCACTACCATACGCCCTGTCGTTCGCAGCGGGTGCAATGATTTACGTCGTCATTGATGACATCATTCCAGAAGCCAACACCAAGTAAGCTCCACATTATTTCTCATGTATCAGCAACGCTTATAGCAAACTCTTTAGCTTTTGTCGTTTGTTTATTTACGTAGTTATAATGGCTTTTAATATTAAGCACTTAAGAAATGATGTTTTTATTCAATGGGTGGTAGAATGAGAAGAAATAATAAGAAATATTCTAGTTATAGTAATTGCTCCAATTATTGGATATCTGGTATTAGTTCCGCGTGCGACTACGGAAAAATCTTAATTAAATATGCCACACAGCGACAACAACTATTAATGTCAATCAGTAACATTTATTTAATGCATATGGAATTATATTCTGATAATTAAATGCTATAAATTATAGAAAATTAATTGAGCAACAGGCTGTTTTATTGATAAATATTCCTGTGTTTTTTTCTTTTAATGAAACACCTACTTTTACAAAAAGGGTTGTTGGTAAATGTTAGCACATGTTTAAATCTGCTAATTTCCGTGTGAAGTAGCATTTAGTTTCATTCGTGATTACTGCTATATTAATTTTATATTAGCTTTAAATAAGAGGCAATGGAGTACTAGTTAACGATATAACAATTTAAATGATCATATTTACCTTTTCACTTACTGCTAATTTTTCTTTATAAAGATGCAAGATTCCTTGCAGATTGTAGACGCTAGCAAAGTGTTTCGTATATTCTGGTCAGATACAGTTGGTAATACTATGGGGGCATTTCTAGGATCTGTCGAAACGTCAAGGTTGGCTAAATGAATTAAAGTAATTTCATTGTACTTCATGGTACGTACTTTGAAAGGCCCTCCACATAGTGGATGACAAGACTTGCGAGCGGTATCAAGTCTGAAACCCTAAAGGATCCGCCAGTCGGTTGCTTAGATTCTTTATGAGAGGGTTAAGGGTTTTTAAATTAAAGTCTGCATTACTTAATCTACGTTTAATGTTTAATTAAAGACAAAGCTATTAATTACACTAGACTTACATTTAATGATGGCTACAAAATCCCATGAGAGACACTCAAACACAAAACCTCACAATCACCGTTATCACCTCACAATCCGCTAAACACCTCAAAACACTCACAGTGTTTAACCCGTTAACTAGGTTCGTTTATTTAATTAAGTCTGTCCTCAACACTTCCAGATTACTTCTAGTTCTCTACACGCTACCGGGTTTCTCTACCAAAATGCTTGGGAGGTTCGTCCGACTCTTGTGATGGTTAACTCGCGACTCCGGTTCGGCCGTACACGGTGACAGTTTACTCACTACTCTTTGTCTCTCACAAGGTTTTTCCAGCCCTTTTCTTAAACTAATAATTTGGTCTCTGAACCCCATTTTTTTGTCGTTCTTAAAATAATCAGCTCTCCACTTAACAACAAAAACCTTTTAACTTATCTTGAAGACTCATATTTCAACCCAATAATTCATAACCCCCAAATAAATAATTGTGACTCTAATTACCTACGAAGTCCATATCACTGAAAATATATGGTCGCATATCCACAACTGTGTAAACATTTGCTCATGTTATTTGGGATAAACAATAACAATCTTTTAAACAAATCATATAATATTCGACCGTAATTCTCTACCCTTGTCTTTCAACACTTAACTAGAATAATATATGATAGCTCAACTAATCTGTGAGGATGTTTATCTTAAAATAGATCAGTTTTTATATTTGAATAATTGGAATATTTCTAATTAATTGAATAATTTTATTTTAAATAATAATGAAATTTTATTTCTGAAATTACCGCTCCCACAATATCCTCCTTCTTAAGAAGGCAAAACAAATCGAAATAGATGTGGAGAAAACGTAAATGGAATTGGATAGGTTATGTATGTACGCATCAAGTCTATAATAATATTTTTTAAACTGTAATTATTCAAAAAATCTAGCAAGAGGACGTCCAAAAATGATCTTGAAAATATACGTGGAATGAATTAGAGAAAATTAATAAAAACATGGACCAATTGACCATAGATTAAAGACAAGAAATGCAATGCGCTGATGGCGTACAGTAAATGTCCCATACTCAATGTTTCAGAAAATAGTATATCTAACAAAACATAAGTTTCATAAGACATGATTTTGCCGCACGTTAAAATGAAGTCGCGAAGTGACGAGTTTTCTAATCTACAAGTCTGACAAAAAGCCGTACGTAACGAGTTTTTAGTACCATTTTTCTCTTTGGCTTTTTCATGCCTTTTAAAATAATAAATTTGCGTTATATAGGTATAATCAAACAACATCCCCACCAGAGAATTTGGTATGTGAATGTAGCAATCGACCGGACAGGTTTAACAGTTTAAATTTTTTAAGGTGGCTATCAATTATGTTTTGTAAAATTTGCAGGTTATTTTATCAATTTTCCATACGTTATGAAATAAAATGTTTAGTGTTATAACGAAACTTGTTAAAATTCCCAGTTCAGTTTCATAATTACTCTTATGAATACATATAAAAATGAGCTTATGACATTTAAACGCCACTTTTAGAGTTACTAATGCTGACGCACTGCTGGGAGAAACCAAATCTTTTTTTATTTATTTGCTATTAAAGGGCGTAAGTCGGTTATACAAACTGCAGTAGCTAATCGTCTACAGTAATTCTTGGACAAGCGTTAGTTGCAGGAATACGTCGTGTATGAAATTCCTGCATCAATAATACTGCTATTCGTGGTCTACTTCATTTAGAATTGTTGTTTCTAAGGTTTATCATAATGACAATCCTACGTAATCTACCTTCGAAAATAGACGAAATATTAGTAATAAGCAGTTATCAAAAAGTGGGTAACTTTTTGTAGTCTATTTTAAATTCCCAATTAGTTTTCCAGATTATGGATATTTTCAAACAATAACTTTTTTAGATGTAACTGTGGTTGCCAACTTAATCAAATATAAAAATTGGACAAATACTAGACGACTTTTTAACTAATCTTGATTAAATATTGGTTGGCAGTAAAGAAAAGTTTGGAAACACAAAAATCATATTTTAAATAGTTCTACGTAGACAGTAATGTGATTAATGTCTTTAATTTTAGAAAATTAAGTTGTAAAAGGACAAAAAGCATTCTTTATTTTTCATTTAAATATTGACAAAGGTTGTAAAACAAGACGGTTCTTTTTAAAAGACTAAAGTCAATACATCTAATTTGATGTTTATTTCCGTTTCACGATTCCGTAAAGAACCGAAAAGATTTTAAATAAAAACAAAAGTAAAAAGGTGATCAGTTCAGTATCCTGTTAATTGTCACTAGTTTTTTAACTTCCTAAATATTGTCTAAATATTGTCACAAAATAATAAATAAAACCATTTTGTTATCAGAGCTTCTTATTGAAACTGCAAAGATATTTCTTATTATAACAAAACGATGCATTTAACGATTTGTACAAGGAAAACAAAAATATGTTAGAGGCATTATGAATATTGAGAATAAATGTAACTAAGGATTTGCGATGAATTTTGATTCTGTGGATGAATTATGACTGAATACAGTAGATGCGAGATGCAACCATTTCTGTTTTATTCATTATATTTTACTACTTGTTTTTTGCGAGTAGGAAGCTATCCTGACTTTTTCACATCAATACCATCCTTAGACCTAAGAGGCCCAGTCTTGAGCCTTGCGCACTAAAAGCTTCGCTCTGTTAGAACTCCGCTCACCATGAGTACAAAATTATTGAGATTATATATAAATTAAATGTACAGAATAAGATCGTTGTAGTGTGCATAGCTATTTGTACAGAGATTTTAATTTAAAAAAAATACATTGCCGTAATCCGCACAACCTTAGAGTGCCCTTGAGGCAACCTTGAGTTTCGTTTTCTACATATTAGTATTATTTCAATTAATTTAATATAGGATGTATTAAATATTATTATAAGCTCCCGTGGATTTGTGGTGCTGGTTGCCTACGGAACGGAGAAGTGCGGCTTCATTCCTCTTATTCTTTTTCGGAATTTTTACTTTAGGATTCTATGCGAGAACCAACACAGAAGTGCGTCAATGATTCACAAGTTGGTGTTTAAAAATCATTTTATGAAATTTTACAGGAGAATGTTTTTTTATCAAGTAATCTAGCTTGTGATGCTAGCAAAATTTGATATTTGTATATTGTATCAAAAATAAGATGTATTCACGTAGGGGCTTTGTGAAAATGTGTATTTAGTTAATATCTTGTAGGAAAGCAATATGTCTTCTTTTGTTTTTAACTTGTTTTGTCCGCAAACCTGAGAATTAATTCTTAAAATGAGTGCCTGTTTATACAGGGATAATGGGGCTAGTCAACATATCACGCCGACAACGTTTCATATAGTGTCGAAAGTCAAGAAATATAATTAATCTCTATAAAGCTTCAAAAAAACGATTAATACGAGGGTCGTCTCAAAAGTAAGTTACACTATTTTTTTTAATCCGTGTGGTTGGCAGGAAAAGTCTGAGAGTCTCAGGGTATTTGCGTCTGGGTGTAGTGGCAGCACTGTAAAATTTCAATGCGCGTGCGAGATCGACCGGCAGTCAGGCTCCAGCCACTGTGGAAACTCCACTTGCTCCTACCGCTGATTGCGTGGTGTTATTCGTTTTTTGACGGCAAAAAATAAAAATGCTACTGAAATTCATCGCGAGTTGTGTAGTGTTTTTGTTCCACGACAACGCTCGCCTGCTCGCTGCTCGGCAGACTCAAGACCGGTTTGAGGAGTTTCGATGGGATGTTTTCGGACCGCCTTACTCTCCTGACCTTGCACCAAGTGACTTCCACCTGTTTCCGCAACATTTTGGGGGAAGACGCTGTACAAACGAGGATAATTTGAAACAAGAAGTTGAAAGATGGCTAACCAGTATGAAAAAACTTTTACCACGGTACCAAAAATGTACTGAAAAACAAGGCGATCATGTAGTAAAATAAGTTTAATATGTGCTTTTCGAAATATACTTTTTTTTAAATATTTTACTTTTGGTTATTAAAAAAAAAAATAGTTCAACTTACTTTTGAGATGACCTCGTAAAAATAAGGAAAACTGTATTTAATTTTATTTAAATTCCATAAAATAACGTTCGGCTGTATTTTGAAAACCGACACCGACTGTCGCCTCTTCAAAAGCGCTACAATTTACTTGGTAGTCTGCTTAATAGAACGGAATGAGGAAATTCTTGATACAAATTATTGAATGTATTAGTTTTAAAAAAATTTCGTTGTATTTTATATATTTTGTTTAAAACTGTTATTTTATAACTTTAGAAACCAAAATCTTGTTTAGTTCCTCTTAAACGTAATAAATAGAATATACACAAAAAGATAAAATGGATATATGTAAAAAAAAAAAAATCTTCACTACCTCATCATATTTAATCTGTTAATACGAGTAGATTAATCAAATTATAAACTGAAGAATATTGAGCAATATCGATTAAAACCATTATTGAATATTTTTAATTTGTTTTCGTTCTTGAACAAAAAAAGAATAGAATGTCGTTCCAGTTTCCATTCTTCAAGAAATTCTGGTAATATCTTTATTTTGTTTTCGATTTCGGTTTGTTTTCATCATTGATAAAAATTAAGTTGAAGTCGATAGTTTTTCCGATTCTCGACTCCGACTCCCGACTCTGACCCCGACTCTGACCCCGACTCCGACTCCCATTCCCCATCCCTGTGTTTAAGTGTATTCTCAATTTCTAACTGTTCTCCACCGTCAGTACCAATTACACGTCCGAGGTAGGTGAATCTACCTGTATCGTTATAGATTACTTTTCGATTTAAAACTGTTGCCTGTATCCTTGCTATAGACAGTCCATTAATCCCAATAGTTTTGAGATGTTTTTGTAGATATTGTATATTTTTAAATAATATTTTATATTCCTTTTAGTACTTTTTCTGTATGAAATGTTCACAACTTTTCCAGCTTTTCCAGAATATTCTTTAAATTATGTCACCGATCAACATATTTCTTATTTATGATTAGTATTTTCATATTCGGTAAGTGACTGGTCTTATAAGGGTCATATACTTGTCGTAGCTCGAAATAGTGTCTGGAATATACTTTAGAAGGTTTCCGCCTACCCCAGAAATGGTAATATTGCGTGTAGTTATGAACATATGACCATGTGTGTATGTGGTCGCCTCTCTCAGTGACTCATGCATTCTTCTTACGCAACATACATACACACATATGGATGTATGTATTTGTGAATACATACATACTGGGGTATGTGATTGGATGTATGTATGTGTAGCATACACATATGGAAAGACTGTGCACGTACATGCTGATTGGAATGTTATTCCCCTACACCCGCTTTGGTTCTACACCACTGATGGTTATGGCATAATTGAAAATATAGGATATTAAATATATATTTTACAAATCATAAATTTCTGAAGTTTTTATTCTTAATTTTATCCTTTGAGATTTTAGAAAAGAGACTATGCTATCTTATAGTTGTTCTTATTATATATCGGTTATTGAGAACTAACTGATTTACCCGGCATCGGTAAATTGGCCTGTTTAGGATTGAAGGCCAAGCGCGTACACCCTAGGGGGGGTGGTCCTTAGGACCGTCCATCCCACCCCCAGAACAATTTCGGTATTGAACGAAGGTGTACAGACGTCCAATCAACTATTCAAAGGAAATTCCTGTCTTCTCGCTGTATTTTTTCGTACTACTTAGACGCGTTAAAATAATTAAAAATTAAATTTTCAAAAAAACCGTCGAAAAAATATTTTAATATATATATATACCACTAATGTCTCACAGTGCGTACACCACCCAAATATTTAATAAACGATGAAATTATTTTGAATTAACAAATATTTCTTGATTATAACTATGAAACCCTAGACACTTCTATGCGCCTATAAAGTTAGGATATATGTTTCGCTTATTTCGAGTATTATGAGAATGAACCTATTCAAAAGTTGACAAATGGTTTGAATTTTTGTGGGCATATAGAAGGCAATGATAAATTTAAAGAGATGGAGAAGTCGTTATTTGCCATTTCATAAAAAATTCCTGCAGTGATCTCTGTACGGAACTCCAGATAAAATTCTGATTGCACGGCGTTGCAAGGAAAATATTCTGAATGCTGCAGCAGAATGTCCCCAAGCTAACAAAGCATAAGATATGTGGGATTAAAATAGGGCAAAATAGGAAATGCGTAGAATATCTTTAGAAACGAAATTGTGGAGGTTTCGAAATAGATAAATTGCTGTTACTTCTCTTATATAAGCTGTTATTTCCGCAGGATCTTAAAGAGTACATACCATGTACTCTTTGCATATTGCACATGCACATCTAATTTTGCACGTTGGGCAAAATTAGGTCATAATCGGTCAAAGGACTTAGTAGTGTATAGCGGACAAACAAACAGTTTTCCTCTTTTATATGCATAAAAAAGATTAGCAATAATATATGAAATATAATGTCGACCAAATTATTACCTCTAGTCGCAGTGCAATGCTTATTTCACACAGTTATTCACATATTTTAACGACGTTACGGGTATTCTCGTTTATCTGCTCAATCATTATCGTCGGTTTTAGCTATGATTTGTCTAAGAACATATCTCACAGAAGATCCATTGTTACATGCTCTGTATGACAGGTAGCGCCTCTAGCTGTAACCGCATGGTGACAAAATTCTTTAATCTGTGGTTGCATAAAGTAGCCGTAGCGCTTACCATTGACCGCAAGAATATTTCCCGCGGCATCTTAAAAAATGTTAACCCAATAACACCTACAGCTCATATATTGTACCAAACAATCACTCTGAGTCGATATAAAAGTGATTGGTATCCTAGTGTTATTTCTCATTAATCCAGCAGCGGCAATTCTGCTAGTTCACACTGCTACTGAAGTTGAATTATGAAATATAAGTCATATATTTCGTAACTATAAATGACTATGATATAAATGATAAAATTGATAAAATATTTTCTCAATAACAAGGTATTTTTAAACTACTTAGCGCTGTATTATAGATTGGCATTTGCGTTTGAAATTAGGGACAAAACTTCTTTGAAACACTCGACTAAAATCGTGTCAGAATAATAATACTTTTATTTGATATCTCACCTTATATTCATAAAAATGAATATATTTTTAACAATACATAAAATTAGAAGCATGTTTTGATAAAATACTAAAAAATGCACGAATCAAAATTATCATAAACTACTATAAGCTTTAAATGAAAAATTAAAATTGGTCCCGATAACGGGACTGAAAACGGTGAGCGATAAAAAAAATTGACAACCTCTGTAAATTTACCAAGAAGAAGTGCACACCAAAATCACTTAATATTTTAAATTTCGTACTGAAAGTTCTGAGCAAAAATTAAAAACCGGAAAATTTACATTTTCGTTCATATCTAGTAACCTTAATGCGGCAATTTTGGCCTAATTTAACCGACCTCGTATCTATTACCGGTCTCGAGATTCTCATACTTAACAAGTTATTTGGGGCACCCTGTATATATTTTTAGTTTACTGTGCAAAGTAATTTATTTTTTGTTTGGTTTTTGACAAACATTTTCAATGTAGCACTTACGGCAAGGTAACACTTTTAAGCAGCCCGCAGACTTTTGACCAGTGTCCTCCTAAAAAAATTTCTTAAGAAAAACTGTATTTAAAATCTTATTTATATTTTAAAATTGCATTAAACTATATAGCTAAATATATCTGCATATATTTATTTTTATTATTTCTAATTCAAATATTTTTCATATGTGTTAGGTTTTAAAAATTTAGATCTAGAAAACCATGCTGTGGACACCATCTTGTTGTGTCCCCAGACAGCGTTGTCACATGCCATTTCCTGTGTATTTGTCAACGTAAGTAATAAAAATGAACTGGAAAGGGCAACAGCGGCGAGTTGTTATTGTGTATGTGTTAGTGAATTTAGGCCGGCGGCCTAACCTTCATTTGTTTAGATTTGTGAAAAGTACTCAGACGTGAAACTGGGTACAGTGCGTTATATTAAAACTATCGTGTTTAACTATGCAATTATATTATTAGTAAAAATATGGTTCCTCATTGGTCAAAACTGAATATTTCACCATCGAACAAAAATAGAAATAAAACATTAATGGAAAGTTCAGTAAAAAACAATGGTAATAATTTAGAATGGGGCACCCAAAGCTACATTTTTTTTAACGACCAATGATTGATCTATCTGTAGTTTGGAGCTTAATAAAAAAATATATATAATTAAAAATTATTCACTTTCAAGTCGTACTTGGAAGTATAATTTGAAAGCGAAATATTTTTAATGTATTATGGTCAACTTAGGTCATCAAATTTTTTTAATAACTTACACATCGTTTATGAGAAAAATCGTATTTCCTCTACCTTGATATATTGTGTATATGAATTCTACATATGTTTCACAGTCCAGATTGAGTTGGATAGGGACCAGATATTTGAAAATCACAGAGGACGGGTGGGCGAAATTCTGAAAATCGTTTGAGTAAGTGGGGAAGAAATAATGAAAATCAATTAAGGACAGGGGGAGTAGATAAATTTCGAAAACCTTTTGAAGAGGCAGGGAGGGTGATTCTAAAAAAACAAGGTGCAGAAATTTCATGCGAACCGTTTGAAACTTATTTTTGGCCAGATTAGGCCCGTGGACTGGACATCATTGCAGTATATGGATCAAAAAGTGTCCCTCCCAAATATTTTACCCACGAGCTGCTACTGTTCTTGAGGAACCGTAAACCTCCGGTTGAGAAACGAAGATGTAAACTACATTATTCATAAATTGTAAATAAAACTCTGTAGGACTATAGAATTACTGTTCCACAAAATGATGTGCAGCAGAATATAATAAACCCAATATCGCATGCGGTTTACTGTTTACAGTCTTATAATTCAATTTAATACCAATAAAATGTAACAAAATAAAAAATTTAACTAGAAACACCACTAGAATTCTTCCTCTTTTAAATTTCCGCAAAATTAATCCAACGTTATAAAAATTCAACTATTATTTTATGCTAAGGTTATAAAATTAATGACGTGAGAAGATTGTACTGACATTTTCGAGGGCGAAAGCTAATTTCAAGCGTCTATAGTGTGCACTTGATGTTTTTAAATTTTGTATGAAGCCTAAAGAACTTTCTACACCACTGATATTTTATTATGCAAAGTGTAATATTAACTATCGTTTGCACAATCGTTTCATAAGTTGGCTGATGTATTTAATTGTTGGATTAACATATTTTATTGTCTTAGTTGTGCATTTTTTCATGATTTTATATGCAAAATGGCTGGTTTTACAAGAAATTAATAATAAGGAGGAGCATGTAGAACAAAGAAGACTGTACATAAAATTTGTTTTTGTATAATTTTATTACATGCAATAGAGAGATTAGGTCTGTTCGTAGTGTCAGTTCCAAAGGTTTATTATCATCAGACGCAAGCGCAGATTTCGAAAGAGGGTGTTAAAATTACTCTACACTTGCGTCTGATGATAATAAACCGTTGGAAGTAACGCTACGAAGAGACCTATTAAAATCAGCAAAGAAACAAATCTATCACACAAATATTTATGGAGAGGGCGATTTTATGAATTCACCTTTCAGATCGCAAAAGAAATGCATGGTTCAGAAAAGGTATCAGCTTGTGACATACGAGGGAAGATAAAATATTTTGCGGAATGAAAGGGTTATCGAAGGGTTTGTGCAAAACTGTGCAGGTAGTTCAATTGTATGACGCATCATTAGTAACTGTACCAAGTTTCAACTTGATTGCTTCAGTAGGCTTTGAGATAGTAGCCAGTTTGGAAGAAATGTCAACGGTTTATAAGGACTGTTGCCCTGGAAAACCCATGGTTTACTGAGGTTAGGCTGAGGCCACTTCAAAAATTATTGAAACAGTTGAATAACTTGTATTGAAAGATGCTCTTTTGAAGAAAAAGCAGTTTGCAGAAATGGTTGGAACATCATCTACAACTATTTTGAATATCCTCCATCAGCACCTATAGATGTCAAAAGTCAGTGCAAGATGGGTGCCGAGAATGCTCACGCCGTTTCAGAAACGACAGAACGTCGAATGTCCTCGACAGTTCTGCAGAGAAAACAAAGATTGAACCGGATTGTTACTGGAGATAAAGCTTGGATTCGTCATTATGAGCCTGAGTCGAAACATGAGTCAATGCAGTCAGCAGGGAAAATCATGGTTACTGTTTTTTTGGGATACGGAGGATATCTTGCTGATCGACTATAAAAATAAGGCTGTTACAATATCTGGGCAGTACTACGCTGATCTGCTGCAACAGTTAAAATAAGCTGTGAAGGAGAAAAGGAGAGGAAAATTTTGGTCCAATTGACCAAATTTTTATATTTAAGATTTTAATTTGTATTCAATCTTACCTTGCAATATGAACCATAACGCTTTTTATTCTTTGATAAAAAAAAACAAAATTTTACAGTAACCGCAATTTTCATGTCCACTTAAAAAGTAGCTTAAAATAAATCTAAAACTCTTCCTTTACAGTCTGGTGTTCCGCAAGGTTCCATACTTGGTACATTACTATTTTTAATACATGTTAATGACTTACCCCTTTTTATGACTTCTAAAACAGTTCTCTACGCAGACGACAGAACATTATTAACGACGAACTACAATCTAAGTGCTCTCCTTTCCGAGAATAAATACTTGACAGTCGAAGCAAATTCTTGCTTTAATACTAAACTTATGAATAAAAAAAAAAAAAAATCACTTTAACAATAAATTATGCTTAAACACGGACAATTCCCAGACCCTGCTGTTTACTACTAGGAAACGTAATTTTGAAAACCCTCGTTCCGTAAAGTTTCTTGGAAACCACGTAATCCTCATTTACGTTGGGACCAACACACTGAATTTCTTAGTCGAAGGCTTGGGTCCACCATCTACCTAATAAGGAAATTGAAATCGAAGTATGTAAGGAGCTCGTATTGTAAGCCTATTTTTCATTATTCCAGTCCCACCTAAATTATGGGAGACTTATATGAGGACATTCTCCATCCGCTGACAGAATTTTTAGCTTTCAGCGTTAAGTTGTCAGAATTCTTGCCGGCGCTGCTTACAGAGCCGAATGTCGAGATTGTTTTACAAGTCTCAAGATAATGACCTTACCAGCATTATTCATTTATAATTGCCTCTTACTAATACATAAGAATTTGAGCAAATTCATTACTCTTGGAGACTCGAATGAGTATAACACTCGCTCAAAAAACGATATCCGTTCTCAGTACCTTCGCTTCAACAAATCCAGAAATTGCTCAAATTATTATTGTATAAACTTTTCAATGTGTTGCCCGGGGAAAATAAGCAACTATCATACAGAGGATTTTCAAATAAAGTTAAGGACATTTTGTTGTAAAATCCCATTTATGATTTTAATAATTTTGAAAACATTGAAATTTGTATGCGAAATCTTATGTACAATAAATGACTGACTAACTTTGAAACAATAGATGTATACTTAACTTGGTCAATAAATTATTATTATTATTAGCATTTTTTTATTTTAAATGAAACCTCACCTATTTATTTAAGAATTTTATACGGCATACTTATATAAATTCAGAAATTGTTCAATGTACCGCAAATTAAAATTAACGATACACATCTTTTCCATTTACCCCACTACTATTTTTGCGTATTTAATTTTATTTTCAAAATAATTTTTGTCATTGATATTTCTCACCATCGGTGAATTAACCGTCCTCGTGTTGACGTGGCCGAGTTGACCGTCGCGGAGTTGACGTCGCCGAATAGACCATCGCCGAGTTTTCGCGTACGAGCTATTTCTAGTATTAATATAATTTTAGATGTTGAAGTTTCTTTTATCTACGCATTTGAGATGTATTCCTGAAGACGATTTCCGTGGATCAACATCTCTCTGCTCAATGAAATAAAACGTCCAATGCGCCTTTCTTCTATTATCTGCACTCGTATCCTTAAATTCCTAGGGTGTGTAACAAGAAGAACTGAGTACCTTAAGAAATCTATTGTTCACAGAAAGATAAATGGAAATGAGATAGATCTCCACCGCGTTGCAACGACATAACGTCGAAAACATTACAGGAACCGCTGAAACAGTCCTTAGAACGGCACAAGATCGTGGGAAGTGGAGGCTGTTTGTTACTCAGAAAGTTCCTGTAAACGTCCCATCATAATAAATCACAATATTTTTGCTAAGATATTATGATGTAATAAGAAGAAAAAGAAGAATGCAGAATTACCTACTAAGTTACCTATGAGTTAAGGAAGTACAGGGACGCCGGTTCAAATTCTAGACATCACTACGAAATTTTCACCCTTCGATACTGTGAGTACTTATAAAATGAATACCTATTTCTACAAAGATAATAAGATCAGAAGTTTAGAAGTTTAGGTTCTATGCGTAATTCTAAGGACAGAGACTTACCTTCTCTGCCGTATTATTTATTATTACTGTACTAAAAAACTGAGTGATTATTTTTCGTTAAAGTTCGTTAGCTTATTTTAAAATCTATTCTACGTGTATTAATAGTGTAATTCTGTAATTAACAAATGTAACATGAATCAAAATTGTAAACTCTGATATGCTTTTAGAAGATTACTGAAAAAAGTTCAAAGCTCTCGTAAATCGTTAATCACCAACTGAAAACAAACAATTGGTTTTTTACAAATAAACTAAATAAAAATGCACGCTCAATCAGTTTTAGTCAGGGAGATTTGTGATGCATTACACTTCAATCCTTTATAACAAAAATGCATTTTAAATTTTAATAATGCTTCACTATTTCCACCGTAAGCAAATGTTTGTAAAAATGTTAGATGTCTGCAAATGATGTAAAAACATCGAATACTGCTTTATATCATCAAGAAGCCAAACAAAATTTGACTATCTAGGCCGTATAATGGTAGGAAAGAACTTACAAGGGAGGTTTTTAGGCAGGAAAAACATTGGTCGTAGAAGAATTTCGGAGAAAAGTTCTGATGCACATATATGTAAATCTCTTCTGAGCTGCTGTATGAAAAGACAGAATAGCTTTGGGGATTTCCAACCTTCAAATAACCTTCAGCTAATGGCATAGAAAAAGAAGTAACATTTGGAAAAGATCCCAAAAAAAAAATTATCACAATTTACAATTATATACGAGGGATGTCCACAAAGTAAGAGTACTCAATATTTAAACACTTAGTATCAATTTATGTGGAAAAAAAAAAAACAGAGTTATTTTAGGTATAGGTCACAATATTTTTAGTCGCCTTCGTCGCCTTCCCGATCGATTTACGTCTTGAGCCGAAGTATGAGCTTTTTTATACCTGTGTCGAAAAAATCTCCTGCCAGATGTTTTTTCCATTATTATTTGATGTTTATTCCATTTCCCTGGAAAAAGGTTTTCCAGGGACGACGAGGTCATGCATGCCGTCAGAGAATGGATAAGACAGCTGGCGGGAGATTTTTTGACACAGGTATGAAAATGCTCATACCTCGGCTCACGACATGCATCGATAGAGAATATACCTAAAATAACTAATTTTTTACAAATAAAATGATTTTTTGAGTTTTTAAAAATTGAGTACTCTTACTTTGTGGGCATGCCTCGTATTTCGTGAGTACTGGAACTTTTCTTTCCAAGCTCGCTAATGGTTCTTCCAAAATTCCATCGTAACAAAACGTAACATATCTCTAAAAATAAGTTAGGTGTAGAATTGTTGATTTAAGACTGAAATTACTAATCTTGAACCTAATATCGCTAATCTTGCCAAAAATCACCAACCACACCTACACATTGAAACTGCTAGTCAACTTTAAATAAAAATCTTATTAATTTCCCGAATTCGCTCGTTCTCGGATTTCGTTATAAATGGCAAAATTCACTGCCATATGGAAGTGCTGCTCTTAAAAATGGTGTAGATTCTTTGCTTGTTTTACCTTTTATATCTTTGGTCGTACACACTGTTTAGCAGGACTATAGTTCTACATTACGTGCACCGTTCTTCGATAAATATTCTTTTGTCGAAAGTTCAATATTTGGTAATTTCCAGTCCGAAAGATTTATCTGTGCAGTATTAAATACTTAGGGCCGGTTTCTAGAAGCTCAGTAAACTATAAGCTAATGGTCAACTACGGTTGCCTTAGTAAACTGTTGCAGGAACAAAAAACAATCCAAAGTTAACCATAAGTCAACTATGCATAGTTTACTTCGCATTTGACGTGAGTTCAACCAAGGCTTCCTTGGTTAAGTGTTGCACAAACGTTGGTCACGACTTGAACTCGAGTCAAACAATGAAATTTTTCTGACTATACCTTGATCACAGTTTAACTACGATTTACGTCAATATTCGGTTTTTTCATAAATTTTATTTTCATAATTTCGGGGCTAAATAAGAGAAAAAAGTAATTTAATTAAGAAGACGGTAAATTAAATTCTTAATTTGTGTTTTAAAATGAAAATGCACCTAACTATTATTAATGAATGTGACTTTAATATAACATAACCTACAAAATTTCCTTATAAATTCAAAATCAATTTTTAATTTGATATTTCAATAACGTTATAATATAATTGTAAAAGAAATATTAAATACATATAGGGGAAAGTGGGGCACATTTGGCCACTTTTTTATTTATTAAAAATTTTGCCTCTTGTCTATTAAAATTGGACAATTTTAGACACTGGATGATTAGATACAACCTTATAACATCTTTCGCAATAGTTATCATCAAGTTGTTTATAATAACTAATTAACAATAAGTATTTAATTAGTTGCACTTTTTTGGACAAACCTGCCCCACGGGTGGGGCACATTTGCTTTAGGGATGGGGCAGTTTTACAAATGAAATATTTTATCACTAAAAATAATATATTGTTTTATTTATGTCAGATACAAACAAAAAATATCTACTGGACATTATATAAATCAAATTTATAATAGAACCTGTATGCAGAAGACGTTCTGGATGTTCCTGAACAACTTGGAGTTGGCAATTTACATTTAATATCCGTCTTGTCAACTATACTAATGTCATCCACTAATGGAAAACTAAATGTTCCTGTAGAAGCTTTCCGACGCAAAAACTTTACTGTAATCTCATCATCAATATTTAAAACTTGGCCAACATAAAATATTACTGATGATTTTCCTGCGAATTTAACCATAATGAAGTCATCCTTCTGTATTGAGTCATCTTCCTTATAATCATTAACAAACTCATCTAAATCAAGATCACTATCACTTTCTTTTTCCTTTACCGAAATATCGGAATCACTGCTATCAAGCTCTAATTTCTTAGTTACCATCTTTTTCTTTTTGCTGTCTATATCAATTTTCTTTGTCATCTTTCTTTTTTTTGCATCCTCTGATTTCTGTTTTTTATCTTTCCTTTCAGCTTCAATTCCAACAAGTCTGTTTTTTTCTGGGCTGTCTGTATAAATTCTGGACATTCCTTGGTTTATCTTAGTTTTTCCTTTCCTTAACCCTGCTTTTGGAAACGGACGAACTTGTTCAGGTGTTAATTTATTGCATAAAATTTTTCCTGAATCTTTCCCTGAAGCAATTGGTGAACAATTCGAAAGACTTACTTGTTCAATTGAATCATGGTTTAGATTCTGAACCACTTTTTCCTCAATTCTTAAATCAGAGGCGGTAGAAGTAGATGCTTGAGGTTCAACGTCATCCTTAATAGGTGACTTTTCAGGATATGGCATATTTTGACAATTTTCAGTAACAAATACTTCTGATGATTCAATATCTCGGTCAGTAACATAACTCGGTAAAAAATCCTCTTCTGAAAATACTAATGAGTCCAATGGCCAGAGACCTGTATTTTTAAAAGAGTTTATAATGTTGGTTGGAGTAAATGCTTGTAAAAAGGGCTTGCTTACTAACGAAGCAATAGATCTTATTGTTATTGTTTGTCCTGGATTGCTGATCATCCAGTCATTGTAACTTACAGCACATTTTGCCTTGAATGGAGCATAAATACCCACATCTAAAGGCTGTAATTTGTGCGTAGTATGTGGTGGGAATGAAACCATAACAATACCATTGTCCCTGCAGAAATTAATTGCCGCTACAGATACATGAGATTCATGATTATCAACAAGTAATAGAATTTTACTTGAAATGGTGCAGCTTGAAAATTTTGCCAAATGTCTTAGCACTTCCAAAAAGAGATCAGTTGTCATCCACCCGGACTTATTTCCTAATGCTAGACTTCCGGCTGGACCACCCGAGAGATATTGTTCTGGGTGGCGTATTCTGGGATACACCAAAACAGGGGGGAATGCTACTCCTGCAGCATTAATTATGCCTACAAATGTTACGAGTTCCCCTCTCTCTGCTGATGATACAAGACTAACTTGTTTTTTACCAGTAGGTGCTACAATTTTCACTGGTCTCATAACTGTAGTCACGCCAGTTTCGTCAATGTTATAAATTTGAGTAGAATTAAATTTGTGTTTCTCTAATACCTGTGTATAATTATCAAAAAATTGTTTTACTCGAAACTTATTGAATCCAGTGGCTCTGGACAAACTCGTACTCTCAGGTTTACGAAGACTTAAACTCGAATGCCTTTTTAAAAATCCCCTGAGCCAGTCAATTCCAGCAATTTTATTTTGTGTCCATGTCGCTGGTAATTTAGTATCAACTAAACTTTTTCCATATTCGTAAGCAAGAAGCCTAATTTGTCTATAGGACAGTCCGTAATTAATATCCGATGAACGTTTTATATAAGAGACTAACATTTCCTCTTCATTGTTATTAAAAACTTGTGATACGGTGTATTTACTAGAATATGCATTTCCGTCACTTTCATTTCCAGAATCGTCACCTCTATTCAAATATTGTGCTTTCGTCATTTTTTTCAAAATATTATTTATCCTAACTCGCAAGGTTGATCTATCTATTCCATAAAGTAGGGCAGAACCTCTTATTGATCTCTGATTGTTGAAAACATCGGTTATTGCTAATCGAATATCTTTTTCATTAATACTGGAACGGTTAGTCTTTTTTTTGTAAACTCGCACCATCCTAAGAAATACAAAAAATCCATTGAACTATACATATTTCTGTTATGGGGCAGAATTAGCCATGCATAAATCTGCCCCACCTGTAACTGGGTAAAAGTACCTCATCCAACACAATAACATTAACTTTCTCATAAGTCATATATTTTTTGAGGTTATGTTAAAAGTAATGATATAAGTATTTAGATAAAAGTATAAGAAAAATTTACCAACAATTGTCAATTGCGTGAAACTTATAACTAGAGAAACATATTAATGATAAAATGTACTTAAAATCTTACCTTATTGAACAAAATAAGAAAAACAAAAAAACAACGACTATATTTGTATATGTATAATGAAGTTTTATTCTAAACTAGACAGAAACAAGTGTTCTAACTGTTTCCAGAGAAATTTGGTGGGAAATTTAATTATTGGTTACAAAAATCGTAATGGATAATTGTGCCCCACTGGCAAATGTGCCCCACTTTCCCCTATAATCATTATATATGTACATATTTTGATTATTCGTACATAATTATAGGTTTCTTTTATTGTTTTTTCCTTATCCTATTTGAGCAATAGAAAAATTTCAACTTCCAGCCTATGTTCTTTGCCCTCAATAGAAGATATGGAATAAGATTCTTCAGACGGCGAAAAAAGGCTTTAGTGAAGTACTAATTTTATATCATACAAGTACTCGGAGCAACAGATTATGCACATATTCCAATTCAGTCACCTGGTGCACTTATCAACAATTTTTCCTGACACTACCTTTGAATACACATACAAGAGTAGAGAAAAATTCTAACAGGCCCCATGTTTCAACAGGAATGGCAATTAATATTGACCGTGTCCTAACGACAATTATATCTTGTGCCGTTGTACATAATTTTTGTATACAATAGCATGATAGGATAGAAATTCCTGTAGAACTATTGCAGAGCGATGAACCAAACATTTGAGAGGGTAATGATACCAATGTGGCTGTACGTAGTGCATTAATCCAAACAGTTATTGGTGTACCCTAAAAAATTAATACAATATAATGTAATAATTAAAACAAAACCACTTTATTATTTTTTATAGTTTAATTTTTTATTAATTCTAATTCAATTTATATTTAAGTCATAATTGTACAGCATTCTTGCTTTATTTTTCTCTATTAGCGCAGCCTGGTATTTACTCTTATAATAAACTTTTATAATGTGTTATTATTATTATTTTTTTAAATTATGTTTCTTGCTTGTCTTTTTTTTTTTGTTGTTAGGATTGGAAGGTTCAGGATTAGCTTCTTGTTGCATTTCAGGTTCTAATTCAACTTGATAAAAAATATGAACTAAAGCCAGTTCTGAATCAGTTAGGTAGGCAGGAGGTGGTGGTAAAATATATAGGCTAAAATACAGTTATCGACATATTCTCAATAATTGGTTGTTTCCATTGGTATCGACACTATATCAGTACTACATCGAAAACTGTATTTTTCAAGAAACCAGCTCCTAAACAGATACTGAAGAGCGTACATTTAATTCACAAATGTTCTTTTTAGTTTGTTAATTATTTATTTATTTTTTTTTAATTAAAATACAAATATTTAATTTGTTTTGTATCTCTTCACACAACTTGAGTTAAATTCATCTGTAATCTGGTACCAAATTTTCTTTCTTTTGAATTGTTCAATTATCACATTTTTGTTTTCAGTAATATGGGAATATCTGAAAAATGATAAATACAAATTTTAGGTTATGTTTTAAGAATAGTTGTAAAATATTTAGATTTCAAAAGAAATAAAAATATATGTATACTTACTTACCGACAATATCTAGAAAAATGTTTTTATCGGTGTTGGTAAAATTTGGTGTTCGTGAATTCATTTTTTTAGTTTGTTTTAAAACGTTTTAATTTTTTACAGCTGATTACTGTCACGTGAAGTACAGTTCACATTCGCAAAAAATATCTGTGCATAGTAAACCAATTGTTCCACTGACCAAGCTTTAAAAAATGTTTATGCAACGCAAAATAAAATTGACCATTAGTCAGACTTGACCATTTGTCAGTTGTTACCATAGTTAACTGACTTTTCAAAAACCGGACCTTAGTCTATATTCATGATCAAGGTCTTCAATTCCACCTATACTATTTTTTAATAGGTAACAATTAGTATGCGTAAGCTCTACTGATTCTGCTGTTCCTCTGGTTTTACCTAGCCCTTCAACAATTCTCTAATAAAATTTGTGTTTATAAAATATGTACCCCATTTCTAATATAATAAAAAAAAAAAAAAAATACGCCTATAACGAGTAATAATTCTTTTTCAACATTATCTCTAAAGCCAATCCCAAAAATTTCGCACCCACCATTCACGAGGCAATAAAACTTATTTACACAGTTTCATGATCATTTGAAATTGCACTTTGAATGGCTATAAATAAAACAAGTGAATCACTACATTGATGCATGTGACATGCATGTATGTATCTACCCTGTAAATTTGTCAACAAGCATCGTTGATGATAAAAGTGTACGGATGCCGCAATAGTAGGAGTGTTATACGCTAGCGACCACTGGTGAATCATTCATTGAGAATCAACAAGGTGCAGCTGCTTATACGCAACTCTTACATATTAAATGAGCAGATCTTATGATATGACAGCATGTGTAATCTTCAGGCTCGTATCCAACATTTTTCAGGGTGTTGGTGCGTTAGGTGTCATTGCCAAAAACGGTATCTGATTTTTTTTAAAAAGTAACATTGAACAAGAAAATATCATCAAGAATGTAAGAATAGGATGCATGTAATATTAGATAGTAAATAAGCGTACCAGTTTTAAAATTTTAATTATATTGAGTTAGTTCCTAAATTAGCTAGGCTAAGTTGGTTGGATGAAATGAAAAGAAAAAATGGATTAAGAATGCCAAAAGAATGGCAGTAGTAAAAATGATGATAAGAGCACTGAATTACGATGGAACGATGAAGTCGAGAAGAACACTGATAAGAAGAAACTGTTAAGAAGTTACACAGGATAGAAGCAGATATAAACAGATTTTTGTAGAAGGCAATGCACATTTATATTGTTGGGCTGTACTTCTGTTGAAGATGTTCATAAAAACGCTATCACCAAAAAATTTCAATTTTGAAATTCCCGATACTGTCGAGAAAGTTATTTATATATTTATTATTATTAAATGCGCAAGATTTGAAAGAAATTAATTTTAGTAAAAATTATTGCAATGCATTGTTTAGAAGTGGTAAAAAAGAACACCAAAACCGACACGACCAAGAACAAAATTATCCGTTATAGAAAAAGCTGATGCAGTCTTAGCCGGCCAAGACGTGTGACGTTGGAACCAACCCAGCCTAATCCATGATGAAATGAAGTATATAAGGAAAACATTTTATCATTTTTGTTTAAGTTATCTTTAAACTCAAGGTCTGTATGTTGTACGCACATGTATTGGACGATTTGTTATGCATAGATGTAAAAATCGATACAAAAACAGTTACGTCTGATATTTTTACAAACCGATAGAAGAATATCTAAATAACCTTTATTAAATCTTATAGTGTATATCATATATATGTACTTCGTATGTGGACATTGGGGTACGCGGACGATATAGTATTGATGGCAGAAGGGGAACAGGAGCTAAAGAGAATGATTGAAAGGGCTGTTAAATACTTCAAAAGGAAAAAACTAGAAGTAAACAGGGACAAGACGAAGGTAATGGTATTTAGTAAAGGAGGAGGGAGAAGAAAGAAGATAAAATGGGAAGGGGGCGGCAGAGAAATAGAAGAAGTGAAGACTTTAAAATACCTGGGATATGTACTAGCGAGGAACAATGGGGCTGAACTACACATAAGGGAAAGAGTAAAGAAGGCAACAATAGTCATGGGGAAGCTGTGGAGTATGGGAGAGAGGAAGTTTAATGACGATATTAGATGGAGATTGAGGTTGTTTGACGCCGTGGTGAAGAACATTCTACTATATGGGGTGGAAATTTGGGGATGGAAGGAATGGGAGAAGGTAGAACGAGTACAGGAGAGGTATTTGAGATGGATCTTAGGGGTAGATAGAACAACACCAGGATTGTAAGAGAGGAACTGAAAAGGGATAAGATGAAGGTGGGTACAGGAAGGAGGGCGGTTAAGTACGAGGAAAAAGTACGAATAGAAACAGACAAAAGAATAATGAGGGAATGCTGGGAGGAAAGAGCCAGAGAGGAACAGAAAGGAAGATGGTACGCATGGGGGGAGATGAGATAGGAGTATTACTGGAGATGCGGAGTGGATGCGGCAGAGGTGGAAAGGAGAAGAAAAGACGGGATAAGCGTGATTGAGGAGTTGTGGAGGAGGGATAAGGAAGTGGGGGAGCAAGAAAGGACAGTCAGAATAGACAAATCAAGAAGCGCAGGGAGATATAAGGAGGTCAGAACTATAGGGCTACCAAGCTATTTGAAGGGAGAAAGAGGAAGGTCAGGAGGTAGAGTTAGGAGGATTGCGAGGCTAAGGTGCGGGAATGAAGAAAGAGGAAATGGATACTGGAGGAAACAGGAGAATAAGATGTGTAGGATGTGCGGGGAGGAGGAAGAAGATATAGAGCACCTCGCGAAGAGGTGTAGAGAGATGACAGTATGGTCGGGGAGCACACTAGACCTGTTGCACGAAGATGGAAGGGGGGAGAGGTGGGTGAAGGAATTAGAGGCAAGAAGGATTGAGATCGGGGAAGGATAACAGGAAGGGGTAAAGGAAGGAAGGGGGCTGAGGTCACCTGGACATGGGTAGGAAGGAAGGGAGATAGGAGGAGGGGTGAAGAAACGGTTGGAAGGGAAGAGAATGGAATAAAATAAATTAAATATGGGCGAGAGAACTGGAAGCAAGAAGGAAGAAGATTGGAGAGGGAAACCAGAATGAGAATAGGAAGAAAGAAAGGGACACTGGAGCAAGAAGGAAGAAATGAGAGAAAATGTAATATATTGTAAATTAAATTGTATGTTATGTAATTTGGATTGTTTTGTATTGTTTTGGTTATTTTATTTATTTTATTTCTATTTGTAATGGCTAATGCCCTGTACGCCGCAAGGCCTAGGGAGAAATAAAGAATATTATTATGTACTTCGTATTCATCTATTGAAGTCTCAATATCCAAAAATATCATTAGAACGAGATATTTCTTGTTATTTATAGTATAGTAATCTCGGCAATATATATATATATATATGTATTTTTTATTCCCTAGGCCTTGCGGCGTTCAGGGTATTAACCATTACAAAAAATAGAAAAATCAAAAATAAATAACGTACAATACAATTTACAATATTTTTTCTCATTTCTTTCTGCTTGCTCCAATGTCCATCTTAAATTTATTTTATTCCATTATCTTCCCTTCCAACCATTTCTTCACCCCTCCTCTTATCTCCCTTCCTTACCATGTCCCGGTAACCTCATCCATCCTCAGTAATTTCGGCAATAAATGAAATAAAACTGAACCGGTCACATGGTAAGGTTGCAAGTTGACAAATAGACCAGAAATATTCTTAGACATTGAGCCAGAGTAGTGACACTACGAGGTACAGAGAAAGACTACCAGGTAGACTGACGATATCAAAATAGTAGGCGGAAACTGCATACAGGTATTCAAAACAAATTTACTTAGAGGCCTATGTTGAATAGTGAACATAAATTGAATAATGACAGAAATTCGCAATAACACCTTAAATACTCAAAGCCTTCAGCTTCAGAACGCTACTATACAAAGAGCCTCCAAATTCTGTTACCTTGTTAGGTTACAACCTAGGTAGACAGCAACGAGGACATCTCTGCTAGGATTCTCTAGCTAGATATGACTATAAAATAAGACGCCATTCAATAAGTTGCAATCATTTATCAATAAATGTTTAAGAAGTATAATGTGTATCCACTGGCTTGAAACTTTTACCAGCGAAGAACTGTGACGAATAATAAGACAAATAGAAGTCAGGCGCAGAGTACAAATGCGAAAATGGAAGTGGATGGGACATATGCATAGACCATATGTTGGAGCATCTGTTAATTAAAAATGATTTTAGAACATTTTATCATTACCCTCATCATCGTCAGCGATATTTGGTCCAATGTTGCTCATTCGCCTCTATACGATTATTTCGTTGTTGTTGGTTATTAGCTGCACTGGACCACTGATTTCCTGCAGCTCTTATAATGTTATCTCACTATCTAACAGCGGGTCACTCGGTATCATATTTACTAGTTCTAGTTTTCCACTAATACAATATGATCGAGACAAATAAAAAGCTTCTAGAAGCTTTTAGAAGATTAACAATGATCTAGAATCTAGATCATTGTTTCTCAAAAGGTGGTCCCCAAAAAAATTTTAGTGGTCCGCTGTTTTTTGCAGTTTGTTATTTTTATGCACATTTTTTAATTTATATTTTGTTTATTTTCTGTAAACTTTCTGTGATTTTCTAAAAATAAAATAAATGTATTTAGTAGACTTTGTTCAACTTAACTTCATCATAGGCAGAAATTACCGAATCCCCTGCGCAGAAATCAAATTTCGTTCATTACGTTATCAACAGTTTTTTTTTTTTTATTGAATGGCCTTTGCTGCTGTGGCAATTAGCCAGGACAATTTTTAATTGAGAAAATTTCTATGCCTGAACGGGATTCGAACCCGAGACCTTCGCAACGCAGAGCACATGTGTTACCACTACGCTACGCCGGTCGGCTTATCAACAGTTAGTTTAACACATTTCAGTAGTGTCACTTACTTTGATTTGTTTTTGACTACGCGTATTGTGCGATGTTCTGGGTTTATTTCCGTTATTATTATTTATTTCTCGTACGTTTCAAGGTAATACATGATTTTCTCTATTTGGTATCCACAACAATTGTTTAACACCTTTATCTACGTCTATGTGATCAGCTGTTTTCACGCGCAGAATTGATGACGTGATTTATGATACCCTGTGCTGAAGTTAAGTTGAGCGAAGTCTAGCACATTAAAACTCTTTCTGTTCTTGAAAAAAATAAACCAAGTTTTTGGTTGAGAAACACTGTTCTAGATAACCATGGAATTTATTTGTTTTTAAATTAAATTGGCCATATCTTTTCTTTTTTTTTTTTTTTGTTCTATTGGCCATTAGTCTATATAACCATATTACCATCTAAATATAAATTCATATAATAAAAATACAATAATACATATACTATAATTTTATAAAAATTTTGGATTTCTTCAGGTATCTTATTTTAATTTCATTAATTTCAGTGGCTAGTTGTAAGTAGGTGTATTATTTTCTTCTTGCATAAAGGTTTTTTTTTCTTTATTTATTTTTATATATATATATAAAAAACTTGGTTTTTGCTATTTTAAACCATATCGCCTAGCTTTAAAAAATATTCTAGAATTTATATTTGCATTGGTAAATAAATTTTATTGCATATTTATAGTTGACAGTATTTTTAAGAATTTCTTTAGACTGATTTGCATTCGAGATATTATATAATAAATTTTGTCTCGATGTGCAATGTCTAGGGAGAATCAATAATATTAAATCTATGTAGTAGTTTTGGATAACATGCATGACCTGATCTCAAACGGCATAACGTTGTGATTGTATGGTGGTTGAAGGTATTTTGAAACCATGGTATTCTTGGTAGGTGCCCGGTATGCTATAATAATGTCTACCTTTATCTTGACTGGTGATACACTACTGGTCTTCCCATTCCTTTTTGATACTACTCTTTATTTTATTAAATGCGTCTGAAATAGATAGTTTGATTCTAGTATTACTAATCAGATTGGTTGCATCTTTGGCTAGAGAGTCTGCCTTATCATTGCCTAATGAAATACCCGTATGTGATCTGATCCAGAGAAAGACTATTGTAAAAAATTTTAGGTGTGCAATATTAAATAAATTTGGCAATATCATTTAATTGATATTTGACGTCCGAGTTTGAAATTATATTCCAAACAAATATATATTTGTAAAACGATATATTTGTATTTATATTGTAATTATTGAAAAATACGCAAATTACAAGCAGCGGAAGTAAATAATCAAAATCGATAAACAGCACAAAATTACCAACTTAACATTTAAAAAAAAAAAATTCAATGCCTTCTAGATGCTTTTTTTCGATTATATTGTTCTTTTTATCCAGCACCGTCTTTATTTAAATGGCAAAACTAAGCCCGATTTAATTTAGCTCTATGTTTAATAACATGTATAAAACAATTCTTATTACGCATCAAAGTATGTATTTGCATGTACATAGAGAGTTAATTGCTCTTTAAATAACTGCCAGATCGCTCATTGTTCGGTGAGTGTTCAAAAGTTTTCCAAAATATGTGGGTACTGAGAGAATACCATCTTGGAATATTTGGTTTCTTAAGCCAAAGAAGCTAATAGGCGAATAAAGTTTAGTTATATAGCATAAGGAGATCTAACAAAATACTTGTAATGTATGATATAAGATTGTAAGACACGTGTACCAGACAGGTTCATATATAGAACCAAGTGTGTACCAAGTTCTATGTATGAACCTGTCTGGTACAATACTGTTAAAATACAAACAATACAATTTAAAGGACACAATAGTATTCATTAGTATCATTTTATGCTATAGAACGTATTGTTGAGCAAGTCTGTGGCTACAAGCGTTAAATAGTTTCAACTCCTGCCTATGTCAAATATTTTGTGTAAAAGTATTCATACAAATTACAGGTTTTGCTTACCGTTCGCAACTAGGTGCCTTTCCGTGTACGCTAAAAAATGAATGTTATACTAACCATATTACTCTTAATGTATACAGATTGAAAATATGGTCATTAAACCTGGAAACAGAAGGCCCTGCCTCACACTTGGCTATCGTTTGAATTATGAAAAGTATTAATTAATTATTTTTCCTAACGTATTCTTGCTGATTAACGAAATTCATGGTTCCACGGTACACAAAATTGCTTATAAAATTACGTCCCTACATGTACAATTCTATCTGCCATCACATTCCTTTATAATTTTTCCCGGTACTAATATTTAATTATTACTGTCTAAAGTGACCTCCTAAATCCATATCTGCTCATCTTCACATATGTTGATTTTTATAACTTTTTCTGTAGTATGTGAGAGACATGAAGTTGCCAAAAGAGAACAATTCAGCCTTTGTTTTTTAGCGGAAGCGGTGCCCACAAATTTAGCAGGAAATTTGTGATAGTGTGTACTTCCTTAGATTAATGCAAGATTAATTGGGATATTATTCTCTTCAGTTCGCGGCTTGCGAAGTACATGTTCACAGTCTGTTACATATTTTAGCATTTTTTATTTTTGATACTGGCAATTATTTTTTAAATAATTGATTGCTGTAAACGTTATTAATTTTTTAATTAGACTAGGATTATTTGTAATTTCCTCAGTATAAATGTTAATATATTTTAATTTTTTTCGTGTTCTTTTTAACAATTCGTACTCAACTAAGCTTTGCTGTTCATAATTGTCTACTGAATCCCGATACTTCACTATTTGCCATTTTTTATTAAACAGTATCAGATTCTAGCCGAATATGTCTATTGCTACACGAAGGTCTCCCCATTACTTTTCCAAACCTTTCTGTATCGAGCAACAATAGCCAATTATCGGCAATACACTTAATATCATCAGAATTTTTATTATCCACAATCAGCCAATCTAGCAACATGTCCAGTCCTTTTCCATTTCAGGTTTGCTACTCCATTATGTCACATACAAAGTGTTATTAAAGCTGAGGATTTAAGACCAATCAACATGTTACCAACAATTGAAAAAATCTTAGAAGTAGCTGCTAGAGAGCAGTTAGAACATTTCTTCGAATGTAATAATACAATTATACAAGAGCAATCCGGATTTAGAAAAGGTCACTCTTGTAAAACTGCAGTAAATCTCTTGATAAATGATTGGAAAAGTATGCTGGATGACAATAATTATATATGTGCAGTCTTCTTAGATCTAAAGCGGGCATTTGAGACGGTTGACAGGCAAATTTTAGTTCAAAAACTAGAAAAATATGGAGTAAAAGGTAAAGTTCTAGACTGGAAAAAGGATTATTTAAATAACAGGAAACAGGCTGTAAAATTTAGGGATGTAAAATCTAAATTAGCAAATAAGATGTAGGATTACCTCAGGGAAGTGGACTCAGTAGTTTATTGTTTACAGTTTATATAAATGATAGCAATAAAGAATTGTAAAATACACCTCTTTGCAGATGGTACTGTAATATATTATAATGACTCAAATATTGATAGGTCAATACAAACTATAAAAGATGACTTGGCAGAAATAAGTAACTGGCTTTGTAATAACAAATTAAAGCTAAACGTTCAAAAAACTAAAGCTATGTTAATGTCCAACAAAAATCAATTGATGCAAAATATAACGAAGTTAAATATAGGTGGGGAAAACATAGAATATGTTAACGAAATGAAATATTTAGGCATTATAGTGGATAAAAACTTAACTGGTACAGAACATATAAATTTTATATAAAAAAAAAATAAGTAAAAAATTGAACTATTTACGTAGAATCTGAAGTAAAATATCAAAATGGTTTGCTTTACAAATATTTAACACTATCGTAAAGCCTCATTTTCAGTATTGTAACACTGTTCTGTATTTAGCTAACAACAGTGACATTAAAAAATTACAATTACTACAAAATAGAGCGATGCGTATCATCATAAAATGTAACAGATTCACTAGTATAGCAAAAATGTTAAATGTTTTAAAATGTTTAATATTAAACAATTTATTAAATATAATGGTATGATTTATATTTACAAATTGGACAAATGTTTATTGCCACAGTATTTGGGGTCAAATTTAAAAAGGATTGAGGAAATACATTCGTATAATACGAGACAGACTGGGTCATATTACATAACGGGTACAAAAAAATTAAGCACAAAAAAAAACATTATGCATAGAGGAGCTTTAGAATAGTTTACCAGGGGAATTAAAATCAAAAGTTTTTTCAAAGATTATTTATTTATTCATGAATATCTATTTTGTCCCCTTCAAAGAAAGCCCCACCAGATATTATACACTTGTGCCAACGTTTTTTCCAATCCTCGAAGCACTTGAAAAAATAATTTTTTATGATCTTGTTCAGCTCCTCCTTCGATGCCGTCTTTATCTCCTCACTCGTAGCGTAGCGTCGTCCTTTCATGAGCCTCTTCATTTTCGGGAACAAGAAAAAGTCACAAGGGGCCAGATCTGGGGAATACGGTGGCTGCGGCATTATTAGTGTGTTGTTTTTGGCCAAAAATTCGCGCACAAGCAACGATGTGTATGCTCGGGCGTCCGGCACGCTCTTCGTCGTTCACATCTTCTCGGCCCTCTGAGAACATTTTGTACCACCGATAAACGTTGCTTCGGTCCAAGGTAGCTTCACCATATGCCACAGTCAACATTCGGAATGCGTCCGCGCACTTAATTTTGTTTTTCACACAAAATTTGATACAGATTCTTTGATCCATTTTTTGGTATAGGCAAAAGTCGAAGACGAGCCAAAACACGTGCAAGCAAATCAACTGTCAAAAATTAACTGAACATTCAAAATGGCCGAACTTGTCGGCATAAGTGAGAGACATGAGTACCACCATAACGCCACAAAAAAATCGAAAATCGAATATACGTAACCCGCGGAAATTCAAAATTCGCGATACTTTTTGAACAAACCTCGTATATTCCTATATATGGTCCATCGCGTTGCAACCTTTGAGGGGAACCGTATCAAGTTGGAAATATAAAAGCGCACAAAAGGAAATAACGGCGTAACCAATGTGGTAACATCCCAAGTAGGATTACTTCGACTGTAACTACTTGTCCACACTGCGGGAAAAACTGCAAGTGAGTGATTGAACTATTTAGCCACCTACAGACACATTAAGAAGATAATTCTCTACTAGAATATGATCAATAGATGATGATCCTTGATCAATTACAGTTGCAGTTCCCTTTTTATTATTATTAATTATTATTATTTTTTTTTTTTTTGAAATCACTGAGTCTCGTTTCAGAATCATCGTAGTTTCAGAAACAAATTTCTTACTATTAACAATGTGTATTTATAAGTATTTTACTACTATAAATAGTAGTATTAAACGTAAAAATTGTAAAATTATCCTTGCAAATACGTATTATAAGTAGTTTTTGTTTTAATTTATTAATAGTAGTACGAGAACTTTAATATTTTGTTTACTTGCTCAGCTGTTGACCTATTTCGACTTTCTTGTGTCTCGTACTTTGATTAAACAAGAAAATATAAACTTGTTTACACCAATCTTCTCCTGTTACTAGTTTTACAATTGGGAGCAATATATTATACTTATATCTTCATACACGTTCCACTGCTGTAGCCAGGCAAAAAAACTACAAAAACTATCAAACTCATAATTCTCCATTTAACTTGTAAGTGCAATTTTCTCTGCTACAATTCTCGGACCAGTGAAATTCAGCTCGTAGTTTAGTCAGAGATAACAGACGGTCATCGCAGTGTGCTTACACACCAAAAACTTGCATCATGTCAACATACTATGCCAGAGTTTTTGCACGAGAGAATTATGTTTGATATAATACAATTGTTTTCTCTTTTGTTTGTGTTTTTAGGGGAAAACTTTTGTATTATACAAATAAATCTGGTATGGAATTTCGATATATATGTTACGGAAGTAGGATTATATGATTTTAACATAAATATTTTTTCAAAATATTGTCAGGATCCACAAGCAAAGATTATGAGACTTAGAAACAAGGAGCTGACACCTCAGCTCTAGCATTTATTGTGCTTGAGATAGTTCTACAAAAACGTTATGTACCAACTATATCCTAGAACTAATTATTGCAAATAATTTCAATCAAGGTAAAATAAAAAATATTCTTTACTTCACAAATTATTTTATTGTCACTAGACGTACATTTCGGTTACTTTGTAGCCATCTTCAGTGGCTGAAAATTTTTTTGGAGATTTATTCAGCTACTGAAGATGACTACTGTGTTGCTGAAATGTACGTCTAGTGACAATAAAGTAATTTGTGAAGTAAAGAACCTTTTTAATTTTACCTTATCCTATACTCCACGTTAACTGAACAATTAATATTTAATTTCAATCAAGTCGTACTTCAAAGTACAACTTTTTTTATTTATTTGGTTTATTTGATCTTAGCTATTATGGCCATTAATCAGGATAAATGTTTTTTTATTTAATTTTTTATTGATACTTTTTTAAACCTTAATACTACAAATACAAACATCCATGGCATCACCGGGATTCGAAGCCGAGCCACCCTGATCTAGCACAATCAACACGCCGCTATATATATGACCGTTACACCATGGTGACCGGCAAAGTACAACTTGAAAGTGAAATAGTTTTAATCATTTTTATTTTATTTTTGCTCCGAGCTGCAGATAGCTCAAGAGTAAGGATGCAAAAGTGTTTAAATTGAAATGGCAGTTTAAACACTTGTAGATGGAAATACTTTACTTTCATCAAGTCGCTATAAGGAATTAAATTTTTCGTAAACCGTAGAAGATATTGAAAAAATATTTAAGTTAAAGTTTTTTCTTTTCAGAACCGTTCCCATGTAAAAAATCAAAGTTGTCCTTGATATCCTGTACTTCCCGTTTGTTCCGGAAATTTTCACAACTACCAATCAATTCTTTGGTTTTAAATTTTACTTTGGTCATTATTATTATTATTTTTTTCAGCTTGTACAAAATCGTGTTTCCTCTATTTTGATACACCCTGTATAACGTAGTCATTTCCTGGTGGTCTAGCTTTTAGGAAGATATTGTTTCACAATGTAGTAATGTCAAATTGAAGTAATAGTTTTTCCGTGTGAAAAATCGTAGTCATTTTTTTCCTCTATTTGCTTCGTATATAAGTCGATATGAAATAGTTGATAAATATACTGTTGTTTTGTTTATAAGTAAGAATTTTACTACTTTAAATTATTTATTCTTGTGTGATACCTAAATGATATGTGAGAAATAAAAACGAAAAATTCAAATAATTGATGCAATATAGAATAAATAAAAGATACTGAGGTAAATATTCAATGTTTCATTGATTGCCAGTTGCATAAAAGTCTTAAAACTAGTTATAAGCTAATACTATATATATAACACAAGTATAACTAGCAACGCAGCGCGCTGCTACCCAAATTTGTGTTTTATATTTTAGCTTATAACTAGTTTTAAAACTTCTGTATAACCGTTCATTAAAATAATTTAAACTTTTAAACACAATTCAAGATTTATACGTACAAGAGATGTTCAAAAAGTATTAAATAGCACACAAATGGTCCAGTATTAGAGGGTGAAACTTCATTGATAAAATAGAAGGGGCCTTTAGCTATCTCTCAGTGAAAACCTTTAGTCATCTGTCCTCGTTAATAAACTGTATTATTTTAAAACACGCTTCGTTTTCGCCTACATTATGGATTCTTAAATTGTAGGAAACTGTTACCATTTGAAGAACGTTATTCAGATCGTTTCTGAACAAGTCATTGCCACAGTTTAAACGTGGATTTCTTATTTCAATCAGACGAAGGCACAGTCAAAAGTATGGCGACAAAAACATACAGGTCCTCCAATAAAGAACGCGTGGTACCATCATTGGGAAAGATAATTATATATATTCTGGAATATATAGGACATAAATTATGTTGACTATTTTTCACAAGGCCAAAAGGAACTGCTGATAAAAACATTTCTGCAATAGGACAATACAGGGCCTCCTACGGCTCGCTAAATCAAGACTACTAAACTGTTAATAGACGATATCCATTTTAAAACAGACAGTGGCCCATCAGTCGAACTATTCTGAATAACAGTTGCTTTCCTAGTACTGTTTACATGTTAACTGTTCGTAAGCAAATTTAAATTTATTAATAAAATTTCATAGATAATTTATTATTATTATTATAAAAATATGATATGTACTTAAACCTAACCACTCTATTAAAACTTTCCTGTTTCCAGTTTTTTGCAGTATTCGACAATAATCACCTTTTTGAATAGAATGATCTTCTGGTATGTCGCCTTCGTTGTAAATAAAGATATTCATAACACTCCAGCAATGAATTATAAGTATGAATGGGATATTTCTAAGATTAGTTTGACAAAAGCATACTGGTGCTAGTGTTGCTGACGTCAAATTGGATATCGTCTATTGCTGCTTCATCCACTGTAATCACTACATTCAGAAATAAAAATAAAAAACAATAATAATAATAATAATAAATAAATAATGAGAAACTTCGATAACAACGATATTCATTGGATAAAATGAAAACGGCAGTCCAAAAATGGATTCGGGAAACTTCTTGACATTTCTTTGAAGATAGTTTTAAAAAATTATTTATATGTGGAATAAGTACTACTGTGTTTGAGAACAAGCTGGACTGATTTTGTATAGCTATACTAGCGAATGCCACCTTACGGTCGATGATTATTTTATAAAGATTCATGTCTCAGCTAACTTAAGTCCAATTTTTATGACAATTGAGCGTGTATATTATTAGATATGGCGGTAAAGGTGACAGTCTCTTGATGTACGATGTCACGAAAAAACCATGGAGCAAAGAGAGATTCTCAAGTTTTTTATTAAACTCGGAAAAACGGCAAAAAAAAACGTTTGCAATGTTGAAAAAGCCTTATTTTTATCCTCTGATAATCCTATACATAAGTTTTTAGAGGTTTAGTTGATTCGAGATAGTCGAAAGTCCGTAGAAGTGGATTCAAAGCCAGGGACAAAAACAGCGAGAATGTCAGATCTGGTGGAAAATGACCAGACAGTTGATGGCAAATACTATTTGGGTGAAACTTCACCCAATCTTCGGTCCTTTCCAAATTAATAATAAAGAGAGATTCCACAATATGGAATGTAGTTATTTGAGATCCATATGAGAAAAAACAGCAACACAAACGTTTGAAATGTGGAAACAAAACTTACATTTATTATTGTTTATCGTGTACATAAGTTTTTGAGAGGTTTAGTCGAAAGTTCGTAGAAGACAATCCAAAGCCAGGACGTCCACAAACAGCGACGATGTCACATCTGGTGAAAATAGCTAGTTGATTGCAATTTTCTGGGTGAAACTTCACCAAGTCTTTGGTCCTTTCTAAATTAATAGTCGAGAGATTCCACCAGAATGTAGATATCTGAGTACCATACGAGGATAAGATACAGAGGATTGCTGTGGATATGACCAGTGATTAAGACGAACGAAGACAGAATAATAAAGAATATCTGGAAAGGAAGATCTAATATTTGTCAACCAGTGAAAAGATATCACAAAAGTTACAATATCAGTTGACGAAAGATCTAGCCAGTGCATAAATATACTTACGTATTCATGATTACAGACAGAGAGACTCCTTGACAGAGAACTAAAAATGTTTTGATTACTCTTTAATTTACAAGCAATGATCATTTTACTCAGTATAATCCTTTTGCAATGAATCTACCTTATGTACTTATTTTTCAAGATTTAAATTGAATCAATATATAAAAAATAATAAATAAACTCATCTGTTATGTATTTGCTTTATAATCGTTTTTGGCAGAGTTTACGGAAAGAATGTCAGATATCTTAATTAAATAATTTCCCCCTCGATTAAGCAGCCAAATCCGTGTTTATTAAGATCTGAAGCGCGTTCCCACATTCAGCTTTTAGCGTTCTCCCTGTGATCGCATGCAAGAACTCAAGATAATTAAATACATGGTCATATTTCATTTTGACAAACAGTAAGGATACCGCAGAACGCTCGATGATTTGTGTACGCATACACAGTTGCAATATAAGCTGCTCTCTATCACTCGCGACTTTCTTTAATCTCGCAATTAATGGCGACAAAACACCTACAAGTGGGTTAGTACTCACAACAGAAAAAATTAAGCTATTTTATTGATAAAAATACTCGAAATAAATACACCAAATAATTGTTATTTATTTTTTATATACTCCGGCTGGTTATTCATTATGAATACTTGGTAGAAGCATCTGCAGGCATTTATTCTGAACAAGGTCAAAATCCTTCTGACTGGAATACAAGTACATTGATATTTTTTCATAGACTTGAGGGAAACCGATAAGTATTGGCCCATATGTGTGAGAAGTTTGGTCGCCTTCTTAATTACTCAGTATATTATGCAATGCAGATTTCTATGTATTATAGTCTTTCAACACTATATAATACTTGTTAGATCTCCGGTGAGCTGATATCTCCCTGTCTTGAACTGTCTTCCCACTTTTTGGCGCGTTCAATTTTCTTTCCCATACCATCTTTACCATACTGTCTTTCTTCATCCTATCACGTTTTCTTGAGTACAATTAATAATAATAATAATAATAATAACTTTATTTACATTTTTTACAAATAGATGTGTTGTACATAAGTTATTAACAAATTTTAACAAATGTAAATAAGAAAATATATATTCTAATACCCACTATAAATTATTAGACATACATTTTTTTTTTACAACTTATAGACCGATTAATTTATTCATAACTCATTTTCATCATTCTGTCCAGCATCACTAAGCTGAAGCTTGTCGCAATGCCAGGACAAAATAATAAACAAATTAACATACACAAATAATAATAATAATAATAACTACAAATTATTATATAGTAAAACTACAAATACAATAGAAAATAAGGTAAATAATTTATTCATTGAAAATCTAGGAGGTTGATGATATTCTTAATATTCTTTCTAGACTATCTTTATACAATTTCTGGTTTGACTCATTTGACTTAAATATCCATGCTTCAACACTTCTTGTTCTTCTCCTTCTTCGAGATAATAGAACCATTTTCTATTATTTGCAGTGCCTCTATATGGATTATCATCTTGTGAAACAAATGTTCAGCTCTTGTAGCATAGCCATTCATTTGTAGTATCTAAATACTACAGAATAACTATATAGTACTAAAGAATAGAGGTTAACCTCTATTCTTTTACCTTATAGTATTTTCACCTTCCCTGGTCAATCATTGCAGCTTCTTTTACTTTATACAGTCTTTGAGTACGTAATTATCCTGAGCAGAATTACTATAGATCTGATCTCAGAGTTTTATTTCCTACGGTTTATTATCATCAGACACAACCGCGGCGCTCTTAGGAGTGCGTTTATATTACTCTACGCATACTGCTGATGATAATAAACTGTTGAAAAAGGCTCTACGAACAGATTTTATAGCAACAACCTGTCGTCAGTAGGGTAAAACTTAACTGGCTCATGACAGTCCTCATGAAACCCAGCTCATGTTCTTTATTTGAGAGTGAACAGTCTCTCGTTTGAGTCTGTTTTGAGACGATAGGATGAACGACTGGCTGCCACAAGCTAGTTATCCCTGTAGTAACTTTTTTGGCATTTCTTGATATCAGCTATTTTCATACAAAAGAATCGACATGTCGTGCTTTCGCAGTCCTTGCATGTTCTGAAAGCTAGTATCAAACCAATTGCCCTTCTGTTATACGCGAAGTTTCTGTTCTCACTGAATTGGCCTTACCTAATACTTTGACAGTTGTATTACCCTAGTCAAATTCTTCGTCTGGAAGTGTCCCCAGATCAGGTCACTCCGGGGATCGTACTTTCAGCAACGGCGGGAACATTGCAGTTATCAAGTTACAATGGATGGCTACCCTCGAGCCACCACCACACGATCGGGATTGCACATTCTCCCCAGCACAAACGATTACGAGAATAAAATCGTTTATTTATTTATTGGAAAGGAACACACACAGGACAAGTGCAGTAAAACGTTTTCTGTTAAAAACACGTTATATGTTACAATCAATAATAATAGTACATAATCACAGAAAAAAAAAATTACAAAATATAGAGACATATAGGGAAATATGCAATTTATTACGCAACATAAGAATTACTTGAAATATGTATGCACTTTCGACGAAACCCATCTCTGGCAAATTTAATAATATCAATGGTCCCAAAATTCATATTATAATTAGATGCTATTCTGATGGGGGGTGAATTATGGAAGGAATTAGTATCATATTTGGTTAGGTGAAATAACGTTTGGTTGTGAGTCTGATATGAGGGAACATGAAGACTAAAAATTTGTTGGAAATCACTGCTTTCAGTGATGTTATTAACAATCTTATAAAGAGCAGGTCCGTTAAAACACAACTATTTCCCAATGTTAAAATATTTAAAGTAACACAGGCCGATTCATAATTTTCATAAGTGGTGTCTGTTTTATTGCAAAGGTATTTTAAAGCTTTATTCTGAAATCTTTCAATTTTATTTACATGCTTATCATACTGGGGTTCCAAATAACGGATGCAAATTTTAATAAATTATAAACAAAGTCAAAATAAACATTTTTAATAGGAATAATCGATTTATTTATTTATTTTTATTATTATTTTTTACTCCTTATAATAAAACCCAGCATTTTCTTCGCTTAAGAAACGATATTGATGATATGAGCTTGAAAAGATAATTTTGTGTCAATATACCCCAAAATCCTTCACAATTTTCGTCCTATTTATATATTCCCATTTAATTTATAATGGGATATAAACATTAGTACCTCTAGAAAATGGGACAAGTTGACATTTACTATATAATTCAATAAAACTTTATTGTCATCGAAATATTTATGAAAATTGTCAAGATCATTTTGGAGCAATATTGCGTCAGATATTGAAATAATTTTAAACAACAATTTCATATCATCAGCAAATAATAGAAAATTATCATTTGAAATATAGTTTGTGACGTCGTTTACGAATAGTGGAAGGAGTAATTATTAAAATTACTACTAAGAGAATTACTATTAAGAAGGACTATTAAAAGTAATTATAAAAATAATTTTTGTAGCATTTTTGCTTTTCACATTTACCTTGCATAATTTATGCGGTTATTATACAGTTTTTAGGTAGTTATTTTGCTGCTTCCAATGTACTCGTACAATTTCTCGTATTTTCTAGTGAATGTGTCAATTCTATACATCTTGCCAATTCTGGATTAATGTAAATTATTCCATAGTAGTGTTATGCATTATTTGCGCAAGTGCAATGTTTGAGCAAATTGCACGCGTGCTCAATCACCAAATTAACATGTAGGAGCAATGCAGGGAATCAACCAGCCGACACATGCACATTAAGACAAGCGCACGTCTAGTATTACCGTTACGTCAACAATAATAATAATGGTCTGTCACTTCATGCCATTTGCAGATACATTCCCGTCTTGTCTTTTAACTCTATTAATAATCATCGTTATGACCATGCATTTTATAATTAGTCAATGAACATAATCATATATTATATTTATTCGAGATTTCATTTAACTGTTTTTACTAGTTTGATCTTTAGAGGTAAATGACATTTGTATTTCACTATGTTATTTCTTATGTAGGCTGTGTATATTAATTGGAGATATGCATAGTTATGTTAGGTATAAATAGGTTTTCCAGTAATATGGTATAGGATTTTTAGTAATTATTACAAGGCGGCAATCTTTATTGTCTGGAATTCTAAGCATTAGATAGTAAATTCTACTTTTAACGTGTTTGCGAAATAGGTCGCCAAGCTGTATTTCCATTGTTTGTTTTACTGTCGACTAACTAAAAAAATCTGTTCTATCCAAATAAGCCTTTCCAATCACAGTTAACATATCATTTTAATTAAGGTGTCTATTATGAAAGGCGGACGTTAGGTATCAACCTAATTTGACAGTACAATTTAAAATTTTTAACTGTTTCAGACGAATTTATTCGTTTTAAGTTAATATGTCCCGAACGGGTATATTCGCAATGTCTGCGATATTCTGGAACGCTCGAAAGAAAAAAAGTGATAGCAGTCCCACTAATTAGTACACGTTATTTTGTAAGGACAGTAACACCCTGTAGTGGACAGTGCTATTGATGTTTTTACTCCTCAGTGTACTGTGTACAGCATCGAAACAAACATGCATGTTTTAGGTATTTTATTTTATTTATTTTTTTTTAATTTTCCCTTTAACTTAAATAGTTATTTAAACCACAAGTGGGGGTAACTGTATGTTTACACTCAAAGGAGGTGTGTTTGTACCAAAGTGTAACCGAGGATCAAAATTTCTCGCAGGACTACAAACTACACTTATGAACTTACTCTTTTTCTATTTTACTAAAATATATCCTACTTCCGGTTATAATACAAATGTCTCGTCAAATCCATTAACGGTTACCTCGGGCGTTCCACAAGGATCAATCCTCGGTCCCCTCCTTTTGATTTATGTCAATGACTTTCCCTCCTACCTTGGTGGAACCAGTATTTTATACGCCGATGACACAACGTTAATTGCAAGATCGTCATCACTTGTTGATGTTATCACTATTAATAACATCGCAATGCAGAGAGCTAAGTACCGGTTTGACATCAATCGACTCTCCCTAAACCTCAACAAGACCCAACAAATTCTTTTAACACTAAAACCAAACAATTTTGATAATCCGAAATTGAGGGGCTCGTCGCAAAAATCTGTTAATTCTAATTTTTGTACCTTACAGTATCAACAAAAAACTATTTTGAAAAGATAAGATTTGCAAAAGATTTTTCCTGAAAATTATTTTAATATGTACAGCTCACTACAGATATGGGCATCAGACCTGTCAGTTTCTTGTACCAAACGATACGGAATTTTGAAACGATGAGATCCATTGAAAAAAAAAACGATTTTTGGCAAAAATTGGGGCTGCCTGGTACATAAATTCTTTCAATTATTATTGTGATGAAGAATTTGACACCGGGTTGTTATTATTGCAACTCAATCACGTATTTTCAATTAATGGATATCGTCAATCATCACTTTATATGTACAGTATCCTACAGATAGTACCGGACACTTTTCGAAATGTAGCAAACTTCGCTACATTTCAAGAAGTCTGAACCATGGCAAGTGTAACTGACTAGCAGAAATAAAAAAAAGTCTGTTTAAAGTTCGGGTTTAAGCCAATTAAAAGTTTTGGAATGAATTGGAACTTCTGGTGCTAACAACGCAAGTTTGGCCATAGTCGATACGGGATCTCGAAGCTGCTCTTCGGGAAGAATGGAGTAGAATACCTCCAGTTTGGTGGATCAAGTGAAAGGTGGTGCCAACACGTTCTTGAATATTTCATGAAAAACTAAAAACCTAATGTGTCTCGATACTTTTTAGAGGATAGTGCTCGGACTGTAATGAGTGCAGCCCGCTGACTCATTGCACAAAACAATATTTTTTAGATTTTATTGCTACAATGCCAAGTAAAAGTTGTGCACGTAACAACCTGTTGCGAAAGTTAGTGGGAACTTAATTGGGAACTAAACCTGATACTTACTACTTAAGTACACTTGTCCGGCATAGAGTCGATAACGCTAAAATGTAGATGTTGCTTTAAAGGAAACATACCGGTTGTTCAACGGATGCCGAAATCCCACAAATATAAATAAAGGACGCATACTAGCTTTCCAATGGTAACTTTCCGAAATTAAGAAATGTTTCAAGAGCATCCCTGAGCCTTCCCATCCACTCTATAGACATCGCTTTCCACAAAAATGGTTAAAATCTAAAATAAAATATTTTAGATTTAGATAGAAAAACGGACGCTACAACTTAACCTACAATCAAACCCCAATCCGTGCTGTAAAATAGAATTCACATTCTCAGTACCTATTTAAAAAATTGACATGGTTTTCGATGAATTATGTCAATCTATCAGATATGTATATGTGGTTCTCAAAATTCCGAACCACTACCCCTTTAATGTGACTGTAGATTACCTCCACAAATACACGACGGGCAACGTTGCTATTATCGCATACCAACAAAGTCTGAATGTCTATACAAATAGAGAAGCTACATAAACTTCATTAATGTACTGTAATGTAAATTTCTCATACGAAATATATATAGTACCTATTGAACTGGATGGCATCAATAGAACAGCTAGCCCCATAACGTGTGCAAGACTGGAATGTGTGTTACCCCAGAATCTACTAGCACCCCGCATATTATGCAGTTCGCTCGCACTCTGCTCATCGAATCCAAGGTGGCATTCGTCCTTCAAATTACTACCCCCAATTAGCGGCACTGGCGGAGCAAAGCTTTGAACAGATTTCTTGCTGTAGTCACAAGAACAAAAATAATCGTTACAAATGGGACGTTTTAACTGAATCATCAACTATGTGTAATTAGTACAGGAAATGAAGCATTTTGGCTCGCAATTTTTTCGTCCAGCATGGAATTAAGTTTTTTACGACTAATACGAACCGAGATACGGCATGTTAATGGTTAACTTTTTTTCGCCAAATGCATAATTTGAAAGATTCAAAGTCAAATAACAGGAAAAATTTGCATTTTTCGAGGAAAACTCATTGAATCTTTTTTAAAGTATTTGATTAGACCTTTCAAACAAAAAAAAAAAGTCTCTAGCATAAAAATTAAGCGACTTATGATCAAAATAAGGTCGGTACCTACTTTTTTTCTACGAAAAAATCAGTGAAAACAACCCCCTATTTACCCCCTTAATTAAAATTGATCCTCACCCTTCTGTGGTTCTCTTCATATATGTATTTTCAGTACACCCAAGAAGTTTGACCAATTTAAAATGCCTAATTTTAGAAAAATTGGAGTTTAAAGAAAAAACGATTTTTTGCGATTTCGTATTTTTCACCCTTTTCTTCAAAATATCTCCGAAATTACTGGAGATACGAAAAAAATGATAGAGCACTAAATTGTAGCTTTTTTAATGATTTAAATTTGCATATATTTTCTGTACAATGAATATTTGGCGAGATATAGCCGTTTAAAACTTCTATTTACAAGCCAACACCACCTTATTCGAGCCCTTCAAACTCACCCCATTTAAAAACTAAGGGATCTTAAGGAATTTAATTTACATAGTCTTATAGCTCTTGAAAAGCCCTACAAAATCGTTTTTGAAAAAACTTTCTATCACTAAAAATGAAGGAGCTATGTTTAAAAAACCAATAAAATTATTTTCGAAACATTCGTATAGCACTGTTCGGAGCGATTTTTTTATATCAAGCTCTAACAAGGGTGGGTTTTTAAGGGTTGAAACATTAGAAATTGTATTCAAAAGCATGAAACAATCATTATTCAACTAATCCAAACCAAATTTTACCCATCTTAAGGTTTACAACGTTATTTTATAATTTTTGACAATTAAGGATAGTTTTCACCCTTAATAAATAAACAGTGCCCATGAGCATGATAAAAAATTTGAAGTAGAGGGTGAGACGAACCTAATTTCAAATTTTGGTGCAAATCGATGCAAGATGAAATCATTTTTTAATCCAACAAGGGTTGATTTTAAGGGTTGAAGCATTATGAAATTGTATTCTAAAGCATAAAACGATCCATATTTAGCTAATCCAAACCAAATTTTACCCATATTAAGGTTTAAAATGTTATTTTATAATTTTTTACAATTAGGGGTAGTTTTCACCCTTAAAAAACAAAAAGCGTACAACGGCACAATGTAGAAAATGAACTAGAGGGTGAAATGAGCCTAATTCCAAATTTTTATCCAAATCGATGCTGGACGAAAAAATTGCGAGGTTTTGTCGCAATTTTTGAGCTTCATTTCCTGTACTATAATTGTGGAGAGGAACAAACTACCGTACTATTGACCAACTGCCAAATGAGCCCCACACCGATGTTCTACAGTTGATTTGAAATTAGCAGCGCCTTATGCTTTTGATATTATACCGTTTTCTTGGGCTGAAATTCTTTAATCTCTTATAAATATGTCTAACGCTAAAGAAGAAAAAGTTGGAAATTAAATAAGCTTGCAGATAATAATACAAAATTATTCATAAACGTTTTTAGTGCCTAAACTTACTTAATTCTAGACGGGTTGCAGAATTACAGCCTTCGTTAACCCGTTGCTCTTGATACAAATAGATACATAAAAACTGGCCAATATCATTCATGATCACTCTGGCGAATATGAGTGGACATAGCTCATCCATCACTAGCTTTTATTTATTTATTTATTTATTTATTTATTTATTTATTTATTTATTTATTTATTTATTTATATATTTATTTATTTATTTATTTAATTATTTATTTATTTATTTATTTATTAATTACTGCTGCCCAACAGTATTACCCAAAACGGGCAGGTACATAAATATATACATATAATTTGAATATTATACTAACAAAGTAATAACTAAAGACACAAAATTGCAAGTACATATAAACAATATTTTTACAAATACATATTAATTGTAATAAACCAAATAGGAAAAACAAAATACTCTAATTTTTAAATATTTCAATAATTTTAGAAACACAAATATAGAAAAAAAAAAACGATAAAATGCTTTAAAAGAGTTCAAAATTTGTATTATCACGTCTATAGTATGAACACGTACGATTTATAGGAGATTTGAGATGAAGGTTCGTATGAGCCTGAGGAAGATAGAATAATAGTGGATGTCTGGTTGCAACAATAGGAGCATTGAAATTTAATTTTTGGATTAAGGGGTCATCAATTTGGTTATTTAATATTTTTTTTTTAAATGGAGAAGAGACTTAGTTTTACGTCGTTCTATGAGGGACACAGAACTAAAGAGGCCCATTAATGTAGCATAACTAAGATGTTGAGGAGGATAAGAGCCCATTAATTTGTAATACATATTTTAAAAATTTGTACTGTACCTTCTCTAACGTTTTTTGTCGGTTCTCGTAAATTGGATCCCCAACTACTGAACAGTATTCAAGTTTAGATCTAACAAAGGCATAGTATAAGGAGAAAATTGCATTAATATTAGTGAAGTCAGGTGTGTTACGAATAATGAACCCAAGCATTTTCAGTGCTGATGAAAAAATATTATCTACATCTTTTCTTTTATTTGCTATACATTATGAGAACTTAAAAATGACATTAATATATTTAGGTCTCCCTGAAACCAAAGAATTGACCATTTATACATTTTTACCCTTATTTCAACAATTTCCTAGACCAGTAATTAGAAAGTAGATTTAAAAAGATCAAATATCATGTAGAATTAATAATTATGTAATTTATCTTCTGATTACAAGGATGTTGAATTATTTATTCGATGATATCTTTAGATCTCATTCCTCAAATAACTCAATAAATTTATTTTTATGTGTTTATTGTTGTATTAAAACTACATAACAATAAATAAATAACAATAAATGGTTATAATAACCTTCCAATGCGGTAATAAGATTCCAACTAGATTCAATAAAATATTTCATATCTCTAATCTAATCCTGTTTATCTTGTACCTTCACAATACACCATTCACCTGTGTTCTAGTAACCTTTCCCTTGTTTTGTTCTTATTCATGAATTGTTTAAATGGAAGAATAAATAAGAACGTTCACTTAAATTGTTAACCTCACAGTGTGATACATATTTCAGCAGACCTATATTAGTAGATATGTAATAAATATGATTTTATGTCTTAATTAGTTATATGAATTATGTCTTATGTTGTAATGTGTACGTAAGCCTCCTTAAGTAGCAAAATAAAATGAATGTGTCTAGTGACAGTATGTACCCAGCTTTCTCACACTTGAGAACTGTTTTTTGTTCGGTAAATCAGCACATTATATTTTATGGTTATGAAATTTACTGTTTAATAAATTAGTACGAAACTAATATTTAATAATTTTGAATAAAATTACGTCTAATCAAAATATGGTGTACTATATTATTGTTAGTAGACAAATTCATGAATTAGTTGAACATTTATTGTGCATTCACTAAATTTCGGGGTATTTCTACGCTGTATTTCCAGCTTGGCGTTTTGGACCAGTCCAATACATGGACTTTAACAAAGGGAGTCGATAGCACTTCACAGTTTTTACGCAATAGATTACGCCGAATCTTTGGTCCCATTTAAATTAACAGTAAAAAAATTGACGTGGAATGTGAATTTTCACACATATCAGGATTTTGTAGGTATTTAACAAGTGTAAGAAGACAACACAATACTGGATGTCTAGGAATAGTTATTCTATAATCTAATTTTTTGAGTTTCGATATAAAAGTTGTCAGGTATTCCTATAGTGCTCATATATTTTTGGAACAAATAAAGAACAAACCTGAAAAAGGTTCATAAAAGTGAACAACAGTATTTTAATTGATTTATAAACAAAAGCTGAAGAATAGAACTAAGGTAAATTTTGTCGAGATGTGTATAAAAAGGATTCTTCTGATGAACATAACTAAAATAAAATTTTATTCAAAATATTACGGCAACTGTATTGACATTTTTTACATAAATGTACTTTTTTTAAATATCGGAATTTTAAACTCGATCTTTTAAAAATTCGTAAAATTGTATATAATTCGCGTAGTGTAGTTACAAGCGTCTACTGTTTCATTGTATATGAGATTTTTTCCTGCTACACATATTATTTATTATCGCTCCACTTCTTGCAACGTCCCACCATCTATCGGTGCACGGGTTCTAAAACTAAATTTCTGTATTTCAAATAACAAAATAATTAACAAAGGCCAAAAGTGGGATTTTAAGAAATAAATAAATATAAAGGAGAACTGTACAATAAAATACCTGTAATGTAATGTCCTGTATAATAAAGGATGTATGGTCACTGTGGCGCCCGCTCCTAGCCTAAGTAGGGTAGGGTGGCCAGACAGTCACACAAATGGTCTTCGCGGCGGTGACTGCAAAGGACCACCAGCGGAAGGCTGGAATATAGAAAAATACAGTGATGGTGATACTGAGACGCACCGTGTGGAGCACCTCGTGAAGACAAGAACGACCTAGAGGAAAAGGAAGGGAATATAGACTCTTCTGCTTCTAGGGGCTGCTCTAGGAGATTAACACAAGGGAATGGTAACCCTAGCCGAGGTGTAGACGGGTAAAATCCTAGGCCCACAAGTAATGGCTATGGAGGAACCAAACCTAGAAAATCTCTCGATGTCTCTGAAAACCCTAGCTTAGCGACAAACAATGCTGTAAACGTTGCTCAACTCGATGTGTGTATTACAGAAATAAAATACAGTACCGCTAATAAACTATTATATAAAACTGATGATTTATAACAAAAATTAATATTAAACAAAAAAATACAGAATTACTAAATTTAGATTCAAATATAAAAAATACACACGTGATCAGTAGACCAGCGTGTGCAAACAAAATTCTACAAGTTACGGCGCTGATAAGACGCGATAAGATGCTGATAGAAATAATTGTATAAAAAATATTAAATTGACAAAATGAATGTATGTAAAATTGGAACAGACTTACTGTGAGATGTTTTCACAAATATGTAGAATATTCCTCCCAATCTTACAAATAAATGGTACTAGTGTCCCAAAAATCAGGTTCCTGGGTCCTAATGGTTTCCTGGTATCAGTAGATATCCCTGTTAGCTGATTTCACACCTTTTTCAATACACAAAACGTTTTTGTGAAATAAATTAAATAAATTTAATAATAATAAGCGCCTACCGGGCGCGACAGTCACCGTATACAACGTCTTCAACTTTTTGGTCGTCTACATAACCTTAAATCATGAGATCTGGAGCCCACAGTTTGTACTTAGGACTTTTCATGTCTCCATCTCTAGAACGTGATTAAACAGTAACGTTTAGATAATATCTCCTGGTTTTATTCTGGAATAAATTTCAAAGCGTCTTTAGAATATTTTTCTGCCTTGACTTGCATCAATACCAATATACAGATGTGTATATTTAAATAACGATGTTACGATAAATTTCTAGCCAGATGTGCATGTTACAATATGGGACAAAGTCTGTCACCCGTACTACACTAAACATATTTGTTTCAGAATAGGGGTAGAAATTATTAATGATTCTAAGCGGGTTTTCGACCTAACATATTATTTTCTTTATTTTATTTCATTTTCCTAGTTTCTTGTAAAATTTGCAACCCTCTATATAATTTGTCACGGGTTGTAAGTTCACAAACTCCCAACTGGTTTGTTATTTTCAACGTTCGCTTTTCATATTGGAAAGCAAATAAATTCGTTGTTTCTCTCTTGACATTATTTCCACTTCAGCCATGAAATATAATATTTTCTAACACAAGACATTATATATTTCTTTGACATATAATTTTTCACAGCATGCAAAATGTATATGCAATTTTTCTTATCCAAAATAATATTTCACATAAACAAAGCAGTACGCTGTGTATTCTCGTGTGAATTTTCACCTGAACAAGAAAATAGTACCTGAGCGATGTTAAATTCCTACCATGAACATTTCGAAAATACATTTATTAAATTATATGCAAGAAAAGATAAAAGATTAAGAACCTATAAATATTTAAATATTCCCATGTACACAAGCTGCAATAAATAAGCTTTCAAGTCGTTTGTAACATTCAGTTATTAAACGTACCTTTGTAGTTTAACCGCTTACCTTAATACTTGTCGAAAGTGTCCTTCATTTGCTTACCACTTGCTGACAATTACATGCCGAGTTTCTACAGATATTTTCAAATTTCCTTATATATGTACTTACCTAGTCTTGCCATTAATTCCGTTAACAAAGTTTTCAGTAAAATTCCACAAGATGATTAACGATATTTTAATTTTCTTACATATTAGATGTACCGGAATTTTTTTTCGTTTATTTGGTATTATTAAAATAAAAACAGATCGAAAGAAAAAAGTGTACTTTATTGAGTAAAATAGTTACTATTGTGATCTATAATATTGTGCCATTTATCAGGAAGAGAAAATATTCCCGATTTATAAAATTCCTGATTTTTTGAAGGAAAAAATTGTTCAATGCTCATTTTAACATGGTCTTGTTTCTTAAAAAGTGACCGAAATAAGTGATAGTCGGAGGGTGAAATGTCTGGTGAGTAGGGTGGGGGTGTTAGAACCTCCCAATCAAGCTCGGAAATTTTTTCACGTGCCTTTCTTGATGAATCATGCCAGGCATTGTCGCCTTGAAGAAGAACTCCTCTTCTATTCACAATTTCTGGCCGATTTCTGGTCAAGTTCTGATTCAGTCGATCTAATTGTTCACAGTAGAGATCAGAATTAACCCTTTGCTCCAGTTTTAACATCTCATAATAAATTATTCCTTTATAGGGCCTTTCAGATGGAAGTTCATCATCCAAGCATAAATTTCCTGATTTAAATTTTTTAAACCACTGTTGACATTTGCGTACACTTAGTTTGTCACCATAAACAGTGCAAATGTTTTATGTAGCAACTGTAGCAGATTTTATTTTATGGTACTCGTGCAAGATTAAACAGCATAGAATATGTTTTGATGAAAATTATTTCGCCATTTTAAAATGCAATGGTTTAAAATTAAACGAAAACAATAATTGGGTACTCAAGATTAAGAGTTTAATAAAAACGCAAAAGACGTCTGTTTAATTCAGCGAATAAGCCGTGACTAGTTCGCATACTGCTCTAATAATAAAAACGAAAAAACTTTCCGGTACACCTAATAATAATACATAGTACATAATACATAGTTGCATCTTCAACAAGAAACACCAATCAGTTTTCATAATGACCACAACTGGCAGTTACACAGCACGTAAGTATCCCCGGTCATAAGTCAGTAGAATTTCAAAGGGTTTATTAAAACGATTTTCATGAAAGAAAAAATAGTATTGAGAAGGAGTTCAAACTCCAGAACTACATGTCGTTCGGTGTATGCTACAAGTTCGCGAGATACTTGTGAGAAAGCGCCGATCCAAAGGAGCTATTACCCTGCTTCAGTTATGGTTTAATGGAGCCATGACGGTACCACTAAGCTTCATTTTTACGAGTATTGGCAAAAAGATAGATCCAAAGTCTACTAGAAAACCGTTTTGTAGTCAATAATTAGAAAACTGAAGAACTCCCACTTCGCTCGACACCTCTGGAGCTTCCAGAAAGATTCAACGTCAGCTTATAAAGTGAAGGCTGCGCAACAGTGGCTTGAAAGCAATGTATCTGATTTTATTTCTCCTGCTGATTGGCCAACTATCAGTTCTGGCCTCAACCCCCTTGACTACAAAATTTGGTACGTACTTCAGGACTTGGCTTGCAAAAGAGCTTGCACACTCTAAATCTGTAGTCTGAAGTGCTCCTTGATGAAGTCGTTGGAGGGTTTTTCTATAGGAACCCTTTGTTATTCCATTGATGTTTGGCCAGAGAAACTTAAGCGTTGTGTAACGACCAGATGTGGTCATTTTGAAAACTAATTGATGTTTCTTGAAAACTAATGCATGTTTGTATTATCTACTAAAAAAAATATATACATATATCTTTAGTCATCTTGTCAAATTTCACTGAAAACTTTGTAACGGTATTTATGGCAAGATATATTAATTAAGGTGTAGGTATATTAATTATCCAAAAAGCCAAATATTATTATGAAAAAAATTAAAAACTGAATACATAGTCTGTTTTTTGGTATCTTTGGAACTAGATCTTGAAATCAAATAACTTTTAACGATTGAATGAATCTTTTGACTCTTGTTTAATAAAGCCTCATTCAATCATTAAAAGGTGAACTCGTTGAAAAATAAGAATATAAATGTCTCGTTTAGGTCCGCTTAAACGTTTGAGATAGACTATAAAATAAGCTTTACATTTTTTTTGTAACTGTGCCCAAGTTTGTAATATTTAAGGAAGTAAATATGAGAAGCTAAAAAAATCTACAACAATGTTTATCAGTTTTTTTTACAGACATCAATCACTGCGGAACTTATCGGAACTTATTTATAGTTCAGGGGGGCTACAATATAATATCACATTAATGAACTTGTTCTCGTTATTTTTATATACAATGTAACGTCATCGTATTTTAACGTTATAATAAAGCTTGTTATAAATACAAAAGTAAAAAAATAAGTCTGATGTTTTTACCAAATAAGCTTGCTTTAGAACTATAATTCCAAAAAAACTGCAATTTAATTCAGTTTTCAAAATCACGTACAGTCCTCAATTATGTCATTTAAAATCACATAACCGCTGTACACGGAAATAGAAAAGGGTGAACTAGCATTCACAATCACGTTTTATATCCGAAATTCGCAATTTTAAATCAGTTGGATTTAATTATTTTAATCGTATACGTATGCTCATGTATATTAATTAGGATTTTACTCCAACCGCAGAGTTAATCTTTATGAAATGCAGCATAAAACCAACAAAAAGCTCAGGGTGCGGGAGCTTTCGAAATAATATTACTTCTAGATAAATTGTGGAGAGTTTATCATATTTAGTAGTTTCATTGCGTAATAAAATTGTTAAGTATTCAAAGCTAATTTAAATTTGCACGGAGTTATTTGTTTGAGCAATAAAATTATACTGTTATCTTCTTTTTTTGCCACTAACACGTTGACTTTTGTTCTCATTCATGCTAGTCCTTCATCTTGATTTAGTACCAAAAATTGTTCGATCGTCTGTTAGCTGATCCCTGGCGAGGTCTACCCACTAGTCAACGGCTATTCGATTTTCCGTCCCAGATACCCTTTACCTTTCAGTAACCCTTTCACCGCGTCCAATATAATTGTCTACTTCTAATTTCTTCTGCAATATTTGGCTTTAGGTACTCAGGTATCATCAAAGGCTTGCGGAAATATTAACTCTGTTTATAGATCCCGATTCACTCGTATAGCCCTGCTCGGGCTTTGGTCTCCTCAAGAACTCTTCTCCAGGCAACCCTGTCTCATGCTGTTGTTTTCCATATCTGAATATTGAGTGTAATTAGGTCTTGTTTCACCACGTCTATCCACCTGGTATTCGGTGCCTCTTCTTCGTTTCCCACTCATTTTACCTTCTATAACTGCCCTAGGGATCCTTTGTTGGCCCATTCAATGTATCTGTCCCGCTTAATGAAGCCTGTTAAGTTTGATGTAGGTGGTGAGTGGAGACTCGTTAAATGTTTCGTATAACTCGTTGTTACATCTTCTCCAAATATCCCCTTCTTTTTTGCCTCCTAGGGTTCTACGTAGAATTTTTTTTTCGAAGGTGTTAGGATTATTTTCGTAGGATTTATTCATGCTCCACGTTTTGAATCTGTAGATAATGATTGGCCTTACTAAGGTTTTGTACAAATTGAATTTTATCTCTCATCAGCATTTTTAATTTTAAAAGTTTTTACAATCCGTAATCCGTATCCAAAAGATCCCATACACGTATACAATTATCATATTGACGCAAAAGTATGTAAAATAATATTGGAGAGGATCCTGTATGGGATATTTAGAAGTGATATCGTAAATCTACAGTTGCCTTCTGTATAAATCTACACATTTCAGAACTTCCTACTGCGACCACTCCATAGTGCATACACTGTTCAGTTAAATGATTAAGCCGATCGTGCAAAACGTTCATTCTACAGTACTTGCTGCATCCTTTGTTGGGGAATGACATTCGTTGGTTTCGATTCGGCATGCCGATCAGCCTGACCTCACAGGCTAACAAACACATCCACACCTATTCTAATATGTTAGTCGATTGTGCCGAACGGGCACAACCACAAATGCTATTCGGCTTCTGTAGCCCAATCTTATTGATTTGGCACATTACAGTTATTTTCCATTTTTCGAGGAGCTCTCATTTTCGTAACTCTCTTTTGCAATGGTCCCCGACTTTATTATAATCATCATTGTCATCATTATCATCATTTTCACTACGTTACACTCTTAGACGGAGTTTATCATCCTTTACGATCAGCTTCCGCTTCTCCCTTTGCCTGGCCTTCCAACTGACCACCTTCAGTACTCTCAGATTGCCAGTAACTTTGTCGATTGATCTACTCCTAGGTCTTCCCCAAGTACGTTTACGTCTAGGCTTACTTTGAATTTCCTTTTTTTTGAGAGGATCCACCTTAAACGTTGAGCTTTGATCGTTGTTACTATGTCCGATTATCCTATAATAACTCATCTCGACAAGCCCGAAAATCCGTATTAGAATCTTCTGCTCAATGATGATTAAGAGTTGTTCCAACATCTTCGACTAGCGTCCATGGTTCACTGAAAAGAAAGTTGCAAAGTTAATTTTAGGCCACTCTGTATTTCGAGATTTAAAAAATACTTTTAATGAAGATGTCTACTACTTATAGTACAAATAAAACATCAAAACTTACATCTTTTCCCGTCTTATTAATAATATAATCATGTTATTGTCCAACGGTGACGGAAAGGCCTCCTCACTTGAGCACACCCAACTCGGCGTGTTGTATTAAAGCACATTTTTAATTGCATCTCATTGTTAAAAAGAAACAAAATTTACATTTAATTGTTAATTTGCTAATATTATTATGCAAATTGTTGAAGGCTAGGTAATTATTATTGGCGCCGAAAATCATCCTTGTTGCGTGATCTTACATATTTAAAATGGTATTAAATTAGTTTCACAACATAAACCGTCACTTTTTCAAGTTTGTTCTTTTCTTGTAACGTATGTTATTTTAACAATTTTAGATAAATAAAATTAATTTTAATTACTATTATATTAAATATTATAAAATACCTGATACCTAAACTTTTTATTATTAAACCTAAATTATGTATTCATGTATGTAGGTAGTTTCTCTTTGAAACAATTGTATAATAAGAAATTAATATTCTTTATTGACATTTTGATGGAGGTGGTGGATTATGCATTGAAGTTGCCGAAGCGTGGTATATCAAAATAGTGTACAAGATCTGTCTACAAATGAACCGAACCTTTGTGGTAGTTCGCTCATACTTAAGGGTATAGTAAACGCCACAGGGCTTTAAAGTTTCTCAAACAAAACTAACAATCTGCAATAAAATTAGTAACAATCTATACAACAATTTTTGCAGCGAATTTCTAATAAGACAAAATAAGAAAAAATTGTTGTATATAAATTACAGCTTACCTTTATTTATATAATTATAATTTTAAAGTTTCCGTGGGTGCGTGATAATGAAGTCCTTAGATAAAGAGATCAGCGCAAACCATCGTAAAATTTGTGCCCCATTGTATGATTGGGTTTTGATTGCAATTCTTATTGAAGGAACTGTTACATTTAATATGATGTAATACTTTTGTATGTTATTGTCAAACGAACTTTTAACCTCAAAATTCTGTCAAACCTTCAGTCATCATAGTATTAATTTATGCATTAAACACTAAAAATATTTATTGTATATAATTAAAATTTAATATTATTTGGCATTTGTCATAGTTACTTTTATTTTATCTACACTGTTTTGTTCACTAGAAACAAGCTATGTTTGTAACCCTTTAGGCCTTTTCACACCCACTATGAGCTACTTTATTTATCTAGGGACGTTATACAACAAATATGTTTGTATTATAAGATAAAGAAACTTAATTCATATTTTAAATCTGTGGCTGGCAATGTATACAATGCATTTGATCAGTATATAGCATCATCAAATATTACTATTACGAAAACCAATTATAAACAAAAACTGGGTACTACATTTGTAAAGTAATGATGTTAACTCTATTATAAAAAGAATGTAAATTAATTATTCATCTTTTAGCTTTTTTCTTCTCACATGTTATTTCGATATTGTATTTAAAAAATAAATAAATAAATATGAAATTTAAAGTTTCAGAGCAAAAACATTCAGTCCATTATAGTAAAATTATAAAAATTGAAGCCACAAACTGAGTTTCCGCTCATGTGGTGAAGCCATTGCTGATGGTACATGTATTTTATTGCTTTATAGCACACCAATTGTACAAATCTGTTTAAATTTGTCTAAAATTTTTTATATTTTGAGCAATAAAATTATTATTATATTATATTATCTTTGTCTTTATTAAAATTATCATCATTTCTACCGATCTACTACCCGGTAAATTTAAATATATATTTTTTAAAGACGAGTAAAATGTTAAAAGAACGGTCGAAATGCGAAATTTGAAAAATATTACTTACAATTACGTTCAATTTTATTGCCTGGAACCCGATTTTCTACTGAATCTAACGGTTTGTTTAATTCATGATTTTCAATAAAAGATATCCGATTCTGTTTCATATATTTTATGATTTTTTAAAATTTTATTTTAAGCCGCGTCCACTCTGTGCCGAACGACACGGGTCAGAATTGTCGTTCGGTAAACCCGATCAGCAAACCCAGTCGACTTTGTTGAGAATTCTTCATACATCCACATATTTATGTCGTGTCATGAGTCGTGAAATGGTACGACGAGGAAGACATTCTAGTTGCTTCAACAGCATTGTTGATACATTTAGGTGACAACCTTGGTAAATCCCGAAAACGTAGATTCTGTATGCCTCCAAGTGTCCAGAGTCGAAACAGATATTGAAGAAGTGATTTGATGGATGACAAGTACAGTTGTGGGGGAGGATCCTTCTTCTTCTTTATTTCTCTAGTAAAATGGCTAAGCAGTTTTTTATTTTTTCTTCCTCTTTGTCAGCACCGAAAGAGACCGCTAGTTCCGTTATCATGGCATCCTGTCATTTATTACGATCCTTGTATTGCGTGAATCTACAATTCGATAAAACAGGATGCCTTCTGTAGAAATCTACACAGTTCAGAACTTCCTTCTGCGACAACTCCCTAGCGCATACACTGATCAGTTTAATGTTCAAGCCGATCGTGCAGAACGTTCATTATAACAGTCTGCATCCTTTAATGGGAAATGACACTCAGTTTCAATTCGGCATACCGATCAGCCTGTCCGCACAGGCTAACCAACACATCCACAGCTATTCCAATATGTTAGTCGGTAGTGCCGAACGGGCTTTGTGTGGACTTTATATATATATATATATATATATATATATATATATATATATATATATATATATATATATATTAAGTATCTATCACCCAATTAACCATCGGCCACTTGACTATCACCCATTAGGAATCGTCCAATTGTCGCATACCGTAGTAATATGGTTGGCTCCGGAACAGCTTTGAATTCTCGCGCCGCATCGGAATTTTATTTTTCTGATATTATGCAGCTCTGGGAGCAATTCAGCATCAAATATTTAATACTTAAATTGAGTACCTGTTTATACAGGATAATAACGACCAGTGGCAACGTCATACTAACCGAATGGGTTTCATATCTATGGTGGGAGAGCTTATCTTCTCTGCCGTGTTACGTCATCTAGGCGTTAGGAACCTATTTCTTATTATTATTATTATTGTTGAAATATTTGCTTTGAAGGAAATCTTATTTGCTCTTTATAGCACTTTATTTATCAATATTAATAGTTGGTCTTTAATTTGGCTTAGAACTGACCGGATATGGTTGCTTTATCAGAAGTGAATTCTACCACATAGGGTGTCTCACACACAGATAACCAAAATGAGTATTTCCTTAATATTGTAGAACGCTGTTGTGTTCATTTATTAATAATTGGCATTTAGCTTATCGACACTATTTTGCATTCTTCAAAAATACTAAAAACATTAATTAATGTAATCTTACAGCCTGTTAGAATGTTCCATTTCCTTTCTCTATGCGGTATTTTCAACAAGTATTAAACTTCTTTGGTGGTCTCAACAACTACACAATTTTCTCACAATAAAAGTACCTCTATATTTTTAATATTTAACTTAATTTTTACAAAATAAGTCATTATTACGTAAGCGAAATGTTGAGAACAGTTATACTGTCAATTTGAAAGAGTATTAAGAAAACAAGGTTTGTATTAAGAGTATTAAGAACACAGTAATTGCGTTGTTTTAATAATAATAAACATAGTTTGTGAATAAATGCCTTATTAATTAATTGGTTTTAGCTTTATATTTGAAAGAGCCGACAAATTTATTTAAATGTTATTTGTTTGATTATTGTTTAAAATAATACAGTTAAATTTCAAGAATGTGGAAGGAAAAACCAATGTAAAACCAATTCTTTGTTGTAGTATAAAAACTATTAGGTCTAGCAATATGAAAAGTCGGATTTTTGGAAGGTGAAATAAAAATCGTGTGACTGATTCTTTAAATTTTCATCTTCGGAACCAAATTTTTCGAACCATCTCCGTATTGTCCGTTCATTAGCTGTATCGTCCCGAACACAAAGTTGATATTACGAGCAACAACAGCCGCACTTTGACCCAGCTTAGACTTTATATATATAAAAATGTTCTTAATTGGTCGATCGATACCAGGAAGAAAATTTTCTGTAGAAATTACAGTAATCCGAATATTTAGAAAATAATAGCAGTAAATTACCAAGAAACATATGAAGTGGGGTTAGAGTGGAAGATTACCAGCTGTTTGAGAGATACTCTTTCAGCGTGACCAACTTACGATTGATAAAAAAATCCGATATTCCATATTACACAACCTTATCATACTACTGATAGTTTCTAGAATTTCGGCGTGTTCTTTTTAAAATTTAGGAACACTTTTTGTAAACTTTAAACGACACAGTCTTTGAAAATATAGTGCTACGGGAATTTTTGATCATATTCAGATCAGTGCTACACTGAAAAGCCAGAACAATGAATGAAAGCCGTATCATAGAAAATGGGAAGCAGAAGATTACTGTATATAGTGCATTTAAGGATGACAACTATAGAGAGAAAGAAAATGACTAAAAAATTGTTGTCCAATAGGAAAAGCTTGGAAAAATCAACTGACAGAATATCTAGTAAGTATTGTTATATCGTACAGGCTGGCTGGAAAGACTTGTTACAACACAGGTCCTGTTACAACGGAATACTCCGTGTTTTAAGAGCTTATATTCTGGTTTCGGGCTTGGTCTCTATTTTTACTGCTTGAAATTTGAAATATCGTATGCATTTTTATTTAATCAAATGGAAGTCAGAACTTCACTTTGGCATGAATTGTGAAGAAATTTATGAAACCTGAAAACATTTCAAAATTGAGTTTATACAGAGCGTTCAAAAATATTTGAAACGTGTTTGAATTCTCCGCTCATTAGATTAATTTTAAAGGTTGACATAAAATATATACAAAAGTGGCAATCAAAAATGCCTTTTCTAATAATAAATACACTGGAAACTGATACAAACGCAAAACTAAATATGCAAACGTGACTGTCAAACAATATCCGTACGCTTATGGTTAAATGCATCATGTACAGCATCGGGTACAAACATTTTGAGATTACAATTTCTAAGACGAGAACGCGCTATGCCAATAAGAGTACCCAAAAACAGATAGATCTTGTCAAACTACAATAAATTGTTAAAATAACATTCATTTTTATTTTTTCATGTAATTTTTTATTTCATGGTTAAAATGTTAATTATTTGATAAAGCCTACCTTCCATTAATATTATCGAGGAATTGAGACAAAAAATGCATAAAGTTTCCACGATTCAGTTAAAATATTTTATAAAATGCATGCTTTTCGTTTAATTAATAAAAATGTACATGATTATTTTCTTTATTAATTAAAAATAGTGTGTTAATTTATGTAGGAAAAATTAAATGTTTCTTTTTGTACCAAAATTATGCAAGCGTAAAAATATTTCTATTATTTTATTATATATTAAGTTTATTTTTAGTTCATAGGAATATTTACCAGTGTTGCCAACTTTTACCATAATCAATTCCACAGATTGTAAATTTTTTAAATTGAAGGTGAGGGGGGTGGGGGCAGAAATTAAATAAATTAAAGTAATGATGGGGGTGAAAATTCAATAAAACGAGTGAAGACGTGTGGAGGAAATTCGCAAGTTGATGAATATATAGGGCCCAGAAGACTCTTAGACAGCGATTCTTCACCAGGGGAGCACGCCCCCCCTGGGATTACGAGAAAAGTCTTGGGGAGGAGAGCTTTGTTTAAATTTCTTAATTACAATATATGTGTATATTATGTTGAAAAATGTATGTTTTTTTTAATTTACATGGATTGCGCGTACAGTTGATTAAAATTTTTGGCGTACAGCAAGGATGGCTATTTGCGTCAAACACATCCCATCTAAATGAGTAGAGTATATATTAAAAACAATAAATTAAACAATAAATAAATAGAATTTTGTATACTTACTCAATAAAAGAATCCTTGCACGGACAAACACAAATATGATAAACGTCTGTTAAAAAAATTAACAAACTTAGGGTGATAGTAACGAGCTGTAAAGGAGCCAATTACCATGGAATATTACAGAAAATAATAAATCACATTAAAATAAGGTGCAAGACTCCACACATAAAACAGTAAGTTCCTTTCCCTCAGGAAGAGTATCAGTTTATCCATGAGTATCCTATCATCACCTAAAGGGATGCGAGAACAGTGGCGCACCAACGGGGGCGGCCCGGGGGCCCGGGCTCTCCCTAAGAAAGAAGGAAATTAAAACACACTAGAAAATTGTATTACCACCGTTCTAGATAAAAATATAAGTATTTAAAAATAGCAATATTCGATTCAAAATATCAAAACAACCACAGTGTTTCACTCAGAAATAATACGCTACTGAAACACCAAAAGCATGAAAAACAATGGTTTAATAAAGGCTATTCCAAACGTTTAGGCGGAACTAGATTTTCAATTTTAGTAACCTTTACGGATTAAGTGAGGCTTATGATAATTTTGTTAAGCAAAAGCCTACTTCAAACCATAAAAGAAGAGTTCTAGATACTACCTACTAAGTAGAGTATTTCTAGTGACAATGAATGCATAGCATTCGAAATGTAAATTTAGCTGAATACAGGTATTCCCCGACTTACGAACTCCCGTACTTACGACCAAAATTTTAAAGCAAATATTGGTCAAATTCACAGGTAAAATTATTTTTATGACTAACTATGTACTTCAATCACGCCCCTTTTTATTACAAGCATCCTTTCTAAGCATAAAAGCCACTGGACTCCAAGAAAATCCAAGCTCATTATTGACAAATAATAATTTGTTCCTTTAGGTAAATAGCTTAATCCATGTGTCCGAGTTAGGCCAGAGTACCTGCAGATAATCTCCTACAGACGAATATGTACTTTTAATCCAAATGTAAATTCAATAATCTTTTAATGGAAATTCCCCGACTTACGACCAATCCTTCGGAACGGAACTTGGTCGGGGATAGTCGTAAATGTTTAATGAAGAAAAGGTTTTGTTTATTTCTACCAGGGATATATAACTGGGATATTATTTCTTTTTAATGAAAACGTCTTTAAACTTTTCTCTTAAACAATATATTTATTATATAACAATAGTTATTTTAACAATATTATAACAGATTTAAATGAACTCATTTTTTCTGTAAATGAATGCACATTTATACCATTTGTAAAACCTTCACTTTTAACAAATAACATATTAAAACCTTATTTGCAACTTATATTACAATTTAGTCAACTAAATGCATTTGGCGGTCGCAGTAACAAGAATTTTTAACAGGGCTTGGATGGAGCATGCATATTAAACTGCCCATGAAATTTACCAGGATGTGTCAAGATCTTATTTAGCTAAAATAATTCAAACTGGATTTATACTTCAATCCTTTATACCTAATTGTTAAGATCGGAGTTAAATTCATAGTAAGAGGGACTTAAAGCTAAGAAGCAAGCAACGTTATATAGAAGATAATATATTTATTCATATTTATATATATGAAGCCAAAACACTTAATTACCACCAGAATGTTATGACACTGTACGCCTATGTGTTTATACAAGTAGTTCATAATTAATATGAATATTCTGTTCCATGCCGTGTATTTTTAGTTCCAGTTATTTTAGCATATTTTACCTAAATACTAATATTTAAAAGAAAACAGCAAAAAATCCTGTACCGTTAGCATGTCTGTGAACAGTTTTTAAAGTAGAAAAACACAAATTTTGACTAGTATTCAAAGTTAAAATATAAAATATTTTGCATAAATATATAAGTTTAGTGTGGTATTTTGAATTAAGTAGTTTTTTCATAGTGTTGTCGATACATGTAAAGGTGAGCGGCAACGTTTAGTCGTCGTTGGCACGCCCTTGTTATCGTTCTAGCCCCTGTCTCACCCTCCTTGCTCAGGCAGACCGGTTGAACACCCTGCCAGTTCCAAGAATACACCAGTGACGGTTAAACAGTGGCTTCTAACGAATCGTGAGAAAGTAGGAAGAGGTGGGATTAGGAATTCATTATCTCGAAAAATATATCGATGAATTGAACAGCTACAGTAATGGGATGGTTTTGTTTATTTTTTTATAATGACATTCAGTCAGTATAATCATCTGTCTGATAAAAAATAAACAACTACAAATTTTTATTCTTGATTTGGACAATTTATTTTTAAATTGACAAACAAATAACCTTATATTCCGGAAATGTTTGAAGACTGATTAGCGCGTTGCAATTTTAAGTTAATTAACTATATGTACACATGTGAGTTGGCCGATTTTGCTTCAACATTCTAGATTGACAGACTTCCATGTTTGTGTGTAGCGTAAGTTGGAGGATGAGTTGGGCTTGAAGTCGGGCATGTAGGAAATTGGATGAAACCAATTGCGTACAGTCTTGTCGTCTTGCAAGTCAAGATGTGTATACGAATGTCACGGAGTCAGCCAACTTTAGTGGTTGACAAGAACTGCTTGTGAACATGGCTGATTTAATAGGGTTCCGTTCCAAGATTATCCATTCCAAGAGTATCCATTCCAAGGTAATTCATTCCATCGCGGTAGTTCGTTCTAGTCACAATTTTTCTAATAAATTTACGTGTGAATATTTCCCGTTTTTTGTAAACAATATTTTGTGAATAGTGATCGTTTTTATATTTTGTTTATATATGACATATAATGCAACAGCTGTGGCAATAAGTATCTCATTAAACAGCATTGCTACATGCTACCAAGCTAACTACAAAACCTGTTCTATAAATCGGCGAATAAGTCGGTACAAGTGGAGACGCGACCGAATAGCAGTCTTTTCATCCAATTTAACTTGACAAACCAAGTTAACCGACTTCCATGCGTGTATGTAGCGTTCTTTACAATCTCTGGCCATATTATTAGATGCACCTTGATGTTTATATTATAGGATAGATTAGAATTCCAATTGGGAGGAGAAAAACGGTACTTATTTTATTTTGGCATGCTTAAAAGGGATCAGTAGCAAGCCTGTGCCCGCAAGCGCAGAGGAGTTTGTGCCTCTTGTTTGACCGCTAGCAAGGATTTGGACGTGTGTTATACTCCTGTGTTTACCAAATAATTTGTGTAAAAAGCATTTATACAAATTAAAGGTTCTACTTAGCCGTTCGCAGCCGGATATTAACTGTAGGTGCCTTTATATGTAAGCTAAAAAATGGACTTAATACTAACCATATTACTCCTGAATGTACACAGTGTAAATATGGTCATGAAACCTAACAACAGGAGACCTGGGCTCACCACGAGCTATCGCGCCGATTATGATGAAAAGGTACCAGTCAGTATCTTTGAACAATGGTGAATAAAATACAGATTTGATAGTAATAAACATGTATTTATTTATTTTTTTAAAAGTTTTAAACAGTCAAAATTACAAATATAATTAATATTCAGTCAAGCCGTCTTTAGTTTTGATTTTCTTTGGCATACTATTAATGCATACTTGTAATTTCTCCTGCATTTGTGGATGAATGTTCCAAACATAAATAATTTTATCAACCTACCGATTTTGTGGTAATCAGTTTCTTTGCTTCTCACGCCTCTTTTAATTACTTTACCTTAGTCTTAACGACTATCTTTTAAATAACCTTTATAGGACAAAATTTATTAAAATAAGTCGATCTTGGCATTAGTAGATCAGCTGTATTCTAAAGCTGGTGCAATGGAATTTAAAAAATTGTTTAGATGAGTGTAATAAATTGACCAGGGACTTATCAATTACAATATGTTGTTTTTAGTCAGTCAGGTACAATGAGCAAATACAAATAATTCGATATAAAATATATATATAGTTATAGAGGTGTCTAAATAAATATGTGATTTTTCGAAGTTGAACACAAAGCTGATTGATATGCTGGCTCCCTTGCAGAAGAGGATCCACATAGATACCCAAAAATTTGACTGCCGGCGGATTGTCAAAATCGTGTTTTTTAGTGGACATCAGCATTTTTTTAATTTTGTTGGTGTTTAATGTTAGCTTATTGCTTGTAAACCATATTTCGGAGTTCACTGATAGTTGTGTCATTGTCTAGTAATAAAGAGTCAAGGGAGGAGCTTTTATTGATCATAGTTGTATCATCCGCATATAGAATTGAGTTTGTGGAACAAAAGGATGGAAAGTCGTTTATGTAAATCAAGAATAGTAGAGTCCCAAGTACAGATCCTTGTGGCACTCAAACATTATTTATTAATATTTCAGATTTTTCATCTTCTATCTGAATGTACTGTTGACGATTAGCTAAATATGACTTTAATAAGGCATGTTTAGTAAAATCTAGAACTGCGTCGGAAGTAGATTTGCCACTGAAGCCATATTGATTGCTACAGAACAGTTGATTTTGTTCTATGTAATGAAAAATTTGCTGAGCAATAATTTTTTCAAAAATCTTAGAAAATACTGGTAGAAGAGATATAGGACGATAGTTATTTGGGTCTTTGGGTTCGTTATTTTTGTGAAGAGGCAAGGCTTTGGCTAATTTCAGGATATCTAGAAATTGGTTTGATAACAGGCAGGAGTTTATTGCGTAAGTTAATGGTATAATTATGATGTTTTTTACAGTTTAAGAACAGTGATTCTTAAACTGTGGTCCGCGGACCCTCAGAGTTCTGTGGGTGAGGACCTGGAGGTGCGGATGTTTATGCGTCGATAACATAATTGTTCAAAAAGAAAGATATTCATTATAATGACATTGAAATAATTAAATTTAAGTTACATAACCAAATTAGTAAGTGAATGAATACTTCATATTAAAAAAAATGCATTACTAATCATGAACATGTTAAAACTAAGGGGATCCACCAAGAAATTTTTTATCACAAAGGGGCTCTTCAATATTTACTTAAACTTGATTATTGTCCGAATTTAAATTTTTTTGATCTGTACTGGAGGACACACGGTTTTTAGTTTGTTTATTAATAATTTTGAGATTTACAATCATCGGAGTTATTGTCTTTTGCGAGGTTTTTCCACTGATCCACAGATCTTCTTTTCCAAATCTACTTTACCATTCTGTTATTTTTCATCCTCATGATATGTCCTTTATGTGCTTTGTGATTTTCGTTAGTGTATATTCCATTGATATTTAGCCAAATATCTGCGATAATATTTTCAAAGATTGGGTCATTGACCTCGCTTCGTAAATGTCCATATTTCGGCTTCATAAATAAACATGGAGCATGCTATAATTTGGTATAGTTTGTTCATCTTCTCTGCCAACTGCTTTTAGAAGTTGATAATCATCAAAGCTATTTACACTTTGGATACTGCGGCTCGAAATAAATTGCCAGATAAACATCCAAACCACTGGTGTTTTATAGCCACGAAATTTTTCGTGATCCGCACTTAACTTTCCGCCCAAAATCTTTCCCTGCATGACAAGTTGTAGTTATTTATATTTTCTCCCTCTCATGATACGCCCATGATATGCCAACGTTTTTCTCTGCATGGTAAGAAAGAGTTATCGTTCGTTCTGCAGTATCAGTAACTTTAGAAATATTATTATTATTTGTAAGTTTTATTACAAGTCGTGGTTGTCGCATAATATGGATTTTATTATGTATATGTGTAATCGTTAAACTATTGATTTAATTTATTTATTTATAAATATAATAAATGTTTTTAATAAAATTAAGATTTATATCATAATTTATATTGCAAAAGAATAATAAAAATCGGGGATTACAACAAATTACGCACGAACGTACACAAAATCAGGAAAGAAGTGAAAGATGACGAGAACAAAGAGCAAATATGTCCGAAACAGAAAGAACATCATGCCGTCTACAGCTATCAGTTGAGCGAAGAGCACAAATGCCCGAACAACAACAACAGCAACACCAACAAAATGTCCACTATATTCGTTCATATTGTGTCCGAATGTTTAAAAGTGTGCACTTGGATATCGATGAAGGAACAAAACTCAATACCAAACGAATTTTATGTAATGGAACTCGCCTGTGTGTCAAAGGCCTTATATCAAATTTAGTTATATCCGAAGTATTGATCTTGCACCATCTAACGCACAGCTCCCCTTCACTTTGAGAAAAAGGCAATCTCCAATTAAGTTAGCCTTTGCAATGACCATTAATAGATCCCAAGATCAAACCCTAGACAAGGTCGGCATGTATCATAACAATAATAATATTTATTATTATTATTATCTGTATTAAAGTATGACATTTTTACACGGACATTCCCGTCATAAGTTAACATTAGCAATATGTAATTTGTAATGTTTAATTAAGAAAATCATTACTACAAAGAATGGATTTGTAGTATAGTGACAATGATCCAGTAGGGAATTACTAACAGTAGTTTTAAACTATAATTTAAATATTTTTGATGTGTTGTGGTAGTTTGTTGTACAGCATTGGTCTCCAATAGTCAGGACTATGCATGGAGCGCTCTAATCTTACTTGTTGGGTGATAAAGTGATAAATCTTAAGTGTTGTGTCGCATATTAAGGATTCCGCAAAACAGCACGGCTACCGTGGCGATCGCGGTGGCGGTCACGGTGGCTGTCTAAAGGAACGTATGTAATACAATAAGATAACACATACGAGGTCTGTTCAAAAAGTATCGCGAATTTTGAATTTCCGCGAGTTACGTATATTCGATTTTCGATTTTTTTGTGGCGTTATGTTGGTACTCATGTCTCTCACTTATGCCGACAAGTTCGGCCATTTTGAAGGTTCAGTTAATTTTTGACAGTTGCTTTGCTTGCACGTATTTTGGCTCGTCTTCGATTTTTGCCTATACCAAAAAATGGATCAAAGAATCTGTATAAAATTTTGTGTGAAAGACAAAATTAAGTGCGCGGACGCATTCCGAATGTTGACTGTGGCATATGGTGAAGCTACCTTGGATCGAAGCAACGTTTATCGGTGGTACAAAATGTTCTCAGAGGGCCGAGAAGATGTGAACGACGAAGAGCGTGCCGGACGCCCGAGCACATCAACAACAGACGAAAACATTGATAAAGTGAAGAAAATAGTATTGGCCAATCATCGAATCACCGTTAGAGAAGTTGCTGAGGACCTAACCATATCGATTGGCTCGTGCCATTCGATTTTTACCAATGATTTGAGCATGAGACGGGTCGCCCCTGCCCACACATCGTTGCTTGTGCGCGAACTTTTGGCCAAAAACAACACACTAATAATGCCGCAGCCCACCGTATTCCCCAGATCTGGCCTTCTGTGACTTTTTCTTGTTCCCGAAACTGAAGAGGCCCATGAAAGGACGACGCTACGCTACGAGTGAGGAGATAAAGACGGCATCGAAGGAGCTTAACAAGATCACAAAAAAAACAATTTTTTTCAAGTGCTTCGAGGATTGGAAAAAACGTTGGCACAAGTGTATAATATCTGGTGGGGATTACTTTGAAGGGGACAAAATAGATATTCATGAATAAATAAATAATTTTTGAAAAAACACAAAATTCGCGATACTTTTTGAACAGACCTTGTATACAAGCGTTCTAATATCAGAAAACGGTGGCTACTGCTGCATTCAGTTTTGCGATAGCCAAGCGGTGGCGGTCAAACTCAACAAGCTGCGTTTGGCTGCGGCTATAGTCGTTGTGTGTATATCCGAGGGTATAGTCGAGGTATAGACGAGGGTAATATTTTCTCTAATTATGGAAAATTTCAGAAAAAATAACACAGTTGTAAAAGAAAAGAAAATTTTATATGACTTATCGCATCTAGATTATAAAAATATTAGGAAAAAAAAATAAAGTGTGGGATGAAATAGGAAAACTATTGGACTCTTCGTCAATAAAACTTCGTAATTATAACCTATTCTGCTTCATCTTCAAGAAGTGCTGCCAAAATCAGTGCTTCTTTTTGTTTTACTGTTTTTAAATTCTCGTATTTTTAAATTCTCACACAACCGTATTATGACATTATTCACTAAAACTAGCTAATCGTTACGGCCAACATGAAAGATACCGCGTGACTTTGAGAAGACATGGATCACGTCTAGTACCGCTACCGTGACTGCCACCGTAACCACGTTGGTTTGCGGAATCTTTTAGGCGAATGTACGTTTGGAGTGGAGGATGTTTTTATTTGTTTCTTTGTATAGATTAGGCAGTATACATGACACATAATATTTTTTAAATAAAGCGTTCTGTCTATTTACTTTTTGTTAAGATTCGTATAGCACTTTTTTGTATTATAATAAGTCGTTTGCTATGTGAGCCTTGCAAAATAAGCCTGTTTTTCTTAACAGCATTAGTCTTTTTAGAACGTACAGAACTTACAGAAAATAATTTAGTGCTAGTTTTAAAAATGTGGTGTTTCCAGTTTAGGTCTGTATCGAGATATACGCCCAAAAACTTTACATTAGCCTTCTTGATAGGTAAATATTTCATTATTGTAATAAGAATGTTTTGAGTTTGGTTTTCGTATCTTCCACAATCTGTGTTTAGCCAGGACCAACTAACTCTATGTGATTTTTCCAAGCTGCGTTGTGCTGCCGATATAAAAATAAAAATTGAAGACCAGAACAAGGACATTTATTTCCGAACTCTAAAAAAGTGTTTTCCAAAAATGTAGTATACAATGAAGTTTGCATAAGTAATTTGTAATATATGATAGCAAATGAAGAAGATTTGTATTCCAAAACCTAGGAGCAAACTTTCCAGTAGTTCCCTTGACGTTTCCGCGGTTTTGAAATGAATAAATGATTTTCGTGGCCTAGTGTCCCGGCTCATCTTCTCAAATTGTTTGAAACGGACTGTAACAGTTAGTATCTTTATAATTTATTTAAATTTGAAAACGTATTTAATTAATGTAATAACTAAAATTTCTAGAAATCAATAAACACAAAAGAAAATTTTTCTTATGCCTCAAGTTTTGAAGGATAGTAGATGGATTTTTACTTGCAAAGTAGATTTTATGTAAAAATTAGTGAAATATATATATTTTATTTAAAACAATAAAAATAATATGCTTCAATATATGGTTATATACGGAGTGATTATTTAATGGCGAGACGACGTCACTGGAAGTTTTAATAATTTGCCGTTACACATCGTAGCAGGCGATTATGCGCGCATGCGCATAATCTTTTTTTCTTCATAATAAAATTTTCTTCAAGGTTATTATAATCATAGTATTCTGCTAGGACGCACGTAAAATTCGGTGACGTCGTCTCGCCATTAAATAATCACTCTGTATGTCTCGCCTTATAGTTGTTGGTTTAAAAATTTTCCATAGGCGTAATATCTCCCGAGTTAACTTGTATGTAGTTGATAAATGCCATTTTAGATACAGCAATATCATAAACATGGAATAGAAAATTTGTTAATTACAGCGATAGATTATAATACGCAATAACTTGAATGCAATTCCTAGAAAGGGCAAATTGCGTGTCAGTTATGGTTATGAGATAAATACAAAACAACAGATAGAAAATATAATTGATATTTGCTAATAAAGTGTATGTTATATGTGTGCAATAGGTAATGACAGAAGCGGACTGGCCACCTGGAAAATAAGGAACATTCTACGATTAGTTGCACTATTGCAGGTTCATATTCTATCTTAAATACTATAATAAGTACTGCAACAATTTGTGGTGAGGTGGACGATCCTCATTACCTACTGATATCATGACATTTTTGTCAAAAATGCCACTTGCTACACTATTGGCTGCGACCACAGTATATAAACATGTAGACTATTAGCTGATTTTGTGTTGCTAAAAAATTGTAGTGGCACGCTCGACGATGAGCTACAAATATTTACCTATGCTTTTTTATTAGCAATAATCAATCATCATTAATTCTGTCTCGATAACCCTTTGTGGTTCTTGGCTTTTTAAAGAATTTTTAACCATTCTATCATGTTCTTAGCGACTGTCTTCAATTTTTTTTTTTTTTCATAAGTTTTATTTAACGACGCTTCAACTACATGTTTTTTTAGCGTTGGTATATACAATAAGTTGTTTATAGTTACATATCATTAGTTATGGAAGAGGAGGTTGTACGGGTTGCGGAGAGCAATGAAAACTAATCAAATCAGCTGACAAGTTTCGAATAAGTTTAGTAATACTTATTCGAAACTTGTCAGCTGATTTGATTAGTTTTCATTGCTGTCCGCAACCCGTACAACCTCCTCTTTCATTAGTATCTACGGACACGACTACTCCACAATCATTAGTTATTGCATATTGTGCTTGTTAATAGTTGTTACAAAGGTTTATTAAAGGTGACGTGGTTTTAGGTTTGAATGCTGCTGACCAGTGGGCATCTTTAAGGAAGTTTATTATGTTCGTGTTAGCTGTGGTGGTGTTCTGTAGAATGTGTTTAAGGGAATGTATTATGTTGTGTTCGGCCCTCAAAACTGTATATGTTCGACATTCTATTAGGCGGTGTTCTATAGTGAGGATTTCACAACACTCATCGCAGATCTTCGCGTTATCTATCTGTAGTAGATTCTCGTGGTTAGTTTGCTATGCCCTATTCGTAACCTCGTGAGGATGGTTTGCGTTCTTCTATCCGTGTTTAGAAACCAGATATGTACATTAGGTTTGATGAATCTTAACTTGTTTTTTTTTATTGCTCTCCATTTGGCATGTTGCATTTTTTTGTGAATGCTGTGAAATAATCATTAGGATGTCTTCAATTGGGGTAAATAAATTTAATGATTGTGTAGGTGTGGCATTGCACATAATAATTGTTATACATAACTTCCTTAAGTTATGTATGTCTTCGTTGCCTTCGATGCCCTTATGACTTTGTACCCATAAGAGTGTTATGTTGTTTCCATCGTGTATAAGGTGCTGAATTTGTTGAGTGTTTTTTCGTTTTGTGTTGGAGTTGGTTATTTCCTTAATTGCACCCAACGAATCGGTACAATAATGAAGTTTGTCCTCTTTTTGTATCTGAAAACATCTTAATGGCTTGATGGATGCTTTCAATTTCTGCGGTCGTTACTGAGATTGTTGTGGGTAGGCTGTAGCTTCTTTTGATGTCATCTATTTTGAATCCTATTGTAACCTGATCTTCTTTTCATGAGGCATCAGTGTATATGAGCTTTGTATTCTCTGGTTAATTTTGTTTCATTTTTCTTTTTAGCTTTTAAGTTCTTCGTGGAATTTCTCTGTAGATGATATTTTTTTCTTGAATCTCATTAGATTGATGTTTATATTTGGCAGTATTATATTACATGGCGGTAGGTAGTTGTACGTAATTTTCTCTAAGTTTTGGAGTGGTATATTAAGATCTATTATAGTAGTCCAATTTTTAAACTTTAGCTCTTTTAGGTATTTCGCCAAATGATTTGGAGATTCTTAGCCTATTCATCTAGTCATCTTAGCCTATTGATTTTTACTGTCCGTACTATATCTGGATATTGATAAATTTAATACAGCTTGAAATTGTATCGGCGGATTAGAGCTCATGTTTCAGAACCATATGCAGGTACTAGTTTTATTAAGTATTTTATTAATTAGGTACTTTTTTTGTCTTGAGATTATATGTGAAGAAGAGTTTTAATCGGTAATAGGCTTTGTTGGCTAGGAATATTCTCCGTTTATTTATTTATAAAGCTGATATTTATTTATTTATTCAGAAAATATTGCAAATACAAGAGTAATTACATTTATCATTGTTAATGTTGACCAGGAAGCCGAGACATACGAATTCAGTCATTTCAGCTACAATTTCGTACGCATCAACTACCAGATTTGGGTTTGGATTTACCATTCCTTTCAAATGATTCACTGGCAAATGCATATACTTTGTTTTTTGTGCATTCATTTTCAAATCCATTTTCTGGCTATTAGCAAAAATAAATTATTATAATTGTTGAATATTTATAAAAATTTCAAAAGTAAATTATACATATTTTAGTAGTAATTGGTAAAATAGATATTATTTCTCATTTCCTTTTGATTATATATTTTTTTTTTTCAGAATATTACGTGAATAAAATTAATGATTTTCTGAAAACTCCAGACTATGGCAACTGTGAAAATTCTAATGACAAAAGTAAAAGTAAAATCAAATAAATCTTATTGACACCAACCAAGTTTTTTGGTTTTATTTAAAATACAAAACCCTAAAAATCAGCTGTGGCCACCACAGGACCGATCGCCATCACAAAGAACTTGTTTAATTTATGCTGTTTTATCAAAAAATGTCTCAAATAAAATTTGTTAGTTATTGCTTTTTTAGCAACTTTTGTTAAATAAATTTTTTCGAAATATTTCTCTGTTGTGAAATATTCGCAAAAATCTTAAAATCGACGCGAGTAAACTCCCATTTATAGTTTTTACCAAAAGTTGAGCTACTCGTGCTATTGATGTCAAAAGCTTAAATATGAATTTTCATAAAAATCCTTTTATCCGAATTTGATCTACACGTGTACACAGACAGACAGACCGACAAACATCATGCTAAAAATAGTCAAAACGTTATGTAGAAACCTCAGTTCGTAGAGATCCATCGATATCTCGAAATGTCAAAATCGGTATGATCAAAATACCTCCCTTATATATGTTGGCGGTAGGTAAAAATGAAATCAAACATAGTATATTACATACTAAAGAGTATTGAACAAGTAATAGGTTATGACTTCTTCTTTATTACAAATCTTGGATATAAAATTCGTGAGACATTATTTTACAGATATTCAATTTGAATATCCCAATATGTTTCAGATGTAAATAAATACCCAAATTTTGGCTTTTACGTTTGTATGACTGATTTTTTTATTTTTAATCAACTGGTGAGCTTGGTCTTTAACCTCCGTTCATTATTTATATCTAAATGTAATGTCAGGATAGACTACAGAGGAGATTGAAAATCAGACGGTGTTATAATAGAGAAAAACGATGTTGGAAGGGACGAAAACAACAAAACTAGGACCATATTTAAAAAATTGTAGCTGCCTACATTTCCTTGGAGAGTGATGGTACATTATTTCTATATATAACTTTCTTAATACCAACAATATTCGTAAATCAAGTAGTTAAAACAACAAACGTCATTTCTACGATAAAACAGCGAATCTCAAAGTTCATGATAATTTTTTGTGACATTCCAAAGATGATACTATATCATTGACGACAAAACATATCTTCATTCATAATATTTAGCTCTATTTATTAATGAATTATTGTCGAGAGAATAAAGTTTTCTAGGTCGTTTTTTACATTGCCCATTAACAAAACAAGCTGATGTATTTTTATACAAATACTTGCGGATAATCTAGTTTCAAAGAAAGTTACAGTGTGAGAAAACGGAAGTATACATAAACCTGCTGACATTTCTGGATAAACATATAATGAGGTCTTATTATGAAATACCAAACCAAAAAATGTGTTACAGTGTACTGTTAAAATAATTCCATTTATTGTAAGTTAAAATTTTAGTTACATGTTTAAAAAATCTTAAATTATTCTGGTTAAATCTAAATGAAACATGGAATCTTTCTTTCAATGTTGTTATTATAAACCACTTTAATGAAACTAACTATGTGCATGCGTCTGATTAAGGCCCGGTTTTTCCACCTTCAGATAAACTTCCAGGTAACTATCTGACACATAAGGTTATTTGTAACTTCATCTGCTGAGTAAATGTCATCCCTTCTTTCTATACAAATGTATCTATCGGATAGTTATCTAACGGATAATGAAACTGACGTATTGAATTCACTGACTGGTATTGACATTTATTCAGCAGATGAAGTTACAAATAACCTTATCTGTCAGATAGTTACCTGGAACTTTATCTGAAGGTGGAAATACCGGGCCTAAGAGTTCTTCCTCTAAAGGTAGCAATTCGATGAAACTGCCTACCGCGACGATTGGCCGATGATGGATAGCAAAGATGTATTTAGACACTATTATAGGGTTTTTATTAGAAGCAGGAGAAGAGGATGATGATATACGCATATAAGCAAGAGATGTGTTACGGAAAGTACTGTTTGTGTTCATGATCGTAGAGAACTCGATAATTTCCTCGACGAGTTGTTCATCGTCATGATCACTAAACTCTTTTCCCGACATTAGGAAAGAATCATTTACAATTTTACAAACACTAGTAAAAATGAATCACCCAGTGCTTCCTCTTGGCCGTCAACTAGACTGCTTCTAGAGCGATGAAGACGTGGCAGTCGGGATCAGACCGTCATGATGTCATAGTCACTGACTGCCGAGTAATAATAATGAAATAGTTCCCGTTTAAAATTTCAAAAACCGGGACTGTAGGCAGTTACTTCCAACCGCCGTACTGGACAATTCCAGCGAAATAGTAGCGAAAAAGGACTCGGCCAGTTTCTCACCGACCTGTTATAAATTAATCTAACAACTACTTTGAACAACAATCATCCAGTCAAAATCTGGTACTATTTGTAGCACGAACGCTTGAACCACGCAGTGTTGTTTACCAACCACCGGTCCACGTATATATGAGGGTGGATCAATACGTAACCGTGTTAGAATGAAGATGATACACTTTTCCCAACGTTTCTTCCATTTCTTTAACCCCTCCAAAAAATACGATTTGTCAAACTCTTCAAAATACGCTCCTGTCTCGGCGATAACTTATTATATGATTTACCTCGTTTGAGGTAAATAGCCCCCCGAGCCATGTTTTCATGTTGGGGAACAGAAAGAAGGGTGGGTGCGGCAGCAATCCGGAGAGCAGTTCATGCAATTTGGCCGCGACAATTCCGGATGAATGTGCTGCTGCGTTATTATGGTGGAACAGCACCTTTTTTTTTAGCCAAATGGGGCTGTGTCTCTTTCAATTTCTTATTGAAGCGGTCCAACAATTCACTGTAGTACTGTCCACGTCCAAATTGTGGCCATGACCTTTCCGGTCGATGCGTTCCGTCTTTGCATTCTTCGGAGCAGATTCCCATTGTTTTGACTGTCGCTTGGTCTCTGGCGTATAATAAAGTATCCAGGTTTCATCAACGGTGACGACTCGACGCGAATTTCGGTTAAAGAGGTCCAAACACTGCTTCGACATTGACAGCCGTATCCGCTTGTTGTCCACCGTGAGCAATTTCGGCACCCAACGAGCCGCCATCTTTTTCATACTTAACTTATCATGTAAAATATTGATTGCAGTTCCGTACGGCACACCTACGGCCTCTGCTACTTCGCGCATTTTAGTTCAAGGATCAGCTAGAATCTCCCAATATCTCACGGTTGTCATAGATGGTGAAGAGTCTCTATAGACAGCATCCAACTTCGCTTTTATTTCTTCGCATGTTTAGCCAGACAAAAATAAAAAGCGAATTACGGATCGATATTGCTCCTTTTTATCGAGAAACACGAAACACATGTGATACAACTAGCTGCCAAATAAAAACTAACCTATGAACTAGTCTGAAATTTAGTATGGTGTCGTTTGACAGATGGCAGAACACGACGGTTATGCCAGCTTCCTTCAGCAACTTCACCTGTCTTTAAACACGGGTACTTATTAATCCACCCTCTTATTATCTGCTCTGCAAAAAAAAAAACTTATCTAACTTTTTGCCTGCCGATGATTGATAAAAAGTTGGGAAAAGCTACTCAAAAAATGTCCGATACCTGACTATAAACTACTCTGTTCAAAATCAAGAAGTAGTAGTAGATGATTTTATTACTGAAAGATTGAAGTTACTACCCTATTGGCTCTCGCATAAATTTAACGGCTCAACAGCTAACGAACGACGAGAAATTATTTCGTGAACATTGCATGATTACTATTCTTGATTTTGAACAGAGTATGGCAATTTTTGTCGCTCTGCGGACATATAGTTAGATATATCTGATGATTATGGTCATCCTCCTAGGATTATAAACACCTAGGTTACGTCGTTCTATTCGTCTTGTACGCTTTTGTACCTCGTACTTGGTGCGGTTCACATCTCTATATATTTCTATGAAAATCTGTCACGGACTAAAAGTTTCCAGTTCTGGATGTCAATTTTGCAAGTCTCTATATTTGCTTTAATCATTTTTTTGTTGACTTACTTACTTTTTTGACCATCTTGCGAACGTTTCTTCTCTAAAAGTTAGGAGTATCATATTTATTGAATTATGAAAGTCTTTTGTCCAACATAGGAATAATAAGACCTGTCTACCGGAACTGTTGACGTAATAACGTGTATTCAATGCTGATTGTTTTAGCTTATTGCAGCTCGCTGACATTAGTACATTCATTACATCTATAATACTTAAAATTTTACTCAAACATCGCTGCTGACAATTTTCCAAACTAGGCAAATGCCGTTTGTGTGTTGTAAAAGTTTGACATTTATAAAGTAATGTTGGAATAATGATGACAGTATACACTGAGAGTTTGATTTTTTAAGATTCCATTTTTCAAAAACGTAACTGAAAGCTGCACTAGCTCATTTATGGTCCGTTGCTAAAGAACGAGTTAAATGTTTTTTAACTCTCAAATTATTCCTAACTCAATATCTTATGTTTTTGTATGTTGTTTTGACTCAAGTTAGGGCTAACTCGAGTCGAACACTTTGAAACCCTTTACTCGTTCTTTAGCAACCGGCCATTAATATGTTGCTGGACTTCATTATCGATTACCGGAATGCTGGAGAGTATACAGAGTGATTATTTAATGGCGAGACGACGTCACCGAATTTTACGTGCCTCCTAGCAGAAATACTGGTGAATACTATGACTATAATAACCTTGAAGAGATATAATAACCTTGATGCGCATGCGCGTATAATCGCCTGCTACGATGTGTATGAAACGGCAAATTATTAAAACTTCCAGTGACGTCGTCTCTCCATTAAATTATCACTCCGTACTGTCTAGATAGGAGAAATTGTTGATGTTTGAGATATTTGATTGTGTGATTGGCTAGTTTACTTGACGACATGGTCAAGCGGCCAGTGGCATTACTATGGCCCCGCTACGCCCGCAATCGTGGAGGGATCGACATTTAGAGGCCCATCAAACCACTAAATGACCGTTTTTTTTTTTTTTTTTTTTTTCGCTTGGTCTCTAGACTCAGTTCACAAATCTAGTAGGAGACCCAACGAAAATTATGTAGAGGGAAGCAAAAGATGAAATTACGCCATTATTAGAAGCGATGGTTGAAACAAAACTTGCATTTTATCTGTTAGTTTTGAGCACGAAAACGAAATAAATATCTCCTAATTGTTTTCGGTATATACTTATTACAGTAAAATAAATCTTCATTTTGATTGATCACAAGAGGTAAATCTTAAATATTTGACTGATGCTGTACTCTTGTAATAAATGATTTATTTAAGAAAAGATGCAGTCATTTATTTAAGAATTTTACAATTGTTTTAAAGTAATTGTAAATTTGACAAAAAAAAATCTACTGACTGTGAGCTTATTTTCAAAAATACATTTAAATATTACCAGTACGTGTACAATATAAAATATAACATATAAAATAATTTAAAATCTTAGTATCAGAAAGTGTTAATCAGAGAATTTATGTTCATTTTCATTTTATGAGTTTATAATATGGAATTATATGGCAGGATAATTTTGATCATAATTATCGTTTAATATTTAATATTTTAATTTTATTCACCATATTGACGTCACTGTAATAGTTGGTGAATATATTAATTATATTTATATGCTAAACAGGTACTGCCAAAAAAATTATGTAGCAGAACAACTTCATTTTCTCACTGTTTTTGAATTTTTGCCATAATTTTAACTCATGAATAACAATAAAATTAATAAGGTAACTTGATATCATTATTTAACGAGTAACGGTTTGTCGCTATATTATAAAGATATCTTAGGAGATAAGCAATATGTATACAGCTGTGGTCAAAATTATTCTTCTTCTATAATCCGAATCCCTTGGAAAAGATGTTGGTGACCGCAATAATAGATAGCAGTCAAAATAATAGCAGTGGTTAAGTTTTTTACAAACATTGCTCATAATTTTAACATATTTTAGTAACTGAAAGCTGGAAGATTTGTATTTGGTATAGTTGTTAAAAAATAATTCATTTTACTCTGAATAGCCTAGTAAAAAAATAGCAGTTTTGAACATAACTGAGGGAACTCTGAAACCACAATCATTAACTAATATTTATTGAATCTATTTTTATAAATCAAATATAGAGCATAGTAGGTAATAGTATATCTATAATTTTCAATAACCACTAACTTGTGATAGCGCTCTGGAAGAATAGCATACCACGGTTCTCTCACAATTCCACTCCCCTTTTGGGTTTGGGGTCAAAAATCGCTTTTCTAATATTGATCCATGAATTTGCTATAGAATTATGGTCGTATGTTTGTGCTGGACACTCCATAACCTCAGCATTTGCTTGGGCAAACTACGAGGGATGTTTCCAAAGTTCTGGGAATTTAGCTATAATTTTTATTATTTTGTTAATTTTCTTCAATATTACAATGTAGTTTTTCAACATAATCTTCATTTAACTGAATACATTTATCCCAATGATAAACTATTTTTTTAAGCCGTCCCAACAGCCTTGGCACCCAGCGCGGCGAAACCTTGCTAACGCCCAAACAATCATGCAAGATGTCATGAACTTGTCGTGTACCTATCCCTAGACGCACACTAATTTGACGAATAGTCATTCGCCTGTCCTCTTTCAGTAGGTCTTCGACGGCAGTAATGTTTCTTTCATTTACCGACGTGCTTGGGCGCCCACTGCGTGGATCGTCTTCTAGTGATGTTCTACCGGTTTTAAAACGATCTATCCACCGATAAACAGTACTTTTGAATTCTGCAGACGCTGAATAATTTCTGATGTTTTCACACCTTCTTTCCACAAAAAGAAAATTATTGCTCTTTGAGATTTTGCTGCGTCTTCCATGGTTACAAAAACAGTGCTATGAAAACGCGTCTATATCAGTCGAACACCTAAATCAGACTGAACAATATGGCACTAGATAGTTGCATAAACATGTCAAGACTTGTCTGGCACCAATAACATTGCCATAAGTTCTGCGTAATTTAATTATTGCACAATTCCCAGAATTTAGAAAACATCCCTCGTAGTTTTACATATTTTTGGTAATAATTTACGATCATTATCCTGCGTATACATTTAAAATATTTAAGTTAACTTGTTGATCCACAATTCTTTCAATGCTATAAATAGGTCCTTGCAAATTGGTAGGAAAAAAGCCCATATCGTGATTTAGGCTCCACATTTTGAATGGCTTCATGATGGTTGCATATCAACTGCATTATATTGTTGTCAAAGGCCTTTAGACATATTGCCGACGTCCAGTAGACCCAAATAGAACAATTTTGCTTTCGTTGGACCACACATTGTTTCTCTATTTTGAAGCTGGGCAACTTTGATATTTTGTTCCAAAATTTAATCTTGACTTCACATGTTACATCTTTAACAGTGGTATCTTTCTTGGATATATTGAAAGAAGGTTGCTGTCTTGAAACCTTCTACACACCGTTATGGTGTTTATTTTCAATCTCAAATTTTGATTTATCGTTGTTGATTTTGAAAAGGAGTCTTCATGATGGAGCGCCGTATCATTTTATCGAGTTCCTATCTATCTATCCTTATCTTAGCAATTAATTTTCTGTTTCGGTCGCGAGTTTTTTCCCTTTCTTACCATTTTATATCATTTCTAATCATTCTAGATGTACAGACCAAGTGATTATAAACGAATACATTTTGCCCTTTTTTCGCAGGTTTTGGTATTATTTTTCATTGTTTATGGAAACAGTGCTTTGCATGGCCCATTTTTCTGTTAAAATAAAACCCAACGTCAAGCTTACAGCATCAGCACGTTACTACTTAGAGAATTTGAACTTATCATTGTCAGGTAACAACGGTTTTTATTCCAAACTGAACATTATTGTTAACGATACTACTATTATTTTGATTACTCGAAAATGCAGTTGAAACATTAAGTTGGCGGATTCTATGACTTATTCGTTATTGGTACCGACATGAGTCTAGCTGTTTTTGGGCTGATTAAGAACTACTATTTTTGAAAGCGGCGTGATTTTAAAATGTAATATAACGAAAATGTAGCTCGTACAGTATTAGTTTCTTTGTCACTGCTATTATTTCAACGAAATCATTTTTTTTAACTTCTTATCATAATGGATACCTAGGTATTTAGCCTCATTCATTGTTGGTATTAACTTATTATTGATAATAATAATAATAATAATAATAACAATAATATTTATTAACCATTTTACATTATACATGTTTATAGCACGTCAATATACAAGTATAAAAAATACAAATAGAAATACAAATTAAAATTAAAAATACAAATTAATGGTTACTTCATGACAAATTATTCGTCTATTTGTATATGTAACGTGTATCGACTTTCATTTATTTTCATTCGCCATTTGTCAGTCCACTTTTGTATATCATCTAAAGTTTTTTGTAGATTATTGGTGACCACAGTCATCCCATGAGGATCCACTTCATGGGATGACAATATGGCTGTGTCGTCGGTAAAGGTTACCATGAAAGCCGTTTCGTTATTAGGAATATCGCCGTGTAAATTTGACACAGTGTTGGACCAAGTACGCTACCCTGGGGTACCCCAGCTTCTAAAAGAAATTTAGTGGATAGTTCGTCTTTAAATCTAACCTGGAAGTATCTATTGGCAAAATAAGATTTGAACAAATGATAATATTGATCAGGTAGAAATTTTTTTATTTTATATAAGAGACCCGATACCAAACACGACCGAATGCTTGACTTGCATCAAGAAATGCTGCAGTACATACTTTATGTTCTTCAAGATCATTTTCTATTACGTTAATCACTCTGTGAACTTCTATCACAGAATATTGCTCCCTGAAACCAAACTGATGGTTTGGTATTAGATCTCTAACAACAGAATGAAGCAGCAAATTTTAATTCAGCTGATGAATCTCCTGGCCATTCTTGGAGTGTGCATAAGTCCGGTTTGTTTTTACATTCTATGCCACTTCCTGTCGATCTTCCTCCAAGATCCTTTTCAACTGCGCTAGTTTAGTGTCTCCAAGTGACTAACGTAAATTGGCTGGACAAAGTTTTATATTCATTCACTCATAAATGGCTCACACTACCATATTTTTATTCATATCACTCCTATCTAGGCCGAAACTGTTTGGTGCCTACCGTACCTTTGCATAGAATCATTCTAAATAGCCATACAATTCACAATGTTTTAAAAACTTGAGAATTTCATTCTATAAAACAATTATTATCAAGCGACGTGGTTATCTAAGATTCAGATTTATTTTAAAAAGCTATTGTTTATGCAATGTATTAAATGGCTATTTTATCGCTTATTGAGTAACATGTCTTTATCTGTAATATTTGCCATATCATACTGCATGTAGGCAGTGAACGGCACAGCAACACATGTTATACATTCATATTTACATGAACATAAAATGTCCTGATATCTTTATCAGTATCGCACATTTTATAAGGAATATCAGAAAACGTCATGAACCTAGTTTCAATGACTTCCAGATCGCAGCAAACTTTTATTGCCGTGTTTAATGTTAAATATCGATTCTTTATCGTTATGAAATATTTTATCAGTATGAGAAATATACTATTTTAATACCCACACAATTCCTTTTATCACAGATTTGAAATATTTATGCTCGGTTGCATAAAATATTCCTATATCTACCTAGTTTTATATACAATTGTTTAACTTTATAAGTTGGGTGCGTTGCTGTAAACAAATTGATCCTACTTGCAGCTAAATCAAATTTTAACTTGTTTTCGAGTTTTAAATCCCATTTGACAGGTATAAAATTATAATGGATAGATTGTTTTAGTGACGACATACAGTGGCAAAATTAGAAGCTTATATTGTTTAACCCTAATTATTTTTAAAAATATAATAAATGTTTCCGTTTTAACCCCTTTTCAGTACTTAATTGTTTATTTGTAGTTTAATTGATTTTAATCCGCATAAATACATTTTTCCTATTATCAATATAACCATATTTTTTATTAGTTTTTACAGATACTAAAAGTCAATATAAAATTTTAGACACCGAATTTCACGTTTTAGATTACGAGTTTCAAATGTCACATTGCGATATTGCAATACATTTTTTTATATCTAGATTTAGCTTATAATTAGTTCTAAGACTTTTATGCAACCGGGCATGTTAAAAATTAGGTTTAAAAAATGTAGGTAGTTCGTTTATTAATTGCTCCTTTCATAGCCGATTGGCGAGATCTTTTTGTGAAACTCAAAATAATGACTTTGCCTTCGTTATATATTTATCATTGTTTATTGTTCATACGCAAAAATTTGACCGATTACAGTACATTTGGTGAGACCGTGAGACACATGATCACAACACTCGCAGTAAAAATAATATCCGCGGTAAATTTTTGCGTTTAAATAAATCTAGAAATTGCTCAAATTATTTTGCTGTCCACTACCACTAGACAAATTCATATCCTGCTCCAAATATTCAACCAAATACTCCACTAAATGTATTTTTTTATTTTTTAAACCGTCGTATTTCTTTTTCAGTGTATTGCATTTCTATTCTGTCCGCAGGATGCATTGAACATAATACAATTTTTTTTTTCAGACCTCTTGTGTATCTTTTAAATTCACAGCGTCAGTAGCTTTATTTTCTATAAAGCTACTGACTAATTCGATGTGAGACAAGGAACCCAAATATAGGACAGTCCTACCTAATGTAGGGCGTCTGGTCACTTTAATTATAACAAAAAATTTACAAGTTGCCTTGTTTTGGAAATATTGAAATTTGCGCTTCATGGGCGTTTGTCGCACTTTATCTGTACAAAATTCAACAAAACTTCGAGTTTTTTTTTTTTTTTTTAGGTTATATCTACGTATTTTGACAGTTGTACCTATCTCTCTTTTATTCGTACGAGTCACGTATATGTCTCTTTTTGTTTAACACAACGGTGCTAATACCAACATAAAAAAACATAGTAAAATATTATTATCAATCAGAATAGTTATCTACGTGATAACTAGACTTGGAAATACAGAAAGCAATTTATCCTAGTAAATATCAAGAGGATAATATTATCACATTGATAGTTATTCTTATAGATAACTGCAAGGCGAAAATACTAGTTTTTACTATGATTGAAGTCTCAAGAGGCATTTCTTCTCCGACTGCTGTCTTGTGAATATCATCAGGACATTGAATAAATATTATTTACTCTTAAAAGAAAGTAAAAATAATAATAAAAGTAATAATAAAATGACTTCTCATGTTTCTCCACCTTACGCTAAATCTTTATTTTAACTGTCGTCACTGCAACCATTTTTATTTATTTTTACCTCATATAATCTTTGAAAGAAGGCTGAATTTATCGGTACCTTTCATAAAAACGTTCATTAGAATTAATACTTAATCACTTTCTGTACGTCTGGGGACATTTACCAATAAATATCTTATCTACGTGGTTGACAGTTATGTATCTATCATTTATCGCTTTTTTTTGCCATTTAACTTCTATTCATTCCCATGCTACATCATTAACTCTCCATTTAGTAAACTTTGGTCCGCCTTTTTCATCGATAGATATTTTTTCTTCCTTTGCGCGAACTTATTTATTGCGGGACAAATTGAGAAATATGGGGAGCGGCAGGAATGATTAACGAGTTTATAAGGCATATGAAAAACATCTATATTTGTACTTGCTATGCGAGAAACTGGTAATGTGGGGTGATATAGAATGATAAATAGCATGAAAAAATATGTTGAACATAAGGAAACATTTATGTCTGGATTGTAGATTTTTTTATGACAAGAATTTGTAGCATGTGTTACGGAAGATAAATTGAAGGAAAATTATCAAACACTGCTGAATACGCGAAGAGCGTTGTTATGAGGACAGAAAAATATTAATAATACGGAAAGAAAAAACAGATTTTACGAAGGGAAAAACACTTGGTGAGTATGGCGATGGATCGAAAATGTCCCATTAAAAGGGTCTTGCAGTTAGGTCTTTGATTGAAAATATTAGGTTCTGTAGAATATTGCAATAAAATTGGCTATTCACATTTGCTCTTTTCGATGGTATTCGACGTACATCCCGAAACACGGTTTGTCACTTGTTTTGTTACTGCTTTGCTCGGTTGGCGTTGCTCTTGTTACTATACACATTTTTATGACCTTTGAAGAAAGCCAGACGGCTTCGACGAACTATGACAAACCCAATTCACCTTCGCCATACACTTTCACAAGTTCTTCCACATTTAAAAACGAATTACGAAATATGAGTTCCTCGTTTTTTCCTCTGCCTGATATAGCCTCTGTTCTTCTCCAGAAGTTCGTTTTTGTCACATTAAGATTTTTTCACCGATTTATTTTGGAAAATGTTGTCTCTCACAATCGCAAATATAGTTAGAGTTAAAGGTGAACGGGTCGAAAATAAAATACATGGAAGTGCCCAAAGGATCTAGGAACAGTTCTTAGTTACAAAACAAGAAATTACTATTTTAAGAAGAAGCAAAATTGCACGAAAAAATAAAAAGATTTTGACTAAAGTCACAATAATTAAAGTCACATATTAGTAAATTGGTTATGAAAGGTGTAAGTCTTGCTAATAGAAGTTATTTTAAGCTTCAAAAACATTTAAGACCAAACATCTTAGGTAGAAAACTTCAATTCATCCTGTATAAATCTCTGATAAGACCTATCGTCCTGTATGGTTCAAAAATATAGTGCCTCACGACAGGAACTGAAGGATGATCGGATCTTTCTAAAGAAAAATACTTGGACCAGTTAGAGAGAAAGATAATTGGAGCATAAACCTGCGTCCACACTATGTCAATTGACAAAGCCAAGTGGCTTACCCAGTTGACAGGGACGTCCACAATGTCAGCTCAGGATATCGAGGATATCCCAAGCTATGCTCAAGCCTATTGAGTGGCGAAATACGTTTTGTAAGCTCAAGTTGTATTTGCATGCCGCTTGGTACGTCCACACTATGAGCATTAGTGCGGCTTTCTTTGATCTAGACTAGACCACCATCAGTCGGTTTACAACTTTGGCTTTGCCAATTTGCAAAGATATAACCATGGATATAACTATGAACTATAGAGGATATATCAAGGACCGAATATAGTCAAAATTCGAAACTTGCCCGAGAGAAGACAAAAAGTCATAGACAGCGGGAACAAATAGTTTGATGATGTTTTTAAAATATAACTATAATTTGCTTAATAAAATATATAAAACTTTTGCACACATCTATGACTTGAATCAACTCTATTACTTACATTACTTCGAAAGGAAAATACTTGGACCAGTTAGAGAGGAAGATAATTGGAGCATAAAGCAGTATCCACACTATGCCAATTGACAAAGCCATTTGGCTTTGCCAGTTGACAGGGACGTCTACACTGTCAGTTCAGAATAGAGCGCATCAGTCTGTTATCAAGCCCATTCAGCATAATGTGAAATACGTTTTGTGACCCCAAGTTGTATTTGTAAGCCACCTGACACAGTTGGCACGTCTACACTATGAGCGTTGGCGCGGCTTTCTTTGATCTAAATGCCCTCAATAGGTATGCTTGTTGCCAGTTGGCTGGGAAGGCCGCAATATCATTTCAGGGTTGAACGCACGAGTCTATTATCAAGCCTGTTGAACTTAAGTTGTATTTGTATACCGCTTGGCACGGTTGGTACGTTCGCACTATGAGCATTGGCACGGTTTTCTTTGGTCCAGATCGCCATCAGTCGGTTTGCAACTATGGCTTTGCCAACTTACAAAGATACCGACCGGTCTAGAGTAGTGGTAACACACGTGGCATGCGTTTCTAAGGTTTCGGGTTCGAATTCTGTTCAGGTTTGAAATTTTCATTACGAGAAATTAGAATTAATCTGGCTAATTACCTTATTAACAATAATAAACATGAAACAAATAAAAAAAAATGGCAAAGATATAACGGATTCAACCATGAACTATACAAGGTATATCAAGAACAATTTTTTATTTCTGAACGTCTAAATATGTTTCCTGTTTGTTACTTCAATTGCATGCTTTGCTTCATGCATTTCTTTGTATTTTTACAGTACCGTTTGTTATTAACATGTTCATTTTTTTCTTTCCAGTGGCAACGGAAAGCTGGCGACGTGGGGTTCCATCCTCGGGTTCCTGGTTATGATGTCATTAGACGTAGGTCTTGGATAACACAGTAACATTTTATTCAACTGATACAACTCTACCTACAAATATTCATACATAAAAATGTCACAAGCGCCGAATATTTTTGTATAATTTTTTGGGCTACGGGTATTAGATTTTATTTTTTAGACAAATACTTAAAAACAATTAAGTAATTATCATTTATAATTTTTGTAGCGAAATAAAATTTTATGTATGTTACTTAATTTAACATAAATTTTATGTTTCAATCACTTAAAAATATTTTATTTAAATTAATTTTTAAATTTTAAATTTTAACTTTCAAACTGTACCGTACTGTCAATTGATATTTATTTCAATATTGGCTAGAAAAAGTATCTGTGTTAATTCGAATATATAAAAATTCAAGTCATAAGTAGCCATCTTTTAATAATTATCTAACAAAATTATTAATTTAGATTTTTACATGAAATTAGAATTTTTGGATTAATTGTAGGAACTGGATATTATATTGGCAAGTAAACTGAAGAAGAAAAACTAAATTATTATGAGATAGACACTTCACCTTGGTAAGTTTGTTAAAGATTATTTTAATCTAATATTTTTAATTTGACCTGCTCGTTTTAAATAATATTGACGTTTGACATTAAGCAATAAATTGATTCCAAACTCTTTACAAACTGGCATTTTTTAATATTACTATTGTAATATTGCTAGTAACTAACTAGAATCAAGAAAATATTTAATTCTAATAAACTAAATTAGTAAAACAAATGATAATGTTAAATGATTTAGTTATCCAACAACAAAATCATTAAGATAACAGAAAAATACTATGTAGGTTGAGTTTTCTTAAGCCGAAATGCTTGGGATCCGAACTAATGGATTTTTTCCTGTAATTTTATTTATTTATGATTTTTTTTTCCAACCACAGAACAGGACTTACTGGATTTACACTGTGGCTCTTTACACAGTGGAATTGGACTTTACACTGTGGCTCATAAACATTCACGTCTTGACCGGGATTCGGACCCGGGACCTTTGATTCGTGAGCGCTACCTCTATGCTACCAAGGCCGGCAAATTTTTGGTGGATTAAGACGGAAATAAAAAAATCCATTTATTTTTAGTTTGAATTTATTATTGATGTTGATTTTTCTACTTTCTGTCCATCGTTTCAATGGTCCTTTTGGCTGTATTTGGCTTGTTAATTTGTTGTTTTTGGCATTATATGTAAGATAGTTCTTATCTGCACTTTCGACATAGTCTACTTGTTTCAATTCCTCTGTCTAATCGTATCTCTTGGGACCCTCCGAATTCGATCTGTTACGTTCTTTTATACAGATCGTAATTTGCTGAAGAGTATATCAACTCAAAATATATAATATTTCAGGAAAAGCATTTAAAATGTGTAAAATGCTATAGCTTTAATTAGTGCAACGACGATACAATTAAAGCCTTGTTTATAATAGTTCATTAACTTAATCCATAGCATATCCATAAGGATGAGACAATGCGGTGTCACTGTTTTGAACAACAGAACATCTAAATTCTAATAAACAGAACAAAGATAGTACTGTAATTTTTATGCTATGGATATATACCACATCTATTATAAACGAGGCATGACTTTGATTAGACTTATGCAATTGGAATTATGACACTATGCTAGTGTAAAGTGCATTTCGAGTGATTCCTTCTGTACCAATAAGGACGATTTTTTAATTATGTCAATGCAACAAATGAGCGATTTATGTATTATTTCTTGTACAGTAATACGAACTTATTACGTTCCACGAAGTGATTCGTAGTACGAAAAAAGGTACGAATTTTCCATAAGTTTTAATGCAAAAATCTTTTAATCTATTCCACAACTTTCCCAAGAAGAGGATTAAAGAGTTGAATATTCACTATTTACACTTTATGCAGTTCAGAATCCATAGTTTGCCGTTCATGGGAGAATCACATTCAGCTTGTCTCCTTGAAAGGTTCAACTGTCCATTGCAGAAATTTCAGGAGTGTCTTCTCTCTCAGTTATTTTCTTTTTTGTTGTTGGAGTAGGTGTGAAGAATATTCCAATGTTGGCTGGATTTTCCTCATCTCCAAAATTCCCTTGTAGTTGTTTAAGCACTTGTGTTTTTTGATCTCCATGACAATTACACACTTCGCATTATTAATTTTGGAATGCAAAAGGCCACAATTCGTTAACCATGGCAAAAACTTATTAGCCACGGCGAAAAGAATATTTGTTCTGCATCTTCTGATGCGTTATCAGCTTAGCGAGTATTAGCGATCATTCTGGCTATCGAATTATTCGTTGGCAGGGTCCTTCGATAGCCGATGTATAAATGTACATAGATTTCTAGGTCTTCTCGCTGGAGCAAAAGACTTCAGCATATTATCTTCAATTTGATCTGTTCTGCGTGAAAATATTAAAATTTCTTAGCAAGATTTCTCGAAAGTTGTAAGCTCCTACAGGACTGTTCCTCACCGGCTAAAAAGAGAGCGAACCCATTTCCGGTTTTCTTCTGATTTACACTCAAGAACCGTCCTTGTGATATCTATTTGGTCTCTGCACCAATTGTGCTCAATCCAGTTCCACATTTGTGTTTTTATTTCTTCGCAAATCTCCTTTCGACCCTTTGGTTGTATGAACTAGTCGCACACCCAAATGGGGCTTAGCTGGCTTGTACCCTCCTCCCCAAATATCTAGATATTTGCATTTAATCATGTTTTACCCGTCTACACACCGAAACATCGACATTTTAATGGATGAACAAATTAACTGCGTTGATGTATAGATGGTACTTTATTGATAACACAATTCTTTCCCGCCAGAGCTTTTTGAAGTTTTTTTTAGGGTTTTTCAATAAGTTTCACATTTCAGGATTTCGAATTGGAAATGCTCAACCTGTTCTGAAATTAATTATTTTATTAATCAATTAATTATAATATCATTAATATTAATTAATAATTATATTTTAGGTAGTTGATAATATTTACATTTGAATAAATTCAATATTATCATATGTTTTTCATTTTTATATCATATCATATAAATGAAATACGGATATACGAGATTAAATTTATGTAATAGTATTTACCTAAAATTCTTCTATGCTACTAGAATTTTAGACCAACATCAATATTATTTTAACACGACCAGAATATAATTTTCAGTACGGTATACTATACTAAAAGTTTTATAAATTTTGACTGAAAACTACATGTTATATAGGTAGAAATTTTTTATAGAAGTGAAGTAGAAAAATTAGTGTGTGTGTGTGACAGATTTTGATATTTTTAAATTAAGGACATTAGACAACTAAAATCTATTCATTTTTAAGATAGAATTTGCAATCAAAATCATGCTTGAATTTGAAATTGACAGTTTTTCTAAGGGCATTCATAAAATAATACTCTAATACAAGCTCTTGTAAAGTGGACGTGGACGAAAGAAAAGCTAACATGGATTACAATTATTTCCAACATGCATATGAAGCGCCCAATTATAATAATAATAAATTACAGTGCCTGTTTGAAATAAGCCAGAGTTAAACGAATCGAATATAATTGTACGTTTTATATGCATGATGCACATAACTCCATTGTTAGTTTTTCTCTCATTTTCCGAAGTTCATTTCGACTCGAAATTTTCTTTTTGCATAATCTATCCTAAATACGAATAGAACGCAAATGTAATAGCTTAATTTTAAATAAAAGGAAGAGACGAGTGAAGTGCCTTGTTGCAAGGCACTTTTAAACACTAGAAGCATGAAACCAGTACCAACTGTATATATTTGTAAATATATTTAAATATTCCAGTACGGACACCTAAAGCTCTATGCAGTTTTTGTAAAGTCGGATGAAAAATTCAGCGTGCACATTTTCAACATAAATTTGAAAACAAGATGAAAACTGAACTACAAGCAAAGGCGAATCTAATATCTAGTAAATCACTATGCTACTACTGGTTTACTAAAATTTATGTCAGATTTATGAATCAGTTATTTGTTTATATTGAACAGTTAGCGATATATCTAGTTTACACTTTGCAGTACAATAATGCATCCTAGGTACAAGGTATCATCTAGTAATCTACTCAAAATATACCTCTTATGCCCATTTGAACCCACGGTCCGTAGGTATACTGAAGTACGTCACCTTCACCTGAAGTGAGGCAACCGTATAGTCTAAGAACCGTAATTTGCACCAGCTATCTTTAAAATTTAACCATTCCTTAAACCGCAAAGTAGCAACGTATTGTGTTGCTACGTATTGAAGGAAAACTGGTGCAACTGGGCATCAGTCTTTATTATGGATGGCCAATATTATCTTCTGATTCTTCAGCGGCATTTGTTCTTATAGTGAACATGCAGCTTCCTTAGATTATACCACTTCTATCATTTGTTAACTACTCTGGTCCACTGCTTTCCTGAAGTTTTTGCTATGTCATTTCTCAATTTCATAGCAGTCCTGTGATCACGTTGCTCGCTCTAGATCTCTACTTGGTAAGAATTCCTTATCGTCAACCATCAGGTCTACTAATGACGTGACCAACCCGAGCTAATTTTGTTTTTGGGATTCTTGTCACAATATCGATTACCCCCAACTTATGTCGCTCTGTAACCCTTAGTCCGAGTTGCATAAAGCGTTGTTAAGTATGACAATACATTGTCATTCTTAACTACAATTAACTATTTATCATGTCGTCAAGTGTTGCTGATAGCATTGCTAAGTATACAATCAATTGTTTTTCGTCATGACATTATCAAATATTTGACAATGTCGTCAATTAACTGACGACATGTTTAATGTATATTTCTATATCTGAGTTAATCTCGGTTTTGGCATTGTATGTTTTGTTGTTCGTTAAACGTACCAGGATTTTTATATACCTTTTAAATAGTTATGCTTTATTTTAAAGCGATAACACATGTGTACCTTTATGTAAAGGGTGAGGCAACACTTATGTTCACCTCGATTATTTCTTCAATAAAAAGAGTTATAAAAATATTGTTCAAATAAAACTTATTTGGGGCAATGGGGTTCAGATGATAACCGTATCAAAAAGTTTTTTGCATTTGTTTTGCAAAAGGTATTATGACAGTAAATAAATTTTCTTCAAATTACACTACACATATTATTTTACATATTATTATAGAACTATTTTTTTTTTCTCTCTCTCTCTCTATTCAACGATGTAAAACTTGTATTCTTGAAAACTTGGAAATCGCATTTTATGGCCATCAAAATAACAACTTATTTTTTGGTAAATAATGGAATCAAATGCAAGCAATTGCTTGTACTTGTCTTGTTACTGTTATGAGTCTCTAATCACTTATTATTTTTAAGACCACAAAAAATTCTCGATTTTCTTAAAATTTTGTTATGTAAGATATAAAAGTTTTACACCGTTGAAAAGAGAAAAAATTAACACTATAATATTGTGTTAAATAATATGTGTAGTGTAGTTTGTAAAATAGTTATTAACTGCAGTGCCTCTTGCAAAACAAATGAAAAAAAACATGTGATACCATGATTGTCTGACCCCCATTACCCCGCAAAATTTTATTTGAACAATATTTTTATAACTCTTTTTATTAAGGAAATAGTCAAAATAAACATGAGTTTTGCTTCAATCTGTATAATTCATTCATGGTGTTTCCTTATCTGAGCAAGCCATGATATTTTGTTAGAGAAAAATAAAGACTTTTTTACATCATCTAAATATATTGCCAGTGTTGCCAATTTCTCACAGAATATCACATTAACTGCCACCGTAATATGTCATACTCAGATTAGAAACCTATGTGATCACAGCTTGTTTCATCGTCCATCGGACCATCATCAGCTGATGTAGGACTGCTTCAAAAATAGTATAGAACAGTTTATCTATCATTGACTTCAACTTCATGATGATAGTCAGTATCTTTTGTCTATTTTGATAACTTCGATTATATATAACTACTATTAGGACATAAGGTAACAAGTACGTTTTAAGAATGCTATTTGAGATTAAAGGCATATGTATATTTATACCTGCTTTTAAGGACTTAACACCTTATGTCCTGGGAGTAGCGATATGTCTGATAGTGTTGATCGACCCCTGGTGTTCTTGAGACTTCTTCTTCTTCTACAGCCTTATGGATTGTACCAGTGCATTGTGGCATATTTCGCTTCAAGCTCTACGAAGAGTTTACCCCCAACTTTCTTCCTTCTACATACTTTCTTCTTCATTTTACAGTTGTTTTCATATTTAACCTGCTCGACATAAGTTTACGTATTAAAAACAAGTCAAAGTTGCTGGTCGACTATTGCGCAGAAATGTCAGAGCGCAAAGTTTTATATCCGATGAAGCTTTTATTCTTTTCCCAAGTTATGTTAACGTAATTCCACACATACATTTTGCTCTGTTAATTGTCAATTCTTGCCAGATAACTGTTCTTCATTCTTAATCATATTGGTCAAATTTGGGCACACTGTAAATTTTTTATTCGACTTTGGATGTCAAGAAATGTATTTAGTATATTTTATTTAATTAACATGTTATTTAAATCTGAAAATACATATAATTATTTAGTCACTTACCAAAGTGCAAAGTTAAAATATTTATTTTATTTGATTTTTTAAATAATTTTCAGATTATTTTATTAAATAAAGAGTGTATAAAGAAGGAGAATGTGTAGCAATAATTTTTAAATTGACTACTATTATCAAAATATCTATATTTAATCATTTTTAATACTTTTAGTCAAATCATGAGGTGAAAAATAACTATAGAAATTCTGATAATCGTAGATTGAGTTGAACTAATATTTTAATAGCAAAATTCAGAATATTGTGCCATCAGTTGAGCTTATTGGAACATATTTTACATATAAAAACCCTGTGTGAATCTTTGCATAACGTTTGAGGTACGGAGTGTGATGGAAACGTGTTGGCGAATAAACGAGCTGAATGGGAGGGAAACGAAACGCTTGTTGTCCGACAACCAACAAGTAAGTACTGAGATGTACGTGGCGTGCTTCTAATATGTACTAAACAGTCCGAGAATATTAAATCGAGCCCTTCTTTCCCTAACGTTTAGAAGTTTTCTCACTTGTAGGACTAAACTTTTTATTTTGTAATATTTTAATAGTGCATTTATATTCGTACTATAAATTATACGAATAACGAATATTTTATTTAAAATAAATAAATGAATGAATATTTGCTCCAATTTAATGACAGGTACTATCAACAAAGCACAGGGATAAACGTATGACATTCTCAAGTTTATTGGAAATTGTTGACTTTAACACACTGTAAACCCTTCAAGGCTAAAATATGTCCTATGTTATAACGTTTAATATCTGGTGAATTTGTAACTTGACAGTCTGTTAAATTTTACTAGTTGGGTTCAGAATAATCCTATAAGTTTTGCAGTATACAGTAAGTACGCTGTAAATCATTTGTGGCTAGAACATTTAATAGGGGGGTTGCAACCAGAGGCTTATCTAGGGTTGGCAGACAGGGCACGTACCTTGGGCCCTGTGTTTTTAAGGGGCGTGTTCTAGTTAAGTCTTTTTTATTCTTCTCTTTTTTTTGTCATCACTTTGATTCGGTTTCGTTTTTTTTTTTTTGGGGCCATTTCAGGTCGGTACGCTCCTGGTTGCAACCCGAAACTTATTCCAGAAATTATTACCAGAAAATAAGATTTTCTCCTTAAAGGACAACATTAATAAGATGTTTCTAATATGGGCGTCAAAAAAATGTATATAAAAATATTACATATTTAAAAGTTATTAATATGTATATTATATTGTTTTAATGGTCATTAGTATTTCGACAACAAAGTATATGTATTAGTAAAAAAAAAAATGGGAAAATTACTTGTTGTGTAGTACACACTACTATTTAAATTAAACGCGAACGTTTTAAGCATTTATATCAATATAATTTTAAAAATATAAAATTGTATATTCTTATTTTCGTATAAAAAAAGAGCGGGCAAACCCAGGGAAAAAAATATGCAAAAATCTGAAACTATTAATAGTAGGAGCTGGGTTGATTACAGCTCAAACAGTAGCAGAATCAAGCGTTACTCAACCGATATCACCAATCGTTGCTTATTAAGTATATTTACGATAAGAGTTTCGGGTTGTATGAGTGTAGCCCGCAGACTCTATGTACATTGCAACTCGTATAGAAATGAATTGAGCTACGATTAAGTTTTTAATAGAAATTGAAATAAGTTTACAGAAAATGAAATGAATATATATATAACGTTTTTAATACCTCAATTCATTTAGTTCTGGAGGGGTTACAGACAATGGTATCATCCCAGTTTATGGACAACCGGTTTCCATAGTAAAGGTGGAGGATCCAAAGAGGAGGCAATACTCTCTTCGGAAAATTTAAATGAAGACGGTTGGGGAGGGGTTATAAATATTTGTATTTTTCTGTTTAATCTATTAAATCGACCTCCCTCTCAAAAATTGCTGGATTCTCCCATTGGGAAAGGGGTATAAATAAATAAATATAACTACAGATACAAATACCCGGCGGTTTATAATAAGCCGCCGTAAATTTTAACAACTGGGTTTTTTAAACCTGTAGATCAAGCCGATTGAACACCATCGCAGTCCTTGTGAACCAGCCACCCCCTGCTGCGAACCCCTCTGTGAACTCAACTGAAGGGGTTGATCACGAGTGCCGTCTGAATGTCGACATAAGTTTGTAATAACTTATCTGTGAACGTTGACTTGGTCATAAACATAGAAGTGGTATATATTTGCAAAATGAAAAGTTCCAATAAGCTCTTCTGTGGCGCTTTCTATTAGTCTATACTACAGACACTTTATAGTAACAATCTAGCCAATGAAGTGACAGGTAACAGCGCCGCCGTTAGAGTTACAAATAAATATTAATTTAAAATGGAAAATTGAGACAATATTTGTAGAAAAACTAATTTTTTGGGAACATTTTCACAAAAAATTACTGTTTCTGTCATTTGTAACTACTCTGGTTCATTGCTGTCCTGAAGTTTATGCTATTTTTTTTTTTTTTTTGTTAATATTTTTACCATTTGAAGCTGATAGCGCTACATTGGTATAGTAATAGTCTGGTTGCTACAAGGGTTGCCTTTTATATTTCGGGATTTGAGATCAAAAACAATTATTTATCAACAAGAAGATCAATACACTTCTGCATGCGTTTGAAACAATTTTCGAAACACTTTTTCCACTCCGATTGAGGCTTTTTCCTTGCGATTATCAAATTATGTGGAATCCAATGCTATTAAATCTTTTTGACAGCCAAATGTTTATGTAATAGTTAATGTATGCTGGTCCCACTAATGCCCAAGAATACCTCAATCTCACGATAAGTCACATGACGATCTTGCAGTATCAGTTCGCGCTCAGCATCAATGTTTTCCGCAACAACCGATTTTTGACGACCTTCACGAAATTCGTCCTTAAGCGAACTACGGCCACGATTGAAGTCGGCAAATCATCGATAAACAGTAGTCCTTGATGGTACTTCATCGCCAAGAGTCGAATTAAGTTCATAGATGGACTATTGTTCGGTTAATCCACGTCGAAAGTTGTAAAAAATAATCGCTCGAGAATCTTCACGATTTAATTCCATTTTTAGCCGAGATAAATTTTTTCAATTTACAGCGCTCGTACTTCAAAACGTTCTGAGTATGTATACCGTCAAAAATGTCACACTTTACGATAGAAGCGTCAGTTGCCAGATGGCAGCACTAGTTTAGCGCAATCCCAAAATATAAGAGGCAACCCTCGTATACAGTGTCTGTAAAACTAATCTTACAAAATATCCAACTACAGTAGGCCAGGACCTGAAATTAAAATATACGTATGTATCTGATTAGTTACTAACTCCAGTAATAACTTATTGATACTGCTGTTGTTGAATTAACTGTATGTATATATAACTCTTTCTTCGAATTCTATATAATATTAGTTTAGCTGAGTTTTAAAGACCTGTTAAAAAACAGATCTTATAGTCTTTTAATATAAGTTTTATTTATTTATGTATATACATATCGACCCATCCTACGAAGATTGTCGTAACTCAATATTTTCACTTTTTGAATTATATTACTTAAATATTATAATATCTTGTTAACTGTCCATAAAAAAATTCGTATCTCACAAAACTATAATTTTGGTAGCTTAACGTACAGCTTTGTAAAATATTTATTTTTTTTTTTTTTTTTTTAAATATCGTGTATTTTAATACATAAGTCAAATATATATATATATATATATATATATATATATATATATATATATATATATATATATATATATATATATATATATATATATATATATATATATATATATATATATATATATATATATATATATATATATATATATATATATATATATATATATATATATATATATATGTATATATATATATATATATATATATATATATATATATATATATATATATATATATATATATATATATATATATATATATATATATATATATATATATATATATATATATATATATATATTGAGTTACGACGATCTTCGTAGAATGGGTCGATATGTTTTTTTTTTTTTACATATACAATAACATTCAATAACAAAATAACACATATTCAAATCCTTTGCGGTTGTATTTCTATCATACATTGGAATTGTATTATATTGAATAATACGAAAAGGAGAATCTACGTGCGTAGAACGGCGGATAGAACAGATATACGATGGCAAAGAGTTGATTGTAAATTTAATTGATATCTTGAAAAATGAGCATATTGTTAATATATGTCTTAATATTACTCCAAACGTTTTTAACAGTTTTAACAATATTTTTACTAAACTATTTTCCCTACTTATATCAAAAATATACATGTAAACTAAATGATTCTAATTATATTGTCTTTATCTACTAACAATTTAAACAATTTATTAGTTTGTTTATATATAGGTATAATTTTATTGATTGTGTCGGGCAAAGAAATATTGCAATAATAAAACTAGTGACGTCCCTATTACCTTCAGTACATTGTTCCAAGTATAAAGAAATTTAATTAAAATTTTACCTCCTTAAAATTGCTGTACAGTTTTATCAAAGACAATTAAGAACAAGCGTATTTTTTACTTCATGGTTTAAGATAACCCCTTGTTTTCTTCAAGTTTTTAAGCTCTTTCTAACTAAAAATGAACATGAAAAAACCTTTTTTTATCGTTCTCATACCTCAAAACTACCTCTTTAAGTTAAAATTCTAATCGCCTATAAATTGCCCTGGATTCACCTTAAGGTGTGCTGAAAATCTCATGATAGTCTGTCCAGCCAGTTTGGCGTGATGCCTGCACAGACAGACAGACTTTCATATTTAATTATATAGATAAAATACAATTGAAACATCAAATTGTTTGTCTATAACTATCTGCCATCTCTCAAGTAAGTTTTGTTTTTCCTAGCGAAAAAAGAATATCAGCTTGGAAGCAGCATCTTACAAATGATGTCCATCCATAGGGTTTCTGTATTAATAAATGATAATCCAAAAATGCCAAGTCAAGTGAATTCTCCACGACCTAAAGGACTTGCCAGGTCAAGTTAAAGATTGTTTGCTGAAAAGTAAACAACATTCGGTCGAGCGTTTTAGTTCAGATAATGACTTTGCGGTTTCCTTGTCGAATAAATAGTATTTTTGTTGAATTTTATCATCATCTTGCAATGATTCAATTGACGACTGTTGCACTAGGTGAATAAACATTTCACTAGTACTCCTTCACTAGTGAAATGTTTATTTATGTGTAATAATCAGATGCACAGGCGGACCTTTTTTACATACATGTTCGATTATATTCTTATTCCAGGGACCTGAGGTCGTTTCTTTTATCAGAAACAACAATTTTTAACTTCCAATGTAATCAGCCGGAGACAAGCTAGTCTCAGCGATCAGGTGCGAAATCATAATTTTGAGTTATTGTATTTACTGGTCGTAGGAGATCAGGTCTCCGGCGACTAGTGCGCAAGGATTTTAAGCGAAGTTCATTTTCATAATCTAAGTTACTCTTTGGGCACCCAGGCTATGGTTCTCAGATTGAATTCCATATTTGGATACAGTTCTCCATAAGCTCGGCGCGGGGCCTTGTGGGATGCACAACCTGCACCCTTCTGTAGCCGGCTCTGCATACTGACCGCACCCAGAAATTTCTCTTGGGTGGGCTCACATATATATATTATATATATATATAAGTTTACTTTAATAAACCAATCCCGGACGAATGTAAAGTAATGGAGTACAGTCTGGTTTATAATAGATATGTTATGGATACATAAGCATAAAAATTACACTATTCTCTTTGTTCGGTTTATTACAGATATTTTGAAGCGTAAAACCCATTGTTCAATAAGTATGCGTTATGTTGTGTTACAATAACCAGTTACAATAGTAATCATTCTACAAATTAGTTGAAAAACAAACGGCAGAAATCAAAAATTCACTTGGGGAACTGGCGGCAGAAATTCAGAATATCATTTTAAGTCCGAGGAGCAAAAATTCAGAAAATTCCTTAGGCTACGGTTATAGTGGAAGCGTGTTTGCCCGAAGTACAGTTCGGGCATATTCGCACGTATACGAGCGAGTAGCTAGGTGGTGTTTAGTTCTAACAGTTTCGCGCGATTCATAAACTTCTACTTTAACCACACATGCGTACTTCTACACGCTTGAATCAGTCGACCGAATTCGGTCGGGTACAAACGTAGGACAGTTCGGGCGAATACGCTTCCACTGTAACCGTAGCCTTAGGACCAACGAAGTACAGAAAATCACTCAAAAAATGGGCGGCAGAAATTCTAAATTTCATTTGAGGAATGAGGGAAAATTTTCCTACAACACAAAATTTTCTAGGATGCGTGTCTGAATTTAATCCACTAAAAAGTTATTTAATTATTATACGGCCAGCGAAAGAAAACGTGAGGAAAATAAGACTCTTTTTATTATGAATTGGATATAGCAGTACTCTGTATTGGGGTTTTCCATATTTAATGCACGACTTTATATTCGATTAAAAACACCCAAGTGATCTACACAATGAAATGTAATCTATTACCGTATTGCATATCGATACATTTGACTGAAAAATTTTAATCTGATCTCAAAATATTAAATGTAGACAATTTGGTGTTATTAATTGGGTACATAACTGGATGCTCTTTATTCTTGCTCAATACATTTCAGTGCAGTATCTTCTGGCGTCATCGGCGACAGTATCTAATTCTTTTCTTTTCACAATCAATCAATTATACCTAATAGTAAAATATTACCGTCACAAACGCCTTTGTACAATAAATTTTACTTAACCTATTTCGATTACTGCCAATCTTCAGTGCTAACTATAGTTAGTATATTTAATGTTCCCAAAGAAAGGTTAAATTTAAATTTATTGCATTTTATTGTGACTTATTTTGAATTATTCTATTTTAATTGAATTTTAATTGATTTATAGGTAGTTAATATGATGTCAATTTTAGATGGATGTAAGAGAATATGAGAAGATGTAATTATTGTACATTTACATATTATTGTAAAATTTGTATGTAGTGGTACTTATTTATATTGTGGCATATTAATACTGATGTAATTATAGAAATTTGTACAATAGACTTTCAGTGTTTTATTTCTACTCCCTTAACTGTTTTTCCGAACCTCAATCATTTATAGGATTTCATAGGTATAACCAAGATATCGCTTTACAGGCAATCATGTCTCTGTGTGTGTGTATACACGATAACTCAAAAACGGTTTAACTTAAAGAGTTCGTTCTGGTACTAAAAAATTCTCCTAATAATTGGGAATTCACATTAATGTGGATTGAAATAGTACAAACATAATTTTGGAGTTTTTTTTTTTTTACTTTCATACAGGTTCTTAAACAAAAGTCTAGATTAACAGATAAAAATGATTTTTAACATTTATTTTCCCGCGATTACATTTTAAAATAGGCTCCAAAATTTGGCTACTATTACTTACTAGATATCTAAAAAAACCTGAAATGCGTGAAATTTCATTTAGTATTATTTTTTAATCCTTTTAAAATATAAACATATTTAGGTGACTAAAGGTCGATACATTAACCTATTTCAGCATTATACTACCCACTCCAAAGATTTTTCATCCTTATAAGCTATCAGGAGCCAATATAAAGTAAGTACCTATTTTTAAGATATGTATGTGTTAACGTAAAAGGCAAATTTTATAAGTGTTTACAGTAATTTTAATTTTAAAAAATTATAATTTAACATTAAAATTGTTAAAAATTGACGAAACAAGATAATAGAAACAAAGTAATAGCGCTATTCTGAACAAGACTTTTGAACTGTAACACAATATTAACTCGTGAATGACAAAATATATCCTATATTTTAACATTTGTCGAATTTGAAACTTCATAATCTGCTAAAATTAACAATTTGGTTCAATGTAACACTATAAAGTTCTAATCAAAATTGGTGTGAAAGCAAATCATCTAAAAATATTTTTATTAAAATTTACACTGGAGTATATGTGTATCCAATTTTCTTAGAAGTAAATAGAAGCTTCTTTTTGAGGGATCATTTCTTAACGGAGGTTGGTATTATCCCAGTTATACTAACTTTGTTTCTGCTACTAGAAAATTGTCCAGAAATCAGTGGCGCATTAACTAAAGTGGAGGCTCCGATTTGGGTGCCCCTAAAATACGGGGGTCCTCAGCTGTAGCCAATATAATATAGATTCGCCTCACCATCAAGGTCGATTCTGGCGGAGGACAAACAGGTGCCACGCACATTGGCGTCTATTATAGGAGGGCGACCAAAAGCCATGATCAAAACATAATTTGACTGTATTGAATCTCTGACAAGTAAACTTATTTAACTTCCATCTTACACGAAAATTATGTTCAATATAATGGCATAAGAAATAAAGAAGTTATTGAGTATTTATATACCAACTTGTCGATTATATCATATATTACTCTGAGGTAAAATGAAAAATATTTTATAAAATCTGAAATTGTATTCGGTAACTACCAGATGTTTTACCAACATTAATATATTTTAAATAGGCATGTGTATCTAAAATTACGACGCTGCTCGAAGTATAATTCGATAGATTTCATCGAGGTGCCAACATAACCAGGATGCAACAAGGACTGGTCTCCTTTAGTGCTGGTGAATCAATATCCTGATGAAAAGGCAGAGCATGAATATTTAAATCATGACAGTTTTATTTTTGAAGCGTCTGAGATTCTGAGGCCCATTTCTTGCACCTGTGCGATTATACGTCACAACCAGAACTGTAGAACCAAATAATTCACTTAGATTATTCAGGACAAATAAGAGGGTTCGTTCTATATTGCTACGTGGGTTACGCTAGAATGACTCACAATGAGACAACCGGTTCATATTTTTTAGGATTTTAATTTAAATGTATTCAATGTTCCCTTCAACAATAATACACTTGGCCATTATTTCTTTCCACTTCCTAAAAGCTTCTCACCAATGTTTTTTCGAAATACCTTTAAAATAATCATGAATTACATTACTATCTTCTAAAAATGTTTTTTTCGATAACAGCTATAGAAAGACAACCTGCTCGTTTTTGGTGTTAAATAGAATTCATGCCTCGTTCAAATTCTTTATACCAGCCACAAATTGCAGCCAAAGAAGCCGCTTGTTTTCTAAAAGCTGAATCTGAACTTTCTTTGCATTCATAAGCACTTAAACCCTTTTAAAATCATAATAAATTATGATTCGAAAATGCTCTCTGGTTGATTTCATATTTTGACGAAACTTTAAAACGATACTTTAAAAAAAAAATAATTAACTGAGTTCTAACTAACTTTTACTACTTAAATTCAAATGACAAGTAAATAACTGCATAAAATGCTAGTGCTGCTTTTGTATTCCACAGCCTACCTTATTCTCAACCATTCTAGATTAGCCCTCGTATTTCTACGCATTTAACGTATTTAACTCACACTAAATTATGAGTACTTTTTCCTCTTATAAGATGGCTCGGATATTTTACCGTGTTTTGTTTTTATTGTTTTTATAATTGCACATCGTTTATCTAGATTTGAACACCATGATTATTAGTTTTTTTTTTTACGCATGATATCTTAAATATGTGCCTTTAATTTTAATTTATAGAAAATCAGATAATGTGACCTTATTTTGGTATTTTATCATTTATCTTTAAAAATATTGAACAAAACCTCAAAAACTGTGGTTTTATGATTCAGTAAATATTATATGAATATATTTTCGTAAATATAAATAGTGTATGGACAATATAAATTGTGTCCATTGATAAAACGCGAGCTAGCAATGAATGAAGTGACATTGAGGCGGCCTAGTCACCCGGAAGTGGACCGGACATACGTCACATAGCCACAGGAAGCGGAACACTCAATTAGAACTGATAAAAAATTGCAATGAACATTTCATGTTGGTGAGACAGAGATAGACACTTACTTACACCGGACATGTTCGATTGCATTATCGGTCTTTGAAACATGTGATCATTGTTAGCAACCATACAATGTTGCTTTTAGCTTTAAATATATACAGATATGAAGTTTGGACTGTTTATCTTAATTACTTTAATGTTATATTGTTATAGTGTAATGATTCTTAATGGCTTTCTTCTTACACATAAATTTAATGATAACAGAATAATGTATACTTTGAGAAAATTAAGTAACTTTGTACTTATTTTTATTCACTTACGAAAAAGATGCTACGTGTTCGTAGTGACTTACCATGAGATGGTCGACAGCAATTTGCGCAACGATTAGTGCAGAAAGGCAAGCTGTAGGCCTTCACTTCACTCCTATTATATTATATATTGCTTTAAAAATTCCGTTTGTTGCAGAAACCCATCAAGCGCCACAACATATAATGTTCCTGCGCTAAAATTTGTTATTCATACTTTTGGTAGGCCTGTGCTCTTATTGGTAGCTTTGGTTTATTTTGAAGTGTAGGTGTAGTATTATTTAAATCAGGGGTCTCCAAACGACGGCCCGGAGGCTATATATTTGACAACATCTTTAAAATATAAGAAAAATATGTGCTTTATTTTATTTTATTTTTAGTTCTTATCAGGAAGGTAGGGATGTAATGTTTGCGTATGATCTTGTCCCCTTGCCAAATATATGCGGCGATATTGTGTTGGCTAATGTCATTTATTGACGTTCTGTCATGTTATGTGAATATTTAATCGAACTTATCTTCAAAAACTGTTTTTTTTTTTTTAAATTTTATTTGTGTATGTACTCTTTGTAGAGCATTGCGTTATATTATTATTGTGCAAGTGTATACTGCACGTAAAAAATAATCATGTATAAAATTAATGTCGTGTTAAATATATACAGGGTGTTTGTTTGAAACGCCGCACCTCGAATAACTCCTTTATTTTAAGAGATAGAAAAAATTCTTCAGAAGAAAAGTTAAATTAGACAAAAGGGTCCACTTATGGATTAATATAAGAATTCGGCATCACTTCCGGTTTCAACGAAAATCGTTTCAACTTTTTATCTAGCATAGGGAATCGGTACTTTATTTATTTTTTCTTGAAAGTACATTAAATCAGCTTTATAACGATGTCAAAATATCGTACTTTAATTTTATCCATTTCAAAATGGTGACCATTTATTTACAAAATAATAAATAACATAAATCGTAAAAAGTTAAACATAACAGGCTTTGAAAATGATTTTGTTACTGTTTATAAGAAAACCAAATAAAACCTTCAAATTTTCTTGCCTGTTAGTACGAGTTTGATATTAAAGGTGATAATATCACATCGTTTGTAATTATGGCTTACGTACGTTATTCAAATGAAGAAATGACAGATATGGTTCTGAAATTCGGGGAATGTCAAATAAATTCTAAGAAGGGCCCAGCAACTCTACCAAGAAAGGTATCCTGAAAGTAAAGGTTAGAAGACTTGGAACATAGGGTAAGAATAGCCATCAGGTTAATTCAAGAGTATACTGTTCTAAATGTAATGGAAGAGTTTTTATTACGAATGAGAAAATGTGTGGATAACAACGGCGGTCATATTGAACATTTGTAAATTTTCTTAGTTTATTACTTACTTTTGGCATATTTTGTTTTATTGTTTTTCCTAGTTACATATTGTTATATCTTTTTATACTTTAGTTTCTACGATTTTTTTGTTATTTATTATTTTATAAATAAATGATCACCGTTTTGAAATAGTTAAAATAAAAGTATATTTTAATATCCTTGTAAAACTGACTTAATGTACTTTAAAGAAAAAAAAATTAAAGTACCGTTTCCCTATGCTAGATAGAAAGTTGAAACAATTTCCGCTGAAACCGGAAGTGATGCCGAATTCTTATTATATTCCTTAAGTGGGTCCTTTTGTCTAGTTTAACTTTTCTTCTGAAGAATTTTTTGTATCTCTTAAAATAAAGGAGTTATTCGAGGTGCGGCGTTTCAAACAAACACCTGTATGTATATATATATATATATATATATATAATTAATATATTTATATTTGACCATTGTTTTTAATTTTAACTGAATAAATACTGTGAAGTTCCTTATATGCTTATAATATTTTGGCCATTTTTGGAGACTTTCGGCCGGTAACTTTCTCCCGTCGCACTTGGCGACACTAGTCTAACGTCGTGAGGAGGTCTAGAAATGGTGAACTTCCCTTCTCTGCTCTATGCGTCATCTACTCATACATAGGGTGCTAGGAAAGTTTTAAAATACGGCTGTATTAATAAACATAGCAAGTTTTTTCTTGCATCATTAAATAGACCATGCAAAACATACTAGATACACTGATAAATAAATTTTATGTAGTCAGTCTATTGTTTGCAGTGCAAATGTCAACTTGCACTCAATCAATATGAGTGAGTTAACGCGACGAGATCATCGCGCAATAATTTTGTACTATTTCAAAAGTGGTTTGTCTGCGGAAAAGTGTATCTCCGAAATGCTTACTATTTTTTCTGAAAATTGTCCAAGTCGGAGCACAGTGTTTCGTTGGTATAAACAATTTCAAAAAGATATTTTTAACCTAGATGATGATCCTCGTCCAGGAAAATCCTGTGAAATATACAGACAGATAGAGGAGTCTTTGCACATTAATGCACCAGCTCTCCGTTCAATTTTTCGCGACCATTTGGAAGTTAGGAAAGTTTATACGCTATGTGAACCCCACAACACAAAGGGTAACCAGACAACTGGAGCCGTAAGACAATTCGGGCTGTTCATAATTGGGGCTTTTCACAACTGGGGCCATTAATAACTGGGGCGATGGACAATTAGGGCCGTACACAATTGGGGCTTTTGACAACTGGGGCCATAACTATAAGTAGAGCCCTGCGCGGATAAGCTTTTCTGTATCCGCATCCGATCCGCATCCGCACATCCATGATCCGCATCCGATCCGCATCCGCAGCTTTTGTAAATAACAAATCCGCATCCGCAAAAATATCCGCACTATCCGCACTACAGGTTTTGCTGTCAGTTTGGAAGGAACTAACATATTTCGCCTGTTTAGGTAATCTCTGCTCTAAAACGCTACTGAAAATTTTTGGATTTACCAGCTTATTTATTACTAACCTAACCTAAGGGACCCCAAAAGTTTTAAGACCTAGATGCGCTAATAACTTATTTAAATCTAGAGAGAGATAACAATTTTGGGGGGCCTAAGCGTTCTTTTTCGTTGGGAGTAAGTGGCGTGCTGCTTTTTTTAATATTGAATTTTAAAAAAAAATCAGAAAAGTTACTTGATAGAAGGTGCTTCATATTTTTAGGATCAAGTAATTCTCTTACGCCATTTCGCGCATGAGTTAGGCGCTGCAACTTTTTCAAATAGCAACATGTGTCATTTTTCAAATTTCTGGGATCTGCAAGACTCTTTACTTCGGGTAGTATAAAAAAATTGGCAGGTTACATAATAAAATTTTCGAGAAAAAATTATGTAGGTAAATTTTGGTATTTAAATAAAACTTACTAATCAGTTTTATGTAAAAAAAAAAACCTTTATCAGATTTAAAAGCCAGAATTAGAGCAGAGGTATGAAGAATTACGTCGAAAGTGTACCAGGAAACTTTTGTCCAAAATATTATTTTCTATAATATATTCAATAATAAAAAGAAAGTTAAGTTGATTGTCTCAACTCAGTCTTGATCATGGACAATTGTCTTAATAAAAATAACATAAAGTGAGATTGAATGCTACAAAATATCATGTATATACAGACAACCAAAAATAACCGAGAACTGCGTAGTCAGAACACAATTGCTTGTTTCTCCGAAAGTAACCGAAGATTTAATGTTCACGCGGATATTGCGGATAAGCGGATATGACATTTAATCCGCATCCGATCCGCATCCGCATGGTTTAAATGATAATTTATCCGCATCCGCAGAAAAGTTGCGGATATCCGCGGATAATCCGCGGATACCCGCGGATTTGCAGGGCTCTAACTATAAGAGCTAGAGTTTTCTTTTGTTTAAAATAAAAAATAATTATTTTAAGATGGCAAATACATTTTTTATTTATGTAGTCAAAAGAGCACCAAATTTTATTTAATCTAACCCTTAAAATACAATTTTTTTTTAATCAAATGAACACGAAAAGTTCCTTCAGCCAACCCTTAAAATACAATATTTTTTTTTTTTTATTTATTCTAATTCCCACCAAAATGTACTTAATCAAACCATTAAAATATTTAAACTGGCAAAATAATCTAGATGAACAAAATAAAAATTAAAAATTGATAATACCTATCATGGCTCTAATGTGACTTAATTTCCAAATCATTATATTTGCTGCTTTGAGTTTCTTGCCGATCGTAAAATTTTATTAGAATATTATCTTCGAATGCACGTGTACATAAACATTTTCTATTGGTTCAGAAGTTAATGAGTGCGGGGAATATATAGTCAAAAGAGCACCAAATTGTACTTAATATAACTCTTAAAATACAATTTCTTTTTAATCAAATGATCAAGAAAATTTTCTAGCCAACCCTTAAAATACAATTTTCTTTATTTATTCTAATTCCCACCAAAATGTACTTAATCAAACCATTAAAATATTATTTTTTTTTCAAAAGAACACGCAATTTAATTTATGACAACATGTAAAATAATTATTTTTTATTTTAAACAAAAGAAGACTCTAGCTCTTATAGTTATGGCCCCAGTTGTCAAAAGCCCCAATTGTGAACGGCCCGAATTGTCCATCGCCCCAGTTGTGCAAAGCCCCAATTGTGTACGGCTCCAATTGTCCATCGCCCCAGTTGTTAATGGCCCCAGTTGTGAAAAGCCCCAATTGTGAACGGCCCGAATTGTCTTGCGGCCCCAGTTGTCATGGAAGTAACACAAAGATATGGTTCTTTGAAGACGAAGAGACTCCAACTGCGGTAAAACAATCAAGACCTGTGAAAAAGAAAATGATTGTCGTATTCGTTGTCGTGGTACGTTGATTTTTTTTTTTTTTTCAGTTGATTCATTCTCTTCAAAACTTACGGCCTCATTTACGCCTTGACACTTGGCACTTGCTTGAAGATAAAGCCCCCGCGCATCGAGTTCAACTAACTAATTTTTTAATAATTCTGGATTACAAATGTTAGAACATCTGCCATATAGTCCAGACCATGCTCCTTAGAATTTTGGACTCTTTCATCAAGGATAGGCATAAAGGCCGCCATTTTAAGAGCGATGGTGAGCTTTTAGCAGCCTCGAACCAAACCTGTGCAGAAGTACCAACTAGAAAGTGGGGAGACATTTTTAACACGTGGTTATTTAAAGTACTTAAAAAGTTTAAAAAGTAAACCCGTATCTCAAAACTTTTCTAGCGTCCTACGTATTATTAATCATTATTTAAAATATTATTTCTAAAAATACTAATATAATATTTACCGGTTTAAGGCCCGGTCTTTCCACCTTCAGATAAAGTTCCAGGTAACTATCTGACAGATAAGGTTATTTGTAACTTCATCTGCTGAATAAATGTCAATACCAGTCAGTGAATTCAATACGTCAGTCTCATTATACGTTAAATAACTATCCGATAGATACATTTGTATAGAAAGAAGGGCTGACATTTACTCAGCAGATGAAGTTACAAATAACCTTATCTGTCAGATAGTTACCTGGAACTTTATCTGAAGGTGGATAAACCGGGCCTTAATGTCTTTTTTAAGTTACAAATAAGAAAAAACAAGATTCTCAATCCTGCAGCAGCAAGTTTGAAAGTTACTTTAAATTTTTAATTTTATTAAAACTGAAGCCCTTAAGACTGTACATTAATATCAAAGTTGTTGTGCAGTTGAAGGAGTATGCTGCTATTGATTCTGTAAACTTTATTCATCAATCCTGATCCTGATTAGTTTTTGGAGTAAGTATTTCAAAGAGAGCGACGCGCTAGCCTGTAGCCGTCCGGTAGTAAATTGAATAAAAAGGTTCAGAACTTTCCTTAACTAACTTAAAGTTCGACGATACCGTATCAAGAATATTACCCGATCAAGCCTTTACGAAATTAGAAAATTAAATAAAGTAAGTACTGGTCGCTATTTCTTATCGACCAAAATTCAGTTTGTACTAAAAGTTTGTATTATGGTCCATTTTTCAAAACAAACTAAAGCAGCATTCAGAGTTCTTAAATCAATAGCTTATAGACTGTAGCTTGTACTCTGTTTATTGTCACTAACGAGTTTGTTATATGGTAAGACGTGCAACCGTTCAGACTTCTAAATTTAATACATTGTTCGTTGTGGATTGTGGATAATTTTCGAAACTTATAGCTAGTGAGATGTTTTAATGAGACAGACATATAAACACATTGGCTATCTCGGTCTATCACAGACTTCGGAGATATTGTATGCCTTTACATAACCTAACAAAATGTTATAATTAACAAATCTTGCTCAAAATTACAAAGACGGACAGTAAATGTGATCAATTTAGGGAATTAGGTTTGGTTTAGTTAGTTAAAATCTGGGACAGCAGAATTATAAAAACGGTACTAAATAATAAGCATTTTACGAAGGCATCGTAGTTGGTATAAAGACACACAGTTGTCGGGCTATTCGTAACCCACTAATTTGTATCAGCTGTAAACGCTACGTAGAACGTTAAAACAGTGTATAAAAACATAAGTCACAACGTAACAACGAACAGTCTACAACGTGTTAATTTAAAGAGCTCTGAATGCGGCATAAGAAAGCGAGCTTGAACAGAATAATTTTCTAAACGTACACAATATATTAGGTCGTCAAGGATGAAATTTGTAGAAAAAACAGCAGAGTTGGTCGGTAACTTACAAATATAAGGAATTATTTTATTCATCAAAGTATGCAAATTGTCTATACACTTTTGCCATTTAAGCGGCAGGTTGTTCAGGTCGGTGGTATAAAACCCTGGCGGACGAGAGTCAATGAATTACTGGAAGGCCAGTTTTACAGCATTGTTGGAATTATAGTGGTTTCCTATTAAAAAGTTGTCGAAATTGCGGAAGAAGTGGTAGTCAGTGGGGGCTAGGTCTGGTGAGTATGGAGGATGATGAAGAAGTTCCAACTCCAATTCCTGTAGTTTTGCCACAGTCATTTGTGCAGTGTGTGGTCTAGAGTTATCATGCAATAAGATAGGAGTCGAACTCTTGACCAATCTAGGCTGTTTTTCTTTCGGGTTTTTGTATCATTTCGTCCAGTTGGTTGTAGTATATTTCTGCAGCGATCGATGAGCCAGTTTTTTTTTTTTTTTTTTTTAAGTCACCTGTACGAAATTTGGTGAACCAATTTGATATTGTCTGCTGCGTAGTAATACTAGAGTCTAATACACTATTAATGTTTCGTACGGTCTGCGATGCCGTAGTTCCGCGTAAGAACGCATACTTCATAATAGTGCGAATTTCCGACCGTTTCATTTTTAACAATATTAATTTTTAAAAAAGTTTTTGATATTTTTCAGAGCATACAATGATTCCTTTAAACAGGCGAGAAGTGTAAGGCTTAACGGAAAAAAAAAACAACGGTAAAATATTAAGCCAATGTCAAATAATAAGCTATTAAAGTTGGCAATATTATTAACTACAAATTTCATCCTTGACGACCTGATATTTAACGATACCTATTTATTTTACTTTGCGGGTAATTTAACTTTTATTAAAAAAAAAACACACACACACACATTTTTAATTTATATATATATATATATATATATATATATTTCCCCTAGGCTTTGCGGCATTTAGGATATTAACAACTACAAAGAAATTAAAAACGAAATAACATACAATACAGTAGATAATTTTAATTTATTTTTGACTATTTATTTATTAGTTTTATATTTTTTAACTTATTTATTTTATATTTTATCTACTTACTTACTTTTACGCTATCAGGTATGCTTTTTACACTTTATAACCAGCTGTTGTACTTCATATTCTATATTTTTGTGTAGCTCTGATGAAGAAATAAATTATTTCGAAACTGGTCAGCTTGATCTTGTTGCTTTATTTATGTCTACAACCCGTACAACCTTTTCAACAAATATGTTTATTATTAATAAATAATTGCCGTAGCTCCGTGGTAAGAAAGTCTCCGGAGCCCCACCCCTTCACAATTTTCATCTTCCGTAACTATTAACTCAGCCTTAAGTAAATATTAATTGTTCAATGAAGTTTAGGATAAAGTAAATTTAAAAGAATTCTTGATTTAACAAATTATTTTATTACGTACATTTCGGCTACGAAGTAATCTTCAGTAGCTGAATAAAACTGAGAAAAATTAATAGTTACAGAAATTATACGAGGGTTGTCCGTAAAATAAGGTCTCCAATTTTTTTTCACAGAGAAAAATACGTTTATTAGCAATGAGTTATACATTGTTGGAAAGCCTGGCCTTTCTACTATTTTTCTACATAATCCCCGTTGCGATCGATGCATTTTTGCATGCGGTGTAGCATTTTTGTATACCCTTGTCATAGAACTCTCCCGCGCGCAGGTAGCGTACGACCTCTTCTTTCAACTCCTCGTTGGTCCTGAACTTCGTCCCACCCAGGTGTGATTTCAACGCAGGAAAGAGATGATAATCACTTGGTGCTAGGTCCGGGCTATAGGGAGGTGTGTGACGTTATCCCATCCAAATTCTGGGGACCCACCTTACACACACCTTGTGATAATACAAATGTTCTGTCAAAATCTTATCAAGAGTAGTCTTACTGACATCAGGGATCAATTTGCACAGCTCCCGAATCGTCACCCGTCGATCTTCAAGCATTGCCCTCTCCACTTTTGCAAACATTTCGTCCGAAACCGATGGCCCTCCGGCACGCTGTTCATCATGGACGTCTGTATGTCCGTTTTTAAACTCTCTGTACCATTTCCGCACGTTTTTAATGTCCAGATACTTCACATAACTGCCGATAAATTTCTATAGGCGTAGTGTCCTTAGCACACAAAAACGAATCACAGAACGTACGACTTTCATATATATGATCGGAGGCCTATAAACGGAGAACTTACCTTCTCGGCTCTTATACGCCATCTAGGCGTTTGGCACCTATCATTATTTATTATTAATAAGAGTTCCCGTGGGTAGGGATATGCGATACTGAGAAAGTATCGATACCGGTATCGTATCAAAACAAAATATCGATATTTTCAAGTATCGAAAGGAAAAATTAATATATTTTCTACAAAACGTAAAAAACATTTTATTCTTATAATAACAATTTAATTGCTTCACAATAATAAATAGATTAAAGTATAAAGGTTATTCCAAACGTTTAGGCGGAACTAAATGGGAATTTCGTTCTTTTACATTGTCACGAGTCACAAGAACGGACCTTGCTAAAAAAATTTAATTCCAACAGTGAAACTGTTCTGTGAGTGTAACCATGGAAACGAATGACATTTATCAAAAATTTTACTACTTTTGTTATATATTTTGAAGACAAAACAAATAAATAAATGGGAAATTTTTATTAAGAATGACAAAAAATTCAACTGCAATGAAAAGGACATTTTATAATGACAATCAATTTAATCTAGAATTTGCAATGTGAGTATGATTTACAAAGCTTAAACAAAATGATCAAAAGTCCGAATTAATAGATATCAAATTCTAGTTCCGCCTACACGTTTGGAATAGCCTATATAAGTTGGTATTAAAAAATGGTTAGGCTATGGCGCTTATATAGGTCTGAGTGATTGTTTAAAATATAAACACTACACTCTTCTTCATTGCAAGCACCGAGAAAAAGCAGTTTAGTAAGCTTTTTGCCCAGAAGCCTATTTCTGTCTCTGCATACATTGGCTCCTGCTTTCGAAAATAAGCGCTCTGAAGGAACTGACGTCGCTACTACAGACAAGAATTTCTGAGCAATTTTATATAAGTTAGGGAAGACTGTTTTCATATCGTCCCAAACCAGTAGTGGATTGGATTTCAGAGGTGAAACTGGATTTTTCAAATACAGTGATGTTTTGTTTGAACCACGTTGACCTGTCCCTGATTTTAGTTTCCTCTTCCTGTGTGCAATGTCAGTATGTTCCTATGTTCTGAAAAAAAAAAAAAAAAAACGGTTCGATACGATACTCAAATGTACTGATATTAGTAAAGTATCGGTAGATTAGTATCGATATTAAAATCGCGATATCAAATGAAAAATATCGATACTGGTATCGTATCAGTAGTATGGGAACATCCCTATATACGGCACGTAACTGCTTAAAAGACATGCCAGCAACTGTACTCTGCTGGCAGAAGATAGAAACAAAAAGGGAAGATTTACAATACTCAGCAGTGGATATCGACTGCTGAGCAATGATAATGGCGGTGTTATACAAGGTGTCTCAAAAGAAATTTTATATTTAGTGGATCGATTAAAAAAAAAGTAAGCCGTATATAGAAAAAATGTTTATTAATTATTAAAATACACTTTTTGGGGATTTATTTCTTAAAAATAATATCGTCTAAATGTAGACCCTCGCGTTCTCGGCACTCATTTAATCGAACAGTAAAATTACTTATGACATCTCGGCAGGTGGACTCAGGGATGGCTGCCATTTCGTGACGGATATTTTCTTTCAAATGCGCCAGTGAATTCGGTTTATTGGCGTAAACTTTAGATTTAAGATAACCCCATAGGAAAAAGTCCATAGGGGTTAAATCTGGACTGCGTGAAGGCCAAATTATGTCACCTCTCCGGGAGATCAATTTGCCTGAGAAAATTTCACGAACACGTGGCAGAGACATATTGGACGTGTGTGAAGTTGCTCCGTCCTGTTGGAACCATGTTCTTTGGTTATAGCCAGGAAAGTTTTGCAGTTCAGGTACCAAGAAGTTGTCTAACATCTCCACATAACGCTCTGAATTCACTGTAACTGCACGCCCCCTTTCGTCTTCAAAAAAGTAAGGGCCGATAATTCCTCGCGCCGACATCGTAGCCCATACGGTCACTTTAGGCGAATGTAGGGGTTTCTGATGTTTGCGTTTCGGATTCGTTGCACTCCAGTAGCGGCAGTTCTGCTTATTTACGTGGCCATTAAAATGAAAATTAGCTTCATCCGAAAACAAAATGTTGATAAACGTTGAAAATCGCTCAATCACCTGATTTACGAAATTAAGTCTCTGACTGGCATCTTGGGGCTTTAATTCTTGCACCAATTGAATTTTGTAGGGGTGCAGCTTTAGGTCTTTGTGCATAATGCGATGTAATGATGATCTATGCACATTTAATGCACTTGCTCGTTTCCGAATTGAAAGGTTCGGGTCGTCACGAACAGACTGATTAACATTCTCCACGTTTTCTACCGTTCTTGATGACCTAGGTCGCCCGGATTTTGATTTATCCAGCGTTGTACCAGTCTCTTCAAACTTTTTAACCCAATGTCGAATGAGAGGAATGCTTGGCGCATCATTTAAGTGGCGAAAACCTCGAATACTGCAGAATTTTCTACGCGCTACAGTCGCCTAATCACCGTTTTTGTAAAACTCTCGCACGCATAACGCGCGGTGTGCTCCCGAGAAACGCTCCATAGCGACTGAATTCCCAAGAGCCAGGCTACCGATTGACATAACCCCCGCGTCCCTCGGATACGTTGCGTTCACGCAGTAAGCTAAATAAATATAAAATTTCTTTTGAGACACCTTGTATTACACTTTTTCTAATAAACCAATATTCTTTTCTTTCTATCATTTTTGTGGAACCAAGATAACAAAATCCACTTGATATGTTACCCTCATTATGTTTTCCTTATCTAATTCATTACGATGTAAATTTACGTAACGCGAGAAATAAAAATTTAAAGTAGTTCTTAATGTAGACGTGGATTAATAGGCCTAGTTACTATTCAACACTGTTGAGTGCGCTCATGTAGGGTGCTGATCACATCTACAAGACACTGAATTAATTCCAAGGGTTCGGCCCGTCAACCCTTTGTCCAACAGAAGGTGTCAATGCTTCAATTGTGATGCAAATTATTAAGAGAATATGACAAGTTAATGTGATGAGAAATTGATTATATATACATTTATTGGCCACACAACAGCTAACACTTTAATAATAGTGTGGCACTAGAAAATTTTTATAAATCTTATTATAAACAATCACAAAAAACATAAAGAGATTTCATTTTTATCCACCTAAAGAATTAATGACATTTTTTTTTTAATTTTTGCATAGGTACAAGAGAATATGTCTGGAAAATTATTATTAATACATTTATTGAATTTGAATGATATACGATTAATCGGTGCATTATATGAAAAATTAAGTTTACCATTAGGTAATAATAAAAATTCAGTATTTCTTATATTATAAGAGGGAACACGAATATTAAATTTACTTAAAAGACATGCGCTATCAATCAAGTTATTGAAAATCTTATAAGAAAAACTGATATCCAAAATATTTCTTCTATTTTCTAATGAAAAAAGTCTTAAGTTTACATACCGGGTGAATTATTTAAGGATGAACATAGTCTGTTCCAAACGGTTTAGCGGAACTAGATTTTGCAATCTAGTTACTTTCATCGTTTAAATCGTGCCTTTCGGCCGTTTTGTTTAAGCTTTGTAAATCATACTTACAATAAACATTTTTTGGTAATTACTAGGCAAACAACTAGCCCTCAAGCCCGTGCCTCCTCCGCTCCCCCCCCCCCCCCCGCAACAAACTATTAACAAACCTTAATACAAGTATATGCAGGGGCGTCTACAAACAAATTTCCAGGGGGGAGAGCAAAACCTGGGGACAAATAATTACAACCCTATTTTTTTTTTTTTATAAATTTTAAATATAATATAAAACAATTTCTTTCTCGAGTCCAGAGGGGACGTCCTCGTTTGCACTCCCTCCGGACGCCCATGAGTATATGGAATGCTAGAGTTAAAGATAATTTATTATAATTCATATATAACCTTCATAAACTCCGTGTGCAAGTGTGACAATGGTATATAGAATAGAACTATTAAATCATTGTTCTGGGATTCCCTCTAATATAATATATGTCATAAATTACAATATTACAAATTACAATTTATAATCGACAAGTGCGGCAAAATGCCTTATCATATTAAAACGAGTCGCGAAGCGACGAGTTTTGTCAACGTAGGGGGAGAAGACCGGAGTAGCCGGGCTGAGGCCCCTAGTATTTTATATTTTCCCAATTATTCCCATTCTCTTTATTTTTCTCAAAATTTCATTTAACCTGTCGAGACCCTCTCCATTCTCTTTTAAGATCTCTGCTGGGTTTCGAGTGTCATGTTTCAATTCAGGGCAGTTCGTCAGCCAGTACTCTACTGAGTTTTCTTCTTTGTAGAATTGGCATACTCTTTCTTCCAGCTCTTTCCAGTATTTATTATTATTATTAAGGAAAATAAGGAACTGAAGCCATTAAGGCTTGTATTTGTTTGCTTCTTCTTCATTATCTGCTCTGAATATGGCCATTAATTTCTGGTCATATCTCCTTTTCATCATTTACAAGAGGTGCCCCGAAACTGTGTATTTCTTTGCAATTTTTATTATAATTTGACGCTCCAATTTTGCTAATTATTTTTAATCCTCCTATCTCCCATTATCTAGTTGTTACTTTAATTAAGGTGTTATTTATTTTTAACCCTTCCGCTTTTTTTAATAAAAAGCAATTATTTTCAAAAATCGTTTTCGTTTTTACGTCCCATTTACTAATTTGGTTTGTATTATTTCCTTCGTTTATATTTATTTCTCTTAAACATGCTTATAGGCATTTCTTTTCATGTCTTTGGGATATTTCTTGCTCATATTTCATAGCCCTTCTAGTTCTAGAGTGAATTATAAAAACCTTCGTATTTCCTATGTTTGTTGAGTTATAACATTCTGATATAGATTGGTTTAGAAAGGTTATATGCAGGGGCGTCTACAAACAAATTTCCAGGGGGGAGAGCAAAACCTGGGGACAAATAACTACAACCCTATTTTTTTTTTATAAATTTTAAATATAATATAAGACAATTTCTTTCTCGAGTCCAGAGGGGACGTCTTCGTTTGCACTCCCTTCGGACGCCCATGAGTATATGGAATGCTAGAGTTAAAGATGATTTATTATAATTCATATATAACCTTCATAAACTCTGTGTGCAAGTGTGACAATGGTATATAGAATAGAACTATTAAATCATTGTCCTGGGATTCCCTATAATATAATATATGTCACAAATTACAAAACATATTTATAAATTACAACATATTTGTCTGTTTCCTCAATTTGTTATTGCAATAAATTCCATCAATAACCATAATGACTGTTGAGGCGCCATGATTGGTAAAACTTCCGTCCTTCTGCGATTTAATGAATGAGATTTGTTTATACTGGAACAAAAACAATCACAGTACCGCACATATTGTCGCTGTGGACAGACTAATAACTGTTCACACACGTAAAACCCGACGCGTGTTGTTTCTAATAATATTGTTATTTGCAGTAATTACGTTCCGTGATCTCATTACAAAATCAGGTCATTGCCACAAGATATTATTATTGAAGATAAGATAACACAATACAAACGGAAGTGTAAAATATCACATGTGCATGCTATATTTAGCGCATACAAAGAGATGTTTAGCTACTTACATCATCTGACAACAGATGTTGTTTGACAAAATCACGACCCGACCGCGTAATGCAAAACCTTCCCATGCGCTGCTCACAAAACATATCCTTCGACTCTTCCTGCGTATTCAGGAGTGATGTGAGACGAACGTACAACTTCAGACACGATGTTCAAACTTATGCCTTTGATGAAGTCAGCAGCTTTAAGGTTTGGATTTCACTGCGACAAATAACAAATCTTACAAAATAGTTACTTTTTAACTTATAAGAATAATGCTTGGTTTATATACGGAACAAGAATAAGGAATAGGAAATAAGAATGGTAAACAAGATGTTAAAACATGGCTGCGCCGTATATCGGTTTATGTAGGAATGAAATTTAACTTATGGTTGGTTTATATACGGAACAAGAATATGGAATGGGAAATAAGAATAGTACACAAGAATAAAAAATATGGGACCGTTTATATCGGACATAACATTTCGTCGCTACGCCTGCGTACTTGCGTTGGCCTGTGTTTAACGGTTGTAGTTTGACAGGTTGTTGTGTTTAATATAACCTTTAAAAAAATTTCGTTTTCAGTAATATGGATTTAGAAGATTTTGTAAATTTATTTGCTTGTGTTTCACACATTATATTGTTGTTTCCAACCTTCTGATCACAGCAGGAAAACATCTGTTGGACAAATTTTATGACGGCCGACATTTTGACCATAGTGCGCATGCTTATCGTCTCTTATTCTTGGAATAATAATAAAATGTTAAATGTTATCAACTTTTCTTATGTTTAAGTTAAATTTCATTCCTACATAAACCGATATACGGCGCAGCCATGTTTTAACATCTTGTGTACTATTCTTATTTCTTATTCCTTATTCTTGTTCCGTATTTATATACGGAAATGGTTGGTTTATACCAACCATTAAACACAAGAAAAGTTGGTAACATTTAACAATTTATTCTTATTCTAAGAATAAGAGACGAGAAGCATGCGTACAACGGTCAAGATGTCGGCCGTAATAAAATTTGTTCAACAGATGTTTTCCAACTGTGATCAGAGGGTTGAAAACAACAATATAATGTGGGAAACACAAGCAAATAAATTTACAAAATCTTCTGAATCCATTTTACTGAACAAAATATTTTTTTAAAGGTTATATTAAACACAACAACCTGCAAGTGACAACCGTTAAACACAGGCCAACGCAAGTACGCAGGCGCAGCGACGAAATGTTATGTCCGATATAAACGGTTTCAAATTTTTTATTCTTGTGTACTATTCTTATTTCCCATTCCATATTCTTGTTCCGTATATAAACCAACCATTAGATAGATAGATTCGTTTATTGTAACCATATGGTGTACCGAGAATACAGTTTGTTGCATATTTATTCAAATACAATAATATTGTTAACAATTAACTTGATATAAACAGAAAGAAAAGATACCTGAAAAATAATCCAAAACATAAAATTACTTATGTTTTATATTTTCCCAATTATTCCCATTCACTTTATTTTTCTCGAAATTTCTTTTAGCCAGTCCAGACCCCCTCCATTTTCATTTAAGATCTCTGCTGCGTTTCGCGTGTCAGATTTGAATTCAGGACAGTTCATCAGCCAGTGCTTCACTAAGACCTCTTTTTCTTTGTTGAATCGGCATACTCTCTCTTCCAGCTCTTTGCAGTATTTGTTTGATACTTCTTCCTTCCCTGCTCTGAATCTAGCTATTAATTTCTGATCATGTCTGCTTTTCATCATTTACAAATAAATAGGTGCCCCGAAACTGTGTATTTCTTTGCAATTTTTATTATAATTTGACGCTTCAATTTTGCTAATTATTTTTTCTCCTATCTCTCATTCTCTGGTTGTAACTTCTTTGATTAAGGTTTTATTTATTTTCAGCCTTTTCACTTCTTTCAATAAAACCCTTGTTTTCAAAAAACTTTTTTCTTTTAACTTCCCACCCACTCATTTGTTCTGTATTATTTTTTTCGTTTTCATTTATTTCTCTTAAGCATGCTTGTAGTATTTTCTTGTCATGTCCTTGGGGTAATTTTTGCTCAGATTTCATAGCCCCTCTACCGGCTTCTTCCTTTATTTTTGTTCTACCGCTTTCCTTCAAAACAATGTTGTCCGGTGTATTCCAGTCCAGTCTCAGTACCAATTAAACTATAAGAATTATTTAACATTAATAAATCTGTTCTTATGTACATCTTCAGAGGTACAGAGTTTTTAAACTGTTTATTAGAATTTTCATAATATTTAGGATATTAGTAGCCCATAAAAACTCATAGTAATCTAACCGAACTGTGGTCCTGGGCACTACTATTCGCGACTCAAACTAACGTTGGCGGCGCTGCGTACGACAGTTGATGGCAAACGAGAAGCGTATATATCAGAAGTTTTTTCTGTTCAAACAATATTTCGGCAAAAAAGCACTGTATTTAAGTTACTATATTTAAAAATACGTCCTAATTCACATAAACTGCAGCACAACACACTACAAATATTATACAAATATACGCTTCTGTTTAATTTACCAAGCCTCCACCAGATGTCTCACTGTTATTTGGAGTCGCGAATACTGTTATTGTATAAGAGTGTTTCCCAAACTCTTTCGATTTTCGTACTCTTTTGCAGTTCATTTCTATAACTTGCACCCCTCATATTAAATCTTCTTCTTCTTTGGGCACTATCAGTCAGATTGACTTTTGACCTCACCAGCTGATATCTCCATCTCTTGCGAAGTCTTCTCTCTGATCGACGCATATTCAATCTCCCTTCCCATATCTTCCTAGCTATTCTGTCCTCCCTCATCCTTATAATGTGTCTCGTTGTTTAATACAGTTTTTTTCAACCTTTACGGGCACGGGAATTTATGTAAATATTGTCTGTGGCTATATATATATACATAATACATTTTGTTCATCAATTTTTTTTTCAGCTTGCTCACACTTCGCCTTTTCTAGAAAAATAGTATTCCCTCGATCTTAATACACGCTCTTTATATATATGAATTCAAAGAATTGAATGATAGTATTGAAATTTTCCGAACGAACCGGAAGCACAGGATATCAAGGACAACTTCGATTTTTTAAATGGAATATAAAATATATCATGCTGGGTGTCTTTGGATAGAGCTTTTGAAAGTAAACAACTTTTATTTAAACATTTTTTTAATATCTTTTACACTTGACGAAAAGTTGTACTCCCTATAATGACTTGAAAGACTTAAGTCTGATAATAGATATGTTATGGATACATAAGCAAAAAAAATACACTATTTTCTTTGTTCTGTTTATTATAAATACATGTTAAACCCATTGTTCTAATACGTATGCGCTATGTTATGGAGTTATTATAAACCAGGCTTTACTCTTGAGTTATCTGTAGAAAATACCTCCTTGAAAGTACAACTTGAAAGTACTTGAAGTACCTCCAACGCGAACCGTTGTCACAGAAACGCATCAACCGACACATACGCTTAATTTGAGCTTGATATAGTTTGTACTTAGTTTAATTAGTCAAAATATGTATAATTTATTTTATTTATGTTATGGAAAGTCCCTATATATTCATGAATATAAATGTAATAATATATTTATTAATTGAGCATATTTGAGCAAGATTGAGCCCATTTCTATTATATTTTCTTGAGAAACTCTGGTTTTATATACTTTGCACAGGCGCCAATTGTCATACCACGGGTCTGATAAATGATTTAATAAAAAATTGATGTGAAGTGTGAATTTTCACACATTTCAGGGTTTTGCAGGTATTTAATAACTGAATTATGATTATTTGGGATGCCAAAACAAATTTTATGTCAAAATATTTTTTTATGAATTTTAATTCGAATGCCTAATACCATTATTTAAGTTGCTAAATATGTGCAGTATTTTTTTTACATAGCAAGGTTCATTAGGATTTTGAAAATTGCGCCTATGGCTTCTATTGGTTGCTTAAATCATTAGCCCCGCCCTCTGATTTCGTATACATCAAAGAGAATTAAATTAAAATTTCAACACTTCCCACTGGTTATTAAATTTACGCTTTTAAAAATTAAATGCAACATTTTACCAAAATATAACTAGAATTTTGACAAAATAATTTAAACAAAAGAAAACTGCAAAAAAAACAAAAAAAAATTGACAGGATTCGAACTTTAGTTTGCAAGTTACCTGTTTACAAATTAGAAAACCAATGACTAAACGCACATAGCTATGAGTGCTGACGTATCAACTTGGTTACATAGCGAATTAAATATTTAACATATTTTGGTTAAAAACACAAAAAATGCATTATTTTCCGAAAACATAATCTGATCAAAAATTCCTGTTGTACTATTCCGGTTCACACTAATATACATTACTTAGAATTTTTTCATATTTTTAGTTTAAACCAAAATATTTTTTTGCACAATTTTGACAAAAATCGTGTCAAAATAATTTATTTTGCAAAAATAAAATTTTGATCGTTAATCCACGTACTAAGGGCTTTCATTTGATACCCTACCCAGAATTTTAAAAAAATATTTTTTTTTTTTCGTTGAGCACATATTTTTTATATTTTTAGGGGGATATGTTTTTTAGATGTTTTAGTATTTTTCCTATGTGCGGGTCAAAAAGTTGTACAAGCATGCAAAAATTTCAATTCTCTAGGTTTAGCCGTTTGGCTACAATTTTTACCGAACAGACAGACAGACAGACCTACAAAACCCTAAAAAGAATCTAATAATAAAGTGAACGAACAGTGCATATACTTATATTTATGTTGTAATACTCAAAAAATAAATATAATTAGTTCAAGTTATCATAAAGTTAATTAAAACACAAATAAATAATTCAAAAATTTAAATTTTAACTTTATCAAATATTCAGTGTATCTTGTTTGGAGTTATTTTAAATCAGAATCAACTGGAGCAAGGTATAATCTAAATCTGGAATTGTATACAGCCTATTACGATATTTAAAAAAATAATATTAGGAAAATATTATTTTTCGAAAATAATCTTCTCTTTTTTAAGGAGTTGGTAACATAATTTACGTTCTTAGAAAGTTTTACGAACTTGTGTGCTTTCTAGGAACTTTTTTAAAAATTAATTTCATCCTTAAAATATTTCAATATCATATTTTTAAATAACACTCTTTATTTTAAATTCAAAAAGTGGAATCGCCGTTGGCAATAATAATTATTATGCTTCGAATAATCATTCTGTACGAAACGAAACATTTTCATTTCAAAATTCCATCGTTTCTATTCAAAAACTTTAATTTAACACGACCGTCTCATCATCACTGTCATACACTTGTATACAACTGTCATACAACAGCCCTTGAAACATTCAAGCCCTTCATGTCCCGAAGCATGCATAATTCTCCGCTCCTTAGCTTTACTCCCGGCTTTGTTCGTAATTCGCATCTATGCGTCAAGTAATACGCATCTTTTGTTTTCAGCCGTTGGAATCATTCACCCCTTCGCGTTTAATCGTATCTATCCACTTATTTCTTGATCTTTGTCGCCTGTTTTGGGTATTGTCTTTGTTCGACATTTCTCATTAGACGTTCATCCATCATAGTTGGAACTTCTTAGAATTTTAGATGTCACTCATAAAAGACAGGGTTTCTGCTATACGATACCGGGTTTCTCATATATTGTTGTTATAGTTATCGAGGATTTAAAATAAAATTGCTGATTACAATTGCATTTTCATATTTCCCTCACTGCCTATCTGTCTCTATATACATATGTACGGTAGATATTGTAGCGAATCTAGGTAGTTATACAAGGTGTCTCAAAAGAAATTTTATATTTAGTGGATCGATTAAAAAAAAAGTAGGCTTACTTTTTTTATACGGCTGTATATAGAAAAAATGTTTATTAATTATTAAAATACACTTTTTGGGGATTTATTTCTTAAAAATAATATCGTCTAAATGTAGACCCTCGCGTTCTCGGCACTCATTTAATCGAACAGTAAAATTACTTATGACGTCTCGGCAGGTGGACTCAGGGATGGCTACCATTTCGTGACGGATATTTTCTTTAAAATACGCCAGTGAAGTCGGTTTATTGGCGTAAACTTTAGATTTAAGATAACTCCATAGGAAAAAGTCCATAGGGGCTAAATCTGGACTGCGTGGAGGCCAATTTATGTCACCTCTCCGGGAGATCAATTTTCCTGAGAAAATTTCACGAACACGTGGCAGAGACATACTGGACGTATGTGAAGTTGCTCCGTCCTGTTGGAACCATGTTCTTTGGTTATAGCCAGGAAAGTTTTGCAGTTCAGTTACCAAGAAGTTGTCTAACATCTCTACATAACGCTCTGAATTCACTGTAACTGCACGCCCCCTTTCGTCTTCAAAAAAGTAAGGGCCGATAATTCCTCGCGCCGACATCGCAGCCCATACGGTCACTTTAGGCGAATGTAGGGGTTTCTGATGTTTGCGTTTCGGATTCGTTGCACTCCAGTAGCGGCAGTTCTGCTTATTTACGTGGCCATTAAGATGAAAATGAGCTTCATCCGAAAACAAAATGTTGGTAAACGTTGAAAATCGCTCCTAATAACGCGCGGTCTGCTCCCGAGAAACGCTCCATAGCGACTAAATTCCCAAGAGCCAGGCTACCGATTGACATAACCCCCGCGCCCCTCGGATAAGTTGCGTTCACGCAGTAAGCTAAATAAATATAAAATTTCTTTTGAGACACCTTGTATATTAGGTACCTATTAATTATTTACTAAGTATATAATATTGTGTATGGATCTATTGGGTTGATATTCGACCCGAAAAGTTCGACCCATTTTTTTGACAAAAATTAAAGAGAAATTTTATTTACTAAAATGTTACATTTAATCAATATACCTATGTTATGTGCCGTTCTGTTCGATTACCCTTCTCCTTCTCTCTGGTAGCTGCAATCTCGCGCTCGTAGAAGTTCTGAAGTTTCTGGCTAAAGAACTGATACAGGTGATTTTTCAAATCTTCCAAGGAAGTACAGTTTTTACCATCAAAACTGTATTGAATCAATCTAAATAAATGGTAGCCGAAAGGTGCAATATCGGGAGAGTATATGGTGGATAAACCAATAAATACCAGTCAAGCTGTAAAAGTTTCTGTCGGATGGCAAAAGACACGTGTGGTCTGGCATTGTCCTGATGGAACGCAATTCCCTCTCTGTTGGCTAATTCAGGCCGCTTCTGGTCGATTGTTTGCTTTAATTCACTTAGGGCCGGTTGCTGGAAGCTCAGTAAACTATAAGCTAATGGTCAACTACGGTTGCCTTAGTAAACTGTTGCAGGAACGTAAAACAATCCAAAGTTAACCATAAGTCAACTATGCATAGTTTACTTCGCATTTGACGTGAGTGCAACCAAGGCTTCCTTGGTTAAGTGTGCACAAACGTTGATTACGACTTGACGCCGAGTCAAATAATTGAATTTTGCTGACTATACCTTCATGCCAGTTTAACTACGATTTACGTCAATATTCAGTTTTTTCATTAATTTTATTTTCATAATTTCGGGGTTAAATAAGAGAATTTAATTAAGAAGACGGTAAATTAAATTCTAAATTTGTGTTTTAAAATGAAAATGCACCTAACTATTATATATGAATGTGACTTAACAACCTATAAAATTTCCTTATAAATTCAAAATCAATTTTTAATTTGATATTTCAATAACGTTATAATACCATTGTAATAGAAATATTAAATACATGAATAATTATATATATATATATATATATATATATATATATATATATATATATATATATATATACATAATACTAAGTTTCTATTATTTTTTTTTCCTTATCCTATTTGAGCAATAGAAAAATTTCAACTTCCAGCCTATGTTCTTTGCCTTCAATAGAAGAGATGGAACAAGATTCTTCAGACGGCGAAAAAAGGCTTTAGTGAACTACTAATTTTATATCATACAAGTAACTTTGCGACGTACTCGGAGCAACAGATTATGCACATATACCAATTCAGTCACCTGGTGGACTTATCAACAATTTTTCCTGGCACTACCTTTGAATACACATACAAGAGTAGAGGAAAATTCTAACATGACCCATGTTGCAACAGGAATGGCAATTAATGTTGACCGTGTCCTAACGACAATTATATTTTGTGCCGTTTTAGGTAATTTTTGTATACAACAGCATGATATGATAGAAATTCCTGTAGAACTATTGCAGAGCGATAAACCAAACATTTGAGAGGGAAATGATACCAATGTGGCTGTACGTAGTGCATTAATCCAAACAGGTATTGCTCTAAAAAAAGTAATACAATGTAATATAATTATTAAAACAAAACCACTTTATTATTTTTTATAGTTTAATTTTTTTATTAATTTTAATTCAATTTATTTTTAAGTTGTAATTGTACAGCATTCTTGCTTTATTTTTCTCTATTAGCGCAGCCTGGTACTTACTCTTATAATACACTTTTATAATGTATTATTATTATTATTATTATTTTTAATTATGTTTCTTGCTTGTCTTTTTTTTCAGGATTTTCAAGGTTCAGGATTAGCTGCTTGTTGCATTTCAGGTTCTGGTTCAACTTGATAAAAAATATGAACTTAAGCCAGTTCTGAATCAGTTAGGTAGGCAGGAGGTGGTGATAAAATATGTAGCATATTTTTTTATAATAACGTATGGCCAGTTTCTCAAAAAATACAGTTATCGACATATTTTCAATAATTTGGTGTTTCCATCGGTATCGACACTATATCAGTACTACATCGAAAACTGTATTTTTTGAGAAACCAGATACTGAAGAGCGTACATTTAGAACTCATTAGAGAATATGAATAAAAAACTACTCCTTTGACCTGTATTGCATTCTAACGTTTTAACGGAGTATATATCTTTAGAGCGATATGTTTTTAGAAGTCTCAGTATTTCTCCTATATGCGGAGCAAAAAACTGTATATGGATTTACAAATTTGGTATGTACCATATTTCAATTCTTTAAGACAGTAGATCAGGGGTGGGCAAATCTTTTCGCTGTCGGGCCACATTGCGGATGAAACTTTGATCGCGGTCCAAAAAAAATATATTTCTAATTTCAAATATTGTTTTTGTTCCGAAGGATATTTTATAAATTTTAAAGGCAATATTTTTAAACCAAAACATGTATTTATTATGGAATTTAAAGAAAAAAATCAGCTGTGGCCACCACAGATTCAAAATTCATTATCAAAAAATGTCTCAAACAAAAGTTGTTAATTATTGCTTTTATAGCAACTTTTGTTAAATAATTTTTTTCGAAATATTTCTCTGTTGTTAAATATTCGCAAAAATCTTAAAACCGACACGAGTAAACTTCCATTTCTAGTTAACCGATTTTTACCAAAAGTTGATCAACTCGTGCCATTGATGTCAAAAGCTTAAATATGAAGTTTCATAAAAATCCTTTCAGCCGAATTTGTTCTGCACGTATACACCAACCGACAGACAGACAGGCCGACAGATATCATGCTAAAAATAGTCAAAACATTATATAGGAACCTCAATTCGTGGAGATCCATCAAAATCTCGAAATGTCAAAATCGGTATGATCACAATAACTCCCTTATGACGGTCGGTAAAAATTGAAAATAAAATTAGAAAGAATGAAAATTTGAAAGAATATTGGACAGACAGTAATATTTTTGCAGGACACAATAATTTATAAAATGCTTCGCGGGACGGATAGAATTTTATCGCGGGCCGGATTGCCCAGGCCTGCAGTAGATAGACCAGACAGACATTCAGATAGACAGACGTTCAGACAGACAAATTGTATAAGACTTTGTTTGTTTCACCTACGAAACCAAAAAATGGATCATGGTATATATGCTAGAACAGTGCTACTCAAAGTAGTAGTACGCGGACCAGTACCGGGCCACGAGTGTTAAGCTGCCGGTCCGCAGAGAGTTTCCAGAAAATAAAGAAACAATATTATAATATAAGCTACAAATATGGTACCGGTCCGTGACACATTCGAAATAAAACTTGCCGGTTCACCATATTTGATAGTTTCAGAAGCATTGTGCTAGAATATACCGATGTCAAGAATTAACTATAAAATAACGTGCTGCTGTCAAGTTTGAGCTAATCTATGGCTGCACCATCGTTATAATGCAAAGTTCATTATGCCCCCTAAAGAAATTATTTTCTTAATAGAACAGTTGGTTGTGATTAGAGATGAGTCGTTCGTGAACGAACCGGCTAACTGAGCCGGCTCAGTACACTGACCGAAGTGACACGGTTCACCAAATTGAAATGAGCCGGCTTACGGCTCACTGTATAGTTTCAAGGATACGATTGGTCGGGCGATTGTGAGCAATGACCGAAGTGATCCTGATCTGGATCGATGTCATGTTGAACTTCGCGAGAACTCTGCTTGTAATGTATTATCATAAAGTGTATTTTGTCATCAATTTGTAGGGCAGTTTATTTGAAACTAATAGGCTTAGTCAGTATTTTCTTACAACCATACTATATAAAAATATTAAAAATATTGCCGAAATCCCAGATGTCCGATTTATAAGGGCAATAAACATCGCCATAAACTTAACACATCTGGTTTAAAATACAGTAGCTACATAAAGTGAATTGTTTGTTTCAAAAATGTTAGATAAGAGCCGGGGATAAGCGACGTTCTACCTACGAACGAACGACCGACCGACCGACCAACCTGTGTCTCGGAAACATGTTTCCAGTTCATATAATGCAAGAGCCGGCTCTAAGCGACGTTCTACCTACGAACGAACGACCGACCGACCGACAACTGACTGACCTGTGTCTCGGAAACATGTTTCCTGTTCATATAATGCAAGAGCCGGCTCTAAGCGACGTTCTACCTACGAACGAACGACCGACCTGTGTCTCGGAAACATGTTTACTTAACCGGATCACTGATCCGGTTCCGCAAACTGAGCCGAAATTCCCATCTCTAGTTGTGATCTCCCCTCTCCCATCAATATAATACATAGCGCCTCATTTTAATATGCGCCAGCCCTTAGTTTTCGATACACCTAACTACGATTCTAGCTTGTATTATGATAACGCTATTTCAACATTTTTTGTAACAATTACATTCTATATCAATTGTAATATTGAATTCATTAAATAATTACAAATCACATTTATATTTTTATTTGAAGCAATTCGTCTTTCGATCGTTTCAGTAATTCAATTTGTTATAAAAATTCTACCCAGCAATCTACTAAAACAACACAAAAATCAAATCAAATGTAACCTTCTAGAAACATCATGGAATAACAGAGTGCATTTCTCTTGGAAGGAGCTCGCCTGTAATTATTATTATGTAATTAATGTTGTTTGTGTTCCGGCAGGATTGGCTTCGGGAAAGCACTAGTACACTGCATCGCGTTCGCAGGAAATTTAATAAGCGAGCTTGGTGTTTCGCGGTTGAATTGCCTCTGTAGGGTTAGGAATAATACATTGGGTTGCATTGTACATCTGTGCACAGGCAATGGGGATGATATAAGTTTGTTTTCCGATATTACTCAAATTAGTCATGCCGACATGATCTTAGGGAATTGTGTTATTACGGGAGATTTTTCATATTTACGAGATGTAATATGAAATTGTGGAATGAGGAAATTGGCAAACAAGCCTCCTATTACTTTACTATTGCAATTTGGAAGTTAATATCTGTTGTTAGAATAACCAAATAAAGGAATATAAATTTTCATCAGCAATGGAAGATTGAATTTACTGTCTTTAATATTGACTATTATACTTCTCCTATTCTTTTTGGCATTTGTTCTTATTTTACATTTTTCTATTTGATTGTGTTTCCGTTCTTAATGTATTTGGGGTGGACCACGAATAAGATTAAATGTAGTTTCACTAAAATTAAGTCTTGTGGTATTTGTTGCATAGCATATAATTTTTGTCAATTGGTAAAGCCTCGTTTATAATAAATACATAACATAACAGACATAGTATAAAAAACACAGTTATGTATTTTTTCTATTTATTACAAACAGATGTTCAGTACAGAGAAACCCTTGGTCAAATCTGTATGGATATGCGTATGCACTATGTTATGGAACTATATAAGGTAAACCAGACTTTACACTTTGCACCAAAACTTGGTAAAAGCCGCCGATTAAATATGGCGATTAGACTGAAGCAATGGTAACTAACCAAAGAGAAGGTCCGTGAATTACTTTGTTTTTAGGGTTTTATAGGTATGACCAAAAAACCTTTATAACGTCACACATGTGTCTGTTAGTCTGTCTGTCTATACGGTAGAAATTGTGAAAGAGCTAGACCTAGAAAGTTGAAATTCGGTGTACTTGTACAACTCTTGAGAGTTTAAAAACTCATCTCGTCAGAAAAATAAATAAATATGTATTCAACGAAGAAATAAATTATTAAATTTTAAGTGGGGTGTCTAATGAAACCTATTAACGCGTGGTATTAACCGACAAATTTTTATTTTTGAAATATATTTTTACCGACCACCAACATATATAAGGGAGGTATTGTGATCATACCGATTTTGACATTTCGAGATTTGATGGATCTTCACGAATTGAGGTCCCTACATAACGTTTTGACTATTTTTAGCATGATGTCTGTCGGTCTGTTTGTCCGTCCGTCCGTCTGTCTGTCTGTCCGTCTGTCTATCTGTGTACACGTGCAGAGCAAATTTGGCTGAAATGATTATTATAATATCAATATGCCATTGATGCCACCAATGTGCCACTCGTGCCGAGTTGATCAACTTTTGGTAAAAATCGGTTGACTAGAAATGGAAGTTTACTCGTGTCGATTTTAAGATTTTTGCGAATATTTAGCAACAGAAAAATATTTCGAAAAAATTTACTTGACAAAAGTTGCTATAAATACAATAACTAATAACTTTTATTTGAGACATTTTTTGATAAAACGAAAAATTTCGAAAAGATTTTGTAAAATTTTTCGAAATTTATCTAAGTATCTATTTTTTCCTACTTATATGTAACGTTTCCATGGTCATGATAAATAATATCTCTGTTAGAAAGTATTAGGCCAAGTTATTTCTACTTAGCTGCTAGAATGTATTTTATACAAATAGTTTGTGATGGCGGTCGGTCCTGTGGTGCCTACAGCTGATTTTTTTTTTATTTTCGCCAAAAGTATTTGGAAAACTTTTGTATCTCATTCTATTTCCCAAAGGGGTTGATAAAAATATGTGAAAAAATTTCAGTAACATACATTGATTGGTACCGGAACAGTTCAACAAGAATTTTTGATCAGATTATTTTATTCGAAAAATATCGAATTATACGTATCATTGAAAAACAAACACTCCTTTTATAAACACGCTTTAAGACAACCTAAGCATGAGGGGACTATGTTGAAAAGTAAAATTTTTAATATATCCTTCTTAGGGAACGACAGGGTACGGGCTGTACTCTTCCTGTAAGTGTTGCGCTTTATTTTAATGCGTTATATTATTTTCTGTGATATTCAATGGTAGTTAGCCCCTTTACAGCCCTTTACCATCATTCTGCGTCCGTTCAATTTTTCGAACTTTTATCCTTATTAATTGTGTTTGTGCGTGCAAGGTTTCTTTTATTGAATATGTATATAAGATTTTATTTATTTATTTAATATTTAATTTATTCTTTTAGTTTATACTCTAATAATTTATATAGGCTGTGTTATACTAACTCTTATATATCCTTCAACTAATTACTGAGTGCTGTGATATCCACGCACACACCTGTGTAGTGCGTGTTGCGTGAACTACACAGATGTTTGAGACTTACAATTTAACGTGGATTCCAAACCACTTTTATTTATCTTGAGGAAATTCTTGTGGAAAATTATCTCGGTAGAAGCCCTCAGCTATACCAAAATCTGCGTTTCAAAAGTGTTTTGAAGCCTGGAAAAAAAGGTGGCATAAGTGTATTATATCCGATGGGGTCTATTTTGTAGGGAACAATATAAAAATTGATGTATAAATAAATATTGTTTTATAAATTAAAAAATTGCACGAACTTTTTGATCACACCTCGTATATGGCAGCCGATTCGGGGACATGGTCGAATACGGACGTTAACAGGCCTTAGGTAATTGAAATTACTTAAAATTTTAAAAGGAAATAACAATGCTTTGTAAACTGATAAAGACAGTTTATTCAACGAAATCTACACTAGCTTTACGTATAAGCGAAGCAGGCGCTCGTCTGCAGCCAAATTTGGAAAAGTGTCAAAACGTTGAATGCAAGTACGACAAATCCGTTTTTTACTTGTATCACCAGGGTGAAAACAATATTTGTCTGTGGCGGCAAAAAGTCTAGCGCCAGCGTTAAACGAAATTAACATTTCGTACAGTCATATTATCAAACCTTTCAAACTAAAGAAAATAGACGTAAACCAGAACTTCGCTGGCCGCATAGCAATAGGAGCACTAAGTCCCACAGCAAAAATAAATAGCGAAGCAATCAGCCACCACTTAAATTTAACTAGCAAACCTAGCCATAAATCCAAGTATTCCCACTTTTCAACAAATATTACACAAAATAAACGGCCACATCTTAAAAACGAAATACCATTCCATAAGCAAATCCAAGAACACCTCTGTAATATGAACGAAAGCTTCTCACAATTCACCTCACAACAACATAACAAAATACCATCTTGGCTTCTCCAACAACCGAAAGTCAACTTATCCCTAACCCAATACAATAAGAAAAAAAAACACATCCTATGATCATCCTACAATCCTACAATAAAATAATATCAAAATTCAATAATCATATTGCCATCTTCACCGACGGAGCCAAAATTCAAGGTATTACCGGTATTCGTTACAGAAAACGAAATTAAAAAATTCCATCAACTCAATGAAACAAGAGTTTTCATTGCTGAAATATTTGCTATTCTACAGGCGACAAAATACGTAAGACTCCATCCAGTCCAAAAGTTCATAATACAGACAGATGATCACCAGCATACAGCAAACATTCACCAGAAAAGCCATAATCCAAAAAAATCCAGGACAATTTTCCAGTGTTTCTCAAACCTTCGACAGTTGCGGACCACTTTCAGAATTCCACACCAACCGCGGACCACCAATTTCAAGAAAAACATTATTTTTGCATAAAGGCCATACTATTGTGCTATATATTAATACTAATGAAATTTTGTGTCGTGGACCACCAAGAACTGACCCGCAGACCACCTGTTGAGAAACACTGATCTACAGGACTCTATATCACAAGGGAAAAAAGTTACAATCTTATGGATTCCGTCGCACCAAAGCATCCCAAGAAATGAGACAGCAGACATAGTGGCAAAAGAAGCAATACACGAAGAAATCTATCCCTATCCACCTCAAACATATGACACAAAAAGCCACTACAAGAACAAAACAAAAGAAACATGGAATAACACTCGCATCCGCATACACATACACAGAAGTAAACCCCAAAACAACATTACCAGAAGAGAACAGATAGTATTAACCAGGATAATAATCGGACACACTCTATTACACACAAACACCTGTTCCAACGAGAAGCACCACCAAACTGTCAGACTTGGAACACCAGACTGACTGTAAGGCATATTATTATAGAATGCCCTCAATACCATATGGAAAGAAGTTCGAACCAACTACCAGCAGACCCAGATGAAATTCTGTCAAACTATAACGAAACTAAGAGTACCAAATTCCTAAAAGAAGACAACTTGTTCGATAAAACTTAACATAAATACCATATCATAATATACAGGGTGTTAGGTAAATGTCCGGCACAATTTTAAAGGCAGCATTGTTGGCCCATTTAGAGCTAAAAAGTCCTCAACCATTTTTGGATAAGATGCGTATATCGCTTGATAATCGATGCAATACCACCGTTTAGAAACCACTAATATTTTGTCTGTTACAACAATTACATATGTGACTGAGATAAATAGAAACCATGGAAACAATACCGTAATTTTACTTCAACAAAATTCTTTTTCAATTTTATGAAGAAAAAAAAAATAAGAAAAACTTTAATATTAAAAATAAAATGTTACAAAAAAAATATATACATATATTCAAAGCGTATACATATTTTACAACTTGTTACCCGCAAGTATCACGTCACTATCTACTAGCAAATACAAATTATATATAAAGAATCTATTAACACATAATCCACTGTACTCCATTGATGAGTTTCCACCGCTCATCCGTGGAATTACCGAGGCCTGAGACCGATTTAATATCAATATCTTTATCATTGGCTATATTATTTTCTTTATTTTTAATTATGCTCTCAATTATTTTGTATTCTGTATTATGATTCTCTATATTTGTGTTAAATATGTATTCCAATTTGTTGTAAATGACTGACTGTAAACAAATTTTTTTGTAATATGGTCAGTAAATGAATATGAATAAAGCAAATTCTCAAAATGTGCTCCATTTACATCTAAACATGCTTGGGCTCTCCGTATTAAAGAAGCTTCCACTAGTTGCATTCCAGTATGATTGCGGATATGTTCTGCAGCGGCAATAACACGATTTTCAAGATCTTCCTCATTTTGTATAGGTGTTTTATAGACCAGTATTTTCATGTGGCACAAAATATAGAAGTCGCAGCTATTAAGGTCTGGTGACCTAGGAGGCCAAGCAGTAGGACCACCTCTGCCAATCCACCTTTGTGGGTACGACTCATTTAAAAAACGACGCACATCTTTGCTAAAGTGAGGTGGAGCACAATCGTGCATAAACCAGATTTCTCTTCGAAGTGCTAATGGTAAATTTTCTGGTAAGGTTTCCATTAAAAAGTTTAAATAAACTTGACCGGTTAGTCGTTGTAGTAATACGTATGAACCAATGAAGACATTTCCTATTATTCCTGCCCAAACATTAACTGCAAATCGGTGTTGAAAATTTGTTTCAAGAATCTGACGAGGATTGACATCTGTCCAATAATGGGTGTTGTGAAAATTCAGAATTCCACCTCTTGTGAAGCAACATTCATCTGACATTAATATTTTTGACAACAAATCCAGGATTTTGGTTGTTTTGCTGAAGCAACCAGTCGCAAAAAGAACTCTTCGTAGACGGTAGTCTTTGGTCAAGCTTTGGACCCTTTGTATATGGTATAGATAAAGCAAATTTTTACGCAAAATGTTCCAAATAGTCCAATGCCTCACCCCAAATTCACGACCTATCTCTCTAGTAGAAGCTGCTGGATGTTCTTCAATTTGTTCTAATACCTCTTCTACAACATCCAATTCCACTGGTTTTTCTAATTCACTTCCCTTTGGCAAAACAGATCCAGTTTCACGAATCGTTGTGCTACCGCTTCAAAATTTTCTGTTTGGGTGCCTTCTATTCGGAAACCGTTCAGCATATCGTCGTTCTGTTTCCACAGCATTGCCGACACATTCCCCCTACACAAAATATACACACATGCATTTTGTGTGATGATTCTTCAATTGTGTAATGTGCCATTTTTTTAACAAAATCGGAACAAAATTTTAGATTATGACGTACACATACTTTGATATTCTATTATTGAACTACAATTAAAATAGTTTTTTCTGTATGGCAACTACACAACTTCTGGATTAATATGAAAAATTAAAAAAAGTCAGTTGTTTTCAATATTTGGGGCATCTTTTTGTTTGTTTATTTTTGGACGAAATTCGCATTTTAGAGAAAATTAGCAAAGGAAAAATCGATTGCATTCTACGTCACCTTTGCTGTCTTTTAAATTGTACCGGACATTTACCTAACACCCTGTATAACCACAAAATATATCACATGTGATTGTAAAATCTAACAATGTAGCTAAACAAATATGTATCAAATGTACAATAATGTAAACTAATGTAATACAATAATGTAAACTAGTCTCGAGGTGCTAATAACCAAGCTGTTGGAGCCTCCTAAATAAACCAATTAAAAAAAAAACTTTCAAACTTTGTTCATTTCATTGTTCTTGCAAATATGCATTAGCGGGTCCTTTTGAACATAAGGCATAAGCCTTCTTAACACTACATATAAGATATTGTCAAACCTATTGTTACGGAGACCACAGCCATGTGCAGAAAAAGCTATCAGTCAGTACCAAGCGAGTTTTCGAGCGGGTCAATCAACCACCGATCAAATCTTCTGTCTTCAACAGTTGATGGAAAAGGCATACGAGTACGGAATTGATTTGCATAAGATATTCGTAGATTTCAAAACGGCATATGACAGTATCGACACCCCTCGGTGTGGCAAGCGATGATTAACTTTAAAGCCTTAGAAAAACTAAGAATCCTGATCATGGATACAATTGGCACCTCCTACAAAATTACAATAGGGTCATGCAAGACTGATGCAATTTCCAGTAATATTGGCCTAAGACAAGGAGACGCACTTTCCCCACACTCTTCAACATGGTGCTAGACACTATCATGAGGAACAATCTGATCCAACACGACCACTACCTATTCAGAAACCGAAGCAAAGTGCTGGGCTGTGCTGATGATCTCATAATACGCACATCCGAAAGAAATGTTGTCGAATCGTATAACTCACTAAAGAAACAGCAGAAGCAGAAGGATTTGTGATAAACACAGAAAAGACGAAGTACCTCAAGGCATCGAGAACATCTCAAAACGGATGCCCACCAGCAATCGCAGAACTGCAAATAGAATCCGTAACATGCTTTAAATACCTCGGAAGCACCGTGAACAGCAACAGCAACATCAGGGAAGAAATAACTTTAAGAATCCTTTCTACGAACAAAGCCTACTATGCCCTTAACAGTCTACTCAGATCACGCTTGCCATCCCGGGACACAATAATAAGGTTATACAAGACCGTTCTGCAACCCATATTCACATATGGAAGTGAATCTTGGTCACTTACACAAGAACAAGAACGCCGGCTGAAAATCTTTGAACGCAAAATTCTACGGAAAATTTTCGGTCCTGTCCAAGAGGATGGAATATGGAGAATCCGAAGAAATTATTAGCTGCGCGATCTTTATAATGAACTAGATGTGATTGACTTCATAAAAAGTTCCAGAATATGTTGGATTGGACACGTCATCAGAATTCCCAACAACATGCTAGTGAGAAGAGTATTCGATAGCATTCCAGGTACAAACAGACCATGAAGAAGACCTCGAATGAGAAGGGTGGACAATGTGCACAAAGACCTGCAAAAAATCGATGCCCATAATTGGAGAAGATTAGCCCGGGACCGCGGAAGATGGAAGATGTTTGTGGAGGCGGCCAAAACCCTCTAAGGGTTGTAAAAGTCAATTGATTGATTGATTGGGTCCTTTTGCGCGAAACATTCTTTACCATCACTTGAATTTGGCATTTTCTTAACTTGGATCCCATTTATTGTTAAAATTATACTCCTTTTTATGGTTTTTACATTTAAAAGTTAATTTCATTTCATTTCATTAATAAATTAAAATTTCCACAAAATATTCTAGTTGAACCAGCATGTGCATTAATTGTAAATGTAGTGAATTTGCAAGTGTAAGATAAGCGTAGAGTAATTGGCTACGAACGTTAGGTACTCAGCTAACATTTGTTATGTACATACACTGCCAGGTACCTCACAAATTATTTATTCTAGCTCTAATTGTTGATATAATCTTCTCATTAGCAAATTAGGAACAATGTACTTATCCTTTCAACTACGTAATTAATTTTTTGAAATTAACCATTTAAATATACCATGACTTTAATCTCGATGTTACAATAAAATATTAAATCCCAAGTAAGATAAAAGGAAGCTGTAGCATTTTTAGAAATAAAATTGAAGATGGTTGTTTATTTCAACCCGGCATGAAAAGTTGCATTCATCAACTATATTCAATAATATGGAGGAGAAAATATTATATTTTAAGAAAGTATTGAGGCAGTTTTAATGAAATCATATATTTCACTTATTTATGATTTTTAGTAGGGTAGATTGGAGACCAAAGTAACACAGGAAATATTTCAAAATCTAAATCGCGCAAATTTTCTTAAAAGCGACAGCATATGTGTCTAATAATTTTAATAATTTTAAGAACAATGTTGATAATATTTTGTAATCTTAATACATAAGGTGTTTACGTTTAGTCAATCCACAAGAATGCTCAGATTGATCTGGTGACGTCAGAAGATTAGTCGGATTGCTCAGATTTTGTTAAAATTTTCGTAAGCAATATAAGCCTGAAGTTCAGTAGTGACGCCTGGTGACGGTGGCGCTAAATGCAACTGTCAAATTTCTGTCGTTGATTAAAACTGCACCGCGTTTTCTTTTATAAATATTAGTTTATTACCAATAATAGAATTCTGTCACAAACGGCACTTATTTCATCTAGTTTGTTAAGTTATGTTTTCAACACATTCCAATTGGCTGTTAGATTGAATTTATCCGCGCTAACCCCCACCACCAGCAAACCATTAATCCCAGCAATAATGACAGATCATCGGATTGTTTGCAAAGGATCGGAATGCTCTGGCGGATCAATCGGATTGACTAAAAATAGGCTAATGTGTACACTCCGACTGACTTTACGAACGGATCGGGAGCACTTGGATCGCTCGAATTGATCTGATTGACTAAACGTAAACGCCTATAGTGACTCAACGATTTTGGGTGATGAAATTAGTTTTTAATCTCTTCAAGTACGTTTTTCCGTCAATAGAAAATCTTAAATATTTCTTATTATGTACATTAATTCTTAGATATTATTTTCTATTGGATTTTAGTAGATGTTACTAACCTAACCTATAATTTTTTGTGATACATTATTTTTTTAATGTGTAAATTGAATGAGTTAAATGGTTTTTAATATTCAAAAACCACTAGGTACAGTTGTAACAATCGTGGCCGAGGACATTTGTAACATGTTACATCCCCACCAGTTTTCGATAGAGATAATTTTGAAGCCAAAGATATCTAAAATGTTGTACCTACTTAACTCTAGTCTTTTTATGTATATATTGTCTCATTTAAAATTAATTTTGATTACGTTTCTTTTTTTAAGTAATTTAAGATTTTTTATTAACAGACATTAACTGCACTTCGACAGTTTTTATTGACCTAACTGCAGCCTATGATACCGTGTGGAGAAAAGGACTTCTCAATAAACTTATTACAGTAATCCCGTGTGCCAAAATATTCAATCTTATTAGTAATATGTTTACTGACAGACTCTTTCGGGTACAGCTACATGGAAAATCTAGTATACTTAAACATTTAAATAATGGTCCGCCTCAGGGTTCTGTTCTTGCACCTCTGTTGTTTTTACGTTTAACTTATATTGTAATGATATACCCAACACCTACTCCCGGAAATTTATGTGAGCCGAAGACATAGCTTTAGTTTTTCAAAGCGATAACTTCAGAACAGCCGAAGAAAAACTTACTGAAGACTTAGCCACTTTAAACGAATACTGCCAAAATTGGAGATTATGTCCAAACTCGACAATAACAGAAGTAGCCAGTTTCCATCTAAACAAATTAACCACACTTTCAGTCCACTTTGATGGGTCTGTTCAAAAAGTATCGCAAATTTTGAATTTCCGCGGGTTACGTATATTCGATTTTCGATTTTTTTGTGGCGTTATGTTGGTACTCATGCCTCTCATTTATGCCGACAAGTTCGGCCATTTTGAATGTTCAGTTAATTTTTGACAGTTGCTTTGCTTCCACGTGTTTTGGCTCGTCTTCGATTTTTGCCTATACTAAATAATGGATCAAAAAATCTGTATCAAATTTTGTGTGAGAAACAAAATTAAGTGCGCGGACGCATTCCGAATGTTGACTCTGGCATATGGTGAAGCTACCTTGGACCGAAGCAACGTTTATCGGTGGTACAAAATGTTCTCAGAGGGCCGAGAAGATGTGAACGACGAAGAGCGTGCTGGACGCCCGAGCACGTCAACAACAGACGAAAACATTGATGAAGTGAAGAAAACAGTATTGGCCAGTCGTTGAATCACCCTTAGAGAAGTTGCTGAGGACCTAAACATATCGATTGGCTCGTGCCATTCGATTTTTACCAATGATTTGGGCATGAGCCGGGTCGCCGCGAAATTCGTACCAAAATTGCTCAATTTAGACCAAAAACAGCATCGCATTAACATTGCTAAGGAGCTGTTGGACTCTGTCCGCGACGACCCAAATTTGCTCCAGAGGGTCATAACTGGTGATGAATCATGGGTTTATGGTTATGACTTGGAAACCAAAGCTCAATCGTCCCAATGGAAGCAGCCGCACGAGCCAAGACCGAAAAAAGCGCGCCAAGTTCGGTCGAATGTGAAGGTTTTGCTTACAGTTTTTTTCGATTGCAGGGGCGTGGTGCATCATGAGTTCTTGCCACAGGGTAGAACGATCAATAAGGAATATTACCTGCAAGTTATGCGCAATTTGTGCGAAGCAATCCGCCAGAAGCGCCCGGATTTGTGGAAGAACAAAAATCACAAGCCCACACATCGTTGCTTTTGCGCGAATTTTTGGCCAAAAACAACACACTAATAATGCCGCAGCCACCGTATTCCCCAGATCTGGCCCCCTGTGACTTTTTATTGTTCCCGAAACTAAAGAGGCCCATGAAAGGACGATGCTACGCTACGAGTGAGGAGATAAAGACGGCATCGAAGGAGGAGCTGAACAAGATCACAAAAAATGAGTGCTTCGAGGATTGGAACAAACGTTGGCACAAGTGTATAATATCTGGTGGGGATTACTTTAAACGGGACAAAATTGATATTCATGAATAAATAAATAATTTTTGAAAAACACAAAATTCGCGATACTTTTTGAACAGACCTCGTATATAGGTATATTCAACTGCGAAGTATTGTTCTTCTATATGGATAAATAGGTCACACATAGGGAAGATAGATACTACAAACTGAAGAATACTATGCGTATGATATCAGGAACCGCCAAATATACCCCCAAAGAACACTTGCCAATCCTGAGCCACATAGCGCCACCACATTTACGTCGTCAGCAAACCTTAACAAATTTAATAGCAAGCATTAAAGAAAATAGCGAGCAGAAGTTACCTATCCATAATGATCTTGATAATTTACCTAGGAATAGATTAAAATCAAGGAAGGCTCCATATGCCATAAGGGACAATTTCAACCTGCAGGAGACTTGGATGCAAGAGTGGCAAAATACCGCCACCCAAACTGCAACACAATATCTCACACCAACATAAAAACCAGGAGGCTTTGATTTACCTCGCCGCTTTTGATGTAAATTAAATAGATTTCGGACAGGACACGGCCGATGTGCAGATATGTTGCATAAATGGGGCTATATACAAGACCCTAAGTGCCAATGTGGAGCTTCAATACAAACAATGCAACACATTGTTAAAGAATACCCTCTATACCGTTTCACTGGGAACGATGGATATCTATATACACTCACACCCTCCGCAGCCGAATGGTTGATTAATCTGGATATAGCACTGTAATGTACTAAATCTACTGCATTTTATTTATTTATTGATTTCATTATTTATTTTATTTTATATTATTTTATTTTATTTTATTTATTTTGTTATTTATTTTTATATTGTTTTTTTTTTTGCATTTATTTATCCCCTTTATTGTATTTATTTATTTTATTTCATTATGAACTTGTTACCATGAAATGTAATTATCATTGGTTGTTGTGTCTTATACGAAATAAATATACTGCACCGTTATACTTCTAGGCTTGTATTATGATTAATTACTGACAAGACTACTTATCAGGAATTTTTCAACAAATATCTAAAAAAAAAAATATCTGTCTTTATTTCATCTATGGTACAACTGGCTCCTACCACTGTTACAACCCGGAGATCGGTACAATCCTGCTCGACTTAAAAAGCCAATAACTTAAATTAAGTTAAAAAAAAACTTCTTTTTACCAAATTGTAGCTAAAGATAATATCTGTCTAATGAGATCAAATTATTTAATATCAACATTACAATACAGCTCCCATAAGGCCTCAAAGCAAAACTGTTACTACTGTCCCCGGTCTATCCTATATGTTGTAACAGGAACATTACAGAAAATTGAGAATCACAAATGGAAGCTTGTTGATCCTACCCTTAGAATCAAACAACATTGCAGAGAGAACTTTGGACTGGAGTCAACAAGGCAAAAGATGAGTTGGGATACTAATGCTGACATGACGATGCACTGTAAATAAAGACGAGAATAAACACAAGAAAAACTGGAGTCAAATAAAAGTTATAGTGAAGAACTGTGGAAGATATGCAAAATTAAACACCCGTCAACCAGGGGGAAGACCTGGCGGGAGATGAAGAAATCAGCATCAAGCATTGGTAAAAGGACATATGAAAAGACCAGACAACTGAGAGAGCAAAATGGAGGACTTATATGAGTGAGGCCAAAAGTCAACCCTGCTGACAGCGTCCAAAGAAGGAGAAAAAGAACTGTATCAGTTGGCGACATTTCGTTGAAGCACTTTTATAAAACTATTTTAGATTTTTTCAGAGAAAATAAATAAAAATGTATGATTGAGCATAATTTCAAACCCTTTATGTGATTTTAATGATGTTTATTTTTCTGTTTGTATTTATGTTGGAATATGTAATTTTTTGCCGCAAGGCAGAAATAATAATAATTATTACTTTCATTCAATGATATATAAAATTAAAATACCGTACAAAATGTATTAATTTATATTTAATATATTTACTACCAAAACAACAAAAATATAATCGACTCGGAAAAAAGTTGCTAGTCTACAATAATACTTTTGGAAGAACTTATTTTGTAAATTTATTTCAAAATATTTTCAAATTTTTATTGTTAGAAACTACAATTTAGTTTTAATGTATACTATATTCTGTACACTAACACATAAGTATATACTAGGGCTACCTTTTAAGTTTTCACAAAAACTAAGAAAGATTTTTTTTTTATTGCTTTTCAAAATATTCGCCTTTAAGGTTTATACACTTTTGCAAGCGTTCAAACTAATATTCGAAACATTTTTTCCACTCTGAAGTTCGTATCTCAAAAACGTGGTTTTCGAAGGCTTCTACACTTTCTTAGGGTGATGAAAATCTCTGTCCACACATTTTTTGTTTGACATTGGGGAACAAAATAAAGTCGTTAGGGGATATATCAGGTGAATACAGGCAATGACACATTAATTCGATGTTTTTCTCCTTCAAATAATCAATTGTTTGACGTGCTGTGTGGGAGCTTGCATTTTCATGATGAAGAATGATGCGACATTATTGGTTGTTTTTCCTGATTTTGTCGATGACTTCTGGCAAACAAATTGTTGTATACCATTCAGCATTAACTGTTCTCGGATCCTCTAAAGGAATAGTTGCGACATGTCCAACACAACCGAAGAAACAAGCGATCATTTTATTGGAAGTGCTTCGTGAATGAACAACTTTTGTGGGTTTCGGTTCATCTTAGAAGACCCAAACAGTGGATTGTTGCTTAGTTTCCGTTTCATATGAATAAATCCAAGTTTCGCCACCAGTAACGATGTTGTATACGGATTTTGCAGTGCTTAGGTTGATTTTTTTAGTATTCCCTAACACCAATCAACACAAGCCTTTTTCTGAGCTTCGGTCAAATTATGCGGAATCCATCGAGAACAGATCTTTTTCACAGCTAAAGGTTCATGCAAAATGGAATGTATTGCAGTCTGCGATATGCCAAAAAGGATGCCTCTATCTGACGGTAAGTCACATGCCGATCTTCAATTATTTCGCGCACATCATCGATGTTTTTTTGAATCACAACCGATTTTAGTCGACCTACACGAGATTCATCACTGACGGACACACGACCACGACTAAATTCTGCAAACCAATTATAAACAGTATTTTCTGATGGTGCTTCATTAGCAAAAGTTGAACGAAGCGAATCTATGCATTGTTGTTGAGTTAGACCTTTACTAAAATCGTAAAAAATCAGCGAAGACCTTCACGAGTAATATCAATTTTTTCATAAACTTGTTTTTTTAACACTCAACAAACTACTCGGTCAATTTATATGCTGCCACTAATTTCACAATAACAAATGTCAAATTTATCGAATATAGTAATAACACATTTCAATATTGCCATGTTTGTTTTTAAAAACATAAAAAGTAACCCTCGTATCTACTTATTAATCTTTTATTTACTACTCAACAAATAATTAACAAATAACTATTTTTTTTAGACAATTAACTTACAAGCAAGAAATGTACAATCTTAATTTCTTTCCAGAGTATTTCTTTTCTGCTTCTTGAAAACCCGTATTTAAATATACTGTTTAATTAATCGTGATAATTTCCTTCCTTAGTCTAATTTTATTAATTGATCATAAATGCAGTAGATGTGAATAGATGAGCTAGCTATGAGAGTATGTTGCGATGATGATGAGATGAGACGATTGTCAGGCATTGTCTCCGTCTGGCACGTGATGGAATCTGCTGGTGTTGGTCCTCTGACTGTGAACTCACTTCGCATCACACATACCAGCCGCAGCCGCCTAACATCACATGAAAAACCATGGATCGTTATCGCAGCAAATTTTCAGGACAATGACATCAACATTTGTTTAAACGATACTACATGAAAACTACTACTCCATCATTTAGACGTTTTTTTGAATAACGGTATTCTGAACTGAATTTATTCGCAAAATTTATTAAATTCCATTGAAGTTACAATAGAGAAAACAATTTTATTGTATACATTTTTTGCATAACACCAAATACAACGCAACCTTCTGAATCGAAACAGTGAGCTGTTACAGGTACAAGAGTGTTTTGGATTAAAGATTTGTTCGGATTATTGGAATTAAAGAATTTAATATTGTTTTAGAATTCTTTTACTGCAATAAATGAACGCATACAGTGCGTTACATAAATAGGTTATTCACTTAAAAAAAATAAGGACCCTACAGGTGCCTTCTGTCAGAGTTGGGCATTGTTTAACTAAATTTTCAATCAACTAAAAATTTCAATGAACATGTAATCAAACTAAATTAATTACTATTTATTCAATCAATAATGGATGTAATCAAAAATCTTTAACTACATGATAATCATTAATTCCAAATCATTAGTTTTTAATCATTAGAGTCCGGCAAAAATGTGCAACGGTACTTTAGTTAGGTGTTTTTCGATAAAAAACGACACTTGTGTTATCTGTAGAAATAAAATGTAATTATATATATTTATATTGTGCTGACAAATAGTGTACCGTATAAAAATTTAATATCTTATCAAAAACTGACCAATGGCAAAGGAGCGACCGGAATTACCTATCTCGGATATAATTCCAAAATAATAAGGTGTCGTTATTTAGATAAGAATTCATTGCGGTACAAGTGTTTTATTCTTTTGTTTTTTGTTGGTTTTTTGTTAAAATAAAGCTTAAAATAGCATGCCTATGGCAAAAGTACCGTTGCATATTTTTATCGGTCTCTATTAATCATATACTGATATTTTATCAGAAAATTTGGAATCGCTTGGATCTATTTATATATATATATATTTATATAGTTGTTTCTATATAATATAGAAACAACTGTTTGCTTACCTATAGAATCAATATTCGCCACGGTGACCGGCAATTAATTAAGTTGTAGTTTGTATGTTTTTCAAGTGTTATGTTCAATAAAGAAATACAAAAATAATATTCTAATAATTTACACAAATACTTCAGTAACTGACTTTTCTACATATAGCTACTGCACATCAATATCACAGCTATAGAATTTCCCAAATTTTCATACACCTCCTTTAGGTTGTTACTATCAGCATTGTAACATAATTCCTCGAAATCGAGAAAAAAAACAAACTTGGCGACAGTGTCTTGCGAACGAGTGATCAGAGATCGAGCGTTCATGTTTTGTGAAGACAGTTGAAAGTTCCTTTTATGACTCATTGTTTGATTATTACTTCAGGCTATTACGTCTCGAATTCTGTAAAATACAGGCAAAAAAAAAAAAACATTTTTCCATAACTTTCCTGTAAACTTTTTTTACGCATCTGTCATACCTTAGATAAGCCTCTATATATTAAAATTTTGAACATAAAACATTTAATTATATTAATGTTACGAATATTTAATTCGTATTTTAGTTCTTCCAGTATTCGCTTTCTTTGTTTCTGCTTTTCCAATAAAATTTTTCTATGGAAAAATACAATATATTACTGAAATTATATGTCGATGTTATCACGCGTTCTCGTTTTAAAATGTGTCTAAAAACTGTCAATATCCGGTTTATGCAAATTATTTTAACAAAAGGTTTTTAAAAATCAATAGAGCGCTCGTCACAGACGTGACTTGTGTGTGTACCAAATTTCATTATACGTAAAAAAGAGTGAACTCATAATTTATAAAATAACGGAGAAGAATGTTAGTCCATTTATATTCATTTTAAACTTTTAACATGGAATAACAATTTATGTATAAAATAATCTTGATACAGCCGTACAAGCACAAAAAATAAAATAGGACTTATCAGAGCTGTATTAAGGTTTTCGTATTCGATTCCCCACATCGCCAAAAATTTTGCTTTTTTCCCAGTTTCTGTAAAACTTTTTGTTAATCCTGTTTTTGTTACGCCCTGGATACTGTGCCTAGAGTATCTAATAAATAAGGTGGCCCTGGATCTTAAAACTCCCCAGATAGAGCAAAATATTTTCATTTTTGTTTTATCTTGTTCCATATTTTCCTGTAATCGTTCGCTTCCATCTCTGCTATGCCCCGCCATATTCATTTTGCTACGCCAACTTATATTTTGCCTTTGACTACGCGTCCTGCTATGTCGTCTAAATAATTCATTTACATTCATGATTTTTAATTTTCTGCACTATTTTAGTAAACGTATTAAAACTACACAGAATATTGTAAACAAAACATGTCTCCATATCTACATCATTAAACAGTTATTCCAAAAAGATTAACGTGAGGGAATAATAATCCAATAATATTCTCAAAAAGCAACGTCCATACCTACCGAACGAATATGAACATAGATATATAGAAACGAACAAAAATTTGGCGTTCTTCGATGGTTAACCAACCTAGTCGCCGCACGAACAATTTCCTTTCAAATAGCTTTATTTAATATAACACGTAGCTCGTCTAGATTCGTTTGTACTTGTTGATACGTCACCACATATCGATCATATTTATTTGTTGAATTTGCGTTCGTTAAATGTTTGGCTTACTGTGAACTCTACTAGTACAGGAAATGAAGCTCAAAAAATGACAAAACCTCGCAATTTTTTCGTCCAGTATCGATTTGGATAAAAATTTGGAATTAGGCTCATTTAACCCTCTAGTTCATTTTCTACATTGTGCCGTTGTACGCTTTTTGTTTTTTAAGGGTGAAATCTACCCCTAATTGTAAAAAATTATAAAATAACATTTTAAACCTTAATATGGGTAAAATTTGGTTTGGATTAGCTAAATATGGATCGTTTTATGCTTTAGAATACAATTTCATAATGTTTCAACCCTTAAAAATCAACCCTTGTTGGAGCTTAATGTAAAAAAAAAAGTATTTATCTTAAAAAATGATTTCATCTTGCATCGATTTGCACCAAAATTTGAAATTAGGTTCGTCTCATTCTCTACTTCAAATTTTATATCATGCTCATGGGCACTGTTTATTTTTTAAGGGTGAAAACTACCCCTAATTGTCAAAAATTATAAAATAACGTTGTAAACCTTAAGATGGGTAAAATTTGGTTTGGATTAGTTGAATAATGATTTTTTCATGCTTTGGAATACAATTTCTAATGTTTCAACCCTTAAAAACCCACCCTTGTTAGAGCTTGATATAAAAAAAATTATTTAACCTAAAAAAATGATTTCGTCTTTCATCGATTTGCATAAAAATTTGGGATTAGGCTCATCTCACCCTCTACTTCAAATTTTATATCATGTTCGTGGGCACTGTTTATTTTTAGAAGTGAAAACTACTCCTTATTGTCAAAAATAATAAAATAACATTGCAAAACCTTAATATGGGTAAAATTTTGTTTGAATTGGTAAAGTAATGATTGTTTAATGCTTTAGGATATGATATCATAATATTTCAACCCTTAAAGATGTTTCTTCTTCTCTGTCTTTCAGTTTGAATGGAAAAAGTGGAACATGTAACGTATTGCTGCCGAAAATACTGGTTATGTAGATTATTACGCTCCGAACCGTGCTATTCGAATGTTTCGAAAAAAAATTTATTGGTTTTTTAAACATAGCTCCTTCATTTTTAGTGATAGAAAGTTTTTTCAAAAACGACTTTGTAGGATTTTTCAAGAGCTATAAGACTATGTAAATTAAATTCCTTAAGATCTCTTAGTTTTTAAATGGGGTGAGTTTGAAGGACTCGAATAAGGTGGTGTTCGCTTGTAAATAGAGGTTTTAAACGGCTATATCTCGCCAAATATTCACTGTACAGAAAATATATGCACAGGGAAATTTAAGTCATTAAAAAAGCTACAATTTAGTGCTCTATCATTTTTTTCGTATCTCCAGTAATTTCGGAGATATTTTGAAGAAAATGGTGAAAAATACGAAATCGCAAAAAATCGTTTTTTCTTTAAACTCCAATTTTTCTAAAATTAGGCATTTTAAATTGGTCAAACTTCTTGGGTGTACTGAAAATACATATATGAAGAGAACCACAGAAGGATGAGGATCAATTTTAATTAGGGGGGTAAATAGGGTTGTTTTCACTGATTTTTTCGTAGAAAAAAGTAGGTACCGACCTTATTTTGAGATTAAAGACCAAGTCGCTTAATTTTTATGCTAGAGATTACAGACTTTTTTGTTTGAAAGGTCTAATCAATTACTTTAAAAAAGATTTAATGAGTTTTCCTCGAAAAATGCAAATTTTTCCTGTTATTTGACTTTGAATCTTTCAAATTATGCATTTGGCGAAAAAAAGTTAACCATTAACATGCCGTATCTCGATTCGTATTGGTCGTAGAAAAATAATTTTAAAAAAATTTTGTTTGTTTTTTTAAAAGCTACAATTTTGCTTTCTACAGTTTTTTTGATAAAATGCATATTTTTCGAGTTATTCGCAAAAAACTTTTTAAAGACATCGATTTTTTCGTCGAAAAACTGTTACTTTCAACCGCGAATAACTCAAAAAATTATAGTTTTACGAAAACGTAAACAACATTTTTTTCTTAGAATTACTTTTCCCATCGATTCCTATAGTTAAAATGTAGTAAAAAATTTCCACCCCCGAGATGGGGTGGCAACCACCCCCAAGGTTTTAGCGTACACCGGCATGATGTAGAAAATGATCCTTGGGCTATTCCCTACCTTCTGTGAAAATTTCACGTAATTCCATGCTGGACGAAAAAATTGCGAGCCAAAATGCTTCATTTCTTGTACTATACTGCATATCGGACCCATTCATATTATTTAATATTATTTTAAGTGTATCATTCAATTATTTTGTTCCATCTTCACAGCTCCTTATTCATCCATATTCCTTGTAGGATCTATACTTATTCCTCATTTTCTTTGTTAACAATTGGGCTAATACCAATTTTGGCATTCTAATGTTTAATATTTCTATTAAGAGAGAGGTGGGCACAGTGGTGTAACGCCCACTACGCCCGTAACCGCGGAGAAGCCCATGCCATTTAAGAAGCCATTGATCCTAGAAATAAATTTTATTTATGGGTTGGTCTTTTTTGTCAAGCCTACTAGGGGGACACAAAGAAAATCCTGCATAGTGGCTCTTGTTCATTTGGTTTTCATACAGCTGTTGATCTCAAAACTAAGGAATAAGAAGAAGTCTTTCATCTAGGTAAGTACATGTACATATACATATCACCCAAGTGCGCTAAGCCTGAAAAAAAGTACTTACCGAGGTCCCTGAATTGGCAAGAACGTCAGGACGATATTTTTTATACATATGATCAGAGTTGTAGTATCCACAATATATGTTTAAAGATATTTTTTATACAGTCGGGAACTAAATTAATTGGACAGTACCTACCTTTTCAAACGAATAACCATATCTACTAAAGTTTCATACAAAACCTTCTTTCATTTTTAATTTAGATTTTGTACATATATGCATCTTAAAATTAATTAATAAAACATATGTGTAATATGTTTTGTTTGCACATGCGATGTTTGCCGATGATACTAAATTATTTAATAATGCTGTAACAGATCAATAAGCAATACAGATGGACCTTGATGAGATCTTCCGTTGGTCTACAAAGTCGTTAATCCCACTCAATGTTAACAAGACCAGCGTGTTACACATGGGGTCCAATAACCCACAACACCTCTACCTGCTTAATGGAATTCCGTTAAAGAAAGTTGATTCTCAGGCTGACTTGGGAATCATTATAACATCAAACTTTTCTTGATTCCAACAAGCTCTAGAATGTACACGAAAAGCTAATTTTATGCTTTCTGTCATTTACAAGTCATTTTCCAGACCGTCACCCTCACTAGCGCTAAAGTTATTCACCACCTACATTAGACCAATTCTTGAGTTCAGTATTGCTGTTTGGTCTCCGTGGCTAGTTAAGGACATTAATTTATTGGAGCGTGTACAACGAAAAGCCACCAAGATGTCTCCTTAAATTAAAAATTTGCCCTATGAAGAACGTCGTCAAATTTAAAATCTTACGCTTCTTTCCGACCGTCGACTTCCAGGTTATTTAATAGTGGCGTTTCGTGTTTAAACTGATAAATATAATTGTGATTTTTCTAATCTATTTGTGTTATGTTAGAATACGGGTTTACGCGGTCACATTGTTAAACTTAAACACGAAAAATATCGGAGGAAAGTGCGGGAAAGTTTTTTGCCTAATCCTGTTGTTGTCTTTAGGGGATCGTTAGGGGATGACCTCCCTGTTGATCCTCCATGTAAAAATAAAATAAATAAAATAAAATAAATAAATCTTTGGAATAGTTTGTCTAGCTCTGTTGTCAGTTCCAATAGTGTAAATATTTTTAAGAATAATTTAGATAATTATTTTAATAGTATATAGTTTATGTTTGACGATATTTGTTATTATTTGGGTATTATATTTTGATTTTGTTATATTATTTTGTATTATTAATATGTTTGAATAATGTTGCTGTTTTGAAATGATCTGCACAAATTCCGGATTTTCAAGCATTTGCAAAGCACAAAGTGCCTACCATGGAACAGTCAAATAAAATAATGTGTATGAAAAAGAATGGAATGCTGTTGCATCAGAATATTTCTAAAACCTAGTGCAAAATATGCATCGTCGCTTACAGCACGATAATAACGCAAAAGGTGGCAACACTAAAAAGCAGGGTCCACTTAATTTTTCCAAAATTAAAAACATTTTATTCAAAAAATGTTTTTTTCATTAATTTTAAGATACATATATGCATAAAATCTAAATTAAAAAATAAGGTTTTGTATGAAACTTTAGGAGATATGGTTTTTTGTTTAAAAAGGTAGGTACTGTCCACTTAATTTATTCCCCGATTGTATAGACCAAACCAATTTTAATTTAACTTTAGGTTAAATACATGTTATGAATCATTTATTTATTTCTTAATGAACTTGACTCATTTGTGTATTTAAATCTTATTAATTTAATTTTCCCAGAAGATGCAATAATGCCAACAGTAGTATCATAATTCAAATTATGTTTTGAAAACATTTATATGAATCATCACATATTTAATATATTATAGTAATTATGTGAAATATCGAAATTTTATTACAGTATGAAACATTTTATTAAATATATTATTAATAACTATCTATGAATCACTTAACACTTATTGGTCACATGATCAGAGTTGTAGTAACCACAATATATGTTTAAAGAACTGGACTAATCAAAATTCTTATTAAGTCAAACATTTAATCATTTCACTCAAGTAAATGAATAACACAAAATGGCTGATTTTCTTTAAAATGTGTAACCTTCGCCAAGAAAGTCTTTTTAAAGTAAAATTACTACCGAATAATATGCACAAAATAAACTGATTTTTTTTTTGAATGATTTATTTAACTACTTGGATCTCATTATTGGTACGTACATTGAATAAAACTACTAAAGGTAGGATGCTTAAGAATTTTAAGTAAAGAACTCTAACCACCACAATGGCTGCCAGTATTTTGTTGTTTTCCTATTAAAAAGTGTTTATTAACATTTATTTTGATAATTTAAAGTATATTGATAATTTATAAATCATAAATCCGGAAACAAGACCAAAATATTTTTAAGTTATATTATAATTTGGTTTATGACCCATCGAATATAATTTTTTATTATACATTTCCGCCGGGTTCAAAATGTTTCTTTAGTATTTTTAAAATTTAATATTTTTACAGGCCTATTCATTTTCCAATCTCAGTTATTTACAAAGTTTTTATATCTTACAAATTTTCACGTTCGTACCTCCCTTTCCTAGAAACTATCTACCCAAAAGAGTCATAAAACATCAGGTCGCTACGGTTACTCAGCCCCTGGCTTAGTAACACAAGACAGTTATCGATACCTCTTCAAGCAGTCAACATCTCATTTCACTCCCAAATACAAATTATTAAAAACACGAATACTGGCACATTTCATTTAAAATCCTGCAGTCATAATAATCCCACAATTAAATATAAAAATACGCATTTAACCCGAAATTTGGTATCTTGTCAAAATGGTTAGCTGTACAGTCTGCAGATGAGCAAAATCGCAAAATACAAAGACTAAAGGAATAATTTTTCATTCCTAAGTATTTTCCATTCATATTATGTAATTGATTTGAAATAAAATTTTGCTAAATCTCTACATACACGTAACTTATGGACAATAGCGTACTGTCATAATTTTCTGTCATTCTCTGATTTTTGCCTCCAGAATTCAATTAATTTAAACTGCTCCTGCCTCGCGCTCGCTACCCTCTACCTAGTAACCACATAACTACCTTCCAGTGGAGAAGGTCGTGCGGTTTCGATGTAAAAATTATGATTCATATTTTAGAGAACCAGGCGATCTGAAAAGTAAAATGTTAGCAGTATAGACCGCCACGTCCTGTCGCTAAGAAAATCCGTTCCTCCCGTCTGTTCACACCGCGACAAGCTACCAGTCTGGGTTTCTGTCCATCCATAATCGATAAAATGCAATGACTGAACTAATATTAACTACTGAACTTAATCTACTTATTAAAAATGGCTAAAGTCTTGCCATTAATCAAAGGAGCAGACGCCGGTTGATCGCACGGTAGCTACACATTTTTAAAATTCTTAATGAACCTTGCTATATAAAAAAAATACTGCACATATTTAGAAACTTAAATAATGATATTAGGCGTTCGAATTAAAATTAACAAAAAAAAATATTTTAATATAATTTCTTTTCGCATCCAATATAATCATCATTCACTTACTAAATACCTGCAAAACCCTGAAATGTGTGAAAATTCACACTTCACATCAATTTTTTGTTAACTCTGTTGCGTTAAGTAAATCTATTATTAATCAAATATGTTAAATCTGCCTTTTAGTCCAGTAACCTAGTACATCATAAGTTGCATCGAGTGGGGGTAGTTAGTTTCATTTTTTTTTCTTGTATGGGATGTGCCTAAGATGCAAAATCCAAGTTTTCGACCTCGGCAGCCTTCCGGAACACTTTTGAATTTCGCAAAAACTGCTAAATTTTCGCACTCTTTTCGGTTTCTGCCCATTTTGACCATAAAGGAGCACGTTTTCGACAAACACTATTCTATGCATTTTTAAACTAGATTAAATTTTCTACAATTTGAGACCAAAATGGGCTCGGTAGTCTTAATAGTTTCCGAGATACAGGATTTCAAAGTTTGAAAAAATCTCCAAACTTGAAAATTGTATGCTATATCATGCTCATGGGCACTGTTTATTTTTAGAAGTGAAAACTACTCCTTATTGTCAAAAATTATAAAATAACATTGCAAAACCTTATATTTCTGCCGAAAATACTGGTTATGTAGATTATTACGCTCCGAACCGTGCTATTCGAATGTTTCGAAAAAAAATTTATTGGTTTTTTAAACATAGCTCCTTCATTTTTAGTGATAGATAGTTTTTCAAAAACGATTTTGTAGGGCTTTTCAAGAGCTATAAGACTGTGTAAATTAAATTCCTTAAGATCCCTTAGTTTTTAAATGGGGTGAGTTTGAAGGGCTCGAATAAGGTGGTGTTCTCTTGTAAATAGAGGTTTTAAACGGCTATATCGCGCCAAATATTCACTGTACAGAAAATATATGCACAGAGAAATTTAAGTCATTAAAAAAGCAACAATTTAGTGCTCTATCATTTTTTTCGTATCTCCAGTAATTTCGGAGATATTTTAAAGAAAAGGGTGAAAAATACGAAATCGCAAAAAATCGTTATTTCTTTAAACTCCAATTTTTCTAAAATTAGGCATTTTAAATTGGTCAAACTTCTTGGGTGTACTGAAAATACATATATGAAGAGAACCACAGAAGGGTGAGGATCAATTTTAATTAGGGGGGTAAATAGGGGGTTGTTTTCACTGATTTTTTCGTAGAAAAAAGTAGGTACCGACCTTATTTTGATGTCGCTTAATTTTTATACTAGAGACTTTTTTTTTTTTGTTTGAAAGGTCTAATCAAATACTTTAAAAAAGATTCAATGAGTTTTCTTCGAAAAATGCAAATTTTTCCTGTTATTTGACTTAGATCTTTCAAATTATGCATTTGGCGAAAAAAAGTTAAGCATTAACATGCCGTATCTCGGTTCGTATTGGTCGTAGAAAAATAATATAAAAAGGATTTTGTTTGTTTTTTTAAAAGCTACAATTTTACTTTCTACAGTTTTTTTGATAAAATGCATATTTTTCGAGTTATTCGCAAAAAACTTTTTAAAAACATCGATTTTTTCGTCGAAAAACTGTTACACTCGTATTGTAGTTGAAAGTTACCATTATTTATAATAATTAATTCTTACCCACATGCTATAGATACCATTACTTCTATTTATTAATGTTTACTTCACTGACTCATGTTAGACAGGTTGTTGAAGATATGAAGGCAATTGTATATGATGAAACATGAAAATTATCTCAGAAACTATTGAAGCTACTGAACCCATTCTGGTCTTAAATTGTAGCAAATTTAATTTAGTTTAAAAATGCATTGAATAATGTTTGTCAAAAACGTGTTCCTTTATGGTCATAATGGTAAGAAACCGAAAAAAGTTCGAAAATGTAGTAGTTTTTGAAAAATTCAAAAGTGTTCCGGAGGGCTGCCGAGGTCGAAAACTTGGATTTTGCATCTCAGGCATATCCCATACAAGAAAAAAAGACGAAACTAACTACCCCCACTTGATGCAACTTTTGCCCCATAATCATGACAAGGTTACTGGACTATTTATTCTATAACAAATTATTTGTTTGTATGTTTATATGAATAATTAGATATAAGTTTTATTAACTTTTTTTATATTCCGTTTATTTTATTGCATAAAAGTCATTTTTGTTAAAAAACTAAGAAATTTCTTTACTTCTTTAAAGAAACGTAAAACTTACGCACACCAAACAAAGTTTCTACTACCTACCAGTCACTCGATGTAAATGCGCATGAAAAATGCGCGTTCGACTGTTCAACAACACCGATAGGAGAACTGCATATGAAACATAGATACTTGCGTACACGAATGATTTAAAAAATTGGACCCCTGGCCGGATTAGATATTGTGCGTATATCTGTGGATCACCGTCGGTTCATACCAAGAATATATACATTCTCGGATGTTGGAAGAGGGATAAGAAAGTGGGGGAGCAAGAAAAAACAGTCAAAATAGACAAATCAAGAAGTGCCGGGAGATATAAGGAGGTCAGAACTATAGGGGTACCAAGCTACTTGAAGGGAGAAAGAGGAATGTCAGGAGGGAGGGTTAGGAGGATTGCGAGGCTAAGGTGCGGGAATGATTAGAGAGGAAATAGATATTGAAGGAAACAGGAGGATAAGATGTGCAGGATGTGCGGGGAGGAAGAAGAAGATATAGAGCACCTCGCGAAGAGGTGTAGGGAGATGACAGTGTGGTCGAGTAGCACATTAGACCTGTTACACGAAGATGGAAGGGGGAGAGGTGGGCGAGGGAATTAGAGGCAAGAAGGATTGAGATTGGGGAAGGATAACAGGAAGGGGTAAAGGAAGGAAGGAAGAGGCCCGATGGGAAGCAGAAAGGGGAAAAGGAAGGAAGGAAGGGGACTGAGGTTATAGTCGGATTGCTGATAAGTGACTGTTCGTTGCTACAAGTATCGAAATTCAATACTATATGCTTTCTCTGTCTATATCATTATAATTATTTGCATACCCATAGTAACGTATAGTGACGCAAGTTGACAACTAACCTTCCAAATTATTTGAATGAAAAACAAAACATTAGAAAGAAATGGCAAGACTCGTAGATATCTTTACTAATTAGAGCGCGAAAATAAATTTAAAGCAGTACTCAAACAAACAAAATTATTAATTTTAAGGTTATAATTATAAATAAGGAAAAATTTATACTCATACGTAAATTTTGGATTATAATTTTTTGTTTATTCCAGCAGATTTAAAATTAAAGTTTGTGAATTTAATAATTGGCCGCAAGCCATATTTTAATTAATATTTATTACCAGACACTGACAGTTAACACAAATAACAAAAAACATTTTTAAAATCGCTGAAAAATAGTAACTAGATTATTATATTAATGCACTTCTTGATACATACATGTAACAGTCACCTATCAGCAATCCGACTATACCTGGAAATGGTGAGGAAGGAAGGGATATAGGAGGAGGGGAGAAGAAATGGTGGGAAGGGAAGAGAATAGAATAAAATAAATAGTAATGTAAAGTAATGTAATGTGATGTATATTCAATAGGACGTTGGGATGTGATAGGAGATATATGTTTTGTAATTGTAGTAAATACCCTAAACACCGAAAGGTCGAGAGGAAATAAAGGATTATATATACATTCGCGGATGTGTATGAAGGTGTTTGACTAAAACTAAAAACTAGTATAATGGCAGCCCTGGTCGTTCATTTACAAGTTAAAATGTACAAGAACTGCACTCATTGAACCCGCATCTACTAGAATACAATTTACTTAAGATTGGTGACATTCATTGAATAGGGGGTAAGGCGTGATCTCTCTACTGTTTGGGTTGCAATTACAATAGCCTGGCGCTCTCAGGATTCACCACAGCTTATTATCCATTTTTTGACATCTTTTAGAGCTAAACTATTCAGTTAGTCTGATAAATTTTCCTTGGAAAGCTCTTAAAATCAACAGCAAACATTCTGAGAACATAAAAATAAAAATTAAATGTGAAAGTGTGATTCTTTAATTTTGTACTCGGAATTAATTACACAGGAAAAATTCTAAATTGTTCGGAAGCATACGTAAAAAGTAATTATTAGGTTGAATAGTGCATTTTGTGCCGCGATCGCATAATAATGCAGTTCCACGTTATCAAAGGAATAAAGGACTTTGAGTGGTTAATTACAATCTATGTAGACATGGCTGATAGTCTCTGGCGACTGACATACTGCTCTAAATGCTGCAGAATGGCGTCTCGCTTAAAGGTTAATTACTAGTTTATCATTTAATAAACGAAAATTATACTGGTATTTAGTACGAAATTATTTTTTACACGTTCATGTCTGAACGTAACTGTCAAACAAAATTGGCGACTGTCAACATTAAAGATTGCAAATGATGAATTGATTTAATTAGTTTCTGTTACGTTTCTTTTAAAAGAGATATACAATTAGAAAGCAAGGAATGTGCTAATGAATGTTGCACTGTACGGTAAAAGTTCAACAATCATGTATTTTTCCAGCTGCATGCTTCAGATTCACATGAACACTTAATGTTGAACTTGAGAGTACGTCTAATAGTTCTCCTTCTTATTCTTATATGCATAATTTTAGTAGCAACGATTCAGTAGTGGTGAGCAAGGCCTTTCCTGACAGGGGTACAAAAGGTGCCCACGCACTTAGGCGGCCGAATCCATATGCGGTAAGCTGCAGACATTTCGGTTTTGGTAAATGAACTTATTGGACTAAAACTATTTAACGAAATATTAAGGTTTAGGGAAATATTCCCCAGCAAGCCTGTAGCTGCAAACGTTAAATCGTTTGTACCTGCTATTTTGCCGCTAGGTAAGGACACGGATATGAGTTCTGTCCGTAGTTTTTAATCAGTAAAACTTAAAACAGAGCTACTCGTATATAGAACTGTAACTTTATTTATAATAGGAGTATTTATTTTACCCATCTGACATATAGCATATTTTTCTCAATAATTATTTTCTGACATCTCGTTTTTATAGTAACCATTTTATACTTTGAAAAATTGTGTTAATATTTATTTTAAACATTTAACAAGTTCAATTCCTGCTAACCATAGAATACGAAGAAAGAAAAAAATCCTGCTAAGGTCAAAAAATTTGTGTAAAAATATTTATACAAATTACAGGTTCTGCTTAGCCGTTCGCAACCGGCTATAAACTGTAGGTGCCTTTCTGTGTACGCCAGATTGAAAACATGGTTATGAAACCTGGCAACAGGAGGCCTAGGCTCAACTCGAGCTGTCGCGCCAATGATGATGATGAAACATTTCTCACTTCTACAAAACCCTTAATTATCTTAGATTACATAATAGACAATGAATTAATATCTTCATTTCCCAATTTTTGTATAGCTTTGAGATTTTTTTATCTCTGCCTGTAACTGGGACTTGCTGACCATTTATAGGAATGTTTTAAGAGGCCTGAGTCCCCGGTAATAAATAAAGACCAAAGTATATTTAAATAAACTTATTTAATTTATAATTTTTATATTAAAATCGAAAATAAAAATACAGTCTCTAAAATAATGAAAAAATGTTAGAAAAACAAACAAAAAATGCGAGTGATTTCTAAAATAATACCATAGAATTGATCATAGGTTGGATAATGGGTCATTTGAGTGGATAGCGGCCGTCGCATCGACCCAAAAATTTATCGGTCGATCCGCCCCTGGTGACTATAAGTGTCGAACAAGAGTTGATACCTGTCGGTTGACAACCTCCTCATCAAATTTCGGGAACATTTGTAGATCGTCTTCAGCCAACCGCATTTAATACAACACTATTTTCTTTTAAAATTCCTCTATAAACTCTTCATGTCCGTAAGCTCCGGTCCACGTCTGGTCTTGAGACACGACAACTACCCAACACCGGCTCAACGCGATAATAACTGCTGCAAGCATGAAGGGGCTGCAATTTACAACATGACTTGTTTGTGTCTAAACTCAATAGGATATTAACTTCAAGTGACTCCCACCATAACAATCTTAGATAGTTTCTATCTTATTTGGTCACTCCTATGGTGAGGAATGTCTTCTTAATATGTGGTATTACGCCAAATTTCTTTTCCCGGAAACGTAAAATCATTGCAGGCATGAACTTCATCAGGTTTTGTCCTATTTCCAAACAATCATTCTGTAAGTCACACTTCCACTTACTTGGAATACACCTTTCGTTCTTACAAGGAAACTTCGATCCAGTACAATTCTTACTCTCACAATTCTTTTCATCACTCTTATCCTGAAATTCATTCCCGAAATCACATTTCCTATACTGTGGAATACATTTTTCATCTTCACAAATAAATATATTTGGTGTGCATGTAATTAGTTGACAGTTGACTTCATCGGAATTATCACCATAATCATCTTCATCATCACATCTTTGCCGTATAACTATCGAATATTTGGTATTATTACTAACAACATATAAACCAACCTGGGCACTCTCCATAATGCTACCATGTGGGCTTTAGTAATAATATCTACAGCTCTTATTTTAATAATTACTTATATATACAACGATACTCATAAATTGCTGCAAATTCTTTATCTTGCTCATCATTAGACAGAGTATCATCATGCAAAAGAGCATCAATCACCCTTTGATCCATTTCTTTCAAGTCTTGGTAATTTCTAATAATACCCTCCAATTTGGCTTTAATTTGAACCAAATTTGGCACTGCCTGTTCCAATAACCGTGTAAGTTCGTTTATGGATCTCGTTAACAGAACCCTGAACGGGCTCCTATTCATTTTTAATTTATCCATCACGTCTCGGGGTCACCAAATTTATGTTGAGACACGACAACTACCCGTCACCGGTACAACGCGACGCGCAAAATTTAAACTCAAAAATTTAAATAGGTATCCGTTTCAGGGAATAAAACGCCCAAAGAAAATCCATACTATCATTTACTGTCAAAAAAACTGTATTACATTCTCAATTATTTACTAAATATTTTTGTTATTTGTTGACAAGGCTTATTCTTTTGCTTTATCCAAAGGCGGAGTTACAACATCTGGTATATGTTTTTCTTGCAATATTTTAATGATATCAGACTTCCTGACTTTGTCGAAAGCTTTTGAAAGATCCACAAAGCAAAGAAAATCGGAATTGTTGTACCTTCTCTATCAAACCCATAGATTATTTGTCTCAGTATGAATAGTGCATCTACTGTACTCCAGTCTTTTTTAAATATCTGTTGCTCCTCTGTTACTTCAATGATTTTTTGTAATTTTTTGGAGTTTGTGGGTATTTTCAAATATTTATCACCCCTATATTTAAGCTCGTTGTATATTCTGTTATTATTAATTTCTCATATTGTTTGTTTTTATCTTTTTATTGGCCATTTCCGATGATTCTACTGTCTCTCCTTCTGATTCTTCTTGCTGGGTGTCGCTGCCTATTATACCATCTCTTCTTTTTCCTTAAGAATGAGTTTTTAGATGACTGCACCGCCAGCGCTAGACTTTTTGCCGCCACAGGCAAGATTGTTTGACTGGCAAGATGCCGCCCCAGTGAAGTATTAGTAATCATATGATAGTAATGATTTCGGCCGCCATCTTAAATTTTATATGCCTATGCGTAACGCCGGAGTTGCATGACTGATGACAGTATATCCAATTCACGAGAGCAAAACCTTTCGAAATACGTCACTAATAATTTTGTGTCATTATACAAATATCATATTCCATTATCTGCTAAACACATTAGACTTGAAAACAAATTTTATAACTAACTTTTTTAGTGTGCATTTAGTTATCTGATTTTTCATTTTTAACATAAAAAGGTAAGAGAACGCGATGTAATATTTCCCTATCATTCCCTTAACAGTTCTTTGTTCTGAAAATATTCAGGAGACATATACACAAATGTATATAGAATACAATAGAAAATCGAAAATTTAATATCTGAATTTCTGAAGCAAATGTCTTCTCATATTACAGAACTTACATCCTTAGACACACTTGCGTATCATCACATTTCCTTACAACAAAGAGAATTTCCTTGCAGTGTCGTTTGCTTCCATATTCTCACCCTGACAGAAAAAGTACAATATTCACAAAATAATCTTGAATATAGTTCTAGAATATAAGATAAAAGTTGATATGCAATAAATGGTATTTTGTAGTATCGTGATAACCATATTTTCTAGAGCTACTTCACGATTAATACTTGTAAAATCTAACACGAAATATTACAGTTTCATCTCTTCATAATTAATTTAATTATTAAATTAACCCAATTATTATATTATAATTTTCATTCTATCACGAATACTTTCATGCAGATATGTTAGTTACAAGCAAACACGATGTGAAAATTAAACTAGCTGGACCATAGTAGAAACAAATATTGTAATTATTTTTTTACACATTTATTTATATAGTATCTAAAGCTATTAGTGCCTATCGTAGCCTACAGCAAACATACATTTACCTCTTATACGAGGGTTACATTTTATGTTTTTACAAACGATCACTAAATGGCAATATTGAAATGTGTCATTACTATATTCGTAAAATTTGACATTTTTATTACGAAATCAGTGGCAGCTTATAAATTGACCGAGTAGTTTGTGGACAGTGATCGTTTAAAAAACAAGTTTGTGAAAAAAATGATATTAATCAAGGTTTTCGTTCGATGATTTTTTAAAATTTTAGTAAAGGCCTAACTCAACAACAATGCATAGATTCGCTTCGTTCAACTTTTGGTAATGAAGCACCATCAGAAAAGACTGTTTACAATTCGTTTGCAGAATTTCGTTGTGGTCGTGCTTCCTTCAGTGATGAGTCTCGTGAAGGTCGACCAAAATCGGTTGTGATTCAAAAAACATCGATGCTGTGCGCAAAATGATTGAAGAAGATCGGCATGTAACTTACCGTGAAAGAGAGCCATCCTTTGGCTTATCGCAGACTGCATTAGATTCGATTTTGCATGAACATTTAGCTGCGAAAAAGATCTGTTCCCGATGGATTCCGCATAATTTGACCGAAGCTCTAAAACAGGCTCGTGTTGATTGGTGTAAGGGAATGCTAAAAAAGTTCAACCTAGGCACTGAAAAATCCCTGTACAACATCGTTACAGGTGACGAAACTTGGATTTATTCATATGAACTAGAAACTAAGTAACAATCCACTGTTTGGGTCTTTCAAGATGAACCGAAACCTACAAAAGTTGTTTGTTCACGAAGCACTTGTTTGTTCACGAAAATGATCGCTCGTTTCTTCGGTTGTACTGGACATATCGCAATCACTCCTTTAGAGGATCGGAGAACAGTTAATGCTGAATGGTATACAACAATTTGTTTGCCAGAAGTCATCGACAAAATCAGGAAAAACGTCGCATCATTCTTCATCATGACAATGCAATCTCCCACACAGCACGTCAATCAATTGATTATTTGAAGGAGAAAAATATCGAATTAATGTCTCATTGCACGTATTTGCCTGATTTATCCCCTAACGATTTTTTTTTTGTTAGACCTCCAATGTCAAACAAATGCGTGGACAGCGATTTTTAACACCGCAAGAAGCTGTTGATGCCTTCTAAAACCATGTTTTTGAGATATCAACTTCAAAGTGGGAAAAATGTTTCGAGAATTAGTTTGAACGCATGCAAAATTGTATAAATATTAAAGGCGAATATTTTGAAACGCAATAAAACAGTTTGTTAAAAAAAAAAAAATGTTTTTTCTCTTAGTTTTTGTACAAACTTATCGTTTTTGTACGCCAAAATTTTTAACGAACTAAGAAGACGTTGGAAGACGAAGGATGATTACCTGGTTCTGAAGCCGAAGGGAGTGTTTTGGAGATACATCCACAGTGCTACTTTGGAATGCGCCGAGATGACAATATTGGCACACCATCACTTATTATATGCGTAAAGTTTACATTACAGGGTGCAGCAGAAATAACTCCCATATTACAAAGGGGGATTGAAAAAAACTGGTACGAGGTATCACCAAAAACTTTTTATTTCCTAAATGTAGATATAAAAGTTGTTTTACTTTAAGTTTTAAAAATTATATCATCCAAATGGTGGCCTTGACGGTTGATACACATTTGGAAGTTTTCCATCACTCTCACTAGCATGTCGGGCGAAATACCTTCAATTTCTTCGTAAATGACCTCCTTTATTTGGCCCAAGGACCGAGGACGATGTTTGAAAACCTCGGCCGTGAGGTACCCTCACAGAAAAAAGTCACAGGGACTTAAATCAGGTGAGCGCGGTGGCCACGGAACTGCCTCACATAAGGAGACCACTCGATCCGTGAACATCTCCTGCAAAATTTTACGCCGACGATGTGCTTTATCCAGTAGCTCCATCCTTTTTTTTTTTTTTTTTTTAAAGAGGAGAAATCTTCGCAAAGACACTTGCATGCCCGTGCGTGCAGGTAGTGCAGGATTTCTACCTGCTAAAACTCCCCTTCTTCGCCACGCTTGAGGCATCCGGAACCATCCGTTAGGATATCAGCGTCAGATGCCCCCTGGTAGTCTATTCAGGCTCCCCTCTATTCGACTCCTGCTGTCTGCTCCTTTCTTCTGTCTCCTTCCTTTCCATGATGGCTTTAATCATCTTGTGGATGGCATCCCACTTCCTCCTGGATTGCATCATTTCTGCAACCAGGGCGTCAGGTGTTAATGCCGCTGGGCATAGGGCCCCCACCTCCACCCTCGCCGCGTCCCAACGCATGCACTGAAAGATGGTGTGCTCCACAGAGTCCACCATTCCGCAGTACACGCACGTATCCTCCAGGTCCTTACCGATTCTCTTCGTATACGTACGAAAAGAACCGTGACCTGTCAACGCTTGGGTCAGCCAGTAGTCTAGCTTACGGTGAGGGCATTCAAGCCAGGTCCTTACGTCTGGTATCAGACGTTTCGTCCACTGGCCTTTGGTGGTGTTCCTATTCCATTCGTCCTGCCATTGAGCAATGCTCTGCTCCCTGGCATTCCGTCTGGTAGTCTCGCCGCGACTGGCACTCTCGGTCACCACCCTCCTTTCCTCGACCAGGAGGAAAATCGGAACGGTTCCCGTGATCACCTGCAGGGCAACGCTCGACACGGTACGGTAGGCCGACGCGCACCTGAGCAGTGCCTTCCGCTGTGCACTTATAAGGATATTTCTATATTTTGCATATTTGCACACCTCGTGCCAAATAGAGGCTCCGTATAGAAGTATCGAGTGCACCACTCCGCAAAGCACCGCCCTTTTTCCACTCGAGGGGCCTCCAACGTTCGGCATCAGTCTGCCGAGCATGGATGTCCTCACCTCGGCTTTCCTGACGGAAGCGAGCACGTGTTTCGTGAAGGACATCCTCTCGTCAAACGTGACACCGAGGTATTTAAGCGTTTTGGAGGTAGGGATTACGGTGTTCCCCAGCGAGAAGCTGATACCGTTCCTATCCCTCTTCCCCTTCAGGATGATAGCCTCCGTTTTGCCCGGCGCAAGCTCTAGCTTGTGGGATGTCATCCAGTCGTTAACCAGCTCAAGGCACCAATTGACCGTCCTTTTTAGCGATCGCTGGTCCTCCGCCTCCACCAGCATGGCCAGGTCGTCCGCAAAACCGATCAGGGTGGCGTCCTCGTGCGTGTGCAGCGCCAAGACCTCGTCGTACAGGATGTTCCACAGGGTGGGTCCTAGAACCGAGCCCTGGGGAACTCCTGCGTCGGCCCTCAAAGACACGCCTTTGTCTACCTGAATAGATCTGTCCTCCAGATAACTGGAGACCAGTGCCACTAAGTATTCGGAGAAGTAGCTCCATCCTGTTGGAACCAGAAGTGCTAAGGCATGTTTCCGTGCAGTACGCGCTGGAAACTGCTCAATCGAAGTCCTCAATGCAGCGATGTTTTCGGGTGTTCTCACATTTTTGGGACGTCCGGGTGGTTTTCTCTTCAGTGCAGATCCTGTTGCCCTAACTCTTTGAACCCAGAAACAAATCGTTTTCCGGTCTGGAAAACTTTCATTACCACGTAAACCGAACCGTGTGCGAAACGCCCTCTGCGTTGCAGTTCTTTCTCTGATTCGCCATTTTTGAAAAAATCCTCCACTACAAAGCCTCGATGCTCACCCGACCAGGGCATGGTGATGACTGAAAACTTTATTATTTACCCTATCTAACGGACCGCACCTCTCTACCTGCTTTGGGGCCCCACAGTGATTTGTCGAAATGTGGGGATTATTTTTGCCGCACCCTGTATATGGCACGTGAGCACCAAGAGGTTTGCCACCCTTGTTGACCTCTATTATATAGATAAAAATTTGTGCAAAATTTGATGTATAGGTTTTTACTAATTTTATTTCAGTTTGTTAGTTTTATATAAGAAACTTGTTGAAACTGGAGGTAAACAGAGATAAGACGAAGATGATGGTGTTTGGAAAGGGGGGAGGAAAGAGAAATAACATAAGATGGGAATGGTCAGGGAAAGAAATTGAAGAGGTGAAAAGTATGAAGTATCTCGGATACGTTCTAACGAAGAACAACAGGGCAGAGCAGCACGTTAGAGAAAGGGTGAAGAAAGCAAGAATGGTTATGGGGAAGCTATGGAGCATAGGAGAGAGGAGGTTTGACGACGATATTAGGTGGAGGATGAAATTATTTGACGGGGTAGTGAAGAGTATCCTCATCTACGGAGTAGAGATCTGGAATTGAAGGAATGGGATATAGTAGAAAGGGTACAAGAGGGATACATGAGATTGATTATGGGATTAGACAGAACGACACCAGGATATATAGTGAGGGAGGAAATGAAGAGGGAAAAGCTGAGAGTGGTAGCCGGGGCGAGGGCGGCGAAGTATGAGGAGAAAATCAGAAGGGAAAAATATTACGAAAGAAGGAAGATATTAAGAGGATGCTGGGAAGAAAGAATGAAGGAAGAACAAAAGGGTAACATGTCGGAATGGGGAGAAACAAGGAGATGTGGGATGGACACAAGGGAAGCTGAGCGAAAGAGAATCGGAGGAAGAAACATAGTAGAAGAATTGAAGAGAGACAAGGAGGTACAGAAGCAGGAAAGAACAGTAAGAATAGACAATTCAAGGAATGTGAAAAGGTATAGAGAGATAAGGACGGTAGGAATACCTAAATATTTGAAAGGGTGGAGAGGAAAGGCAGGGGGCAGAGTTAGGAGGATTGCCAGATTAAGATGTGGAACTGAAGAACGGAGTAATAGGTATTGGGCAAAACCAGAGGATGGGCTATGCAGAATGTGTAGGGAAGAGGAAGAATCCTTGGAACACCCAAAAAAAGATGTGGAAAGATGATAAAATGGGAGGAAGAGATAAACGAGCAGTTGAGTGAAGAAGGAAAGGGAGAAAGGTGGGTGAGAATACTCGAGGGAAGAAGGAAGAAATGCGGAGAGGTAAGACAGAACTGAGAACAGGAAGGAAGAGAGAGGCAAAGAAAGAGGAAAGAAAAGAGGGAAGAGAAGCGAAAAAAGAGACGAAAGAGGGGAGGGAGAACTGAACTCAAGAAGGAAGGAGACCGGAGACGGAAGCCGAAAAGAGAATAGGAAGAAAGAGAGGAACACCGGAGGAAAAATGTAGAAGAAAGAAAGTCATAAACTGTATAAGAAACTTGGAATCTCTGGAGATTATACTTAACTGTCAATTTATCTTTTTTCGGTGAATTTTAGATTAATATTAATTTGTTCGTCCGACCTTAAGTGTATGGAATTGTTATATGCGATAGTATGTTCACTATTGTAGACCAATTATCCATGGTTTTGTTTAGCTCGAAGTAGCTGTCATATGAAAAATAATTAAAATTCCATAATAAATTGATTAGCAGAACAAGACATTTAACATATTAATAAAAGGAAACTGTAATCGTAAAACCATAATTTGCTTAATCATAATCATGTACGTTCCATCCTGCATTTCTTTGCCAATAAATAATTCTGCGCACGGTGTCAGACATGTTTATGTTGGAATGTTGGCGAGTGATTGCGATGGCTAGTCTCGGGATTCCCGACGTACGAAGGCGGCTGCGATAACGCTTTTCCGCTGGAAAATGTCATGACACTCACGTGCGTACACCAGACATAACGTCTTCCGGGTCTCACTTTAAATTACTTGATTAATGACAATGTCTAGACGATTTAAATGATATTGGGTAAGTGATGGTTTAACTTTAACTCTATTTTTGTTAATGACATTTCAAAACAACGGTGCCAACCACAATGTTTTCCAATGGTTTACAGCTGGCGTCACAACATTGCGTTGAGAAAAGAGAGAATGATTTTCCAAATTTAGAAAATTTTCTTACGCCTAGCATAAATTTTAAATAGTTCCAAACGAAACTTATTTAAATATCTTTATAATTTCTCTCTTTTACTTTTCTAAATGCTGTATATAACCCCCAGAGAATATGAGTTTCTTATACAAAATTAACAATCTGAAATAAAATTAATAACAATCTATACATCTAAATTTACATCGAATTTTAATTTATCTAATACGATATACTTAATTGTAAAAAAAAAATAGCTGTGTCTACCACAAAACTATAACCGCCACCACAGAATACAAATAGTGATCATACTAGTGTTTCTTCTCGAGAATTCTTTCTCGAGAATTTCTCGAGAAAAAGTTATAATTCTAAACGCATTGTGCTTTTAAAAAACTATTTAAAAAATATATATAATGTTTAGTGAGTCACTGACTATAATTTAATTTTGATAAAATTTGTCTTCTGTCTCCCGCAACGCAACTGGGGCAACAGATAAGAAGCGATTTATAATATTTAGCTAATTAGCATTTATTGTTACAATATTTTATTTTAACTTAGGGCCGAGAGTTCCAGTCCCTAGTAAACTCCCTAATAGTTATTTGTCACATAATATATTTATGAAGCTAATAAATTTATTGGTGATTTCCAAGATACAAAATCCTTCTAATAGTTTATTAGCAACATAATTTTTTGTTTTTGCATTGGTATTTCTTATGAAGATAGTAACACGGTGCAATACGTAAATTTGTAGAGCTAAACTGAGATGAAATTTTGACACTGAATATTTTGACATTAAATATTTTGACAATAAATAGTTTGACTTTACATTCAATGACATTACGTATATTTTTTGTGTTACTGTTAAAATGACAATTAAACGGCGTTCAACAAATTTTATCACAGAAAAAGAGGACAATATAGATAGAAGAGAAGTTAATAAAAATAGCATTTTATAATACAAAAGTGACTGAAAATAAGAAGACAGCCATATTTTGCTTTATTTTACATTCCTTAAACAATATGAATTAAACTTATCAGCAATTTTCAGCCACACATCTTTGTTATTCTGCCAATAATTGCGTCTGTCTTCTTATTCTCTATCATTTTTATATAAATAGTAATGCTTAAAGTATTGTTTGTAATGTGTTGTAATCGTAATTGAAATAAATACAAATGTAAAATAAAAGACAATGTTTATTTAAAAATATATATTTATATATTGTTCTTTATATATCACATTTACAATAAATGCCCAAAATATTCTAAAAACGGTTGTCCATAATTTATAAATTCATCCAAACAGATCGTCGATTTCTCCAAAATACAACTTAAATGTATATAAAACACTAAAATCACCATTATAGAAATGTTTAAAAACTATACATTCGTATATTCTTTTAAAATTATACTGGTTTTCAATTAAAATTGAAATATTAACACATTTTGCGAACTTGTTTTTGGTTATATGTCACTTTATTAAGCACTTCATGTTGCCTATAAGTTATTAGACAAATAAGCCTGTTTATTAGCAACCTAATAACTATTTCGGGGTGGAGCTCTCGGAAAAAAAATTATGTTGCTAATAAACTTATTCGACAGTTTATTAGCAACTGGAACTCTCGGCCCTTAGTGTATTATTTATTATAATCAATTACACTTCATTTTTTATTCAGTTTAAAACTGTTATGTAAAAGATTACCTACAAATAAAATAAAATAATTACTACTATTATTAATAATTTCTTAATTTTTTGAAAATTTCTCTATACATATATATTTTCAATTAATATGCAATTACGTGCCGTTTTCGTAATCATTTTTAAAGCCCCGTTATCCATTTGTTCTACTTTTATTTAAATGAATACTTTACTAGGTACTTTAAAGTTGACTATAATTTTAACATGTTTTTATCCTCTACAATATTTTCAACATTAAAAAAAGATATATATTCTAATAACTTTTTTTTTCTCGAGATTTCTCGAGAAATGAAAAATGTCGAGAATTCATTAACACTAGATCAGTGTTGCTCAATCAAAAACGCACCGCGGACCAGTATAATATATAATTTTCTAACGCGGCCCACTAATAATAATTGTTGGTTCATTTTTTGCAAGAAAACAAATATATTTGATGTGCTACTAAATACATTTATTTTATTTGTAGAAAATCACAGAAAATAAACAAAATTTAAAATAAAAAAAAAACTAAAAAAACATTTATAAAAACTTTCGCGGACCACTAAAATTTTTCTGGGGACCACCTGTTGAGTAAAACTGCACTAGATCATACCAATTTAGACATTTTGATATTTTGATGGATGTTGACGAATTGAGGTCTCAACATAAAATTTTGACTATTTGTAGCATGATATCTGTCTGTCTGTCAACCTTTCTGTCTGAGTACCTTTTTCTGTCTGTCTGTCGGTCTGTGGACACGTGTATAGCGCATTTGGTTAAACGGATTTTTGTGAAACTTAATATTTTAGCTTTTCACATCAGTGCCACTATTTGATCAATATTTTCGTAAAAATCGATTAACCGGAAATGACAGTTGTCTCGCGTTTTTGCGAATATTTCGTAACAGAAATATTTAGGAAATAAATTATATAAATAAAGATGATACACAATAGCAACTTTATGAAAATAACAAGTTTTATTTGATTTTTTTTAAATTTAGTGATTTTTTTTAAGTTAGTGAAATGTTATATTTATTAAATTTACCATATGGATAAGCGCGCGGCGTATGGCAACGTTAATGGAAATTCTTGATTTAGTTTCAGAATTAATCTAAAAATATTAGTTTAAAAATAATCTATTAGATTGATAAAAATTCACTGAAAATTCTGATGTATAGATTATTACTAATTTTATTTCAAATTGTTAGTTTTGTATAAGAAACTTGTGAGAACTGTATGGTTGTGCGTCCCCTTAAGCACTGGGTTGAATGTTATTCCTGTTAACCTCAATTACACAAATCTATTATCTTGGTCTTTCAAGTGTTAGGTCTTTCTTCTTCTTCTTCTTCTTCTTCTTCTTATTATTATTATTTTTCTTCTTTGGGCACTATCAGTCAGCTTGCCTTTTGGCCTCACTCACATAAGTCCTCCATCTTAATCTATTCATTGTGAGGTCTTGCCAAGTACCCTGTATGCCAACATACACAAAAAATATGACGTGAAATGTGAATATTCACACATTTCAGGATTTTGTAGGTATTTAGTAAATGATAACAAATTGTGGGTGCACATTAAAAATCATATATTTCGATAGTCTTTTAAAGAACTAGTGACGTGCTTCCATCTAGAGACTTACAAGCTTATTTAATCACGAAATTTGCTCACATCAGGACCCGGCAATAGTTACCCAGTTCCCCTGTCATTCAGATAAATATTATAATCATGGTGTAGGACAACAGTTTTTAGCACATATTTGAAAACAAAAGTGTCAAAATAAATATATTTAAAAAAATTACTTTTCGTTCCTTAATCTATGTCTTACCAACTTTATTTTGATACCACACAATTTTTTAAAACAATGTTTTTTTTTCAACAACACAAAAATATACCGGGTGAATTATTTAAGGAGCTACATACATGTTTCACATATAATGTTGATGAAGTGAGTTATTTCAAAAGCAACATAGACATAAAACAAATGCTTATCGTATCCATAGAAAAGACAAAATATTATTTTTTTAAATATTTTTTGGACTTAGCTACTAAGGACATTATTATTTTTGTTTGTATGTAAACATAAACAAACTAATAAAAATTCATTTATTGTTTCTAATTTACTATTTTTTAAGTAAGGAACTTTATCATGTCAAATAACTATTATATCTACTCCCCATTGCATATCTGTTGTCATGGATATGAGCTTGCTTTCATAATTTGCTATGTTGCAAATGAAATAACTCACTTCATTCATATTATATGTGAAACATGTATGTTGCTCCTTGAATAATTCACCCGGTATATATTTTTAGAAAAACTAATCGAATCAAAAATTCCTGTTGAACTATTTCGTTTCCCATCAGTGTATATTGTTGACAAATTCAGTTTTTTAGACCAACCTTTATGGGGCGCGGGACAAAAATTATAACACATTTTTGGCGAAAATACTAATGATCTAAGTGGCTATGATTTCAAATTTTTCTTTTATTTTCTAAAATCATCCATTCGATTACATTTCTATCGATGTTTATCGCATTTCTTCACATTTTCTTAAACGGAAAAGCACGTTAAGTTAGGTGGGACACGAGGTGAATTCTGCAGTGAGTGGGGCAAGCAACATTCCTTCAGGGGTGTCCGTGTGCAGAATTACTGATCAGCAATGATGTGGCATCACATCCTGGACCTCCGCTCATCCACTACCCACTGCCCACTGCCCGCTGCCCGCTGAGGTCAACTACTCTCTCGTTGCCATTCTTCGAAAACACGACAACCTTTCAAGTGCACTTGTTTTCCACCGGGAAACTGTTAGTTTCGATTGTTATGTTAGGTGCTGATTAATAGGAATTGAAGTTACTTTTTCAACTGAGACATTTCAAGAATGTTTAATGATCTTCATTTATTTTTAAATTAAACAAAATTGTGTTTAACTGTTATATAATTATTATTTTATAAAACACTCGTACATTCTTGCAACTATGTTGCGCTTTTAAAATGTACGAATTATTTCAATTACGACAGTAAACACGAAGTAACGAATACTTAAACAGCTAAAACATACCTAGGTCATACATATGAGGTGTATGAATTAAGTAACCGAATTGGCAACATAGCGTTTGATCTGGCAACATTTGGGAGGCGGGACTTGAAGGGACGGCAGGTGAACATGTGATACGCCTTCAGTACGAGTTTGAACTCGCTAGAGTAATTTTGTTGTCCGTAGCGATTTTTTTCGTGAAACAGTTTTTTCTAGTGCATTTTAAAAATAAGTGACATTCATTTCGAGCAACGGTGTGCTATCAGGTTTTGCTTCAGACTTAGGCACAGTGTAACGGTAACTTTTGCAAAACTTCAGCAGGCCTACGGAGACAGTATTTTGTCAAGGACCCAAGTTTTTTGGTGGTTTAAGGCATTTTCAGAAGGAAGAGAGTTGCTTGAAGAATCACGTAGCGGAAGGCCTTTGTTGCAGACGCTAGTACGTGATCGATTGAGAACCGCGAATCAAACATATTCGCGATATTATGGCAGTTATTGTGAAATAACGTTATCAAAATCAAATACTCGTTCCTCATTGGTCCTAAGGGTTTTTTAGGACATAAACCAAATTCCAACACCGAACTTCAGATAAAAAACGGTAATTTTCCCCAAATCTTTAGCAGTTAGATCACTTTTGTTGAATTAACAAGTCTCACTCTCTGAATTCGCTCCTACTGAGTTCATAGAGATCGCCAAGACCTCTCGCTTCTGACGAGTTCGTCTCAACCGCCGCGACACTCGCTGTTGTCGAGTACGTCGCCGCCGCCGACCACTCGCTGTTGACGAGTGCGTCTCAACCGCCGCGACCACTCGCTTCTGACGAGTGTGTCTCAACCGTCGTCACTCGCTATTGTCGAGTGACTCATCGACGGCGACGTCCGCCGCCAGGAACGACGCCCGTCGTCTCCTCCATATTTTCCATCATTCTCACATCCTCTCCATTCCGATGCCTTTCTCGCCTCACGAGGAAGCATCGCGCAACTCTAACTTATACTTTGTATCATATGTTTTTGTTAATTAGTTCTTATCTATTTTCATTTCTATGTTACATGTTTGTTATTTTATTATCACTTTCAATTCTATCTTTCGTTAAAATAAAATACATATTTTTGTGTTTCACTTAGCAATCATTATCATCATCTCCCTTCACAATTACTTTTCAGAGAGTTTAGTGGAACGCGGCTCTTCAAGCCAAAACCGACATAGTGGCCCTGCTCATGAGCTAGTTCCTTTAAGGACCTTTTCCGAGGGCCCCTCCCGCAACACCTTCATCTTCAAGAACTGACGAAAATGTCGACAGAATCCGGGATCTGGTGCGTTCAGATCGTCGGTTGACAGTCAAAATGATCGGGGAAGAGTTGAATTTGACTCACACTACCGTTCATCAAATTTTGACCAATGAATTGGGGATGAGAAAAATCTTGTCACACAGCAATTTCAATACACGAATTTTTTGTCCAGTAAAAACATGGTGGCTCCTCAGCATCCTTATTCGCCTGACTTCAGTCTTTGTGACATTTTACTTTTCCCAAGATTGAAAAATCACCGTCCCTTAGGTGATTTTGGTCATTTTGGGACACTCGAAAACATTCAAACATCCATAACCGGTCAGCTGAAAGCTATTCCAGTATCCGAGTTCCAGCACTGCTATGAGGATTGGAAGAAACGTCTCCAGCGCTGTGTGGCTTCCCAAGAAAGTTATTTTGAGGGAGACAATATTGAATTGTAATTATATACGAATAAAAAAAAAATTCAATCTATCCGGTTACTTAATCTACACACCCAGTATAATACTTCGCTTACATATATTAGGGGTACTCATAAGTAATGAGTTATTTGAGTGACAACAAAAAAAACGTATTTATTTACATTTCATTTTATCTTCAGTCGATTATGTAATCTCCGTCGTTATTCTTGGCCATCTCTCTGGTAAAGTTCAATCCCTTGTTCCTATTCCGTTTCCTTTGTAGAAAAATATATTTCTAGGTGAGCTCGCACGTAATCGGTATTTTTGAAATTTTTATTCTTCAGGAAATGTTCCATGGATCGGAATAAATGAAAATCGGATGGTGCTATATCCGGCCAATATGGTGAATGTGGTAAGACCTCCCAGTTTAACTGCCTTATTTTTTCTTGGGTTAGTTTTGCTGCATACGGCCTGGCATTATAGTGTTGCAATATTACTTTTCTGTTGACTAGAGTTGGTCGTTTTACCAACGATTCGTAATGTAATCTATCCAATTGTTGACAATTCAATTCAGCCGTAACAGTTTCTCCCGGTTTCAATAGTTGAAAATGAATTATGCCACCACAATCCCACCATACGCACAATAATACCTTCTTTAAAGTGAGGGATGGTTTAGGAGTGGGTACGGCTAGTTGATTTGGAGAAATCCATTGATTGGTGCGCTTTTTGTTGTTGTACAAGACCCATTTCTCGTCACCAGTGACAATCCTTCGTAAAAACGGATCACTTTGTTGTCTACACAATAGAGATGTGCAAATTGTACGCCGTTGTTCTTTATTCATCTCCGACAATTGATGTGGAACCCATATACCCCGCCCTGCCTGTAAACCTTCCTGTATATACCCTGCCTGTAAACCTTCCCGATTTCTTGAAGATGTCTTTGTACTGTTGACCAAGTAGCCTGAAGAGTGTTTGCTATTTCCTAGATACTCAGTTTGGGATCCGTTTCCACCAGTGAATTTAAAGCGTCATTATCAAACTCTACAGGGCGTCCACTTCGATTGGTTTCAGACAAGTCAAAATCACTACTGGAAAATTTTCTAAACCAACGTTGGCACTTATTAACTTTCAATACGTCTCCATATACATCACAAATTTTCTTGGTTGCAACCGTTGCATTAACACCCGATCGAAAATGAAACAGCATGAAATGACGTAAATGTTCCTCAGTTGGTTGATTGTCCGCTATTTTACACCGGTGTAATAAAAACGTTTGAATTTAGTCACAAAAGTCAAGACCACGTGTTGTAATATTGCGTAATAAAACACGTCTTTATACAATCACGCTCTGAATTAGACTGAAGCAACTATTCCACACTAATAATAATTGATTACTTATAGGTACCCCTAATATATTTTGTACATGCTTAGTCTTATTATCCGCGGCATGTTGGTGGAACGTACCTTCCCCGGAATTGAACGTAACGAGGAATTGTAGTATATAAGTATGAACCACAATAAAATCTTCTCCTAATATTTCATCAATCGTGCTCAAACGATGTTGCTGCTGTTAATGTATTTTCTGATATGTCAATTTAATCAAACAATACCAATTTTATTTTATTTATATTAAAACCATGGATAAAACTATCCGGGAATAAAAATGCTTTGTAAAAGTGAGCAACGGAATAAACATCGAAATAAACTTATACCTCCGATAGTTATTCCGTTGCCTATCCGAGGTGTGTAAATGTGGCCCTAAGTAAGATCGTACATTTATCTATTTGTTACTAATTTGTTAATTTGTTACAACTAACACAAGTTCGTCTAATATGCAGCTGAGGCAAATTTTTATCACAAAGTGAAACGTCTCACCTTACCGTGAGTAAATATGTAATTTGCCAAGAATTTCAATTTCTCAAACGATGAATGAATAAAAAATAACTAAAAGTCATTGTTGCTAATTTTTAATTATGCTAAAAGTATGTACATTTTTTGTTTGGTTAAATTTAGTGCATATTTCTAGTTCAAACTAGTTATTATCTTATCGTCTGTTAATTTTGGCGTCATTCAAAAACAAATTCATTGAAAAATTACTCACAATTTTTGAATCAGTTGTAAAACATTTCCGAATCAATATTTTGTTAATAAATTACAAAAAAATCGACATTCTTTGATAATGAAATATTATTTATATATAAATTAGTCACTGAAATATTTTTGATAAAATTTTAGTGAATAATGGATATTTTACTCGGTTGGAGGTCAAACACAACATTCAGATTTCCTCGTTCGATGCGAATCTTTTTCCAGCAAGCCATTTCTTCATATTTGGAAAGAGAAAGAAGTCACAAGGGGAAAATTATATAGAATAGAGTGAATGAGGGAGTAGTTCGTAGCGTATTTCAACCAATTTGGCTGTTGCAGTTGCAGACGAGTGAAATGATATATTGTCATGGTGAAACAGAATTTTTTTCTTTGTCAAATAGGGCCTTTTCTTCATCACTTTAGCCTGTATCGATCCAATAAAGTGGCATAATATTTTCCTGTGGTAGTTTTTCCCTTTTATAGATAATCGATGAAGATTCTGCCTTGCGATTCCCAGAAAATCATGGCCAGGACCTTTACGGACAAGGAAACCTTTTTTCTTCGAAACACGTTCGCCAGGAGAAATCATTTGTGGTATGTAATGATGTATCCATGTTTCATTAGCGGCTATAAAATGCCGCAAAAAATAACTTGGATTGCGCTTGTATATTTCCAAATATTGTTTCGATATCGTCACGCGATTCCGTTTTTGACCCACTGTGAGCAGACGGCACCCATCTTGCCGAAAGTTTAGTCTTATTTTTATACCCAAATGTTCATGTAGAATATGAAACACACGTTCATCTGATATGTTTACCATCTTGACTATCTCGCATATCGCTTATCACTCGGCGGCCGTCCAGCACGATAACATGAATTTTCCTGACCATCTCTTCAGATGTTACCTCATCCGGACATCTCGGCTGCTTAGCATCATTCGTGCTTGTACGACCACAACAGGCATTTATGATCCTATTCATGCGACGGAGCAGAGATCCCATAACACTTTTTAAAATTTGTTTCATTTTCCTTAATAGTTATTCAACGTTAAAAGTAATGCTTTATCAACACACGAAATTAACTTTTTTCCATTGTAGCAAATAAACACAAACTTATCCGTTTCCGAACACAAATGTTCTAAATGTACTATTTCACAGATATACTAAAAACTTAATGTGCGCAGGCTATTCCAAACGTTTAGGCGGAACTAAATGGGAATTTCGTTTTTCGGTTGTCACGAGAAGAGACCTTGCTTCGGTTATTTCATTTTTCACGTTGGAATGTCAAAATTTAAAATTCCAACAATGAAACCATGGAAACGAATGACATATATCAAAAATAAAATATTTTTTTATATATTTTAATGACAAAAAATAAATAAATGGGAAATTTGTATTAAGAATGACATAAAAAAATCAAAATATAAAGAAAATGACATTTAAAAATGATATTAACCTTAACCAAAAAATGTTAATTGTAAGTATGATTTCCAAAGCTTAAACAAAACAGCCAAAAATCACGATACAAACGATGAAATTAACTGTATTGCAAAATCTAGTTCCGCCTTATCGTTTGGAATAGCCTATATACCAGTGGTGCTCACTAATTTTTCGACGCGATCTACTTTTTAAATTCAAACTTAACCGCGATCTACCCTAACCCTAACAGAGTGTACTGGATATTCTGATTGGTCTTAACTCTTCGCACCTAGAATTTTTGAAATTAGTTCTTATATTTTCTGGAACGCAAGTAAGCCTGTTTAATGCCTCTGTCGTATTTAATATATTTTTTAACACATTATTATTCTTTTTTTATATAAATACTTTTTCGCTGGCGATCGACCAGTCGATCGCGATCAACCTTATGAGCACCACTGCTATACAATGCGTACAAAGGATGGGAAATGTCAAAAATAATATAAATCTTGTGATTCGAGAGCCATCTCTTGTAAAAGTCAATAACTTATCCAACACCCCTCGTACCTTTAAGCGCCTGCGCGGATCATTGCACTCGGTCTGTAATTGGTGTCTGTAGTGTCTAAAGAGAAATAGAGAGTTATAATAAAATAAGTATAACGAATTTTGGTTGGAAACATTAAAAATTTAAGTAGCGCATTAGACTATTTTATAAATTTGATCCTCCCTTCTCCGAGCAAAGAATTTACAAAAGGTGTGAAAGTATTGGTATACAAGATCCTCGAAAGTTGAATGAGGAAGTATAAAGTTAAACTCAACTATCAAGATGACAGACAGAAAGAGAGGAAGAGAGAAAGAAATTTCGAATCGGTAGTAAAATATTTTCATTCCGATTGAGTCAATTTTGTGACAATTAAAAAAAAAATCTCTCCTTGAAAATAAATCTCGGTATTTAAATGACTGTAAACTTGAAATTTAAATCTGATCTTGAACTTTGATGAGTCAAATATCCGAATACCTGTTCATGCTTTCAATTCCAACGTAAGTCAGTTTTTAAAGTTCTTATTATGTAGTTTATATCTTTTCTAGGAATATCGTGAGTAGCACGGATACGTGTTAAGAATAGAATTTTAGGGCCTATTTTCATTTATTTTGTTGAAAAATCTGTGGAATGTAAGAAATTACCGCTTTATGACGATCATGACTTGTATTCTATTCTAATTTTTATGTTTTTAAACAACTGTTTGTCACATATTTGTACCGGTTCTGAATGCTTAATAGAAATTTCTAATGATTTGGTTTTATTAGGGTGTTGGTAACACACTGTGTTCGAGTTCCAATAGGTATGCAACCTAATTAGTTTAAGGCCAGGAGAAAGGTTTTTAAGAATGTGTGTTATTTTTCACGAGCAACAACTATGATGACACGGTGTTATTTATGATTTTATAAGATTTTAACTTCTTTTTCTTCTACACCTTCTTCTTTTGGAGGCAATCATCATCAATGACGGCTTTCGGACTAAACAATTCGAGGGTCAAACAAAGTTTAAACCAAAGAATACAAAAGTTTACCAGTTATATACAGAGTTTTGTTTTCATTTTGAAGATTGCTCTGACCAACCGTGTGATATTTATTGGGTTGTGTAGGCGTAAGTAGCCTTTAATACAGCGCATCAAGAATTTGAACTAACTATACAGTTTTGTGGTTGAAATCGGTTGTAATGTTAAAATTAAAATCAGCAGTGGCATTGCATTACATAATGCTATAATGTTATACTTTGTCTTTGACAAAACCCCATAACAAAAAATTGATGTGAAGTGTGAATTTTCACACATTTCAGGGTTTCGTAGATATTTAGTACGTGAACGATGATTATTTGGGATGCCAAAACAAATTTTATGTTAAAATATTTTTTTGTTAATTTTAATTCGAATGCCTAATACCATTATTTAGGTTTCTAAATATGTGCAGTATTTTTTTTTATATATCAAGGTTCATAAGATTTTGAAAATTGCACCTATGGCTTCTATTAGTTGTTATAAGCTCCGCCCCTCTGATTTTGTGTACATTGAAACAGAGTTAAATTACAATTTCAACAATTTCCACTTGTTATTAAATTTACGCTTTTAAAAATTAAATGCAACATTTGCCAAAATATAACTAGAATTTTGAAAAAATAATTTAAACAAAATAAAAATGCAAAAAAAAACTAAAAATAATATTGTCTCCTCTCGCGGGAATCGAACTGATTTAGTTGGGCAAGAAGCCAGCGCCATAGCCACTGCACCAGGATACACCTTCTATTCCAACGTGTTACATAAGTATACTTGTGTACATAATTAGCAAAAAAAAAACACAAAAAATGCGTTTTTTTTCCAAAAATATAATCTGATCAAAAATTCCTGTTGTACTATTCCGGTTCACAACAATGTACATTATTTAGAATTTTTTCAGATTTTTAGTTTAAACCATCTGGGCTACGAGTATGGGACAAAAAATTTTTTGCACAATTTTGGCAAAAGTTGCTTCAAAATAATTTATTTTCCAAAAATAAAAATTTGATCGTTAATCCACGTACCAAGAGCTTTCATTTGATGCCATACTCAGAATTAAAAAAATATTTTTTTTTTTTGGATGAGCACATATTTGTTTATTTTTTTAGGGGGATATGTTTTTTAGATGTTTTAGTATTTTTTCTATGTGCTGGTCAAAGAGTTGTATAAGCCTGCCAAATTTTAACTCTCTAGGTTTAGCCGTTTGGCTACAATTTTTACCGAACAAACAGACAGACAGACGACAAAATGACGGTATAAGGGTTTTTTGGTCATACCTACAAAACCCTAAAAATCCCAAGGAATTAAAACCGGAGACTTCTCGAGCCATGCAATGGGCACATTGGTACCAATCCATTGGTCTGGAAATTTTTCGTTAAGGTACTCTGCTAATTAACTCTAAATTTCTGTTGAAATTCTCCATCTCGCACCATCCTCGTGATCGTGCATCAATCCCGTATTGATGTTACTCCAATAATGTGTGCTTTTCCTGTTAAACATCCTACAGAAGCAGCACCGGTACATGAAACAGTAACCCGGACAGACATAGACCAAATAAACATATCAACAGATATAGAAACTCCCCAAGTTTGTTACAAGGTTTCAGGTACTTGATATGTCCACCCTTTGGACGCGACAGGCGTCAATCTTGTAATCAGTTCCCGTCACACACATTGTAACACCATGGTAAATAGTAGCAGTTGCTTCCACGATTCGTTGTCGGAGCTGTGGTAAATCCTATTGCACGTAACTTGACGTAACCCTGTAGGAAAAAATCATTGGAGGTTAGGTCAGGTATACGTGGAGGGCAAGGAAGAAGAGTAAGTCATTATTAGACGGGCGTCCAATCCAAAGAATCCATCATTGAGGTGAGCCGAATATCCAACAAGAAGAGTAGTGGGGCGTTTTGCCAGAAATTGAATTTCTTACCTTCTCTATAATGGTAAACATTAAAAAAAAAGTTCCATAGTCTTTACGAAAGGATACTGCAATAAACACAGAGGAATGTGAAGAACTACAATTCTCTGAATACAAACTGACAAATTCAGACAACCTAACAATTTACGGTGCATTCGTGATAAAATTTCATCATCATTTTTAGGGCTTTGTGGGTATGACCACCAAAAAAACCCTTATAACTCATGTGTCTGTCTGTCTGTCTGAACATAGAAAGTTGAAATTTGGCATACTTGTACAATTTTTTGACCCATAAATAGAAAAACTATAGAAAGTTCAAAAAAATACAGCGCGGGATAAATATAAACTAATATGTATTTAATAAAAAAATAAATATTATTTTTAAATTTTGAGTGGCATACCAAATGAAACCTCTTAATGCGTGGATCAAGAAACAAATTTTATTTTTGAAAAATCTTTTTTTTTTATTGTGGTTTTGCCAAAAACCTGTCAAAAATATTTTGTCCCCCCACCCTATCTCTCAAAGGGATTGATCAAAAAATCTAAAAAAATCTTCGTAATGAACATTTATGGGAACCGAAATAGTTCATTAGGAATTTTTAATCAGATAAATTTTTCGAAAAATGTCGATTTTTTTGTGTCGATAAAAAAATATTTTTTTAAAATTTATTATGTGGTATCAAAAGAAAAGTTCTTAAGATGTAGATTACGGAACGATAGATAGTTTTTTGAAATTCGTTTTTTTTAACACGAATTTAGCCAAAAATGTGCAAAAGTTCTTGTCTCGCACCCTTTTACCAAAAAGGGCTAAATCTGAAAAAATTATAGGTAATGTATTTTGATCTGAGCCGGAAACGTATGAGAGGAGTTCTTGATCAGATTGTGTTTTTGGAAAATATGCCAGTTTTTGTGTTTTTGAAAGAATTAATAATTTTTTTAATTCATGGTTAAATTATGGCTAATAATGTTAAGGATTTTCTGTATTTATAGCTAAGATAGTGCGTGTATTTTTTAGAATTAAAAATATTAATAAAATAATATACTTTTTAATAGTTGCGAACTAAGTTACTCACACCACACTACACTCTACATTGTAAAATATTTTTTATTAATCTAATGGAGACTTGAAGAAGCTCTTAGTTCTCAAATAACGAATAAAAGTTATTATCAAAAAAACTGTTGATTTTGATGTGATAAATATACCTAGATATCCAGTATTATGTTCTTACACTTAAAAAACTCTGAAATGTGTGAATATTCACACTTCACTTCAATTTTATTTTATTCGAGTTAAACAATTATTATTAGCCTTTATTCCCAATCCATTTTACATAACCATTTAGATATTATTTACAAATTTTCATTATACTATATTACCTATTACTAATTACATTTTTAAACTTGCCAAAAGAATTACGTATAATTAGCTTTGGATTAGTTGTCCTCTCGGACATTGTCAACAAAGTCTATCTTGTGACAAAAGTCTCCCCAAATTCTTTCCGCTCTTCCCTGTCTCTTGCTCTTCTGGGCCAGGTTGCACCAACAGTAGCTTTTAAGTCGTCAGCTTTAAGTTAAACAATAATCTAGATTAAATATAACTTGAGTTAAGTAAACTTGATCTTTAACAATCGAGCATTACAAACGTAAAGTTGGATCAAAAGCTAAACACCATTTATAGAAAAAACACAGTAAAGTTAGAATTCTTAATCTGCAGATCATGGTGGTTCACTAGATGAATTCATGAGGCCTGCGCTCAAATGGTATATAAAAATTAAATTTTTATCATTACTATATAAATTTAACACAAACGAAACAGTATTTGTGTTAAATTTGTGCCATACTGTTATCCGAGTTCTATCTTGCTATACATTATATAATTAATTGGTAGTATTAGATTGCGCTCACGATTTGGTAGAATTTACAATTTTACTTTCCAGTTTTGTTTCTGCATCACGAAAGATGACGGAATGTGGGAAGGAGGTTCGTCAAATCTATTAAAAATTAGGGTGAATAAAGGATAAAGAAAAACAGTCAATGCCTAAATAAACCAGTGGCGAAGGGAAACCTCCGCTAGACTTGCCCTCCCATAAAAAAAAAATAATTTAATTTTTTTTTTTAAATATTTAGATAAATCTTCAAAAATACATCAAAATATGTTCTATACAAATTTTTGTCCAAGGCTTGGTTTACTAGTTACGAATTAATTATCATGACCATGGAAAAAATTGAGACATGGAAAAATTTTAAATAATTTTACAAAAATTTTTCGAAATTTTTCTTTTTATCAAAAAACGTCTCAAATAAAAGTTATTAGTTATTGCATTTATAGTAACTTTTGTTCAATAAATTTTTTCGAAATATTTTTCTGTTGCTAAATATTCGCAAAAATCTTAAAATCGACACGAGTAAACTCCCATTTCTAGTCAACCGATCTTCATAAAAAACAATAGAGTTCTTCCCATTTAATAGGAGAATTTTTTAGTACCAGAACGAATTCTCTAAGTTGAACCGTTCTTGAGTTATCGTGTATACAGACACACAGACACACACACAGCCACACACACACACAGACACACACACAGACACATACAGATACGGACGGCACTTCGAAAATAGTTTTTTTGGATTCCCTGGACCATGAAACGTGGTCATCAGTCAAAATCTCGACATCGAAAATTTTCGCGATTACAATACTTGCCCCTTATATATTAAGGTCGGGCAAGTAAAAACGAAGAAGAATCATTGTGTTTCCACTTGATCGAAGAAAATATGGGTACAGTATTTTAATTTGAAACGAATAAACTTCTATAAACAACGGATGAAGTCAAACTGTGTTTCCATTAGGTAAAGTAAATACGCAATTGTCCAATAATGACCAATCAATCGTACACTTGTGTCAAGAATAAAAGTGTGACAAAGTGTCGCGACGTGTACAATCGCTAACATAATATGTGGAGTGGCGGAGAGACGCCGTTAGACGCGTGACGTCAGTCGTCTGCTTATACTATCTTTAGAGCACTTCGAAAATAGAACTAGAACGACCTTTTAAAACAGACAACAGCATAGAAAGGAATCCGTAATGGAAGTAAATAGAACAGATCGTTAACATTGTTATTTACAGATTTTATATCCGGAAACATTCTGCTCTGCATGTGGACACACCAACATTCAACGTTTAAATAATACGTAATTCAGGAAGTGAAACACCGGGTTTAGTTACGCGGATTCTAAAATAAACTTGGAAAAAAGTCCGGCGTAATGAACTTTTATCACTGGAATTCCGTTGTCTAAAACAAAGTTTTGGTTTCCGGTTGATATCTAAACAAATCTTACAAAGCCTTGTTGATTTTTAGTATATTTTATTTATTTCTGTTACAGGTATTATGTAAAATCTTGGAGATTTTTCGCCTCTAAGCATGAAGAAGTACACGATCGAACAAAATATTGGTTCCGTCCATAAATACGTGAGAATTTTTTAGGAAAAGTTGAAAATACAAATAAAACTTATGGTTTTTGAATCATCAAAATATTTTCTTTCATTATTAAGAACCTTACCATCTCAACGGCAATTTTTTAATTCCATCTGCAAAAAAAACTTTGGGGTTGGTCCAGAACGATATTCATCTTCTACACTGATGCATCCATTTCAGAATTTTTTGAATTATTCCTGTGCTGTCCTGATACGAATTGTATTCTTGCCATGATGACTTTCATTTTTCTTCTGCAGACGTAACACGCTTACCACTCAAAAACAAACATTTGGTAACTGGTCGCTCTTACAACAGGACCTCAATGCAGTTGATAAGTGGTGTGACAATTGGTCGCTCCCTCTGAATACGTCCAAATGTTGCGTATTACATCTTGGCCGCAACAATCCAAATACATGTTATTACCTCGGCGACATCGCTCTGAAACACGCCGAATCTTCGGTTGACCTGGGTATTACAATCACACCTACCTTAGAATGGTCAAAACACGTCATCAACGTCGTTAGAAGAGCAAATAAATCCCTCTTCATTATTAAAAAATCATTTCCAGACCTAACCCCGTGCTTATTTCGCCAAATGTACCTGTCCTATATCCGCCCACTCCTGGAGTTCGCTTTCGTAAGCTGGTCCCCGTACCTTCAACGCGACATCATATTACTGGAAGGAGTCCAGAGACGCGCCACTCGTCTTCCAAGATGTCTCAGAGCTCTGTCATACGAAGAATGGCTTGAGAGGCTAAATCTGCCCTCTCTTGCAGCCCGCAGAGCTCGAGGTGACCTCATTCAGATGTACAGAGCGATAACTGGAAAGTTTTCTACCGACATGTCGACTCTGTACTCCATCAACGTCGACCAACGACTTAGAGGCCATTCTCTGAAGCTCCGCCACGACAAGTGCGGAAACAGCTGCGACAAAATTTTCTATCTAATCGTGTGTTCGACCAATGGAACGCCTTACCCGAGAGCGCAGTGTCAATACCGTCCATCAACTCCTTCAAAGCTCGAATAGCCCCCATATTGAATTTGTAAAACCAGTTATTTTTATATTATTTTTAAATATGTACTAATACATTTGTATTTTTGTTGTACTCTTACTTGAATAACTTGAGCTTACTTTTAAATACTTGAGCATAACAAGCATTTAGCTTCTGCTCTTTACACTGTAATAATAATAATAATAATAATAATAATAATAATAATAATAATAATAATAATAATAATAATAATAATAATAATAATAATAATAATAATAATAATAATTTCAAAACTTTGCGTTTGTATCACTTTTAAGGCCTCTTTTGGTAAACTTATTAAGAACAACCGCATTGTACAGAAAAAACTTGATATTTTTATCGAATAATCCCAAAGAATAAAAAAAGAACAATAATATATTAACAAAATACGCAGGAATTTGTGGACAAGCGTAATACAAAGTTCATTCAATTATATTTTGAAAACAACCATTTCAAAGTGCACATCGCGACTATATTTTCGATTCAGTAATTTACAAAGTGCATATTTTCAAGTTAGAAATTTCTGCTGAAGACCTACCATTCGTCCACTGCCAAGAAGAGTTCGAAATTCTGGGCATTTGGGCAATTTTTGAATATCATTACATAGCATTTTGAATGAATTACATCTTTTTCCTTATATGATTCAACTGATGCAACATTTAAAGCCAACAGATTTTCAGCAGCGACTAGATTTTACTATTTATTTTCAGCAGTTAACTAGAGATGAAAATGAGTTTGTCTACCGATTCAACATGTCCGATATCCACCTAGTCAGCGGTCGGGGAACCGGGATAAATTACCCCAAATGGGGTAAAAATGAAATATTTGGGGGTAATAAGAAAATTTTTCATATTTGCTATTTTATAAACGTGTTGGTAGCGCACTAAGGAAAAGGGCGCTGAGGGGCTTGACTGAGGGGTGTCATTGCGAAGGTGAGGACCTTTTTTTTGCTCGTCATTTGGATTTTGAGAGGTGAAGACCTTTTGTTTTGCTCGTCAGTTGGATTTTGAGAGGTGGGGACCTTTTTTTTTGCTCGTCATTTGGATTTTGAGAGGTGAGGACCTTTTTTTTTGCTTGGCACTTAATTTTTTTTTTTTTACAAGCCAATGTGGTAATGTCGGTGTCAAGAAATATATCTTTGGGTAATGGGTAAAAATGTTCCCCGACCCCTGACCTAGATGGTTTAAGTAATACGAAAAAGGCAGGTGTTGGGGTGCTGAAAATCCCAGAGTTACTTACAAGCATCAGTCAAAGCTCTACAAGCCTTTGAATTCTGCTTCTTGGACTAAATAAATAATAATAATAATCAGTGTGTTATTGGTGACATTCACTCTAACTAAATGTACAGTTTGTTGCGAAGTTGCTCAGAACGAATTATTGGACCATACTTTCTTTGAAGATATAGTCGCCTTACATACAGATAATGTATGTAGAGAGATTCTGCTATCTAGGATCTATCATCAGTAAAACAGGGTGGCCAGAGGATGTTATTGTAAACCAAATCACAGAGCTCGCCAAGTCGTCGGCATGTTAAACAAAGTTTGCAGTGCAAGGTACATTAACAGAAATATAAAGATACGTTTATTCAACACAAACGTAAAATCAGTAAAGCGACATGGTTGTGAAACTTGGAAGACACTTACGAATAAACTCCTACATTGTGTTAACAAATTCCATATATTCTGACCATAAAGAATCTAACTATCTAATGAAGAGCTATGACGTATAATCTTCCAAACCGAGATTCACAAGGATATTCCCAAAAGGACAGGAAATATCATAATAAGAGAAAGTGGGAGTATAGATAGAATGGCGCTTGATTAAAAACTGCAAAACAGAAGAAAGAAAAGAAACGGAAGTGTTCAAAAAATTATATAATGAACAACTGAGCATAATGGATTCAAAATCGAAGATAAAACAGGCTGTGCAGAGTTAGCTTACGAAGACATTTTTGAATTCCACCTCCCAAATATGGCTAGCGTGTTTACTGCAGAAGCGTACAGTATCTTACAAGCCAGTGAAATTATAAATGGAAGAAATCATACCAGAAACAATTATCTTACCCAAACCGATTCTTTGAGCACAATCCAATGTATCCAGCAGACGTACAACAGAAACCACGTGGTCCAACAAATTGAAAGTAACTTCCACTCAGCATTAGATAAAGGTAACCAAATAACTCTGTTATGGATCCACTCACATGTGGGAATTATGGGTAATGAGAAAATAGACCAGGCAGCAAAAAACGCAACTTCAAGCAACGTTATCGATACAAAAATTATGCCATATGACTTTAAAAGCTTTGTAAAAAAGAAAACCAGCGAGAATTTCAACTCCTTCTGGAATACCTTAAATAATAATAAGTTAAGAAGAATTAAATCATCCATCAGCCACTGGTATACTCCTGATGACAGAAAAGAACAAGTTATAATGACTAGATTGCGAATAGGCCACACTCTCATTACCCATAAACACCTCATGCAGAAAAAAGAACAGAAAATATGCCAAACATGTAACAGCCCAATAAATGTTAAACATATTCTCATTGAATGTGTGAAGTACACGAGAGAAAGAGCCCAAAACAGCATCCCAAACTCCTTGGAAGAGGCCCTATTGAACAATATGGAAGCTACAGCCAATATTTTAAAATATATAGAAGACATTAACCTATCAAATAAAATATAGGAAACAATGTAATGAACTTTTACTGTAAAATCTTCACTGTGTGTATTATGTGTGTATATAATTTACTGTGGGCATAATTTTATGTAACTCAAAATTCCTGCTTACATTTAAGTATAATGAACTTAAAATTTAATGTAATATTTGAAACTGTTACGGGGTGTTAATGACCATGTAGTTCTTTATTCCCCTAAGCCTTGCGGCGTTCAGGGTGCTAACATTTACAAAAAAAAAACAAAAATAAAATAAAATATAAAACAATCAACCCAAAAATACATAACAATAACATTCAATACAATTTACATTTTACAATCTTCTTTTCTTTTTTTTTTCTCTTTTCTTTCTTCTTTCCGTTTCCCCTTCCTGTTATCCTTCGCCAATCTCCATCCTTCTTGCCTCTAATTCTCTCGCCCACCTCTCCCCCCTTCCATCTTCGTGCAACAGGTCTATTGTGCTCCCCGACCATACTGTCATCTCTCTACACCTCTTCGCGAGGTGCTCTATATCTTCCTCCTCCTCCCCGCACATCCTGCAAATCTTATCCTCCTGTCTCCTCCAATATCTATTTCCTCTCTCTTCATTCCCGCACCTTAGTCTCGCAATCCTACTAACTCTCCCTCCTCACCTTCCTCTTTCTCCCCTCAAGTGGCTTGGTATCCCTATAGCTCTGACCTCCTTATATCTCCCTGCGCTCCTTGAATTGTCTATTCTGACTGTCCTTTCTTGCTTCCCCACTTCCTTATCCCTCCTCTACAACTCTTCAATCACGCTTATCCCATCTTTTCTTCTCCTTTCCACCTCTGTCGCATCCACTCCGCATCTCCAGTAATACTCTTTTCTCATCTCCCCCCATGCGTACCATCTTCCTTTCTGTTCCTCTCTGGCTCTTTCTTCCCAGCATTCTCTCATTATTTTTTGGTCTATTTCTATTCTACCTTTCTCTTCGTACTTCACCGCCCTCCTTCCTGTACCCACTTTCATCTTATCCCTTTTCAGTTCCTCTCGTACAATGTACCCTGGTGTCGTTCTATCTACCCCTAAGATCCATCTTAAATACCTCTCCTGTACTCGTTCTATCTTCTCCCATTCCTTCCATCCCCAAATTTCCACCCCATATAGCAGGATGTTTTTCACCACGGCGTCAAACAACATCAATCTCCATCTAATATCGTCGCTAAACTTTCTCTCTCTTATACTTCACAGCTTCCCCATGACTATCCTTGCTTTTTTTACTCTTTCCCTTATGTGTAGTTCAGCCCCATTGTTCCTCGTTAGTATATAACCTAGGTATTTTATACTCTTCACCTCTTCTATTTCTCTGCCACCCCATGTAGTTGATTCACCTCAAAATAAACTTTAATTAAAAAAAAAAGAAGAAAGAAAGGTAGATCTTGAAACATATGGAGACATACAGTTCTGAACGAACAAAAAAAAATGGAAAGTCGTGGAATGAAGTTAAAATATTGGCCAAGAACCGGACCAGATGGAAAAGTTTTGTTGAGGCCCTTTGCTTTAGCTAGGAGTTATAGGAATATTAGGGTGATTAGAGAGCATGGCCAATATACACATATGGCTGAATATTTTTTACTTCCTGAGTAACAATACTTATTACAGACACATGTGTTTTCAACAGGATGACGCTAGAGCTTTTATTTGGATTCAAGATTTCCCGCGGTTATTCCCTTCTTTTTTTACTATGCGTCACCATGTTTATCCTGATTTCCCAATTGTTTTGTCCTGTGGATTCTAATCCAATACACTCCTTGCCTGTGGCGCACCCAGGAATTTTTGTGGGGGGGGGGGAAGACAAAATTATTTAAATTATGAATAAGGTTCACACATCTAAATTTAAAGTGATGATCTAAAAAAAAAGGTCCTCGCTTCGGAAATACAAAGTGATGACCTAAAATAAAAAAGGTCCTCACTTCTAAAATACAAGTGACGACCTGAAAAAAAGGTCCTCGCTTCGGAAATACAAAGTGATGACCTAAAAAAAGGTCCTCACTTCTAAAATACCTAAGTGACTAACCTAACCTAAAAAAAAAGATCCTCATCTCTATTTTTAAAATTTTCTTGTGTCTTTTTATTTTGAATTCCTTCCTTCTTAGGGGGGCGGGTTCTCCTGTGTGCGCCACTACTTCTTGCAATGTTGTTTGTCTAAAGATATAACAAATCCAGTTCAATTTTTTACTTTTTTTAATTTCCTGCCTATTTCTGTTTGTAAATTACCGTATACTTTCGTTTTATCTATTTTAGTATGTACATACAATATTTCACTTTCTGTTAGTGTACTGTATAAAGTTTAATTAACAATTTGTGGACTGTGACCTGTTCCTTTCTCCTTCTGTACTATCTATGTTAACCTAACTCAGCCCATCTAAATCAGCGTTTCTCAACCGGGGGTCCGTGAAAGCTTCGTCCGGGGTCCGCGAAGTCATATAAAATCGAAGCATGAAATTATAATAGAAAAACGCTCAATTTTGCAAGATATATTCATAAATATATGACATTTATATTCATTAAAATATACCTTTTAAACTTAAATTAAATAAATTATACTTATTTTGACAACTAATTTAAACTAATTAAAACGGCTCGCGTTGGAGGTACTTGCAATATTTTTTGTTATGCTCCGAGCTACTGTTAGCTAAAGAGTAAGGATGCGAAAGTGTTCAAAATGGAAAGCAACTTGGAACAATGGAACACTTGTAAATAAAAATACTTGCAAGCCATTATAGGTAATCGTAACAGATATTAAAAACATGTTTATGTAAAAGTTGTTTTTTTTCCAAAGTTTTATCCAATTATACCCAACACGCCATTACGTTCCTATATAAAAAATCGAAGTTGTCCTTGATATCCTGTACTTCCGGTTTATTCCGAATATTTAAATACTACCATCCAATTAATTGGGTAAACTCTAGTCACCAAATTTTTTTCCCAACTTGCTCACACCTCGTATTTTCTAGAAAAATCGTGTTTCCTCTATCTGGATACACCTTGAGATCCCTCCCTCGCTCCCCCCTATATATATACAGGACCCGCGGTTGGGAAACACTGCTCCAGGTAACTATCTGACAGATAAGGTTATATGATACTTTCTGTGCTGAATAAATGTCATCCCGTCTTTCAATACAAATGTATCTATCGGATAGTTATCTAACGGATAATGAGACTGATGTATTGAACTCACTGCTTGGTAATGACATTTATTCAGAAGATAAAGTTCCAGATAACATTATCTGTCGGATAGTTAGTGGTTTAAGAAGGTGGAAAAACCGGGCCTTAAGGTCATAATGTCCGGGGGGGACACCTTAGCCTGTATAAAATTCTCAAGAGATAACTCCATTATACTTCCAATAGTAATTTTCATCCCTTTCTGAGATCTCAGAATTATCATTGATAGCCCAAAAGTCATCCTATTATCACCTCTGTCCTCCCATTTTACCTATAGGCCGTGTCTCCAACGCTATAGCTCTGAAATTTTAATAAATCCTCAATCAAATGTATAACTATTTATATAAAGATACAAAGTAACAAAATATAAACTATTTTAGATCAAGTAACTTCCAAATTTAACGTTATACCTCATCTTCAATAATAAAAAAATAGTGTATTGGGCCCGGTAGTTCAATTTCAACCACCTGTATAATATTGATAAAATATTAATATGTGTTTATTCTCATAAAGAATTATTTTAAGCAATTCTGTTCCTTATTTATTAATTGTTAATGACTATATTCCTTAATGAGCTTTATCAGGATTAGCCATCTTGATATGTAGTGATACGTGATTTTTGCAAGTGGCGTCTTCATTTGTTTCTGACGTTTTTAGTTATTTTTAAGTGATAAAAGTGTAGAAAATACTTGAAATAGTGTGTTATAGTGTGGACTTTAGTGTTTGGACTCGATGCAGACCAAAATTGAAGCGACTGGAAAGGTATTTGTAGAAATTTTTGTTAATTTTATAATGTAAATCATTGTTATGTAGAATGTGCTTCTATGGACAATATAGACACATACATGCTTACACTATCGGCTATAACTAGAGAAACAAAACTATTTTTTAAATTATTTTCATAAAATTCCTGTCGTACTATTTTGGTTCACATCAATATGCATTACTTAGAATTTTTTTAGATTTTTAGTTTAAACCATCTGGGCTACAAGGTGTGGGACAAAATTTTTTTTGCACAATTTGGCAAAAATCGCATCAATATAATTTATTTTGCAATAATAAAAATATCATCGTTAATCCACGTACTAAGGGCTTTCATTTGATACCCTACTCAGAATTAAAAAAAAAAAAATTGTTTTCGATGAGCACATTTTTGTTTATATTTTTAGGGGGATATGTTTTTTAGATGTTTTAGTATTTTTCCTATGTGCGGGTCAAAGAGTTGTATAAGCATGCCAAATTTCAACTTTCTAGGTTTAGCCGTTTGGCTACATTTTTTACCGAACAGACAGACAGACTACAAAATGACGGTATAAGGGTTTTTTTGTCATACCTACAAAACCCTAACAAAACAATAAATAGAAAAATAAAATTTTATACACATATATAGGTACTACCCAAATAACAGAACTTTATCGTTCGACCTATCTTAATTTATCATTTCAATTTAAAGTTGACAGCTGTACTTATATTTTCTATCAAAATATTTTTTACAGAAAATTGTATAATAGAAACACATCATGAAACAGATTGTTATTTCCAGATTTTATATCCGGGAAAATAGTGATGGACACGGGAACAGAAACATGTTGCTAGTGATGTTGCGTTCAGTCGGGAAATGAAGCCGTGGTTTCACTTGTCAACATTTCAATCTTTTATTACGTTATGTCATTGTCTCGCTAATGAAATTTTTTATGTCATATATTATTTTTATGTGTTATGATAGTATTAATTAAATAAATAGTGTTTTATTTTATGATAGAGTCAAATTGTTTTTATTTTCAATTAACAGATGCTATTGAAAAATAAATTGGTATGTCATAATCAGATCAAAATGTTGTTTAGTAAATTTATATATTGTTTATAAAAAACTGACAATTGAATTGTTTTTAAAAACTTCTTCTTTGGAATAAATCTTTGTCCACAGCTGGTATGGGGGTTTGCTCCCGTAAATCGAGTATAATAAAATTAAGATATATTTAAAACGCCTACTGCTACGCGTACAATAGTCGGAAACATGGCATAGTATCACGTGACAAACTATGGATGTACACTTGATACTTTGATGCGACTTATCACTTACCTTGAGTTTGAGACTTAACTATTTGCTTTTCAAAATATACGCCTTTAAGATTTATACACTTTTACATGCGTTCAAACCAATTCTCGAAAACAAAATTCCACTCTGAAGTTGGTATATCAAAACATGGTTTTCAAAGGCTTCAAAATCTTTTTGGGGTGATGAAAATCCACGCATTTTTTGTTTGACATTGGGAACAAAAAAAGTTATGGGATAAATCAAGTGAATACCGACAATAAGACAGTAATTCAATGTTTTCCTCCTTCAAATAATCAATTGTTTGACGTGCTGTGTGGGAGCTTACTTTGTCATGATAAAGAATGATGACGTTTTTGGTTTTTCCTGATTTTGTCGATGAATCCTGGCAAACAAATTGTTGTATGCCATTCAGCATTAACTGTTCTCCGATCCTCTAAAGGAATGGTTGCGACATGTCCAGTACAACCGAAGAAACAAGTGATCATTTTCTTGGAAGTGCTTCGTGAACGAACAACTTTTGTTGGTTTCGGTTCATTTTGGAAGACCCAAACAGTGGTTTGTTGTTTAGTTTTCGGTTCATATGAATAAATCCAAGTTTCGTCACCTGTAATGATGTTGTATACGAATTTTGCAGTGCCTAAGTTGATTTTTTTAGCATTCCCTTACACCAATCAACACGAGCCTTTTTTGAGTTTTGGTCAAATTATACGGGAACAGATCTTTTTCACAGCTAAATGTTCATGCAAAATCGAATTTATTGCATTCTGCGATATGCCAAAGGATGTCTCTATCTCTCGGTAAGTCACATGCCGATCTTCTTCAATTATTCTGCGCACAGCATCGATGTTTTTTGAATTACAACCGATTTTGGTCAAGCTTCACAAGATTCATCACTGACGGATGCACGATCACGACGAAATTCTGCAAGCCAATTGTAAACACTCTTTTCTGATGGTGGTTAATTACCAAAAGTTGAACGAAGCGAATCTATGCATTGTTGTTGAGCTAGGCCTTTACTAAAATCGTAAAAAATTATCGAACGAAAACCTTCTCGAGTAATATCCATTTTTTCACAAACTTGCTTTTTTTAACGCTTACTGTCAACAAACTACTCGGTTAATTTATACGCTGCTACATATATCACAATAACAACTGTTAAATTTTACGAATATAGTAAGGAAACATTTCAATATTGCCATCTAGTGGTCGTTTGTAAAAATATAAAAGTAAACCCTCGTACTGCCGTCCTTAAAAAATGGGGGCGACGTCACATGCAGAAATATAATTTTACTATCAATACTACCTTCATCATATGAATGAATGTTCGAATTTTGAAACATGGAGGAAGTTAAAACATCTTTTGTTTTGAAAATCTTTTAATTAAATCATATTTCGAAAATGCGCGACATATTCACTGGAAAAACCATAGAATATTACAAGCATTAATTTTTCTTTACTACCTACTCACGGCGAGCTTACCGTTTATATGTATAAGGTGACCAACCGTCCTCCTTTGGGGAGGACAGTCCTCCTTTTGTAGGGTCTGTCCTTCCTTGAAAAGTGTCCTCCTATATGTCCTCCTTTTCGATATTTGTTCTCCTTTTCGTAAATTTTCGTATTCGATCAATGCCGAGCCGATCTGTTGCAACTGATGTAACGTATTTGCATTTGACATTCGTCAAGGTTCGGTTGAATACGGCGAGACGCGATTTTGAGACGCATACGCTCCGAACGAGAAATCTTGCGAGAGCGCGTCGCACACAAGTGGCTTTGTATATTTGGAGGAATCAAATCCAGGCATAACAGAAAAGTTTATCAAAGAAGTGTAGAAATCTTACCAAACATGTTTTCAATATACCGAAGAATGGTCTGGAACAAACACCATGGTAAATAATTGTTTTCAATGGTGTTTTTTTACTTCGTCGCAAGTAAATTGGACAGATATTGAATCTTGTGTTGAGTTTTTATGTAAAGAAATTCCAGATATTAAAATAGACGACAATGTCTATTTGTCTCTTTGAAGAAATTAAAAGACTGAATGTATATTTAAATTCTGAAAAATTAATACAATGAGAAAATCAACACGTTGATATTAAAAGATGGGTAGAAATATTCAGCCATTTTAAAAATGAACATATTCCATGTGAATATATATTTATTCTTGTTCAATTTACCTTCTGCTGCCCTGGAACTAATGCAGCAGTTGAAAGAGTTTTTTTAATTGCTAATGATTTGTGGACAAGTGAGAAATCTAGATTGATTGTTGATACTCTAGCTGCAGCACTTGCCGTAAAATTCAATATGAAGGATGTTTCTTGTTCAGATATTACCTATATATTGTTAGAAGATGATACTTTGATAAAAAATATTCATTCGATTGATAAGTACTCGTTTTAATAATAATTAATCATTATAAGTTTTTTTCAACAAAGTTTTTATTTTACATTTTTTTTACGATATTTCCTTGTGTCCTCCTTTTCATTGTAAAAAAGTTGGTCACCTTAGTTTATAGGCTTTCAAGTAATAAGTTACACTTTAAAATTTGAATACAAATTTAGCATTAAGGACCCTTTAGTAGCCTAGTGTATTTTTTTGGCCAAGAAAGATAATTGGGGCACTAGAGGGTTAATGAATGTTTGACTGTAAAGATAAAAATAAAATGCCAGCAGTAACCCCCGGGTTTATGCGGCCCTGACTCTTATAATTTACAGTTTTGTACAATTATAAAAACGTATTATAACTATTATTCAAGAGTAGCATTAATCAGCGTATGCGTTAGTTAATAGCAGATTCATGTAGTTAATATAAGCAGCTTTCCTGCCAATCACAGGTACAGATTTTCGCACGAAAAATTGAAAACGCTCTGCTTAGTTTAAAAATAGACTACTTATATCTACAAAATCCTGCAGTGTATGAAAATTCACACTTTACATATATTTTTATAGTAGACAGAGTTTTAAAAAAAGTTATTGAATGTTTTAACCCCTATGTATATATAACTTATGGCTCATCTTGTACGTACTAGTAGTAAAATGAGGTTAACATTAAAATTGCCTGTTATCAAGCACCTAATTTAGAATATGTCGTTGTTTGTGTAGGAATATACCGTAATTAAATTAAACTTCGCGCTAATAATAACCCTCCATGATATTAATAGAATCAAAAGCCATAAACAAAATTTATAAACATCTCCCTTCAGTAAAATCAGCTCAAACGAGCTACACCTTCTATTAGACTCCTAGCCACACCGGCATTACTGATAGCACTCTAAAGATAGTCTAAGCAGACGCTTGACGTCACACGTCCATTCCCTCTCCCTGCGAGGCGTCCCAACGTCGGCTGTTCCCCTACAGACACTTTCATCTTCGTAGATAAATCAGCGCCTTCTCTATGTTTCCGGCGTCTTTCTCTTTCTGCGATTTTGAGGTCGGTCGATGTTCGTTACTCAATCTCCGAGTACATATGTTTGCTAATGTACATTCATCAGTTGTAACTGCTGTTCTGGATAATATTCCGCGATTTTCTTGATACTCTGTGAAATAGAGAACGTTCTTTGTCATTCGTTTCGGAAATACAATTATTGTAGCTTCAAAGGAGATGTTTAAATAGTATCGAAGCTGTGTTTTACATATTTTTAATACAATTTCCGAATTATTTGCATACATTTTATTATTATTATTTACAGTTTTGGGAGAAGGCAATTAACATATCTGGCTATACTCCTGAATAAATGAATGTACACACGAGTGATAATTATACATTATAATAATAGGTGCTTTCCAGATCGGTGTGAAATACTCCGAACTGTTCTACTCCAAACTACTCTGAAAATTTTTGCATTTGGAACACTTAAGTTGAGTATTTAGTGGAAACAGGCGTTGCTATCTTACGAACTAACAAATTTCAAAGGAAAACTATCCTAAATGTACAAATTATTTTAAATTTTACATATTTATGATAAGATAAATGGATTTTATTTTATATTAAAACCAGTGGCGAAGGGAAACCTCCGCTAGACTTGCCCTCCCAAAAAATTAAATTAAAAAAAGAATTAATTTAATTTTTTTTTTTTTTAATATTTAGATAAATCTTCAAAAATACATCAAATTATGTTCTATACAAATTTTTGTCCAAGGCTTGGTTTACTTGTTACGAATTAATTATCATGACCATGGAAACGTTACATATAAATATGAAAAAATTGAGAAAATTTTAAATAATTTTACAAAAAATTTTGAAAATTTTTCCTTTTATCAAAAAACGTCTCAAATAAAAGTTATTAGTTATTGCATTTATAGTAACTTTTGTTCAATAAATTTTTTCGAAATATTTTTCTGTTGCTAAATATTCGCAAAAATCTTAAAATCGACACGAGTAAACTCCCATTTCTATTCAAACGATCTTTATAAAAAACAATAGGGTTCTTCCCATTTAATAGGAGAATTTTTTAGTACCAAAACGAATTCTCTAAGTTGAACCGTTCTTGAGTTATCGTGTATACATACAGACACACACACAGACACACAGACACACACACACAGACACACACACATACGGACGGCACTTTGAAAATAGGTTTTCTGGATTCCCTGGACCATGAAACGTGGTCATCAGTCAAAATCTCGACATCGAAAATTTTCGCGATTACAATACTTGCCCCTTATATATTAAGGTCGGGCAAGTAAAAATACACAGTTATAAATGCGAAACAAATCTTTAACAAGTTTGAATTGCATCAGCTGTTTACCCCCACTACAAAGGAACTCCAAGTTCTAGAATAAAGGTAGGTACTTCAGGGGACGGGGGAAGGAAATTCTGGTGTAGTTGAGAGTGTGAAGTTCTTTTACTTGGAACAACTAGCGAACTGTTTGGAGCAACTCCGAGCTACTCTTTACAGCAACCTGGAAAGCGCCTAATAAAACAAAACTAAAACTACTTTACAGAGAAACTAGTATAAATATAAAAGTTTGTTAGCAGAGATATGAAATTTAAACGCACCAATAATAGTCCTTAACATATTAAAACAATTTCACCAAAACAGTCCATCTGCTGCAACAGTCCATAAAAGTCTATCACGTAACTCACTCCTCATAGACTACGCGAACTACACTTATCTTGTAAATATAAGCTCTCTGTCAATTTTGTTCTTAAATGACTTTATATTTCTTGATTCAATAGCCGACACAGAAACGTTATTCCACCTGTCCACTACTCGATTTGAGAAAAAGTCTTGCCTGATAGCAGACGGGATTTATCTTTCTTCAGTTTGGGGCTGTGACCTCTCAATCGAGAGTTAGTATTCCTGATAAAGATGTTCGGAATCCCTTCGCAGTTTTAATGTCCACTCAATATTTTTTAGGTCTCTCCTCTGGTTCTTCTTTCTGATAAACGAGGTAGATTAGGAACTCGCAGTTCTTCATCATCGTCTTATTTTTAAGATCTTGAACAGTTTTTGTAAATCTGGCTTGGATATTCTCTAGGATTTCAATATCTTTCAAGAGATATTATCATTTTATCAGACCATATTATATTTTTTTTTGTATTTAATTTTATACCCCATTGTTTTGTCCTAGTCTAGTGCCTACGTCGCAAGATACTGCACTTGATGATAATGGAATGCCATTTGGCACACGTGTTCCTTATAAAAATTAAATCATTTTGACCCGCAGCACCTACTTGTGAATCGAGGCAAATTCAAGATGGCGGCGAAACTAGCGCGCCAATTACAATAACGATAACTAATTTTTATGATAGAGCGAAATAGCTAAATACATATTTGTACAATGGACCTTTAGCTACAATTTGCCGCGTCGTACGACAACATTTGTTACTTAGTTTACAAGATACCGTCCATAATTCATTCTCAGACGCAAAAAAGTGATTTCCGAAATGGCTAACGAATTTCGTATGATATGGCTCGTTTTCTATTAATTTAATGCCGTAGATTATGAATCTGTTATCAAAATGGCGAAAATTTTAAATTTTGATAGATTTTTTTCGCAAATTCGAGACATGATGATTTACTCTATCACTGCAAATCTGCGTATATTAATATTTTTTTTCAATTCTTCCTAAATCTATAGGGCATATCCTTGGCTACAAGAATATGTGCGGAATTTTTCTCTGAGAGGCGCCGAAATTAAGGTAGCGGCCGAAATGTGTAAAGTCTCAACATCGTATTATTTGGACACTATTTATATCATTTTCGACCAAATCGGACCTGTGAATTACAAAAATGAAATAAAAAATGGCATTTGACTTATTATTATTCGGTTTTGCCCGAAATTAAATAAAAAATTTGACATATCTGGCCGGAACGGCTGTAAATTATGACATTTAAGTAAGATACTCCATGTATATACGAAATGCATCAATTTGATTAGGTTTCTTTGCAGCACATGGTCTCAAATGAAGCCAGTTTCGAAATAACGCTCGAAAATCGAATTTAGCTATTTACATCAAATTTGTTGAGTTGTATATCAATTTCGGGTATATTGAAGTCGTAGATTTCGAAAATGGAGTTAATTTAAATATTTGCTACATACAAGATTGTATTTTGCCCGAAAAAAATAATTACATGTATTCTTTACATAACAGTGAGATTCATTACACGAGAGTTAAGTACCTCCCCATCCCAAAAGAGTAGTATATAGCAGTTCTGATAAAATAATATAGATTACTGCACACTTAATACGATTCTAATGGTGGCCGAAAACTATTCTTTCGAAAATGGTTAAAATCATCTCTGATATTTTTACCAGTTATTACTAGTTATCGGGACAATATTTTAATGTGTTGATAGTTCCTATATATTTGCTAATAATATTGACTTTCAGTGCTACCCTACAAAATAATTTATATTTGTTTACAAATCAAAGTTGTAGGCCTATGTAAAGATAAAATCCTAGTGAGTAGAGAATGTCCATTCATGCTATCAATTGTACTGATTATTGCCGTTATTAATATTAATTTAGGTTTATTTTAAATTTTTAGAAGCGTAAAATATCTGAAAATTATATTTTTTAAAACTACGCCTTTGAAGAAACGTATTAAGTCAAGTTCAGGGACTAATTACGTCCGTTCCCCAGTAATTATTAATTACTTATTATTTTTTAAATTTAAGTTTATTTAAAATTTTTCTTCAATTAATTGTGCAAATGTTTCACACCTGGTTTCGACTTCGATTCAGACTAGTATTGAATAAGAATTCATCGAATCTCTTCATTTTGTATACAATTAGGTAGTAGAGGAAGTCAGTATTATTGGCACATATAGAGGATTTATCAACACATTACAATGTTCTCCTGATAACTAGTAAAAATATCAGAGATGATTTTAACCATTTTCGAAAGAGTAGTTTTCGGCCACAATTAGAATCGTATTAAGTGTGTAGTAATCTATATTATTTTGTCAGAACTGCTATATACTACTCTTTTGGGATGGGGAGGTACTTAACTCTCGTGTAATGAATCTCACTGTTACGTTAAGAATACATGTAATTATTTTTTTCGGGCAAAATACAATCTTATATGTAGAAAATTTTTAAAATAACTCCATTTTCGAAATCTACGACTTCAGTATACCCGAAATTGATATACAACTCAACAAATTTGATGTAAATAGCAAAATTCGATTTTCGAGCGTTATTTCGAAAGCGGCTTCATTTGAGACCAGGTGCTGCGAATAAACCTAATCAAATTGATGCATTCCGTATATATATGGAGTATCTTACTTAAATGTCATAATTTAAAGCCGTTCCGGCCAGATATGTCGAATTTCTTATTTCATTTCGGGCAAAACCCGAATAATAACAAGTCTTGTGACTTTTTTTTTATTTAATTTTTGTAATCTACAGGTCCTATTTGGTCGAGAGCGATATAAAAAGTGTCAAAATAATACGAAGTTGAGCATTTACATATTTCGGCCGCTATCTTAATTTCCGCACATATTCTTGTAGCCAAGGATATACCCTACAGATTTAGGAAGAATTGAAACAAAATATTAATATACACAGATTTGCAGTGATTGAGTATATGATCGTGTCTCAAATTTGGGAAAAAAATCTATCAAAATTTAAAATTTTCGCCATTTTGATAACAGAATCGTAATCTACGGCATGAAGTTCATAGAAAACGAGCCATATTATACGAAATTCGTTAGCCATTTCGGAAATCACTTTTTTGCGTCTGGGAATGGATTATGGACGGTATCTTGTAAACTAAGTAACAAATGTTGTCGTACGACGCGGCAAATTGTAGTTAAAGGTCCATTGTACAAATATGTATTTAACTATTTTGCTCTATCATAAAAATTAGTTATCGTTATCGTAATTGGCGCGCTAGTTTCGCCGCCATCTTGAATCTGCCTTGATTCACAAATAGGTGCTGCGGGTCAAAATGATTTAATTTTTATAAAGAACACGTGTGCCAAATGGCATTCCATTATCATCAAGTGCAGTATCAACGTAAAATATGGTGCGTAGGCGCCAGACTATCCAGGTTGAAATCATATTCAGGTCATTTTATAGTGTTCTATGATCCGTTAATGGGTTATTAAATATTTTCAGACCGTCTGCATTTAGACTTTTTGGAGAAAATACGGTATGTAGCAAGTCTGCGATATAGGTTATAAATAAAACAGGACCAAGTACATTGCCTTGCGAAACACCACTGAGCATTTTAAAAGAAGTAGATACTGACTCACTAATTTTGACTGAGAAGGTCCGGCCAAGAAGAAAAGCTTGTATCCATCTAAGTAGAATATGAATATGCAGAGAATATAGAAACGTACTGTATAGATTTATTACACACTAGCTGACGTGCCCGCTGTCTGTCCCTCTTCTTTTGTTTTGTAAAACAAAGCGTCCGAGGTTTTTAATTTGTTTATAAAAATTATTAGTTAAGTTTTAAGTTATAAAAAATAGACATAAGTCTGCGGAAAGATTTTCTGAACACGTTGGTGTTAACCAGATTTTCGTAAGTTAAATAATTACAGAGTTTTGAGCATTTATGTTTTTAGGGAATTATTACCATATGATTTTAAACATTTTTCTAGATTTAAATTAAAAAAAAAAGGACTCTGAGAATCTAATAAATGGCCCTATTTTACTATAATCGATGCTTATAAACACGCTGGTGTATATATATATATTTTTTTAATCAGTGCAGACTTTCTTTAGTTTTGATGGAACATACATACATGCGTAGATACATACAAACTAACTAATTTATATATTCATCATCATAGTTGGCGCTACAGCCTTGGCCACCTGCAGAATTTTCCTCCATTCCGACCTTGATTGGAAAATTTCTATATTAGTATAAATTAATATTGAGAAGAATATATTTTGTTACATCCAATTCCATTGAAAATTTGTCATCTATAGTGAAAATAGAAGATAACTGCACAAAATATGTAGACATCCGTCGAGGAGTAAGACAGGGATGCATTTTCTCACCGATACTATTTAATTTGTTTCTCTCAAACAATATTCAATACTGCATTAGAAGAACGTACTGGCGATATTAATCATAGTAGAATAATCAATAACCTCCATTATGCTGATAACTCGGTACTATTAGCAGCCACAGCTGAAGGCCTTCAAATCCTCCTCAAATTTGTATATGATGATAAAAACCAAGTATATGGTCGGATTTCCGTAAATGTTAAGTTTTTCCAATCCTATTATATGATATAAAGCATGGATATTGAAGAATTCTTAGAATCTCCTAGATAGGTCATATGGGCGACAATTTTATACCCTGCACCATGTGTTGGTCAGTCGGCTGCAGTAGTGGAGGGTAATTTGGTGGTGAGAATATAACTGAAATCAGTTTATCACTAATTAATTCGTCGAGATGACCTGGTGCATTATCCAATATTAAAACTGCTTTTGGTTATTATTTTAGTTTCTTCGTTTTGTGTCGTATTGATGGTATAAATTCTAAATAAAACGATTCTGTGAAGATTTCCTTTGTCACCCATGCCTTCTTTTGACCTTTATAGGTAACAGGAATTTGGAACTACTACTGAATGTGTGGACTGATACGCTGAAGCCTATTTTTATGTCCATATTTTCCATATTTTTAAATTACAAATCTTTTATTTAAATACGTTATTCGGATTAAAATACACTATTCGCTGGATTAGAGGATGTTCAAATTAACGTGTGGTCGAATTAAGAAGGTCACACTGTAATTGGTACATAGGCACTCCTAGGAAGTTTTTTTCTTTTCTAGGTTTCTGTGAGGGGACCATCTTCGATTGTTTCCAGTCTGTTGGAAAATAGTGATTTAGAAGGATTGCATTAATTATTTTAACTGCATAAATACCTAATGCCTTTATTCGAAAGTCGTTTAATATGCAAGTTAAATATTTTGTCTTCAACTTCTCAATAATATTTTTTCGTCATCTTTTGATAAAATCTAGGATTGTGGCCCATATCGAAGCACAGATCTGATTGTTTATCCAATATGTGACACTTATTGCCAAAAAAAATGTATATGTCAATTTGTAAGTTTGAAGTAAGGGAGAGACAGACAGAGAGAGAGAGAGGTAATGCTTCGTTTTGCGAACGACATTATTGCGGTACTAGCATTGAGTGAAGAAAAATTGATTGTAATATTGGCGGAGATGGAGAACACTCTTAATACCCAATACGGCATGAATATAAACAAAATTGGAACAAAAGTATTGGTGATAAGCAAATACAGAACTAGGCATTAATACTGTTGGACAATAAACCGCTAGGAAGTGTTAAAGAGTTCACTTACTTAGGATGTAATATAACAACGGATGCAAGATGCAAAAGTTAATTGATGAGCCGAATAAATCAAGCAAAACTGGCATTTAATAAAAATAGAAATATTTTCTCATCTAATAACATAAACAAAAGACTAAGAAAAAACCTGTTTAAGAACTTTGTTTGGAGCATCTTACTTTACGAAAGTGAAACTTGGAACTAGGAGTGACAGAAAAAAAGAGGATGGAAGCATCCGAAATGTAGTGCTATCGAAGAATGTAAAAATTCGATTGGTAGATAGAGTGACAAACAATGACGTATTGCGGCAGATGAAAGAGGCACCATGTCTGTGGATAATGTTACAGAAGAGAAGAGATGTTTGGACTGAACATAAATAAGACACGAAGAACTGGTGAAAACGATACTAGAAGAAACAGTTGAGGGAAAGAACAGTAGGGGAAGACCAAGGCTAATGTAGATTAAAAGATAATGGAATATACGAATTGCAACACGTACTTGGAACAGGATAGTATGGAAAAATGCTGCAAACCAACCTATGGGATGAAAACTTAAGGAGGAAGGAAGTTTGCAGACCCCATGGAAAATTGTTGTACAAGGTATTGGTCAGACTAAAGCCGTCAGTGTTATAATATTATGAAATGTCAGTATATGATAATATTTCTGTTTTTTATACATCAATAGAAGAAATTTTCAACGTGTTTATCGTTAAATATAATTTAAATGATTGAAAGAAAATGTAAAGTTAATTAGTATATAGTTTATGTGTTCCATTCCCTGATATTGATTGGTTAATATCTGTCACAAGTTTTATATCTTTATTTTATCGAGCTGTGGTTACCCTAGACTTCTCAATTAGACACGCTTCAAGAATTCAGGCTATGAAAAAAAGACAGAAAAAAGAAACATTTCAGAAGTAATAAAAACTTTCTCTTAAAAAAATATAAAGAAGTTTAACAGTCAAACAAAGAGACAATGTGAATATATGTTCTGAGAAAATAAAGAAAATATAACAACTGTGTGGCTTAACAAATATAAACTTTTCAAAATATTACAAAAAAGGGAAATAAAATTTTCAGTTCATTTTTTTAAATTAAGATATATGAAAGTATGATAAGAAAATACTGTAAGAAAACTATATTTTATAAGTAAATTGATATAAAAGTTTTCAGACGTACTAAAACAGTTTTATTTAAAATTATAACTGAGGCCCCGTATTTACAACGGTTTTTGAAATAATAATGTAATCTGTATTTGAAATAATAAGTCAAATTAAGTAGCGTCGTTCATCGTTTTTCAGTCGTGTAGACAGAATGTTTTCATGGGAGGGGGTTAAAAAAAGGAAATCGATCCGTTTTCCTTTTTGTGAAAAAAAAGTAAGATGGATCGAAGTGATGACAAAAAAAAGAAAACGGATCGAAGTGATGACAAACTAAAACTGTACCGACCTTGTTGGGAACCCCTGTTTCCAATGGTGGCTCATGAAGAACTAAGGAGCCACGGCTCTACCATTATGGAAACATTATCACAAATTAATCATTGAAAAACTTTTATTTCCTTTAAAAATACCGATAAATACAAATAAACATACTCTCGTTTAAGTACGGAACGCTGCTATTGCCATGCATTTGATGCAACGAAGCACGCTTTGTATTTATTTAGGCAGGCGAGCCAAACGGAAACCGGCTCCGTTTTCAGACGGTTTGTAGGCTTACGCGGAAAGTTGGCGGGTAAGAGCAGGTGGTCAGATCATGCGGTAGAATTACCTTAACGCGAACCAGCTAAATCTTGGCCTAAGTTACGGTTGCATAGTGTATTTTTTACTGTGTCGGATTTGGACATTTCAAAAACTCAAAAAACAAAAAAAAAATGTTTCTGTCTCTAAAATCATGTTTCAAAAACATGGACAAGAAAATTTAATAGAAACATTTACTTAAAGAACAATGGATTTAATTAAAGAAGATTTGCGGATGCGACGAAAAGCAAGCTGTTTTTTGTTTTCCTTGCGTTTTATTCGGGGGAGAATTAACATGGGCGAAGAACGGTATTACGTATTTAGTAAACATCTGCAAAAAAAATTAAACGCATGAGAAATCGAAGGTACATCTGAACAATGTTTTTAGTTTTTCTCTGCTTGACAAATCAAATATTTTAACCCTGTTGAACTCAGCCTAAAGAAACGCAATAGTAGAACACAACGAAAGAGTTGACAAAAACAGGTATGTTTTAAACATAATAATAAATTGTCTTCGATTTACAAGACCACCTGCTACCTGAGAGTAATGTAAACATATTATTCTCGCCCGAATAATATCACCAACGGAGTATTGAACCACCGACCGCACAATAAAGACTGTTTTTCACCAGTCCAAACTAAGCGATTTAATGCGCTCGGCCACTCCGTTGGCTTCTTGTCTACATTAAAATTTGTGTGTCGGTGTTTTTTTAATTGGTAATAAACGAATATTAAATAATAATTTAATAATGCAGTTTGCAATTTTTTTTGGTATTATTTCACGAAAACAAATATTATTATTTTGTTTCTCATGTGTTTATGTAGCTACCATTATTTGTTTGTTCTTAAATACTGCGTTTTTAAAAACTGTAAAATCTAAAAACAGTCCCTAGGCTACTGCCTCTCCCTTACTAGGGAAATATTTGATATACTAGGGAACTAGTATATCAAATATTTTCCTAGTAAGAACTTTGATATATTTGGAATACTAGGGAAATATTTGAAATTCTAAGAATATTTGTTTAAGCGTCATACGTTTAAGAGGAACTAACTGGAATTTTTATTTTTCTAAGTTGTCATGAGCTGTCTTTATATCGTTTGAAATGGGATTCTGCTAAATAAAATGATCAAAAGCCTCACTTAATTGGTGGAAGTTACTAGAATTGAAAATCTAGTTCACTTTAAACTAAAGAAACAAGCTATACTTCTAAAGTATTTCAAATACTGATTTTTCAGATAACAAATATCAAATACAAACACCACGGAAAAAGTATTTGCAAATCCAAATACCAAGAACATTTTTTTGAAGTATTTGAAATACAATATTTCAAATACCAGAAAGTTTTTAAAATACTTTTTTTAATACTTTATTTCAAAAATATTCCCGGCTTTGCCCTTGGCATATGCTACTTTTGTTACTAATGAATAAGATGAGAGAACAAGTAGAAGAACAATATACCCACTCATTACCTTTTTTTGACAGACATTCCCACCTCTCGCGTTAATAGCCTATATACGTCACTGTGTAGCTGTAAAACTTATTTTATTATGATCCGTCTAATAATATTTTCCTTTACACTTTAATATTATATTTCCTTTATATTTGTACAAATAAAATCGACTCAAACTTAGAAATAGGTTAAGTAATATTTGCGGTATTATTTTCATATCACATATCGTTAATTTTCTAAACTGTAACATTTGTAATTGTTTATTTCAACAAATTTCCGGCCATTATTTGCAAGTGTCAATCATTTCAATGCTCCAATTAGTTGACTTCTAATTTCACTAGGTATGTAAATGCATTTCTAATTCAAATTAAAACAAATAAAAGTGTAAAACTAAATATAACAAAAAATTAATATTATTTTAATGAACGATGTGCAACTGTGCATATACTTTTATTTAAGAAATATGACTCCCAATAGAAAATATAAACCCCCTGGGTCGGCTTAAGACGGTATGCAGGCGATGCGCCGAATCGGGACGCCGCGATAAAAAATGCCTATTAAAATATCAAAATAGCTTTAATTAAAATAATATTGATTTTTGTAATAAGTAAATTGATTTTTTAATTAAATCTAGTAAAAGCTACTTTTATTTACTGGGCGGCACTTCAGGCTTCTAGTAAAAGGGGGCGCCATGTAAGGAAATTTAGAAAAAACTTTCTTTTTTTACTGGGCTTCAGGCTTCTAATAAAAGGGGGGCGCCTTGAAAGGAGATTTAGAACAAACTACTTTTTTTACTAGGCGACACTTCAGGCTTCTAGTAAAAGGGGGCGCCATGTAAGGAAATTTAGAAAAAACTTTCTTTTTTTACTGGGCTTCAGCTTCTAATAAAAGGGGGGCGCCTTGAAAGGAGATTTAGAAAAAACTACTTTTTTTACTAGGCGACACTTCAGGCTTCTAGTAAAAGTGTGGGAGTGGTAATTTCAGAAATAAAATTTCATTATTATTTAAAGTAAAAATTATTCAATTAGTTTTAAGTAAAGAGTTGGAAAAATCTTGTGAGAGACAAAGTCAGTGATGAATAAAACGCCACCGTGAACGGACGAACCTCCCAAGTAATTTTGGTAGAGAAACCCGGTAGTTGTCGTGAGTAAACCAGAAGTAATCTGGAAGTGTTGAGGTCTGTTTGAAATTAAATAAACGAACCTCGTAACAGGTTAAACACCGTGAGTGTTGTGAGGTGACTACGGTGGTTGTGAGGTTTTTGTGAGTGTCTCTCATGGGATTTTATAGCCAGCGATAATTGTAAGTTCTAATGTAATCATAACCTTTTCGATGCTAATTAAACATTAAACGTAGATTAAGTAAAATGCAGACTTTAATTCAAACACCCTTATTCCTCTCATAAAGAGTCTAAGCAACCAACCAGCGAATCCTTTAGATTTTCAGACTTGATACCGCTCGCAAGTTTTGGAAATCCACTATCCACTATGTGGAGGGCCTTTCAAAGTAAGTACCATGTAGTACAAATGAAATTATCTAAATTCATCTAGCCAACCTTGACGTTTCGACCGATCCTAGAAATGCCCCCACAAAAGGTAGGAGGGGGCGCCAAAAAAGAAATTTAGAAAAAACCTACTTTTTTTACTGGACGACACTTCAGGCTTCTAGTAAAAGGGGGCGCCAAAAAGGAAATTTAGAAAAAAAAAACTACTTTTTTTACTGGGCGGCACTTCAGGCTTCTAGTTAACGGGGATGCAAGGAAATTTAGCGAAAAAATAAAAATTTTAAATAATTCTAAAATGAGATATTAGTAAAAAAATGGAAAATTAAACTTACTACAATATTAGAAATAAGAATAAAGTCGATAAAACCTCTTTAATAATAATAATTATACATTTATTGACCACATTACATAAAATATGTTTACAGTCAGTCTGTTACATAATGAAATAATATAAATTAAAAATGAACATAATTAAAGTCATCAATCTATATATATAAAATCGTAACTAAGCTACCTACTCATAATCAACGCCCAGCCCAAACCACTGGACCTATAATCATGAAATTCGGCGAGTATATTCCCTCCATGACGTAAGCACCCACTAAGAACGGATTTTTCGAAACTCATCCTCTAAGTGGGTGAAAAGGGGGTTAAAAGGGGTAAAATGTGGCTTCACGGTTTCCTTAATATCTCTTAGGTCCAATAAGATATCGACTTGGTTTTTGCTTACAGTAATTACGCATGTAAATATTAAAAAACTTATTTCAGGATTTTGTCCTAATCAACCCCTAAAGGGGTGGATCTACAATCAGGGTAAATTATAGCACCCTTCGCATCTTCTGTGTTTATTGTGTTATAACATTCCTTTTTGGCATAAAGATGTCTTTTTAAAATATTTAGAAAGTGTTTTGACCGTTTTTTTAAATTCCACCCCTAAAGGGGTAAATTGGCATTTTTTATTCGATAAGATGTCGTCTAGACAAAGAAAAATAAAATTCGGGGAATATATCCCTTTTATGACTTAAGGACCCCTTAAGAAATGATTTTTCGAAACTCGTCCTCTCAGGGGTGAAAAGGGGTGAAATGTGTTTTCACGGATTCCTCAGTATCTGTTAGGTCAAGAATATATCGCCTTGCTTTTGCTTACAAAGACAACCCACATAAATATTGAAAAACTTACTTTTCAGGATTTTGTCCTAATCAACCCCTAAAGGGGTGAATCTACAATCAGGGTAAATTATAGAACCCTTCGCATCTTCTGTGTTTATTTTGTTATAACATTCTTTCTTGGCATATAGGTGTCTTTTTAAAATATTTAGAAAGTGTTTTGACCGTTTTTTTAAATTCCAACCCTAAAGGGGTAAATTGGCATATTTTATTCGATAAGATGTCGTCTAGACAAAGAAAAATAAAATTCGGGGAGTATATCCCTTTTATGACTTAAGGACCCCTTAAGAAATGATTTTTCGAAATTCGTCCTCTCAGGGGTGAAAAGGGGTGAAATGTGTTTTCACGGATTCCTCAGTATCTGTTAGGTCAAGAATATATCACCTTGCTTTTGCTTACAAAGACTACCCACATAAATGTTGAAAAACTTATTTTTCAGGATTTTGTACTAATCAACCCCTAAAGGGGTGAATCTACAATCAGGGTGAATTATAGAACCCTTCGCCTCTTCTGTGTTTGTTGTGTTATAACATTTCTTTTCGACATATAGGTGTCTTTTTAAAATATTTAAAAATTGTTTTGACCGTTTTTTTTAAATTTTACCCCTAAAGGGTAACTTAGTATTTTATATTCGATAGAATGTCGTCTAGACAGAGAAACATAAAATTCGGGAAGTATATCCCTTTTATGACTTAACAACCCCCTAAGAAATTATTTCTGGAAATTCAACCCCTAAGGGGTGAAATGGGGTAAAATGTATTTTCACGGGTTCCTCGATATCTCACAGGTCCAATAATATATCGCCTTGATTTTTGCTTATAAATATTATCATTATAAATGTTGAAAAACGTATTTCAGGATTTTGTTCTATTCATCCCCTAAAAAGGGTGAATCTACAATCAGGGAGAATTATAGAACCCGACGTATTTCCTGTGTTTGTTGAGTTATTAAATTCCTATTTGGCATATAGATGCCTTTTTAAAATAACTCGAAATAGTTTTGACAGTTTTTCAAAATTTCACCCCTAAAGGGGTAAAAGGATATTTTTTATTTGATAGAACATCCCTTGGACATAGATACATGATATTCGCAAAGTATATTCCCTCCATGAGGTAAGCATACACTAAGACATGATTTTTCGAAATTCAACCCCTAAGGGGTGAAATGTAATTTCAAGGATTTCTAAATATCTCTACGGACTAATAAGATATCGTCTTGGTTTTTACTTACAAGGATTACCGATATAAATGTTGAAAAACTTATTTCAGGATTTTGTTCTAATCAACCCCTAAAGTGGTGAATTTCCGAACAGGAGAATTTATACAACCCATCATATTCCCTGTGTTTGTTGAATTATAAAATTCCTTTAGGCATATAGGTGTCTTCAAAATATCTCGAAATAGTATTGACAGTTTTTAAAATTTCACCCTTAAGGGGTAAATGGGAATTTTGTATTCGATTGAACATCCCTTGGACATAGATAAATAAAATTCGTGACGTATATTCCCTCCATGACGTAAGCACCCACTAAGACGGGATTTTTCGAAATTCCACCCCTAAGAAGTGAAAAGGGGTGAAATGTGATTTCAAGGATTCCTCAATACCTCTTAGGACCAATAAGATATCGTCTTGGATTTTGCTTACAAAGAATACCCATCCAAATACCGAAAAAAGTATTTCAGGATTTTGTCCGTATCAACCCCTATAGGGGTCTACAATCGGGGTGAATTATACAAATCGTCGTGTTTCCTGTGTTTATTAAGTTATAACATTTTTGGCACACCGATGTCTTTTTCAAATATCTCGAGATAGTATTGACAGTATTTTAAAATTTCACCTCTAAATGTAAATGGGGGGTGGGGTTAAATGTGTATTTATAAATGGGTAACTTCCCGCTATATTCGATAGAACTTCCCTTGGATATAGAGACATGAAATTCGGGAAGTATATTCCTTCCGTGATGTAAGCACCCACTAAGAAGAGATTTTTCGAATTCGAGCCCTAAGGGGTGAAATGTGATTTGAAGTATTCCTCAATATACCTTAGGACCAATGAGATATTGACTTAGTTTATGATTACAAAGGTTACCTATACAAATTTTTGAAACAGTAATTCAGGATTTTGCTGTAATCAACCCCTAAAGTGGTGAATCTACATTTGGAGTTCATTCCATTTTGGTACATAATTTTCTATTTAAAATATTTAGAAAGCGTTTTGAAATTTTTTTAAAATTCATCCCTAAAGGGGTAAATTGGTATTTTTTATTCGAAAAAACGTCCCTTCACATAGAGATATGAAATTCAGGAAATATATTCTCTCCATGTCGCAAGCACCCGCTTGTATGGATTTTTTCGAAATTCGACCCCTAGGGGATAAAAAGTGATAAAATGTTTTTCCTCGGATTCTTCATTATCTCTTAGGTCCAATGGTATATTGATTTGGATTTTGCTTACAATGGTATCCGTATATGTGTTTAAAAATTAAATTCAGGATTTTGCTCTAATCATCAATCCCTAAAGGGGCGATTCTAGATTCGGGGTGAATTATAGAACCCTTTGTAGCTTCTGTCTTTATTTTACTATAACTATGTGGTACTTTTTCGCATTTAGGTGTCATTTTATTATCTTTAGTTTCAAGATCATTTCATTTTGATCGTTTTTTTTTTTATATTTCACCCCTGAATTGCATTTTTTATATTTCCCTAAATTTCATTGGTACATTGGTATTTTTTAGTAGACAATTGAAATTCGGGGGCTATATTTCTTCCATGATGTAAGCAACCACTAAGAAGAGATTTCTCGAAATTCGACCCCTAGGGGGTGAAAACGGATTTCTTAATATCTCTTGATGAAATAACGACTTGCTTTTTACTTACTATGGTTACCCGTACGCATGTATACAAATGTAATTTAGGATTTCCTTCAATCAACACTTAACGGGGCGAATCTACATTAAATCAGGGCGACTTATATAATGTTTCGTAACTTATTTGTTTGTTGAGTTATAACATTCCTTTTTGGTATATATATTTTTTTCTTATCTTTAAAAAGTTTTTTAAAGGTTTTTTTATCTTTAAAGGGGAAATATGTATATTTTTGATTAGATACATGGAATTCCGGGAACATATTCCTTCCATAACGTAAGCATCGAACCCTTTATATCTCCTGTGCTTCTTGAATTATACCATTCCTTTCTGGCATATAGGTGACTTTTTAAAATCTTTCGATAGTGTTCTGACAGTTTTTTAAATTTCATTCCTAAAGAATTTTTTATTAGAAATAATAAATTCCAAGACTACATTTCTGGATATGACGTAAGAACCCACTAAGAAAGGATTTTTCGACCCCTATGGGGTGAAGAAGAATATAATGTTTTTTTACGAATTCCTCGATATCTCTTAGGACAGATGAGATATCGACTAGGTTTTTGCTTATAAAAGTTACCCGTGCACATGTTTAGAAACAAACTACGAATTTTACACTAATGAACCTCTAACGGGGTGAATCTACACCTGAGGAGAGAGTTAGCAATGTGATCTATAAAGAACCATGACTTATAATAATTGCACGATGATGGCAAACTGTCAATATACCGTAGCGAAGCACGGGTACTCAGCTAGTTTCATATATGGGATTTGTCAATAAATATTTTATAAGTTTGTTTGAAAATGTTTTGACTCATAGGGATCTTATATCCGAGGTATTATATTGAAAAATTGAATGGCGTAGTAGTTTGCGCTATTTCTTGATTTTTGAAGACGAAGAAAATTACTACGTATATTATTTTTTTGGCGTGTGTCATGCCCGTGGTTGGAAGAGGGGAAGTTACATAAGTTCCTGTGCATGAACATTAGGCATTGGTAGATAAATAGGACAGGTAAAGTCATTATTTTTAATTTCATGAAGATCTCAAGACAGTCAGCTCTAAAAGGAGCACCAACTATGACCCTAACAACTTTGCGTTGAATAGCGAAAATTCTATGGGCTGCTGGTGAGTGTCCTCAGACAAGAATACCGTAGTTCAGGTGTGACTGAAATAACGAAAAGTAGGTCATTAGCACGACTTTGTGGCAAATTTCTGCTTTCAAATTGCGAATTAAAAATACTGTAGATCTTAGTTTTCGGCTTAAAAATTCACAGTGCTGATCCCAGCGAAGTTGTGGGTCGATGTGGAAACCAAGAAACTTGACGTACGGGGGGTTTTAAAAATCGTGTTTCTTGGTGTAAATAAATCATTGATTCGGTTTTGCCAGTATTTACAGTTAATTTATTCCTATCAAACCAAGATGCAGCGTGTTCTACCACGGATTTACTCTTTAAGCGAACGGAATTTAAGTTAGAATTTTTGCAGAGTAAGGAAGTATCATCTGCGTATACCTGCAATTGACTCCTTCTTGACGGCAGTCATAAAATCTTTAGACAAAGGTGAAATACCAATTGGTGTATTCTGTGACTTAAGTACATACTGGCATTTGATTGTGTGGTGCATTCAATTCTCTTAGATAAACTTGACCGTTACGGTATTCGAGGCGTAGTAGCCATGTGGTTCACTTCCTTTCTTACAAATAGACATCAATTTGTGCAAATGCATTTTAAAGACCAATGTGGTAATATTTTAGAAATAAAATCAAAATTGCTACCTGTCTGCATTGGTGTACCACAGGGTTCAATCCTGGGACCTATATTATTTCTATTATTTATTAATGATATAACCATTCTGTTGAATTATCTTATAACGATGTTTGCAGATGATACATCAGTGGTTATCTCAGCAAAAACAAAATTAGAATTGCAAGCACAGATGACGGTCTTAATTCAGGAAATTAATGACTGGTTTTGCTGTAACAGACTATTCCTGAACTTAAATAACTTTAAAACTAACTTTATGATGTTTTGTAATGCAAATAATGGTGCTACCCCTGACTTAGAAATTAATTTAAATAACAATCAAGTAAAGTGTGAATCCTGCGTGAAATTTCTAGGTTTACACATCGACCAACATTTAACCTGGAAGCAACACTGTGCACAGTTAATCGCAAAATTAAACACCACCTATTTTCAAATTCGTAATTTAAAATATCTAGTAGACCATAACATAATAATGACTTTTTACTATGGCCAAGTATTTAGCAGGCTGAAATACGGAATATGCTATTGGGGATCTTCTAGCAAACTAAAAGACGTATTCATCGTTCAAAAAAAAATAATTAGATGTATAGCAAACTTAAAATCATACGAATCTTGCAGGTCAGTTTTTAAGTCACTAGCAGTATTAACAGTGCCAGGTATTTATATTCTTGAAATATTAATGCATATATTTATAAATCAATCTAAATTTGTTAAAAATGCTCATTATCATAATCATGATACTAGAAGGAGGCAAGATTACAGACTGCCACCGAATAGATATGTTTTGACTCAAAACTCCTATGAAACTGTGGGTTTAAAATTATTTAACCTTTTACCTTCAGATATAAAGAATATACCAACAATTATAAATTTCAAAAGGAAAATTAAAAATATCTTACTGGGTGGGTCTGTTTATTCGGTTGAAGAATTTTTGAATATAATTAAAAATCTGTGAATTTTTTCAATGGTAGCATCAGATCTTGATCAATGAATTTATAATTTTATGTATATGTTGTATTTCAATATTTCGTTGTTAGGGTATTTTATAATTTATTTTAATGTGTTATCCTAAAATTAAGATGTTTGTAAGAAGATAACATTGATTAATTTATTTATTTATTCTTAAATTACACACTTTTGCCAGTCAATTTTTATTAATTTTACCGTTCATTTATTTAAATTTATTTTAATGTATTGACTATTGTACTATTTTAATTATTTTTAATTTTATTTTAATTTAATTTAATTTTGTTTTTCTAATGACAGTATATTAATTAATGTTTCTTTAAATGATTTTATGACTGTAATAATAATTTTTTTATAAGTATTTTAGACCTGTATTTTAAGTTATTGACTTCTCATATATTGTAATGATCAACTGAGCAAAATAAATTATTATTATTATTATTATTATTATTATTATAGAATAGATTTTGAATTTATAAAGAGAGGAAAGTCATTTACGTACAGCAGAAATAGCACAGGGCCAAGAAAAGATCCTTGCGGGGCACCAAAGTGTATAGAAAGAGTTTCAGATTTGACATCACCAAAAAGTATAAACTGCTTCCGGTCTGATAAGTATGATTTGATTAGAGAACGGCTGTTGTCATCAAATCCATAGAATACAAGTTTATTAATTATCATGCGAGATGCAATCAAATGCTTTACTGAGATCTAGAAAGGTACTAAGGCAGTATTCTCCAGATTCAAGGGCGTCAGTTATAAAAGATATATATTCCAGAATTGCATCTGTTGTACTTTTACCGTTTCTAAAACCAAATTGAGAGTTCGAGAGCAGACCGTTATCAATTAGGTGCTGAATCATTTGCTTGAAGAGCACTCAAATATCTTGCAAATGAAAATACAGGCAAAATGGAAATTGGTCGATAATTGTTGGCTTCGTTACTGTACCCTTTTTCAGTATCGGTAGGACTTTAGCCAGTTTAACTCTGTCGTGAAAGCAGTTATCTTTGTTTTAGCTAAAAAAATATAGTAAAACAAGTTTCATTCTGTCTTCGTAACGCTATAAGATTTGTCAGTAATATTTCAGATTTGCGCGTATGCACGTTGCTAGGTTAAAAGAGGAGAATTAAAAGATGGTCACAACCTTTTAAGCCATTAAATCCCATTTTTTTGCTTTTTAAAAAGATTTTTTTTTTAATTCATTGACTTAAGACTTTTAGGCAATAATTTTGACCATACATATCTTATATGAGAAACTCACAAAGAAAAATAATCCAAAATTGGACAAATTATTTAAGTTTCATAGCTTACCAATCATGCCAATGTCATTGCATTAAAAGTTTTATTAATTTAAAAATTACCACCACAATTATTTTGAATATCACACATTTTTACAAAAATTATTTTCTCATACATCCTTTCGCCAAATTATCACCAAATTCTTCTATTAGTTCATCCACTTGCAAATTTTAATCAAAATATTTAGAGCTATTTTCGAAATTATTTGATTCTTACTTTATAATAAAAAGTATATTTTGATCTAATCCTAGATTTCGATATGATATTTTTTTATAACAATGTTTTTGTTACTATACCAAATATGTAAATTCTGTTTTTTACAAGACTCATAAAATATTTAGTAATAAGTGGAACCTCGACATAACGGACCAATGCGGGTGAGGAGGTGTCCGATATATAATGTCCGTTATATAAAAATAATTTTTCTGAATAAGCAATTTACTAACTATCAAATAGATATATATTATAAACGAAAGTTCACATTTTAATTACACTTTAAAATTGCACTTTATTCGTCTTCAGATGATATGTCACTATACGCCCGTTGAGGAGAATCGTCAATGTTTGTTTTTGAACTTGGTTTCAGTGACACTGGTTTGAAAAATGTATCAATTTTTGTTTGGATTTTTGAAGTTTGTTGTTTCTGAATTATTAACTCTCTAAAATTGCGAAAGTGCGTGTAATATAATTGCATTCCGCTATCTGCCGAATCATCGATAAATCATATTACATCGTCAAGATGCGATCTGACCATTGATAATTTTATTTTTGGGAGTATTGATTCCTCCTCTTCGCTATCTTCGCTTTCATTATACTTTCTTTGATCAACACTTCATCTGCAATTTCACTTTCGGTCATAAAGTGATATATACCCCAAGGTCACCTTCATCTGTTTCCAACCATTCAAACACATCTTCCTTGGCTACTTCTTGTCCAACATTATTTAGCATAATCCTACAGAAATCAGAAACTTCTACTCCCTCTAAATCAATTTCTATATCTTGGTCATCTAACAAATTCTCTCAACCCCTCTCTAAAGTTTGGGCAGTTACCTCTTTTCAAGCAGCTGCAAAATTAAAAATAGTTGATTTTAAATTATAACTTCTCAAATTTCCTATAGTACGTTGGCCTCTTCTGTCTTCTTCATCTTCTTCAGCTTCCAATACCACCAATATTTCATTTAAAAAATTTTTCTTACATATTCTTTTTCTGGACAAAATGATGCCCTGATCCATCGGTTGAATAATAGATGTGGTGTCTTTTGGCAAAAACATGCAATTAAACTTGCCATCTTCAGTTTGTAGAATGTTTTCCGAGGGATGTGTGGGTGCGTTATCTAATAGTCACAAACAGTTTACGTCTTCTGATGGTACTGCAAGCTCTTCCTCGCCCAAATGCATTCATCCACTTTGAATAAAGAAAATAAACTGTTGTGCATGTAGGAGTAAAACTTCAGATACATTTTATTCAGCTGTGGGGCAAAGCAACTCGGGTGATTCCCCGAGTGTGCAGTCACGTGCTATTTACGATCGCTTAAATGCTGCCCGTTATATCCGAAGTCCGTTGTATCGAGGTCCGTTATATCGAGGTTTCACTGTATATTAAAAATGGTAATTAAATATGATTATTTTATTTTGTATTTTATAATAGTTATCAAAAAAATTATTTAAAAAAAATATATCTGGGGGGGTACCTAACCTAATATTGTTGTACTCTTGACCATAACAAGCTTAGTGATAATAATAATAAAATTATTTTTGTCTAATGGTCCTCTATCAAATTTTTATTTACCTACATATCTGTAAATTGTTAAAACTGAAGAAGGAATTAGCATGCAAACACTATTTAAGAAGCTATTGTCCTCAAATATCTAACTGCCTGAGACAAATGTAATAATTATTTATTTTATTTTTTCTTTTAAAGAACTTCATTGTTCTATTTTATTTTCCTCCGATTTTTAGTTAAGTTTCATGAAATGATCGAGTGCAAAAAAGCGTTAAATTCTCTCTCTTTTATTGGCGCTATAACTCTCCACGGATTTTAGAATAGCAACTTGAGCCAGTATTCTTCTCTGTCAGTTTCTTTAACTTTCCCATTCAACATTTATCACCGAAACGATTCTCTGTGAACACAGCTGATGCCCAACTCACCATCTGATACCGTTGTAACTACAAAAATATTTACAGTTTTTCACATTTTTCATTTTCATATTGTTCTGGGTAATAAATTTGATTTAGATGCGTTGAAAAAACAACAAATATATTTAGTGGTGTGGACTTAAAATATATAGAGATATTCGAAGACGATTTATGTGTTGTCTAGAACAGTGTTTCTCAACAGGTGGTCCCCAGAAAAATTTTAGTGGTCCGCGAAAATTTTTATGTGTTTTTTGCTGTTTTTTTTTATTTTTTAATCACATTTTTTATGTAAATAATTTATATTTTATTTATTCTGCAAACTTTCTGTGGTTTTCTATAAATACAATACATGTATTGAATAGCACATTAAATATAATAGTGTTCCGTGTTATTTTACTGGTCCGCCGTGCGTTTTTGGTTGAGAAACACTGGTCTAGAAAAATGTAACCAAAACTAAATAAAAGTTAATCAGGACTATTCTCTAATTTTCAAAACATTACAGTTAATTTGAAGTATGACGTTAAAATTAACATTTTCTGTAATAGCAATTTTATTAAAACTTTAACGTGCTGTTAAAATTAAAAAAAAAGAAAATGTAGTAAAAGATACGATGACTCGGAAGGTAGATTTAATTTTTAATAAGAGTTTTAAATAATATGCAAGATGCGGAGTACAGAAGTATTGTTTAGATCAGCGGTTCTTAAACTAGGGTCCGCGAAACAATTTTGACATTAACTTTACATTCCCCAACTTTTCGCTTTTATTAAAATAACTTGCCATATCATAATAAAAATCCTACATGGTCAAGACTTTTTGTATTTGTTTTTAACTAGTTATTAACATAACTAAACAATAATTAGTAAAAATTTAATCATTTTTATTCAACTACAAATTATTTACAGAAAACATATTATAATAAGATCTATTTTGACCAATATTTGACCAAGAAATGTTTGTATGAGTTTAACGTATTATAATTTGTAACTTTTTTAATTCTTCTTACTACCATTTTTATTAATTTTATGATTTTTATTCTATATGCTAATAAAAATGTTCATCTCTATAAATGCGCAAGATCATTTATTAAAATAACCAGCGATACATTTTTACGAATATTTATTATAACGTAGTGCCTGTGAGATTATTGAGCCAGAAATTAAGTCTCAAGAACGACGTAAAATGCCAAGGGTTGGGATTAGGGCTTACAATACCGGGATTCCGGGATCCCGAATACCGGAATCCCGGAGGATTTTTGTCCGTTATTAAAAACCGGTATTTATGTAAAAATACCGGTATTTTGGTATTACATTATTTGGCATATGCTTATCTCTGAGTATGTTATTTATGTTAGAAAAATTTGAAGAAATTAAATTTTGTATTCAAAAAGCGCTTATTGACATTAGTTCCGATATTCATTTTTCTGACGAAGAATTTAATTTATTATCTTCAATTATTGCTGCTCTTACTCCTGTAAAATTAACAGTAGATGCATTATGCCGAAAAGATGCAAATCTTTTGACGGCTGACGCTTCTTTAACATTTATGTTAGATACTCTTGCCCAGCAAAAATCTGCAATTGCATTAGAATTATTGGAAGCATTAAAATCTCGAATTTTACTGCGACGAACTGAATTATCACAAATACTTCAGTATCTGCAAAAGGGCTCACAAGATGTTGGAGAAGTATTTAAACGCATATCCAAATTTACAATCATTAAAAAAATTGTAAGCTTAACTAAACGGCTCACACATGAAAATCTAGAACATACAGAAGATATGGAAGTTGTGCAAGAAACATCCCTTCCAATATCTTCCCAAATTAGTAATGAAACAGTATTAGAATCTGACAAGGTAAACGTAAACGCATTAAAGAAAAAACTACAGGCAGCAATAGACGAAACACTAAATATTTCACCCGTGCCTGCGTTTAAAAAAATTCCAGGTCTGGAACAAAAAATAAAAAATGAAATTACTTTTTTTGAAAAAACAGGAACAAAAGGAACGTATTTACAAAATGTGTATGATTTCTTAATGACAATAGTGCCGACAAGTGTAGAATCAGAAAGAGCTTTTTCGGCGGCTGGTTATATTTGTACGAAAATTCGGTCCTCGCTTGATGATGAAACGATTGATTGTTTATGTTTTTTAAGAGCATACTTTAATAAACAAAACGCAAGTTATTAATATTATTTCATAAATACTTTCAATTTAATTATATTTTTTGCTTCTTTAATTATATAATGCCATACGAGCCTATTATATGTAAAATGTAACATAGAATTTAATATGTACTTTTCTTTACTTGCACGTTTTTTTGTATCTATCTACTCCTACTCTCTATGTAATAAAATAAATAATATCTACTCATTTCAGAACAATATTTATTGGATTTCATATATTATTTGTTAACAAGTCAATATAACAACTGAGGTAAGTAAAAATATAACTAGTAAATTTTTTATTAATAATACCGGTTTTAATACCGGTATCCCGATATTTCAAATTTCAAATATCAAATACCGGTATTCAGATTTTAGTTCGGTATTGTAAGCCCTAGTTGGGATGGGGTCCGCAAAAAAAAAGTTGTTCAAGAGGGGTCTCCGGACTACATAAGTTTAAGAAGCCCTGGTTTAGATGTTTATAAGACGATATCTGCAAGAAAACAATTTTTGTCTGTCCGAGACTCACGTAAAAACGACTGGACATATTTTTACTTAACCAGGTATGACAGAGTAAACCCAGGATTCGAACTTAGGCTATGAGGCATCTCAATTTTTTTATCGGGGGTTTTCAGGGTTAAAACTATTATTTTTTTACAATTAGATGAATATTAATAAACTATTCATCAGTATTCCTAAGGCCAGTTACATATGATTTTCTGGATTGCATGAAACATGCGAAAATTGTCATCAAACTACCGCCCCATCGCAATACTCCCAATAATATCAAAAATAATAGAAACAGTTATACTTACTAGACTGATAAGCTATGCCGATAAAATAAAGAGCGAGTCCAAAACAATTCAAATGAGTTTCACTACCCGCCAGACTATACCAACTGACCAAACTGAAGTAAAATTTTTGGGCATTCATCTCGATCCTCAGCTCACATGGAAAACCCACGTTAAGTACTTAAGTTCAAAACTGTCTAAATCGATCTATGGAATAAGAAAAATTAAACAAAATGTAAATGCTGAAGCGGCTCGTATTACCTATTTCGCCCTTTTCCATTCAGTTCTGATTTATGGCTTAACAATATGGGGATGTGGAACCTCACTGAATGAACTATTTATTTTGCAAAAAAGAGCTCTTCGAGCAATAGAATCAGTAGGTCCGAGAGAAACCCGCAAACCTTTATTTAAAAAACAAAGTATTTTTACAATCTATGCTGCGTATGTTCATGCTGTTGTAGTCAAAGTGCACGTAAACTCTCAAAAGTTAATTCTAAAAAAACAGTCTCACTCTCATAATACGCGATGTAATCACTACATAAAAATACCAACTCATCGGCTGGAAATAACAAAGAAAAATATTTATCTAAAATATGACATTAACAATAAAATTCCAGTTAATGTTCAAAAGCTGCCACATAATAAATTTAAAAATGTTATCCGAAACTTTCTTATTGAGCTAGCTCCTTACAGCATTACAGAATGTATAAATTCAATGGAAAATTTACAGAGATATATGTAAATATCCTGCAGTTTTCCAATTAATGATCTTTTTAATATGTAATTATTTTTAATTTTGCATGTAAATGTTTTGAATTTTATTTTTCATATGTATATTTCATATAATGTCTAAGCTTTTAATACCTTCCATTTTGTAATTGACTTGTACAAACATTTCCAATGTATGTGTACCAATAAATATTATTATTATTATTGTAATTATTTACGAGTTACGGGGGAACACCCTGAAACTAAAATCTACATATAACTCCCTTATTATTGACTTAATAGCAAAATCCTATATGACAACAATAGTTTATAATAAGAAAAAAAAAAACATTTTTATGCATTTTTTCATTTAGATGAATATTTGGTGAGTAACGGGTGAGGGGACCCTAAAACTAAACTTTTTAAATAATCATTGAATTGCAAAAACGTATATGACAAAAAATGTTTATAACAAATCTTTTTTGTTCTTTATACTTTTTCCATTGGATGAATATTTGGAGAGTTACGGGGAGACACCCTAAAACTGAAATCTTGTAATATCCCTTACTATTTACTTAACAATTTTACTTTACGTAACATTTAACAAAAATTTTACTCTCAATGCAGTTTTTAAAACGAAGATTACATATAACGTTAAAATATCCCATTTATCATTTACTTAATAGCAAAAAAAAAATAAGAGAAAATAAACTAATCATCATTGTTCCATGCAGTTTTTAATAAGATATACAGGGTGTTTGTTTGAAACGGGGCACCACGAAAATCTCCTTTATTTGTAAAGATACAAAAAATCTTCAGAACAAAAGTTAAACTAGACAAAAAGGCCCATCTAAAGGTTACTATAATAATTCTGAGGCACTTCCGGTTTCACCGGAAATGATGTCAACTTTTGATCTAGCATAGGGAATCGATATTTTATATTTTTTTCCTAAAAGTATATTAAATTAGCTTTATAATGACACCAAAAAATCATATTTTTATGTTAACCATTTCAAAATGGCGACCATTTATTTACAAAATAATAATCAACATAAGTTTTACAAAGTTGAACGTAGCAAGCTTTGAAAACATAAAAAAAGAGACAAAATAACTAGTTAGAAAATGTGTGGACAATAATGGTGGTTTGATCGAACATTTGTATTTTTTTTTTTTTTGCAAAATAATTGTAAAAAGTAATAGTTTTTTTTTTTCTAAATAGTCTATAGTTTATATTTTGTTTCTTTTTTTATTGATTTTATTGTTGATTATTATTTTGTAAATAAATGGTCGCCATTTTGAAATGGTTAACATAAAAATATGATTTTTTGGTGTAATTGTAAAGCTAATTTAATGTACTTTTAGGAAAAAAATATAAAATTATCGATTCCCTATGCTAGATCAAAAATTGACATCATTTCCGGTAAAACCGGAAGTGTCTCAGAATTCTTATAGTAATCTTTAGATGGGCCTTTTTGTCTAGTATAACACTTGTTCTGAAGATTTTTTGTATCTTTACAAATAAAGGAGATTTTCAGGGTGCCCCGTTTCAAACAAACACCCTGTATATTTGGGGAGCTATGGGGAGAGCTACCTATAAACGAAGTATCTCACTTATTTTTTACATAACATCAGAAATATTACACAAGCGTGGTTTAGAATAGATAAACGATTAATTTTTGTTCGACTTGAAATTGAAATATCTCACTTACAATTTATTTACGTTACAGCAAAAATGTACTTTCCAAAAACCGTACCCTTATGTAAAAAAATACTTAGAGAACAACTACTGGACTACCCTTACAAACAACAAGCTGAGGTCCATAAAACCTACCACTGGCCGTCTTAGGTCATGCAGGGGCCCTTGGGCACAGAGTTTGGGGCCCTTTTAGATAGTAAAAAAAAAAAAACATCAGTATGTACTTTTATTTAATGACTTTATTGGTTATTATGGTTAGCTTTATACAACTATAAAAGGTGTCAAATATAAGTGAAGTGATGATGGTTTCTTCCAGGATTTCTGATGTGTGAATTTTAACGGCAATTCTCAGTAAAATTTGAGCTTCTCTTTTTTCCGTGTAAACGATGACTTCGGCATTTTAAGGCCCCTATCAAGCCCCTATCACGCCGAAACTATTCTGCTCCACAAGAAAGGTGACACAACAAACCTTGAAAACTATCGACCTATAAGCTTACTGTCCCACATCTATAAACTTTTCACAAGAATTTTGACAAGACGCCTTTCAAGCAAGCTAGATTTTTACCAACCCGTAGAACAGGCTGGTTTTCGGAGTGGTTATAGCACCAATGTCCACCTTTTAGTCATAAAAATTCTTATAGAAAAAGCTGTAGAGTACAATAGGCCATTAGTACTAAAGTTTATAGACTTCGAAAAAGCGTTCGATTCGGTGGAAAAATGGGCAATCATAAAAGCAATGCAACAAAGTAGAATAGATTTTCGATATACTAGACTGATAGATAGTATTTACAGTAATGCTACAGCTTACATAAAAATCCCTACGAAAACGGAGAAATTTGGGATAGAACGCGGTGTTCGACAAGGCGATCCGATTTCTCCCAAATTATTCAACGCAGCTCTGGAGTTGGCCTCTAAAAACTGTGACTGGGCGAATCTGTGATTGACGGAGTGAGACTTAGTCATCTTAGATTCGCAGAAGATTATTCTTCTACTATCAGACAATGTAGCAGACATGGCGTACATGCTGGAAGAACTGAAAAGGGAACAAAAATTGGACTGAAAGTAAACATCTCTAAGACGCAATTGATGACGAACCTAGAATTGAGTGACCATCTATACCTTGGTGGCAAACAGATAGTACAGGTAGTCAGCTACAAATATCTAGGGCATGACATTAGCATTGGCCGGGACAATCAAACCCGTGAAATGAAACGCCGCATCGGTCTAGGGTGGGCGGCTTTTGGCAAGTTGAGAGATGTTTTCACTAGCAACTTGCCAAATTGCTTGAAGAAAAAAGTTTTCAACCAATGCGTAATACCTGTTCTAACATACGGATCGGAAACTCTGACATTAACAGCTAAGTCAGCTGAAAAATTAAGAGTTGCCCAAAGATCGATGGAGAGATCAATACTAGGAATTAGTCTAGCTGACCGGAAAACAAATCAGTGGATTCGAGAACAGACAAAAGTATGTGACGTCATCGAAAGAATTGCTTGTCTTAAATGGAACTGGGCTGGACATGTGGCCAGACTTCAAGATAACAGATGGACAAAGAAGATCCTAGATTGGAGACCCAGAGATACCGACAGAAGCAGAGGAAGCAACAGAAAGAGAGTTGCGGGAAACTGGAAATCAGTAGCACAAGATCGTTCCGAATGGAAAAAGCTTGGGGAGGCCTACGTTCAGCAGTGGACAAGAAAGGCTGATTAATGATGATGATGATGATGATGATGATCAAGCTATCATCTCTGGGCTCGTGCCCCATGTGCCCTTATGAAAAAGATGGAAATGACCGAGACAACAGAAGATAACAAGTTATACTAACTACACTAAGGATAGACACACGGCAATCACCCACAAACATATCTTCGACCACTCAGAACCACCATTGAACATTTACTACTCCACTGTTAAATACTGTAATACAGTTCATAAAAGACCCAAATTTAATTAACCAAATATGAACTTAATAATATATTTTCCTGTAACCAATGTAATGTATCTGAAATTAATAACATGCATCTCTAAGAATATATAACATATTATTATTGTATTAATTGTAAGATTAACTCATTTATACCGGGTGTCAATAACCATCGATATTGAAGCACCCGTTATTTTTCTCTAAACAAAATTTAAAAAACCGTACAAAGTAGTATGTCCAATTCCAACTAGTATGTACGAGGGCTACATTTTGAACAAATTGTTTTAATGCTTTTCAAAATATTCGCTTTTAAACTTTATATACTTTTGCATGCTTTCAAACCAATTCTCCAAACATTTTTTCCACTCTGAAGCTGGTATCTCAAAAACATTGTTTTCGAAGGCTTCGGCAGCATTTTGAGGTGGTAAAAATCGCTGTCCACGCATTTTTTGTTTGACATTGAGGAACAAAAAAGTCGTTAGTGGATAAATCAGGTGAATACGGGCAATGAGACATTAATTCGATGTTTTTCTCCTTCAAATAATCAATTGTTTGACGTGCTGTTTGGGAGATTGCATTGTCATGATGAAGAATGATGCGACGTTTTTGGTTGTTTTTCCTGATTTTGTCAATGACTTCTGGAAAACAAATTGCTGTATACCATTCAGCATTAACTGTTCTCCGGTCCTCTAAAGGAATGGTTGCGACATGTCCAGTACAACCTAAGAAACAAGCGATCATTTTCTTGGAAGTGCTTCGTGAACGAACAACTTTTATGGGTTTCGGTTCATTTTGGAAGACCCAAACAGTGGACTGTTGCTTAGTTTCCGGTTCATATGAATAAATCCAAGTTTAATCACCTGTAACGATGTTCAATACAGATTTTGCAGTGCCTAGGTTGAATTTTTTTAGCATTCCCTAACACCAATCAATACGAGCCTTTTTTTGAGCTTCGGTCAAATTATGCGGAATCCATCGGGAACAGATCTTTTTCACAGCTAACAGTTCATGCAAAATCAAATATATTACAATCTGCGATATGCCAAAGGTTGCCTCTATCTCACGATAAGTCACATGGCGATCTTCTTCAATCATTTTGCGCACAGCATCGATGTTTTTTTGAATCACAACCGATTTTGTCGACCTTCACGAGATTCATTACTGACGGACGCACGACCACGAGGAAATTCTGCAAACCAATCGTAAACAGTCTTTTCTGATGGTGCTTCATTACCAAACGTTGAATGAAGCGAATCTATGCATTGTTGTTGAGTCAGGCCTTTACTAAAATCGTAAAAAATCATCCAACGAAAACCTTCAAGAGTAATATCAATTTTTTCACAAATTTGTTTTTTAAACGCTCACTGTCAAAAAACTACTCTGTCAATTTATAAGCTGCCACTGATTTCACAATAACAAATGTAAAATTTTACGAATACAGTAATGACACATTTCAGTATTGCCATTTAGTGGTCGTTTGTAAAAACATAAAATATAGTCCTTGTATATAGAACTTACTAGAATAGGGCTTAAAATTAATAATACATGTGTAGATAATTTTGCAGAAATACTAGAATACTAGTTTTGAGAATCGTTAATGCAATAATATGTGTGAAGAAATTTCTAGTAAATTATTTTGGCTGGAAAACAACGTAAACTTTAATTTAAATATTTTTTAAACTTTAATTTAAACATAACAAAAAAGACTTATTTTTCCATTCCTCACATACCCAACTTATCTGAACAATTAAAAAAAATATTAACTAATGAAAATATTAATATAGCTACAAAAAATTTCAAAACTATCCATAATTTACACAGTACATTAAAAGACAAAGACAAGAAAGAACAAAAATCTAATATTATATACTGCATACCATGTAAAAATTGTGAAGCCAAATATGTTGGTCAGAGTAAACGGTATTTAAAAACAAGACTAAAAGAACACGAGAACAACATTAGTAAAAATAAAATTAACAATAACAAAAGTAACAACTCTATTGTAGAACATGCCAACAATCTGAAACATCAATTTGACTTTCCTAATACAACAATACTGAATGTTGAACAAAATTTAACTAAAAGATTATTATTAGAAATGATTTATATTAAAAAAGACAATTGTAATATTAATGCTAAAACTGATATAGATAATTTAAGCAAAATTTATTATAATCTTATAAAAAAAATAAAATAGCTCCATCTATTAATTGTATTACTAACTTCAATTAGAAATTACGGTAATTCTATTTTTTTAAAAATCTTTTTAACTTAGTTGACGTGTAACGTATATGTGTCGCAACCTGTAGAAGATAAGGAGAGAAAAAATGTTATCCGTTAACTTAAATTTTAATATGTTTCAAATTTTATAATTTTAACTCTGATTTTTATAATAACTTTGCAAGTAAGTGTAATAATGTTTAATTTTATATTTTATTTATTATTAATTTTATATTTACTTTATGTAATTTATTTTAATATACATGTACTTATTTTTAGGCTTTGAGAATGGTTCAGATAGAACCGAAACTAGTTAGCAAGTAAATAAATCTTTTTAAATGTTTGACTAAATTTGCTTTTAATTATCGACCGAAACCCAAGAAAATACCTATATATTTATCTATAAAATACGGTCAAGAATTTTTTTTATTCAAATTAAATATTTTGCTTTGGATTGTTAGGCATATTTATCTTAATTTTTTTTGTAATTACCTTTTTCTTGTATGAGTCACTGGTTCGCAGCGATGAGTAGCCGCTTTAGGCAACTATTTCGAAGAGACCATTTTGATTTAGAATAATTTTTTCATAATAAAATTTTGTTACGCTAGTCCAGGCATTTTTCGATCAAAACTCATATACGGCGAATCTTTCATCGTACTTTTTTAGTTAAACTTAAACTGACAATCCTAACTAACTTAAAACTTTTAAGATATTCATGTAATTAAAAGTTACAATCCAAGCAATGTTCAGAAAATTCTAATGTTCCCGTTTAATATTCAAAGTTTCATTTAAATTTGTTTCTAAGAAAAGGTCCTTAAAAACTACTTTGTAAGAGATAATATTCTATGAAAGTTTTCTGTTATAACAGCCCAGCTTAACAATAACCTCTATAGTTTGGAAAGGAGATGTGCAATGTACTAGGTACTCCTGGAAGAAGACTCTTCAGATATAATTTAACCATCATTATAATGTAAAAAGTGAATTACATGCAACAATGATTTTTTATGTTGCAGTCTCGTAATCATCTTAATTATTTAAAATCTTAATTATTTAATCGATTTTAATAGCTCCTTTTGACTGAGCCGAATTGATGTAATTGGTTACTTTTTGTTGGCGTACAATACTCTACAAAATTAAGGGCGTCAAACAGTGGGGTTCCTAAAAAAATCCAGGAGGGGGGAGCACAATTTAGGAACAAATAATTACAACCTGAATATTTCTTTTTATTAATTTTAAACATGAAGTAAAAATACTCTTTTCTCGAGTCCAAGGTGATGTGGGGCATGTGCCCTGTTGGCTCCCCCTACGGTCGCTTATTGTGCGAAAGATGTTATATAATACTAGCTGGGGTACTCGTACTTCGCTATGGCATTTAACTACTTGTCCAAGAAAGTAGAACGTAACGCTCAAAACGTTAAAGTTAAATATATAAAACAATAATATAATTTGTAATTAACTATTAGGCAATGGGAAATAAAGAATTCTCCAGCAGTGTCATTTATTGATAAATTTCACATCAAATAGCGACATACATGTACAACTTTTAACATTTCTGTGCATGCGTACAATTTACACTGTTATTACTTTGTTATTATCAATCTTTGATGTATAGTGTAAAATACATCATGATTCTGCGTGAAATGCTCTTATTATCCTAAAATAATTGATACATCACTATAAAAATCCGATGTTTTTTGGTGATTAAACCGAAACTATTACCTTTAAAAAACAGAAGAAAAAAAAAAAAAAAAAAAAAAAAAAAAAAAAAAAAAAAAAAAAAAGAAGAAGATAATACTTAAGAAAAGTAGTTTTACACGTGCTCCGTAATAATAAATTAATAATTATTTATTTACTTACTCCGAGTAAGCGGTGAGTGGAAACATTTTCTCCTTAGCTAATATTCTAATCACTTCACATATTATTTCACCCATCACTAACCACATTATTACAAGAATCATTCTTTTCAAAACACACCAACACCTGTTCGGTGCCGGCTATCGGCTGTCATCGGTCAACGATTCACAGCTGATTAATTCATAGATTAATGTCACTACCGGCATCTACTGGAAAAAGCCGCAAGAACATAGCGCCGCTATGGCAGCGCGAAATATGAATATACAATCAACCCAAGATATTAATAACACTCCCAACATAAATAAATCCAAAGAAAATATGTATCAAAACAGCACAAAAATAAATAATAACAATGAACAAACACCACAAACAAATAGTAATGGCATGAATTATGCAGAAAAACTTAAAAGGAATACCAACCTCTTCCCAAGTAAAAATCAAGGAATTATACTCCACACCATCCAAGGACTTACCACACAGGACTACATAATAGCAGTTGGATCCATTGTCGGACCAGAAAAAATTTCACACTTCTCTAAACTCTCTAAAAATCGAATTAACATTTATTTTACAAATAAACTTACAGCCGACAATTTTGTGAAGAAATATAAAACAATTATGGTAAAAGAAAATCTAATAACCGTAAGACATCTTATATCCCCGCACAAACGAATTATAATATCTAACGCCTGTCCGAGTATACCGCACTTTATAATAGAAAATCAACTCAAGGAATTGGGATTAAAAATCACATCCGAAATGAACTTCCTACGAGCAGGGCTACAGACAGAAGGCTATACACATATACTCAGCTTCAGAAGACACGTTTACATCGAAGACAATGAAAACACCTTAATACCGGAATCAATACAAATTTCACATGAAAACACCTCCTACAGACTCTTTATATCTGATGACTCGTTTTATTGTACCTACTGTAAAAAAACGGGACACAAGGATGAAAGATGTAAATTTAAAGCCACCCAATTACCATCAGAAAATAATCCTGACATATTAACTAGAAATGAACCTATAGAAAACCTCAGCCATACCGTAGAAAAATCAAACGAAAAAGAAAAACCATTAGAGAACACTTTAGAAAACTCACAGGAAAATATGGAAGAAAGCTCTCAAGAGAATATAGAAAATTTCACGCAAGACGCTGCTCCAAAAAATGAAAATGGTAGTACTCTAGTCAGCAAAAAAGAAAACACCCAAAATACCAAAAAAACCCCAGAAGGAAGTAACACAACCCAACAGGAAACTTCAAACGACTTGCAAAATAACAAACGCCCGGCCCCATCTTTAAGTAGTCAAGGAAGTCTTGAATCACTTAAAGATTTGAGCTCGCCTCAAGAAAATACCGAAGACATAAATAAAGAAAACAGCCGAACAAGTAACAATCAAATTAATAAAAATAAAAGTAAAAAGCCCAAAAGAAATCTTAGCCCTTGTGGATCCATAGAAGAGTGGTTAACCCCCGCCAAAAAATTATTCAGCTCCCCTAAATTTGTTTTAAGTTTTGAACGTTTCTACAGTTTTATAGAAAATGTTTCTAGCACAGATCCATTACCAACTGCAAGAGACTACACAGACAATATTGATGGGCTTTTGTATATTATGCGACAGTTACACAACTTCACATCTAATCGATCAGCCAAGATGAAACTAACAAAAATCACAAATCAAATAGTACTGCAATTGAAAAACGAGGAAGAGGACGACGAATAAACCCGCAACAAAAACAAAAAAAAAAAAAAAAAAAAAAACACACATATCCTTCGTCATGGCAAAAATAATCCAGTGGAATTGTAACGGTCTCATATCCCATTTACCAGAAATTCAGATATTAGTAGCTCAACAAAACCCAAACGTACTCTGCATACAAGAAACTAGATTTGATCCAAATAATAGCTTCAAACTAAAAGGGTACAACATAATTCGCAAAGACAGACTAATTGCAGACGCAGCTAGTGGCGGAGTCGCCATTCTAATTAAAAACACACACCACTTTGAAGAAATCAATTTAAATACCAACCTCGAAGCAGTAGCATTGAAAGTACACTTACCGGACATAATTACAATATGCAGCCTATATTTACCACCAGCCACCAAAATTAAAGAAGAAGACATCGAAAACCTGGTACAACAGTTACCTAATCCAGTAATCCTAACCGGAGATCTCAATGCTCATAATTTTCTGTGGGGCTCAAACAACACAAATAGATTGGGGAGGATAGTTGAGAAAACATTACAAGGTTTAATCCTTATTAATCCTGATGGAAATACACACTTCTGTTCTAGAACAGGAAGTTCATCTAACATCGATCTCACCTTCTGTTCACCAAGACTATACCCGTATCTATCACACGAAACATTAATATTTCAATATGGAAGTGGACATTCACCAACTATAACAACATATAACAACATTAAACCTTCTACTATAACGAACGAAGAAAAACCTAAAAAAAAATGGAATTTAACCAAAGCCGACTGGGAGTACTATAGAACAATAGTTGCTCAGAAAACACCCAACATCTTGCTAAATGACAGCACTGAAATAAATCTTGTTATAGAACAACTGACAAGCACAATAACTGAAGCGGCCGAAAACAGCATAGGATACAAATCCACAATACACAAGAAAAACACACCTTGGTGGAATAAAAACTGCGAGACAGCTAAACGTGATACTAACAGATTGCTATACAAATACAAACGTCATAAAACTATAGATAATTTAATAAACTTCAAAAAGATGAAGGCTGCTACAAGAAGAATCATTAGAGAAGCTAAGACTAATTCATGGAAAGAATATGTACACGAACTGAATAAAGACACACCGTTAAAAAAAATCTGGCAAACTATAAACAGAATCAAAGGACATGATCGTTCTCCACACATACCACTTTTAAAAGAAGGAACAAATACATTTGCAGAACCACAAGAGATAGCTGATCTACTAGCCAGAAACTTTGAGAAAACCAGTAGCAATGCCAACTACAGTCGAGAATTCCAAAAATTCAAATTTGAACAGGAGAAACAACCAATTGAAATAATTAATAATCTAGAACCCATAAACCATATCTTCTCCAGAAATGAATTGAACTCAGTCCTCAATACTATTAAAAAAAACAGCAGCCCAGGCCCAGACAACATCCCATTTTCATTCCTAACTGAAGCCCCTGAAGTGACCAAAGACAAACTACTTGAAATCTATAATCACATTTGGACAAATAACAAGTATCCCGACACATGGAACGAAGTAGAAATTATCCCGATATACAAAAAAGGAAAAGAAAAAACCTGCCCGAGCAGCTACCGCCCTATTGCCCTGGCTAATACCACGGGAAAAATATTGGAGAAAATGATAAACAACCGGCTAATGTGGTATCTAGAGAAAAACCAATTAATAAATACCTTTCAATGTGGTTTTAGAAGTAACAGATCAACACAAGACCATCTCATAAACATAACCAACGATATTCACTCCGCCTTTCTCAACAAACAACATGTCATAGCAGTTTTCTTTGATCTTGAGAAAGCTTACGACATGACCTGGAAATGGAATATAGAAACAAAGTTGCAAGAACTCAATATCCAAGGCCATATGTTACAATTTATTCACAGTTTCCTTAAGAACCGAAGATTTCGGGTTCGAGCGAATGGTACAGTTTCAGAAATAAAAACCCAACAGAATGGAATCCCCCAGGGAGCAATACTAAGTGTGACTCTATTTTTAATAGCGATTAACGACATCATAAAATCTGTCGAGAAACCCATCAATATTTCTTTGTTTGCTGATGACTTGGCAATCTACGCCAAGGGCAGAAGCACTCAAATCACTGAGAAAATCCTGCAAACTACTATAGATCAACTACAAAAATGGACACACGAAGTAGGGTTCCGGTTTTCTATTTCCAAAACAGAGGCAGTCATATTCAAGAAAAAATTAAATAATACATCACCGAATCTTACACTAGAGAACGTTCCAATCAAATTTGTACCCACCAAAAAATTCCTTGGACTTACATTCGACCAGAAACTCAATTGGAAACCCCACATTGAAGACTTACGCAAAGACTGTAATCAACGTATCAACCTGATGAAAACAACTGGACATTATGAATGGGGAGCCGATAAAAAAACCTTGCTAATGTTATATAAAGCGGTAGTGCGCTCAAAGTTAGATTACGGAAGTATAATATATGGAACAGCCAAACCAAGCATCCTCCAAAAACTAAAAATCATACAAAACTCAGCATTACGAATAGCCATAGGAGCATATCGAACGAGTCCAATAAGTAGTATCCTCAATGAGGCAGGAGAAACCGACCTAGAGAGCAGAAGAAAAATGCTAATTACAAAATATGCTGCCAAAATAGCCACTAACCCTAAACATCCAACTTTCAATTCTTTATTCGAGCAAAATCCTAATAGAAAAATAATCCCAAGATGTAAAACACCTATCCAGAAAACCATCTACAATAGCCTTAAAGACCTAAACCTCAACCTCAACATGATAGATGCAACCACTCACCATAGCTTGCCCCCCTGGACCATACAAGTACCATCTGTAAACCTTCGACTCAGCAAGTTTAAGAAAAGTTCCACGACTAACACCAAATACGTGGAAGAGTTCAAGAAAATCTGCGAAGAACAACCAGAAAACGCAGCCTATTACTACACCGACGCCTCTCAACACCGTGATAAATACATCGTAGGATTCAAGAGTAACTCCATCACCAAATGCTACAGTCTTCCTTCAGAAACAACAATCAAAATCGCTGAAATAACAAGCATAAAAATGGCTATAGAAGATATAAGTACTAACGCTTCCACAAATACGTTTATCGTATGCACAGATGCCCTAAACGCCATAACAGATATCATGAACACAAAAACCAAGGAAAAAAGCATACAGGATATCCAAGAATTAATCCATAACACCCAGCTAAATTTAGGATACAAAATAACTCTTCTCTGGATCCCAAGCCACAAGGGCATCCCTGGTAACGAAGAAATTGATCAGTTCCTCAGGACAGAAAATGATGCACCACAAGCAAAGCCAACCATCCCACAAGAGTACGTGTTCGAAATTATTTCAAAAACCAGTTACAAGGAACAGCTGCAAAGATGGCACAGAATAGATAACAGCAATAAACTACGAAATATCAAAGAAGACGTTAATATATGGAACATTACCTGTGACCGAAAAACGCAAACGACCCTTACAAGACTGCGAATTGGCCACACAAAAATTACTCATGAACACCTTCTAAATGGAAGCAACGCCAATATCTGCGATCATTGCAATGAAATTACGACAGTAGAACATATCATCACCGAATGTGAGAAGTATAGGTCCGTTCGCCAGAAATACAGCATACCAGACAACTTAAGAGAAGCACTGAAGAACTCACCCGAGGCCATCAGTAACCTATGGAACTATCTGACAGACTCAAAACTTATCCAACAAATTTAAATATATTTATATAGTAATACTACACTCATAAGTATTAAATAAGAAAACTACATGTAATTTAGAAATAAGTATTTTGTAACATGTAAGACGCTAAAAACCAAGTTGTTGAAGCGTCGTAAAATAAAGTCTACTTAAAAAAAAAAAAAAACAGAAAATTTTCCTATACACGATATCGGTGCATGATAGTTATATGCTCTCACGGATTTTTTTAGATCTAGTTAAGATCTACATTTTTAGGGTTTCGTAGGTATGACCAAAAAACCCTTATACCGTCATTTTGTGGTCTGTCTGTCTGTCTGTCTGTCTGTCTGTTCGGTAAAAATTGTAGCCAAACGGCTAAACATAGAGAGTTGAAATTTGGCATGCTTATACAACTTTTAGACCCGCACATAGGAAAAATACTAAAACATCTAAAAAGCATATCCCCCTAAAAATATAAACATAAATGTGCTCATCGAAAACAAAAATATTTTTTTTAAATTCTGAGATGGGTATCAAATGAAAGCTCTTAGTACGTGGATTAACGATCAAATTTTTATTTTAGCAAAAGAAATTGTTTGATGCGATTTTTGCCAAAATTGTGCAAAAAAAAATTGTCCCACACCCTGTAGCCCAAATGGTTTAAACTAAAAATCTAAAAAAATTCTAAGTAATGTATATTGGTGTGAACCGAAATAGTACAACAGGAATTTTTGATCAGATTATGTTTTCGGAAAATAACGCATTTTTTGTGGTTTTTGGTTCATAAAGTACACAAGTTATACCAATGTAAGACACCCACATGCAAGGCGTACGATAGCGTAGTGGTTAGAGCACTAGTGTCGTAAGCTAAAATTCGCTGGAAATGAAGGGTTTCGAGTACGGAGTGAATTTAATTTTTTCAGTTTTTTTTTTTTTTTTCATTTTTATTATGTTGAAATTATTTTGTCAAAATTCTAGTTATATTTTGACAAATGTTGCATTTAATTTTTAAGAGCGTAAATTTAATAACCAGTCTTATTATATGATTAACAGACGATAAATTATTTTCAAAATATTGTTCATTTTGCCGTGATTACTACAAAGTAAAATTTGTCCTACACACTCAGCATGCCGCCTTCACTTATTATATACCTGCGAAATCCTGAAATGTGTGAATATTCACACTTCACATCAATTTTTTGTCAACATTATATCAATATATCTAAGCCTAAAGCCTGTAGTACATGATGCAATTTCTCGTTTTGAATCTCGTATGATTTGTCGTACGATAATTATTGCATTGAGAATTTAGTTCAAAATTATCGGATGTAAAATTATTGTAGTATACCATCCAATATTTATCGCTTTGCATCTGTACCAATTGATGCCCACTACGTCTATTTTTGTAAGTTGACAGTATTCAAATAATTTTACTTATCCTAGAGAGGACACTAAGTTTACTAATTTTTGAAGACTGATGATATTAATCTTTGTTCGAATCAGTAAATCTCCTGGATTCGCAAAGCAATACCGTTTTCTTTTCTTATTTATAACATTTGAAATTGAAGGGAATTATTATTTTATTTATTTTTTGTTATTATTTTTTTGTCTATTAAACTACAATTTTTGTTTATCAAAAAATATTATTGTTGTCATTACTATCGTTATAAAATAGTTTAAGGGAAATAAGAACATATTATATTAATAAAGATTCCGTTGAATTTGTTTTATGCATAACACTCAACTTGAATAATTAAATGAGAAGTATAGAAATTGTAATCAAGTGTAGTTTGTGGACAAGAAATGTTTACAAAAAAATTATACAAACAACCTAAAATAAATAAAAATAAATCCCCCGGTACTTTTTTCCCGGATTGGAATATTTAATAGTCACCTTAGATAAGTCACTAGTTAAGTATGTTGGATAATAAGATGTAGAATAATAAGATGTTGAATAAATCCAAACTTATGTATATATAAATGTCCTAAGAATGCGAAATTCAATTTATCCAATAATTTTAAACAAAACTAAATTTTAAACAAAGCTAAATCCAATTTATTTTAAACAAAATAAGAAAAATATTGCTGAAGTTGATACCAAATAACCTCGAAATATGTTTGATAGATGAACAGTTGTTCGTTACGGTCACATGAATATGCGCATCCTATACTGCGCCATTATTGGTTCATTCTGTCTAGTATCGTACAAGATCTCGTACGAAAATCCTGTAGTACAGGATACAATAATTTGTGTATTATAAATTGTTCAAGGTTCAAAACAAAAAATCGCATCGTTTAGAACAGCATAAGATGTAATTCAAACTACATGGAGAGTGTTAAACTGATGGTTTAACGCCATAACGCCCCCTAGGGGACATGGGGGAAGTTTATGAATTGAACATAATTCGAAGATATTTTAAATAAAATCTTTAAAAATGTGAACCATACTTATTCATAATAATTCTACAGTTATCCTCGTATTTTACTGTACAAATAAAAATAATAAATTGGAAAAACAATTGATCATCAAATATACGAGATATATCGTTTCTGTGCGCAAAAAAAAAATAACTTTAACCAAGGCCCCAAACCTATAATCATAAATATGTTATTATACATGCAAAAATCACAATCAGTTTTTATTTTCCTTTTTAATTTTAAATATAAATATGTAGCTCTAATTCAGCAGAACGTCTAAGGCCCCCCTAAAGCATCGGGCCCCTATGCGACGGCATACCTTGCATGCAGGGCCGGCCCGAGGCCCAAGTAACATGGAGCGCAAAATTAAGGATATTAAATTTTATATTATGTATATATATTTTTTTTTCGCGCTTTTGTGAGTAAAATTGTTTTATCTGAAATCTGCATCAGCTCTTTTGCCTAAAGACATTTATGAACCTTTAAATGTTCTAAATTTTATAAAATCCAATAAATTACAAAATGTGCTTCCTAATATTTGGATTTCATTAAGAATAATGTTAACGATACCAATTACTGTTGCTAGTGGTGAGAAAAGTTTTAGTAAGTTAAAATTGATAAAAAACTATTTACGCTCTACAATGAGCAATGAGAGATTTAATAACCTGGCGATATTATCGATCGAAAATGATATCGTATCGAAATTAGATATCACCGAAATAGTCAATAATTTCGCTGATTTAAAAGCTCGAAAAATTAACTTGTAGCTTGCAGGTAATATGTAATCTGTATAAATTATTATTTAACGTAATTGTTTTTTCAATTTAATAAATAAATTATTAATGCACATTCAGTTGTCTTTTTTAGGGTTTTGTAGGTATGACCAAAAAACCCTTATACCGTCATTTTGTCGTCTGTCTGTCTGTCTGTCTGTCTGTCTGTCTGTCTGTCTGTCTGTCTGTCTGTCTGTCTGTCTGTCTGTCTGTCTGTCTGTCTGTTCGGTAAAAATTGTAGCCAAACGCCTAAACCTAGAGAGTTGAAATTTGGCATGCTTATACAACTCTTTGACCCGCACAGAAAAAATACTAATACATCTAATAAACATACCCCCCTAAAAATATAAACAAATATGTGCTCGTCGAAAACAACAATATTTTTTTAAAATTTTGAGTAGGGTGTCAAATGAAAGCCCTTAGTACGTGGATTAACGATCAAATTTTTATTTTTGCAAAATAAATTATTTTGATGCGATTTTTGCCAAAATTGTGCAAAAAAATTTTTGTCCCACATCCTGTAGCCCAGATGGTTTAAACTAAAAATCTAAAAAAATTCTAAGTAATGTATATTGGTGTAACGCATTTTTTGTGGTTTTTGGTTCACAAAGTACAAAAGTTATACCAATGTAAGACAATCACATGCAAGGCGTGCGATAGCGTAATGGGTTAGAGCACTGGTGTCGTAAGCTAAAATGCGCTGGAAACGAAGGGTTTCTAGTTCGTGTACGGAGTGAATTTTATTATTCTGTTTTTTTTTGCATTTTTATTATGTTGAAATTATTTTGTCAAAATTCTAGTTATATTTTGACAAATGTTGTATTTAATTTTTAAGAGCGTAAATTTAATAACCAGTCTTATTATATGATTAACAGACGATAATTTTTTTTAAAAATATCGTTCATTTTGCCGTGATTACTAGAAAGTAAAATTTGTCCTACACACTCAGCATACCGCCTTCACTTATTATATACCTGCGAAACACTGAAATGTGTGAATATTCACATTTCACATAAATTTTTTAGTAGATGATTCTTCCTTTATAATAATTTTATTTATTTTTTATAATATATTTTCAAAAAATGGGCTTAAAACCAATATAAATAATATATATATATTTTAAATATACCTATCATTCATTAAGGGGCGCAATTAAAATATTTGCCCGGGGCGCTAGAATTCGTCGGGCCGGCCCTGCTTGCATGCCCCTATTTACGCCACTGGTTCTTTGATAACTTACTACTTCCATTAAGTAGTAAGTACTACTATTTGAACAATCGCAAAAATTTTAACTAAAAATTATAATAAACTTGTGTTAAAAATCCTATTGGTTGTGTTCACATTAAAGAACAGTCATCAGCAATCCATCTCCAATCGAAATTCCAGCATCTTGAACAGTTAACACCTAAGTTTCTTGACACCTTAACTATGGGACTAGCAAAGCATCAAGCAGCTGAGGTAATGTGGTGCGCAAGTCTATCTGTGGGAAGTTCTTCACTCTATCAATGGAGTGGTAAAGTTTCCTCTGATTGCACCCAACAGTCGCACTTGGTACGCTGCAGCACGAGCACACATTCTCTCTGCCAACTGCCGAGTGATTGTGGATGTGTGCGTGACTCCATCTATGTGTACGTGTGCTTGTGCTTGTGTGAGTGCACTAACTGAGGGTATGTGTGTCGGGCCGCATTGGACAAGCTTCATTCATAACCCGGTGTTCAGTGCGGACTGACGTATCAGTCTGGTCTCGAACAGTGATCTGTGTGTTGGTTCAGATAACAAGTGTTTCCAAGGATATACTCATTTTCAAGAGGTAGTGTTCGAGTTTGTTTATCTTTATTTTATTAAGCTAAGGATTTGTTCATTTTATTAATATCAAACAAGGATTATAACACAAACTAATTACATTAAAAGGAATAAACATTAAGGACATTTAAAAATTTTTAGTGTCAAGTGTATTTAAGTGTCTTATTTATTATTAGAGCCAGTCTAGGTGTTCAAAAGTTTCAATCCTAATAAATTAGAAAGAATAAATATTATTTCTTTTCAATTAAATAAGATTAAAACGTATTAACCCTTTGAGGACAGAATGAAGACTTAATTTCTAAATACATTTTTATTGATTAAAATTATTTACTATTATTAGTTATGCAAAATAATCTTCAGGAAGAGGCAAACAACTTGGAAACTGTACAAATACTAAATTTCAGATTAAGGCACTATGGTTAGTATCAAAAACCAGTACGAAATTCAGAAATAATTTTTAGATATGTGGTTAGCAGGAGTAACCAGTTGCCCTGAAAGGGTTAAGACCTAACTTGCTGCATATTATTAGAGAGCGGTCAGTCTAGGTGTTAATATGTTTCAGTCCTATTAATTTAACAATGTTTTTTTTCTAGATTAAATAGGATTAAACCGTATTAATACCTAACTTAGCCGCTCTCTACTTATTATATTTATTTAAAAGCTAAGGATATAACGGCTATAAAAAGTTAAGGATTTGTTAATTTTATTAATATCAAACATGGATTAAAAGACAAGTTAAATGGAACAACAAAGGACATTTAAAATTTTTTAGTGTTTTTTACTTATCTTATTATTAGGGAACGGCCGATCTAGGTGTTAATACGTTTCAATCTTATTAAATTAGAAAGAACATTGTGGTTTTTTAATTAAATAGGATTAACACGTATTCATAACTTAACAGCACTTTACTCATTATTTTTATTTAATGAAAACTTTTGGAACTAATGTGAATTTATTGTGAGTTTGGATTAAAATACAATATGAAAAACATAATTAATGTGAAATCAGGACATATAATTTAAGAGTTAACAGCTGGAATCCTGGCATACGGTTTAATCCTGACAACTTTTAATGCAGTGTTATCTACAATTCTAATCATTAAAAAGGATAAAATAAATTAAAAGTTATTATCTTTTAAAAAAAATTGTTTGCAACATTATTAAAACAATTTTTAGATTTATTATTATATTGTTTTATTGGCATTTCGACCACATCAGATACATAGTTCTACCCTTAGACACCATTTTTATTTATAGAATTATTATTTTTTTCTTTCTTGGATTACATTTTTTGCTTAATTTAATAATTTAGGTAATAACGGGTTAGATATGTAATATCTAACGATCTTTTTAGTACTTGTCATTTTAATAAACAAGTCGTTAAATGGCGTATAAATTATGTATAGGTACCATTAGATTTTATTATTAATTATTGTTGATTGTTAATAAAACATATATTCCTTTTGTAAATTTTATTACCCTTCCTTCAAGGCCTACTTTAAGGAATTAATCATAATGTATCTCAATTTTATTTTGTCGTAAATATTGATGGTAAACAATTATTTAACTTTTGCACTAAGAGCTTGAGAACACGAAAAAGTTGGATGTTATATTGGATTTTGTTTAAAACTAATAAATAAAGTCACTATTAGCAATCTCCTTTGTTCCTCTTTATTACAAAAGATAAATTGGGAACTACGTTCTTAAAATAAACATTACTGAAATCTTTTGTTATTTAAAATATTTTGATTTTTTTGCCATAAATATGTTTTATAATATTTAGTTTTTATTGATTAGATGAGTTACGTCCGTAAGTTAGTAATTATAGTTGAAGGTAATGGGATTCGGACCAGTCAGAAAATAAAAACAAATTTATTAACTTCGCTAACGTTTCGATTTTATTTAAATCTTCATCAGAGTTAATAGTCTTAAGAGTCTTAGTTAACAGAGCTTTAGTTTTTATGATATTAATGATTTCTGTAACTGCCAACACTGCGACTAATATTTTATTATGCGAATTATTTCCCGTTCCCCTTTTTTTGTCTAGCCATGTTTGGGTTTTGAACTAAATGTACCAGTGGCTCTCGATTTACGAACCTTCGTTCGTACGTACGAGTTCCTAGGACTTTTTTGTTATATATTTTTGTTTTTTTTTTTTTTATGCGAAAAGAAAAGAGGAAATACTCTGTAGCTTTACAATTAGTACAAAACAATTGTGTATATAACAATTCAGATAATAACAAAAACTACGGTATTAATATAGAAAAATAATCATACAATATTTACTTCGCGATATTTTAGACAGGATACTCCTCAAATATTGGTCCTTAGTGTATCCTGCTCTGTTTACATATAAGAATCATTTTATGTGTAAATAGTTCATAACTGATTAAAAATATATATTTTTAACATATTTTACTTACAGAAGTATAACATTAAAAACAAATTACTCAATTAATAAAAATCATAACAAATTAAGTAAAATTGATGTAACTAACTTCAATAAACGTTAATAAACGCGTTAAAAGCCATGTCGAATAAATCCAGAGTTACTATTGCTTAATACTCCAATAATACTGCTATAAAACAGCAACTGGGAACAAAAATCACACCGTTAATAACTTTGTATAAATAATAAATAAAAAAATTATAACGGATCAAGAGGCAAAAACACATATTTACAAAAAAATCCTCAAAATATATAACGAAAACATAAAAGAGAACATACAATTAACAAAGAACAAGAAATTACAAATATAACAAACATCGTTTGAATTTGTAGTAATTCTAGAAATATGGCCACAACTCGTAGGAGAGACTGCTCATTCATAAAGACCAGTTGTATAGTCTTTATGTGTGAGGAGTCAATCAATATAATATATGGTCTTTACATATATCGTTGTTCTATTTTTATTAGTGGAAATGGCAAAAAAAAGTATGGCAAACACTGTATCTGCGAGATGTTATATTTTGGAGAATTAGATAGATTTTACTGATTCCAGAGGCGCCGAGAGGTTTTTTCGGACCCGTGGCAAGTCTGTGGCCAGGACCCCCGAAACACTTATTCTGACTCAAAAAAAAAAAAAACTTTAAAGTTTTATTTAAAAAACGCATAATAAATCGCAGTACATTGCGTTCAGAAAATTACAGTATATCTACAAACATCCCCGGAACACTTCTTCTGACTAAATAAAGACAAAACTTTAAACATTTATTTAAAAAATGCACAAATAATCGCAGTACATTGTGTTCAGAAAATTACAAGTATTGAGAAGTGATATTACCGATGTCGGCGCTGTGATCCAAGGCAATATGGCTGTTGGCTCTAGTACTCAGCTGTCAATATGCTTTGTCCTGTCTTGAATGACAACCAAAAACACTACAATATATTCTACTTTTATAGTTTTTCTCAACTTCTGTCGACATTCTAACAAAAATTCAACACTAAAACATACATAATTCAAACAGTACTAGATCGTCTAGTACAATTTTTGACCACAAAGCAGTGTATTCGAGCGTCAGTTCTCAATATACTTACTTACTTAATCGTTGAGCCCTTTTACCATCTCTGGTGTTGAGCATTGTGTGAAGAGTTTGATTATTACTTGTACTTGTTCTCTTGAGCAAGAAATTCTTTTGTTCTCTTCTTTTTTTATAAGTAAATACAAAGGTTTAGGTATTTACTTATCCCCGTTAGGTAACATTCCCGAATATTGTAATATTGTAAACTTCCCCGTAAACACGGCGCCGGACTCAAAGTGTTTACTCTCGCTGCCCCGAATACGGGGAGGTCAGGCTCTAAACTGTAATATGGTTTTTAATTTATCAATGTAAAAATTATTTTAAAATAGATGTGCTTGGCCTCTTCAGCAGTCGAGCCCGTAACTAAAGACTATGATGTCACCACGGCAGCCCTGATTCATGGCCATTTAATTGATCAAAATCAAACAAAAATATTTGTAAAGCAGATATGCATCACTTTTTTGATCATTGAAGGCAGAAACAGATTGTTGAGCAGTTTCCGAAACTTTCGAATTATATATTTTATGTAGTATTTTCTTTGATACGAATACTCAATATATTTTACTATTCTAGCCTAGTATTACCAGCAATGGCAAACGTCCAAAATAATAGTGTCCGGTTAGATTATTCCTTGATTGACTTGTATTTTATTACTTAATATAGTATAATATTTTTCCTTTACCTATTTCATAAACACGCAAAAGGCACTACACGGATGTGTATCGGGCAGTTTATATTAAAATAACGGAGATAAACTTATAAATTAGAAAAATAGTCATGAATATTTACTGTAATTCGTATTATTATTCACAAACTCGATTTAAGAACATTCGCTATCACGAACATCCCTTCAAAAATAACTGATACCATAGAGTAAGTAATACATGTATTACTTACTCTATGCTGAGACTTAAATTTTTAAGAATTTAACAGTTTTTATTGGTGCTATTCAATTGAACAAAATTAAACAAAAATGTATATACATTCTAAAATAAGTAGTGTTAAATGGACTTCAGAGTACACTAAAAAAATGAACTTTTAGTGTACCATGAAGTCCCTTACTTTTCTTGTTAATTATTTACACTTCTTTTTTTGTTAATTTTTTTTGTTAAGTTTACACTTACATACTGGTTAAATTACAGCGTTAGAAAATAATTAGTGTTAATTTTAACACTGAAAACATTTCATAAAAATAATTATTCACAAAAATAATACTATCTGAATAAATAGGTAAAAGATTTACACGGTGATTTGGTTAAAAATAGTGAACTTCTTATTTTTTTTTAATGCAAATTTTAACACTAAAATTTTTACAAAACTGAGAATGGATTTTTACAATTATGATTTTTTGCTGTGTATAGTCCATGGATTAATCATTTATTAAGTTGTATTTTATTTTTGAAATTCGGTATTTTTTATGAATTTTACTAATGTTTGAACGCACTTACACTTTGAACTAGATTGTATATGTCTTCATAGGCGTAGTTTTTAAAAGTAAACTTTAATGGCATCTTTTAAATTAATTTTTACCGTTGATTGCCCAGAAAAGTAATTTAAATGACTTTCATTCGTCAACTACAAGGTGTCTCAAAAGAAATTTTATATTTAGTGGATCGATTAAAAAAAAAATTAAGCCGTATATAGAAAAAATGTTTATTAATTATTAAAATACAGTTTTTGGGGATTTATTTCTTAAAAATAATATCATCTAAATGTAGACCCTCGCGTTCTCGGCACTCATTTAATCGAACAGTAAAATTACTTATGACGTCTCGGCAGGTGGACTCAGGGATGGCTGCCATTTCGTGACGGATATTTTCTTTCAAATGCGCCAGTGAAGTCGGTTTATTGGCTTAAACTTTAGATTTAAGATAACCCCATAGGAAAAAGTCCATAGGGGTTAAATCTGGACTGCGTGGAGGCCAATTTATGTCACCTCTCCGGGAGATCAATTTGCCTGAGAAAATTTCACGAACACGTGGCAGAGACATATTGGACGTGTGTGAAGTTGCTCCGTCCTGTTGGAACCATGTTCTTTGGTTATAGCCAGGAAAGTTTTGCAGTTCAGGTACCAAGAAGATGTCTAACATCTCCACATAACGCTCTGAATTCACTGTAACTGCACGCCCCCTTTCGTCTTCAAAAAAGTAAGGGCCGATAATTCCTCGCGCCGACATCGCAGCCCATACGGTCACTTTAGGCGAATGTAGGGGTTTCTGATGTTTGCGTTTCGGATTCGTTGCACTCCAGTAGCGGCAGTTCTGCTTATTTACGTGGCCATTAAGATGAAAATGAGCTTCATCCGAAAACAAAATGTTGGTAAACGTTGAAAATCGCTCAATCACCTGATTTACGAAATTAAGCCTCTGACTGGCATCTTGGGGCTTTAATTCTTGCACCAATTGAATTTTGTAGGGGTGCAGCTTTAGGTCTTTGTGCATAATGCGATGTATGATGATCTATGCACATTTAAAGCACTTGCGCGCTTCCGAATTGAAAGGTTCGGGTCATCACGAACAGACTGATTAACATTCTCCACGTTTTCTACCGTTCTTGATGACCTAGGTCGCCCGGATTTTGATTTATCCAGCGTTGTATCAGTCTCTTCAAACTTTTTAACCCAATGTCGAATGAGAGGAATGCTTGGCGCATCATTTAAGTGGCGAAAACCTCGAATACTGCAGAATTTTTTACGCGCTACAGTCGCCGAATCACCGTTTTTGTAAAACTCTCGCACGCATAACGCGCGGTCTGCTCCCGAGAAACGCTCCATAGCGGCTGAATTCCCAAGAGCCAGGCTACCGACTGACATAACCCCCGCGCCCCTCGGATACGTTGCGTTCACGCAGTAAGCTAAATAAATATAAAATTTCTTTTGAGACACCTTGTATAATGGATAAAATAAATATACTAAACGAAATAATCCATCTTATTAAAATTTTATCTTTGAATAAGTCCAAGCAATTAGTGAAGCTTTCTACTTTTGATTTGTAGAAACACTTCAGTGTATTTGTAGATACACACGTAGATATTTGGACGATGGCACCACAATCATACTCACAATTTTAAAGAAGCGATATACACAATTTATTTAATTAAACACAGTAAAATATCATATTTTTTAAAAAGATTAATTGAGTCCTAGCTATTATTACACATGAAATGATTCGCTTACGGAAACAGAGCAGGATACTCTTATGGGTTCTCATTAATAAATTTTAAATTAGGTAGTAAAAATCGAATTTACATCTGCTAAGAAATGTCTATATTTTTTTATGTGTATCAGGCAGTTTTATATTAAAATAACAATTATAACATTAATAAGTAATGTTCCTATATCAGTTAACAATATCATAACGAAGTGCCCAAAATACACAAATGAACGACAAAAACATTGCATCCACCACAACATAAAAGAATAATTAAATATGGAGGTTTTCAGAGATCCTTCTTAGTTTAAAAACATATGCATTCTTTTCCCAATTTATTTTTCAAATAAAATGAAACGTATGCAAAGGAGATACGTAAATTTTAATTTTAATTAGTTTTTATAGTTAGTAGTATTTATATTTTAAACAAAGCCAATATAACACACAAGGCGTATTCTCAAGCTATTAGCGATTGTTTACCACCGATATTTACGACAAAAAAATTAAGACTTATTATCATTAATTACTTAAAGGAAGTCTTAAAGGATAGGTAATAAAATTTACAGTAGAAATATGTATGAAGGGCTGTTGGACTGTCAGTAACTATTAAAATTATGTTTTGTTTATAATTAACAATAATTAATAATAAAATTTAGCAGAATACATAATTTATTCGCCATTTAACGACTTTTGTTATAAAGAAAATAACAATACTAAAAAGATCTTTTCTTCTAGTTGTCTAGTGATGTCCATTTTGTGTACATGAGTTATTATTGAGTAATTTCGTATAAAACTCCTAAAACAGACTATTCTTATTTAGAAATAAAATTTTTGAACGTTTTTCGCAGTTCACTTGTGTTTCTCAGTTCCAAATTCTAATGGAATTTTGTTCTTTTGAGTCTATGCCTTCGTTGATTGACTGTGACTGACCAGAATTTCTGACGGCAAATTCACTACTTTTTCGCTTATTATAGTTAATTACTAATTTATTGCGAAACATAAAATTTTCACATATTCTTTATTAGGTATAAAGGCGCGGACATTTTATGCAAAACCAATTAAAATATAAATATTATCACTGTATTTGTATGCGGTTCAGTATTGGGTTGTTACATAAGTCCGTTCGTTTTTTTTTTCACCTTTTAGTCAATAAAATATACATTCTAAAAATGTACTGTCCACTATTTTCTATCACTTTGGACAAACACACAGGCAATTTCATAATGCCATCTCTCCAAAAGGTTCCGTCTTTGCTCTCGAAAAATCTGTAGAGGTGAATTTTGATATCGTTCAAAGATGCGAAATTTTTTCCTGTTTTTATTTTATTATTTTTTAAATTGGTTTTTTGTGTGAGCACGTGTAGAGCAAATTTGGTTGAATGAATTTTAAAGAAATTTCATATTTAAGCTTCAGACGTGAATATTTAAATTTGATCAACTTGTGGTACAGATCTGTTCACCGGAATGGATAATTTACAGATGTCACTTTTATGTGTTTCAGGAATATTTAAAAAAATGTATTTAATAACAAACTTTTATTTCAGACAATTTTTGATACGACTTTTCATATTTTAGAGATAGTTTTTCTTGAAAATTGATTTTAAATTACAACTCCATCGGGAATCGAACCTGCAACCTAAAGAACTCGCGTTTTAGTCTAAAAACCATTGGGCTATGGGGGTCTATAACTTAGAAAATTGGTTTCATAATACAACTACATCCGGAATAGAACCCTCATCCTACTGTCATAGATACGCAATCTATGTCGAGGTACGCAATCGCAATGGCGCTGGATATAGTACGCCAAGAAACATGCGTTGAACGGTTTAGAAGTAGCTGACGATTGGCGTTATGAAACGTTATTGGTTATTTTTGTATTTTAATTTAAAATGTCACCACTAAGAAGCAAAGTGTGGACCTATTTAACCAAAACAGACCAAGGAGTTTTCTCGATGCTTGCAGTGAAGAAGAGTGGAGTGTTTTATTCTATTTTAAACAATCACTCAGACCTATAGGCTTCAGCAAGACTACATATACACACCAGTTTTGCAAGTGAAATATCGGAAATCCCTTCGTCAAATGTTTATTATCTATAATCGTGGTCATATTTCCTAATTCTGCTGTCCTAGATTTTTTCTAACTAAACCTAAGCTAATTACCTAGTTTTTAGGTATACAGTACTTTCTTTTCCCCCAAATATAAGCTCATTAAAAATAGTGTAATAAAATCTAGTAAATATGACCAATTTTAAGTCAGGTAATTACGTTAAGTTTAGTTAAAAATCTAAGACAGCAGAATTTGGAAAACGATAATAGATAATATATATTTTACGACGGGATTTGCGATCTTTCACTTGCAAAACTGTTGTGTATGCGAACTTTTGTTAGGTTCCATGGCTACCTCTTCTCGTCTACCTCTTCTCTTCATGAACGCCTCTTATTTATTAGTTCTTCCATGAACGAATCTTCCTCGCCTACTTTGTTTGTAGATGTCCAATTTATTGTTATCTGTCATTCTTCAGTCGTGTATGCCCATAGATACTATTTTAATCTATTTATTAGTGTAAAACAATTAGATTGTTATTATAAGAATAAAATGTTTTTTTTACGTTTTATAAAAAATATATTCATTTTTCCTTTCGATACTTGAAAATATCGATATTTTTTTCCGACACGATACCGCTATCGATAATTTTTATTCGATACTATGGATATCCAAATATCGATACTTTCTCAGTATCCCATATCCCTAGCTCCATAGCTCCAGGTCTTTGAGATTACGGCGCTAGTCCTTTAGTTGCGGTCTCGATTCCCGGTGAGCTTGTATTTTTATATCAATTTTCAAGTTATACTTTTCACTTTTCACGTTTCAGTTTTTCTGAATGATCTCTTATTTCCTTATATATTATTTCTGTTTTTAATACGTTTAACTCGTAAATAACAAAAACATATACGGAAATTCTGAAAATGGGTCTCGTTTTTAAATCGATAGTAACGAAAAAATCTAATTTACGAACAGTTCAGATAAAACATTTATTTACCATTTAAGGAATAACAAATTTCAACATTCGTTCTGAACAAAAAGTTATTTGGAGATAGTTAAATTTTCTGACTTGTTTATATCACAAATATATACGTTCCTTTAAGCTTTGCTTGGATCTGGTATTCATTTTGCAAAGATTGGCAGAACGGTGAAATAGGTTTTTCCAAACCGAGCTATAACGAAATCTAGACTGAAAAATCGAAGTAATAAATATTGCAGTTTTGTTCCAGAAATAAACAGATTGAGTTTTATTTGTGAATTTCGAGTATATAGATAATTGTAATCTATTTATATTTTTAATTACCATCATAAATTAAACACAAAATCATCATTCAAAGCCACTATTGTATTCTGTGTTTAAAAATAAAACCAGACGATGTTATCCACTTTAAAAATATCGATTGTTTTTATATTTGCTTTGTGAGCAATTGTCTTATACCCGTGAGTCCTTTTTGTTTATGAAAGCTGTAAATATCAATAAGAAAACTAATGGACTGAAAATTATATTTAACTCTCTTAAAAAAATGTTGAAGGTTCTGTCAGATATTTTTTTTCCCTCAAGGTGATAAGGTGTATCCCTTTTAAATTTGTCTTTCTAGATCATTATATTTATTCCCATAACTATTAATGTAGATTAATTAATAACGCGAGTTAACAGTTAGAACTGTTTAATTATTTGAAGCTTTCCTACTCTAAGGAATGGGCGCTCGCAGAATGTTTTTCGAGGAGGGGCAAAATATGAAGGCATCTTTTTGAAAATATTTAGTAATAAGTTTTCATAAATACATAACACTATTTAAATAGGAACTGAAGTAATCTGCGATCATTGGCAAATTGGAAATTGGCATTAATTACTTTTTTCTATAAAATCTACTCTATAATTAGTAATTTTTTCTTTGTGGGTACTTAATGTACTCAAACAGGATAAACGATCATCCGTCATAATTGACCTCATAGTTGATAATAATTGAAATAATATTGTTTGTAGGTCTAGGTCAGACCCGATTTGATAGCACACTTTGTTTATGTAGTTAGCGTCTTCAGTTATCAGTATTTTGGCCGCTTTGTGGCACTTCTTTCGGTAGCTTTTGCGTGAAGAATGAGTACGTCACGTAAATATAACAAATATTACAGTATAATTATATATACAGGATGTTTGTTTGAAACGGGGCACCCCGAAAATCTCCCTTATTTGTAAAGATACAAAAAATCTTCAGAACAAAAGTTAAACGAGACAAAAAGGTTACTATAAGAATTCTGAGGCACTTCCGGTATCACCGGCAATGATGTCCACTTTTGATCTAGCATAGGGAATCGATAATTTTATATTTTTTTCGTAAAAGTACATTAAATTAGCTTTACAATGAGACCAAAAAATCATATTTTTATGTTAACCATTTCAAAATGGCGACCATTTATTTAAAAAATAATAATCAACATAAGTTTTACAAAGTTGAACGTAGCAAGCTTTGAAAACAATAAAAAAAGAAACAAAATATCTCTAAAATAAACTGTCAACACCAACGACGATAGAAGATTTAGAAGAAAGGGTTAGAAGTGCAATCCGGAATATCCAAGAGTGTACTCTTATAAGGGCAATGGAAGAGTTTTTATTAAGAATGAGAAAATGTGTGGACAATAATGATGGTTTGATCGAACATTTCTAATTTTTTTTTTTTTTTAATAAAATAATTGTAAAAAGTAATAGTTCTTTTTTTCTAAATAGTCAAATTGTTTATTTTAGAGATATTATGTTTCTTTTTTTTATTGTTTTCAAAGCTTGTTACGTTCAACTTACGTAAAACTTATGTTGATTATTATTTTGTAAATAAATGGTCGCCATTTTGAAATGGTTAACATAAAAATATGATTTTTGTAAAGCTAATTTAATGTACTTTTAGGAAAAAAATATAAAATTATCGATTCCCTATGCCGGAAGTGCCTCAGAATTCTTATAGTAACCTTTAGATGGGCCTTTTTGTCTAGTTTAACTTTTGTTCTGAAGATTTTTTGTATCTTTACAAATAAAGGAGATTTTCGGGGTGCCCCGTTTCAAACAAACCTGTATATATATAAAAAAATCAGCTGTGGCGAACACAAGACCGACCGCCATCACAAAGTACTTGTATAAAATACATTCTAGCAGCAGAGTAGAAATAATTTGGCCTAATATTTTCTAACAGAGATATTATTTATCATGACAATGGAAACGTTACATGTTTCAGTTATGATTTCTTTTTAGGGTAACTCTCATAGTTTAATTAATAAAGTCATCATTGAAAATAGAACAAAAACAGTTAGTATGTAGAACTGTTTTGTCGTAATGTGTCCTAGCTAATTCATATTTTCATTAAATTGAGACTAAACAAATATTATTGAAAACATTTTTAAATAACCCGGAAGTATTTTAGAGTTTACCTACCAGGTATTTGACTTGTGTTTATTAGTTTTACATATCTACTAATTTTGTCACTATTTTCGAGGTTATGAATTTAGCATTACACTAATAACATCGTCATAAAAACAAACTTTCATCTTTTGAATGAAACTTTCTTAGAGGCACAACATTAGGTTTTTCGCAAATTTAAATTATTACAAAATAACGTTTCACAAAATGATAAATTTAACATCTTACAAAACATTTTTTGCAATTTGCTAATTTATTTTCTAGTTTCTTCACGCAGCTTACGTAATTATTTACCTACTAGATACATTTTTAATTGTTACTTTTAAACTACAAGTCATAGATAAAAGTTTACAATTTAGCTAATTGTTTATGTAATTTATATCTCTGCATATGTTGATATAAATATTTTGAAAGTTTTAAAGTAGATATTCTTTTCAGATTTATGGGTCAATTCTGTGCAACCCGTAACGCGTTTCGTAAGCAATATTTAGGCATTACGAGTACCTATAGGCAGTTGGTTTATTCAGTGCGCAATCGTATTATTTACATAAAACGAAAACGGTGCGCGCGAAATCAACCAATTGCTTATATGTACTCGGAACGCCTATAGATTGCTTATGGAATTCATTAAGGGTTGCAAAGAATAAACCTATAACACGCGTGCCATTGGGGGCACGAGGAAAAAAATTGGCACGCAAACGATTTGAAAACGAAATGATTTTTATTGTAGTATATTAAATAGAAGCACATTGCGGGACATTGGGCGAGTACTGCTGAGAATCAGCAATAAATTTGTTTGCATTGTGATTATAGTTAATAGAAGGTCCGGAATATCGAGCCGATCCTGTAATGTAATATTTTTGTCTAGTTTAGACGGGATCACGCGCATAAGCTGAGCGCTCGACCTGATCCGCTCTGTGTCGTTTTTTTGCGACAAATACAAAGAAGTTCGCCGAAAATGGTTTGGCGCGTTCGAGGTAGTTTTGACGCTCGCAAGCATGGTCGTTTGACACAAAATTTACATAACCTAGAGTAGATAATAAGTGTTAGTTAATTTTCTTTACTTATTTTTCGATATGTTTCGTCAGCAGTTTAAGTTCTTTTGAGTGTATATATTATACATACGAAAATTTTAACAAGAATTGAATAAAACTGCAATGTAAATTTTATCCTAACATAACATATCTTAAGCCAGTAATGCCGGAGTATATATTTTTTTTACAAAACTTTGCATGAGTTGCAGTGTTTATTTAGAATACCCCGCAACTGAAAATAAATTATTACCGACCGCCAACATGTCGGAGGTATTGTGATCATTCCGATTTTGACATTTTGAGATTTCGATGGATCTTTACGAATTGAGATCCCTACATAACGTTTTGACTATTTTCAGCATGATGTCTGTCTGTCTGTCTGTCTGTCTGTCTGTCTGTCTGTCTGTCTATGTGTCGGTCTGTCTGTTGGTCCGTATACACGTGCAACGCATTTTTGCGAATATTTAACAATAGACAAATATTTCGAAAAAAATTATTTAACAAAAGTTGCTAAAAAAGCAATAACTAACAACTTTTATTTGAAGTAAAAATTTTATTAAAAAACATAATTTTTATAGTATTTGTGAATATTTGAATATTAAGTCTTTCTGAGTGAGATAAATTTTTGGAAATAAAAATTTATTTGTAGCTAAACCTAAGATTGATGTTTTATAATATATATTAACACTGTATGTCAGCTGATATCTATTATATTTGTATTTAATTCAATTATTAGAACATTTCTTTAATTTCAATATATTGTAGATTATGTATCTAAACTATGACCTATGTAAACATTCTTGTAATGTCTGAACATCAATAAACAATTATTATTATTATTATTATAGACATTTTTTGATAAAGCAGCATAAATTAAACAAGTACTTTGTGATGGCGCTCGGTCCTGTGGTGGCCACAGCTGTTTTTTTTTTGGTTATGTTCGTAGTACAGGTAGTTTGCAATACATTCGCGTCACGTCGATTTCAAGAGAGCATTACGTTACGCGGCACGTTACAGGATCGGCTCACTAAACTGGATCCAGCTTTACAACCGCATGCTTTCCTTCTTCTGTTGGGATTTTACTAGTAAAACAATGACTTTCTAGTCTAAAAGAGATTCTATATTCATTCTATCAGTTTATTCCTAATGATTATTTTTACAAATACAAATTAGCAGTTGTTTGCGTACTGACCCCGCCAAAAAAATGCAGGGTTTCAAATATTTATGTTTCTCTGTTGTTTGACCACTCTTTCAGTTCCTAAGCTCCTTGAAGTGAAAGGGTTAATAATAGATACGATTACATAAAATTTATTCAAATCAATTTTGAAGATATGCTACATTGAAGAAATTCTGTATCATTTAAACAATTTTAATGGGGCGGGTCGTAAAATATACCCATGGCAAGGATTCCGCGTTCTTTGGTAAATCATATAAGTGTTCCGTGACAAAATAAGTTTGGGAACCGCAGATGTACAATAATTGTAATTAAATATTAAAGTGGAATATATTTAGAAAACTGTACAAAATGTAATTAAAAATTTAGATCATCTTATCTTTATAACATGTAATAAACAAAAATAAAGTAAAAATATGATCTTCTCGATCATCTTACTAAATATTTGCTGTAACATAAATTTTAGAGATTTCACAATCTTACTCTAATAAAAACAAAAGGTTATTATAATGGATTTCACAATTTTGTAAATCTACCAGTTTTTATTTAATTAGTAAAGTTCTTTTACATTTGTTTGTTTACATAGATTATTAATGTGTTTCTCACATTCTTTAGGATTATGACATACTTTTTCCAAAACAAAGATAAAAATATTTTCTTTTGCACTGTATTCATTTCCAAATCTTTCGATGTAAAAAATACATACAGGTTTCCTCGATCAGTGCGATTAATTGGTTACACAAAAATCACCAGCTAGTTGAAGCATATAATCGTAGTATATAACGGGTGTTTTTTTTAGAGGTATAGAACTTTAAATTGCAATAAAACAACGATGGATTATTCGATTGACATGAATTTTTTTTTATTCGAAAGATAATCTTGTGGCATTACATTAAATCATACCAACAAGACGGCGCAACATGTCACACAGCTCGTGCCACAATCGATTTATTGAAAGACACGTTTGGTGACCGCCTAATTTCACGTTTTGGACCTGTGAATTGGCCTCCAAGATCTTGTGATTTAACACCGCTGGACTACTTTCTGTGGGGCTATGTAAAGTCATTGGTCTATGCGGATAAGCCACAAACGCTTGACCATTTGGAAGACAACATTCGCCGTGTTATTGCCGATATACGGCCACAAATGTTGGAAAAAGTCATCGAAAATTGGACGTCCAGATTGGACTACATCCGAGCCAGCCGTGGCGGTCATATGCCAGAAATCATATTTAAAATGTAATGCCACAAGATTATCTTTCGAATAAAAAAAAATTCATGTCAATCGAATAATCCATCGTTGTTTTATTGCAATTTAAAGTTCTATACCTCTAAAAAAAACACCCATTATATCCCGAGAGCTCTGAATTTTATCGGATAAGTGCGGGTAATAAAAAATAGGGAAAATTATCGAGATGTGATAATTTACCTTAAAAGCGTGAGATCGAAGTTTGAGGCCTTTTTATCTAAATTATTAAGTCGAGAACATTTGCTTAAAATATTTTTGTTTTCAAATAATAATAATAATAATTATTATTTCTCAAATTACTTACCAATAATAAGGAGATTAACTATTTTGAATGTCATTCCAGCAATTCGGGAATATCAATGGGTGCGTGTTCTGTGCTAATTCTGGTTTCGGTTTAATCAGAATACACCTTTTTTTGGGATAATATTCTCATTCTATTCATTCTACTCATTCGATGATATGAGGTCGAACGACTGGAATGAATAAGTGTGGTGGGGATGAAAAGTAATATTTGAATGCAGTTGTTTTCATTAGGTTTTTAAATGTATTAGAACTAAATCTTGGCATTACTGCTTCAAAATAATTTTCACTTTTAGGTATATTCTCATTTTGTGTCCTTTATAAATAGCTATATAATTGTAATATCATCATTGACGCGACACCCCGAGGTGAGCCTTGGTCTCCTGTTTCCAGGTTTCATGACCATGTTTTTCAATATATGTACATTCAGGAGGAATATGGTCAGTATTACGTCCATTTTTTTAGTGTACACAGAAAGGCACCTACAGTTTATAGCCGGTTGCGAACGGCTTAGTAGAACCTGTAATTTGTATAAATATTTTTACACAAATTATTTGACATAATCAGGAATTGAACTCACGTTCGTGCCCTTGCTTAGCGGACAAACAGCAGATACAAGCGGTTTAACGCTTGCAGCTATAGGCTTGCTGTAGCTGCTTGATTTAACAATACTATATAATTTTAAAATAGTATTGTTAAATCTAAATTTAAAATGTATGTACAATTTAATTATTCGTTCTAAAACATTACGTTCTAGAATATTGGCTTAAAATATAAAGTTTTCCACTTCTGCATTTATTATTTAAGTTATCCATTTATGTAGGTGATATTCGTTTGTTTTCACACGCAACTAGAGTCTAGGATGTTCTACGACCATATGAATTAACCTCCATGCAAATGCCATTCCATGTTTACTTCACGATTAAAATTGTCATTTTCTTGCGTATCAATTCTAGTACTTCTAATCAGCCACCAACAAAACGCACCCACTGTTGCTGATTTCATCAAAGCTTAGATCTGTTCCAATATTTGTTACTACATCAATCGTAGCCTGAATGCCGCGGAAACCGAAATTTGATACTTAATGATGTCCGCGCTAATTTAAATCTCGCTCTAATCGAGGGAAGCCGGTGTATGGTAGCGGAATTTACAGATGAACCGCACCAGTTTAATCCGGTAATATTGTTGGCCAATACCTCCTGTTTTTGATTTTTTCAGGAAACATTTCTCGCAGAAGATTTATTGTAAAACGCTATGTTTGACATGGTGCACCGTCTTGTTGGAATCACATGCTAAATAGACCAAATTCTTTAAGCTGTGGTTACATAAAGTGACGAATAATCGGGCGGTAGTGTACATCATTTACTGCAGTAGTCTGTAATGGCGCGATAATACCTCTGGTCCATATACTGCCCTAAACAATCACTCTGTGTGGATGTAAAATTTGCTGCTGTTTAATTTTTTAGTTCTCAGTAGACCCGAAGCGGCTCTATGAGCAAGCAGTATCCTGCTTATTCACAAACCCGTATATTTTAATCTGTTTAATTTTTTCTATTTCCTTTAATTTTACAGACAATGTTGTAATTGCGTTTTCAATTTTTTGTTGTATATTACAAATTAAATAATGCGCAAAAATAATAAAAATCGCGTGTTAATTTAATGTCGTAAATCTTTAGAAAGGACTACAAATAATGTTTCGTATTAAACTTGATTTATCCTTGAACTTATAAACAAAAAGGACCACCTACAGATTTTTTTTTTCTTTTGTTACACATAATGAGGAAGTAAATTATGTACTCGTGTTTAAAATTGAGAACATATTTTTTAATTTTGTCTTATCTATGTAGTTCAAGTAATATAAAAGAGTAAATATTTTTTAGGATAAAATTATATGCTATAAAGATCATCAATCTTATTTGAAATAAGAAAGAAAATGTATGAAAATACAGTCAAAATTTAAGAAATTGAAAAACAACAATATTAAGTTATTAAATATTACATTTTCTTTTAAAACTTGTTGTTTTAAAATCAACGTTTTCTTTCTACTTCCAATAAGTCATGTAATGAATATATTAAAAGGACAAATCGATTTTCATATATGGCTAATTTCAAAGTTTGTCTGGACAAATCTTCTAAAACGTGTCATCGCTTAAAGATAGTTAAAGGTTCTATGGAGAAGTGGTGGTATACAGATGTGCAATTTCTAAGCATGGTTTATTGAAAAGACCTGGCAGGGTCGTGTTTGGGTTCTTGGCCGCTCAGGTGCAAATACAATATCGCAGCCTTTAATATTATTTGATTAAGAAGATTTGAAGATTTTTTTCTTTTTTATTAAAAACAAAAACAGAGGCACATCCACTGCTATGGTAATTAGTGCCCGTACATTATTAATTTACATTATATTTTCTATTTATATTATTATAAGGTATTATTACAATACAGAATATAGATTTGTGTCTAATAAAAATTCGTGAAGATTTGCCAGGTTTTCCGCCTTGTCACTGAGAGCTTCTTGTAAGTTGTCAGGTATATGGTGCCGTTGTCGTGTCGTCTCGTATTTTGTGCAGTCTAATATAATATGTTCGATTGTCAATCTTGTGTTACACTCGTCACACGTTGGTGGGTCTTTTCTTTCATGTCTGTATTTGTCGGTCAGTCTGGAATGTCCGACTCTTAGTCTAGTCGTTGCTATTTGCTGTCTTCTTGTCCCTTCGAATTTCCATTTTTTTGTGTCTTCTTTTATTCGTCGTAGTTTGTTCTCTCTTAGTTCTTGCCATTTCGTTCTTCTTTTAGTATTAGTCTTTTACCTATTTCATTTGTAAGGTCAGTTGCTTCAATATTTAGGTCCAAGGGTGGTTCCATTTGGGTGGCTTCTTTAGCAGCAATATCGGATTTCTCATTGCCTTGAATACCAATGTGTGAAGGAATCCAAATAAGGTGTACTTCTATACCAGGTTTTAAGATTGTGAAGCTCTTCTTGCAGTGATTGTACTAATGCATTTTTTGAATAAGGCTGTTCAATGTTTCTCAGTACACTCAAAGAATCCGTGAATATAGCGAATTTTGTTTTGTTCTTTTCTTCTATTAGGTCCAATCTTTTTAATATTCCTGTTGCTTCTGCTGTATATATACTAGAAGGACTAGGTAGGCGATACTGGTGGGTTTGATCGTTCTCTACTACAGCTGTTCCATAGTTGTTGTCTAGGATTGAGGCATCAGTGTATATTGGCATAAAATCTTTGTATTGGTGGCTAATCTGACGAAATTCTTGTAGATAGATTTCTGGGATGGTGGATTAAGAATTTGAGAACTAATATTTACTTTTATATCTGCATATACAAAGTTTTAAATATTTTTCATGCAAAATAAATGTTTTCTTTTTTAATTATCATAAAATAAAATAAAGATCCTTAAAAATAAACAGTTTTATTTAATATTATAAGTTAGGATTACATATATTGAAAGTGAAATAAATTATTTTTCACAAATCCAGTTTCTCGCAAATATCTTTCTCTATTAACAGTAATGCAAGATTAGTTAGCCTTTCCTGTGACAGCGACGACCGAATTTCGAAGGAATTTTCGATTAATTTTAATTTAGAAAAAGTTCTTTCCCTTGATACCATAGTTACAGGCATAGTTAAAAAAATCTTAAAGCTATACAAATATTTGGAAATGACGATATTAATGCATTTTTTATTATGTACTTCATAGTAATAAAGGGAAGAAGTGGGCAATACAAGGTGTCTCAAAACAAATTTTTTTTTTAGTGGATCGATTAAAAAAATAGTAAGCCTTATATAGAAAAAATGTTTATTAATTATTAAAATACACTTTTTGGGGATTTATTTCTTAAAAATAATATTGTCTAAATGTAGACCCTCGCGTTCTCGGCACTCATTTAATCGAACAGTAAAATTACTTATGACGTCTCGGCAGGTGGACTCAAGGATGGCTGCCATTTCGTGACGGATATTTTCTTTCAAATGCGCCAGTGAAGTCGGTTTATTGGCGTAAACTTTAGATTTAAGATAACCCCATAGGAAAAAGTCCATAGGGGTTAAATCTGGACTGCGTGGAGGCCAATTTATGTCACCTCTCCGGGAGATCCATTTGCCTGAGAAAATTTCACGAACACGTGGCAGAGACATATTGGACGTGTGTGAAGTTGCTCCGTCCTGTTGGAACCATGTTCTTTGGTTATAGCCAGGAAAGTTTTGCAGTTCAGGTACCAAGAAGTTGTCTAACATCTCCACATAACGCTCTGAATTCACTGTACTGCACGCCCCCTTTCGTCTTCAAAAAAGTAAGGGCCGATAATTCCTCGCCCCGACATCGCAGCCCATACGGTCACTTTAGGCGAATGTAGGGGTTTCTGATGTTTGCGTTTCGGATTCGTTGCACTCCAGTAGCGGCAGTTCTGCTTATTTACGTGGCCATTAAGATGAAAATGAGCTTCATCCGAAATCAAAATGTTGGTAAACGTTGAAAATCGCTCAATCACCTGATTTACGAAATTAAGCCTCTGACTGGCATCTTGGGGCTTTAATTCTTGCACCAATTGAATTTTGTAGGGGTGCAGCTTTAGGTCTTTGTGCATAATGCGATGTAATGATGATCTATGTACATTTAAAGCACTTGCGCGCTTCCGAATTGAAAGGTTCGGGTCGTCACGAACAGACTGATTAACATTCTCCACGTTTTCTACCATTCTTGATGACCTAGGTCGCCCGGATTTTGATTTATCCAGCGTTGTACCAGTCTCTTCAAACTTTTTAACCCAATGTCGAATGAGAGGAATGCTTGGCGCATCATTTAAGTGGCGAAAACCTCGAATACTGCAGAATTTTCTACGCGCTACAGTCGCCGAATCACCGTTTTTGTAAAACTCTCGCACGCATAACGCGCGGTCTGCTCCCGAGAAACGCTACATAGCGACTGCATTCCCAAGAGCCAAGCTACCGATTGACATAACCCCCGCGCCCCTCGGATACGTTGCGTTCACGCAGTAAGCTAAATAAATATACAATTTCTTTTGAGACACCTTGTATTTCTCTAAAACTTAATATATCGTTAAATATTGCCACAACACAAGCAGTCTGCAGCCGGCCGCTCCTGTGTTCGGCAGGCCAGCTCCAGGGCATGTTTGCATCTCCGCAAGGAACGGCCCTAAGATCTGTATCAAATGCTGGAAGCAGCTTTGGTGAAGTACCAGTGCGCGCCATAGTTCCGTACCCATTCGAAAGTTCACGTATTGCACGGTATTCAAGAAGTGCTCATCAGACAACACATGCTGCATCGATCTGAATTGGTGGTATTCAGAAGGGGGTGGTATTCGGGACGACTTCCCATTCCATGTCTAACAGCACCTCCTTGGACTCTTTGGCAACATGGAGTCTGGCGTTGTAATGGAGAAGAACGACTTTGCATCGATTTGCAGTTATGTGAAGGCGAGTTTTGATCAGTTCTCTGTTCAGTTGCCATAGTTGCTTACAGTAGCGATCTCCTGTCTCCGTTTGACTTGGTTTTAGCAGTTCATGGGAGACCACTCTTTCCTGATCTCACCAGATACAGGGTAGCAGCTCATGGCCGTGGATGTTGTGTCGTTACGTCATTATGATTGGTTGGCCGGGGTCCACCGAATGATTTAGCCTCTTAAGATTGTCGCAATAAATCCAATTTTCATCGCCTGTAACAACGCGCCACAAAACAATCTTTTTTTCTGCTTGGCCAACAGTGAAAGACTAATGTTGAAAGACCGATTTTGAATCGCAACTTCGGACAATTTTGTGGAACCCAGCACATTTATTGCTTGCCAACAAAAACTATTAACTTGTCGGTTCGGTCATTCTAATACATACGTATGGCCATCTTATATATAAACACCTGAAATTTTGTAACAACCTAATATTTTGAAAAGAATATATCATAATAATGAAACTGTTTTCAAAGACGACTTATTTTCTTCAAATATTTGGAATCTTAAACATTAATTGACTCCAAAATAAAAAAAATAAAAAATAAAAAAATTAAGTAGGTCAATGTAATGCCTTGTCATTATTTTTTTTATCTTTATGAAAAATATAAAATAATGAAAACATAAAACTAGGTGAACTTTTAGCACTCTTTAACTAAACATTATTTTTGTTTACGCATAAAACTAAAAAATAATTAAACTGCGATACGGGTGTAAAAAATAATTACGCATTTGATATGTAAATGCCTTAATTTTATTTATATGCAGTTCGAATGACGCGTTGATTTTTTGTGATTGAGATAAAAACGAAAATGAATAGGGAGTATTATACCATTTATTTTTAAATTATTGGAGCATAAAACCGAATTTAAATTGGAAATTCAATTGAAAAATATTTCCCTATATGAATACCGAATTATATAGTGATGAATTCCTGAAAAAATTATATAATTCAATCAAAAATCCTTTGTGTTACTTGTGGAATTTGGTTATAAATCAGATTATATTTGGAAACGAAAAATGTTATTGAATTTGTCAAAAACTTGACACGATTTGTTTGCATAATGTTTATAATAAGTTTAACTTTTTTTATTACCATTTTTTTTTTTTTGTAAATATTTTATGAGATTGCTGTAACCCTTCGAACCTAGACGGGAAGTGTGTGGAAGTTGAACAGAGTACAATAAACAAAAAGATTTCTCGTATGTTTTGTTGTGAGGGCACTGTATTCTTTGTCTTTTGATTGTGTTGATTTTATATATATAACTAGAGTATTAGTGCTATGTATTTAGTTTTGTTATCGGACAAAATAGATGGATGCATTATTGTCAGTATTTTTTCGCGTTACATTCGTTTAACGCTCTGTATCTTATGTAAATTTATAATGGTACCAATGATTCAGCATAGTACTTTCTTTTCGATTATGTCGATTTCGTTTCGTTCATTACCATGTTTCGAAGGAGTAGTGGTAGTTCCTTAATTTGGTGAGCCTGATTTTCGTAGTTCTAGATAGGAATCTTGCTATTAGAGAGCTGAGTGCGAACCGAACTTATTTTCAGTTCTATCATCGCCTGACTAAATAAATTCTTTCCAGCGTATTTTCTTGTAAAATCTGTACCGCCGTTTCAGATTTTTTTTTCGCGTTTCATTTAGCTAACTTTGTTTATAATGTACTGTTCTGATGGTACTAAAGATTCAGCTTAATACTATGTTTTCAAAGAGTTTGTCGATCTCGCCTCGTTCACTACCAAGTTTCGAAGTAGTAGTGGTAGTTCTATAATGTGACAAGTTTGATTTTCGATGTTTTAGACAGGAATCTTTCTATGAGAGAGCTAAGTGTGAAGAAATATTGAATTTTTGTCAGCTCTATCATTCTTTGACTGTAAATAAATTCTTTTCAGCGCCTTTTCTGGTAAAGTCTGTAGCGCCATTTCAAAATTTGGTTTTAGTAAAAGTAAGGTTACCATAGATCCCGGTTTGACTGGAACAGACCCAGTTTTAAGTCCCGGGATTACCGGTTGGTTTACAACTGTCCAGATTTCTGAAAATACTGCAAATAAAAGATTTTTGCTCATTAATGAATAATATGTGGACAGAAGGAATAAATCGTTTGCTAGAAAGCAATGTGGCTATATTGTTTTGCTAATCAATCATCATCATTGGCGCGAAAGCGCGAGGTGAGCTTAGGCCTCCTGTAATCCAGGTTTCATGACCATATTTTCAATCATGTACATTCAGGAGTAATATGGTCAGTATTATGTCAATTTTTTAGAGTACACAGAAAGGCACCTACAGTTTATAGCAAGTTGCGAACCTGTAATTTTATAAAAAAAATTACACAAATTATTTGACATAAGCAGGAATTGAACTCACGTCCGTGCCCTTGCTTAGCGGACAAATAGCAGCTACAAACGATTTAACGTTTGCAGCTACAGGCTTGCTCAATATAGCCTTAAAATGTTTAAAATGCATTAATTTTACAAAATAAGGTAATTTTTACACAATTGACGGGGCTAGAAGTAAAAGGATTTAAGTACATAAGTTTCGAGAAAATTAGCTTCAAAGTTAATTGCTCTAGGAGAATTTTTTAGTTTTAACATAACTAAATATATATATATATATATATATATATATATATATATATATATATATATATATATAACATAACTAAAACAGCGAATCTCTCTCCATCTTAATGGGTATCCCTAAGTCTTGTTTTTAGGATCTTGCAGCAAAATGATTCAAGCGTACTTAAATCGTTTTACCAATAACTGAAATAGCAATTATTTTTTTCAATTTTTTTTTCTTTTTTTCAAGTTCGACAGTGGGTGTTAGTAAAGCGAATTTTGTTGAAATCGTTTTACTATCTAATAATAATAATATTTAACTGACGAAATATGCACTTAGCTTAAATTTAGAAAAAATTGCACTTGAATCATTTTACTTCTAACCTCCTCAATTAATAATTCACAGTAGAATATACTCTAGGCCAGACGCGCATCCTGTATTTTTTCTGGTGGGGCTCAGAAGCAAAAATATTTTCTTCAGTGAGAGTGCTCAGATATATATATATATATATATATTTTAATGCGATGGGCTCACGTTCAATTACAAGGCGCATGTGCCCCTTAAAAACGTGTTCTTATTAGTGTTTGAGGGATGAAGGGGGCACAAAAATGTTTGATGCTTAGAAATATTTAATTTTTAAAGTTTTTTTTTTACTAATTTTGTGACAAATCCTCTCATATCGTGGATTATGTATACTTTAAATCGTTCCCTCTTTAAGTGGCCATTGAGAGTTTAGTGAATTAGCCCGCGAGTTTGGCCATGCCTGGTACCTATTCAAGGTGTTTTTGGGAAATGTTTCAACATTATTAAATTAGGAAATATGAAGTATTTTACTCTACAAATAAAAATATTAAATCGGAAAAACAATAGAACATCAAATAACTGAATTAAGAAAAAAAAATGTATTATTTTAGTCTAACGTGTATTATTTTAGTCTAACGCAAAGAAAATGCATTTTTCTTTAATAAATCATCAGGGCGTTATGGTTATTATTTATCAAGTACAAAATTTGAAAATAAGAACCCAAGAAGATATTTATTTTTCTAAGGGATACTTAAACTGGGATGAAAAGAAGAATTTTGTCATATTACTAAATCATCATTACAACTGACTCTATAGCCCGGGGTGAGTTTCGGCTTCTTTGAATTTGCTAAATACCTCGCTCGAAT